>OW285239.1:27359227-28091727 GCA_935421215.2 Melolontha melolontha | reverse complement strand
GGACAAATAATTGCTGAAACAAAGCAAAAGCTTGAGAGGTGGAAAGAATATGTGCAGGAGCTGTTCGAGGATCACCGACGTGAAGCTATGGAGGATGAAGGCGGTGGTCGTACAGGTCCAAGCATAACAAGAAAAGAAGTACAACATGCAGTTAAATTAGCAAAAAATAATAAGGCTCCAGGTCCTGATGAAATACCAACAGAATTGTTTAAACTCATAACAGAGGGGCGAATAGGAGTAATGGTGGATCTATACAACACAATCTATAACACAGGCATCATTCCCACAGAATGGTTGAGATCAACATTTATTGCCCTGCCAAAAACACCTAACGCAAAGGAATGCAATGACCATCGGACAATCAGCCTGATGAGCCACACCCTCAAGATATTCCTGAAGATCATACACCAGAGAATATTCAGAAAATTAGAACAAGATCTTAGTGACTCTCAATTCGGATTCAGGAATGCAAGGGGAACAAGAGAAGCACTATTTGGCTTTAACGTGCTGGCTCAGAGATGCATGGACGTTAATCAACCTTTGTACATCTGCTTTTTGGACTACAACAAGGCATTTGACAGGGTTCGCCATGACGACTTGATTCGGCTTCTCAAAGCTAAAGACATAGACAACAAGGATATTCGGATAATAGCTTATTTGTATTATAACCAGACAGCGAATGTCAGGCTGGGTGAAGAGGTATCGGAAGATATAAGGATAAAGCGCGGTGTGAGACAAGGCTGTGTGTTGTCCCCGTTGTTGTTCAATTTATACTCTGAGAACGTCATTCAGAAAGCGTTAGCAGAAACAACAATAGGAATAAAAGTTAACGGAAAAATTATTAATAACATTAGATATGCGGATGACACCATTATTATCGCAGAATCACTGGAAGACTTACAAAGATTAATGGACCAGGTTGTAATCAATGGCGAAGAAAGTGGCCTCACACTAAATGTTAGAAAAAATAAATTCATGATTATTACAAAGTCTAACCGACATCAAGAAGGCTTATGGATTGGAGAACAGCCAATAGAGAGTGTAAAGAAATACAAATATTTGGGAACAACTGTTACCGACACAAATGAATATACAGAAGAAATTCGAACGAGAATCGGCCAAGCCAGGAATATATTCAACAAGATGAGGAAAGTATTGTGTGGCAATGACCTTAGTCTGCGTCTCAAGATCAGGGTATTGAAATGTTACGTGTTCCCGGTGCTGCTGTACGGGATGGAAGCCTGGACGCTAAAGCAAGACACTAACAAGCGTCTAGAGGCATTTGAAATGTGGGCATATAGGAGGATCCTGAAGATAAGATGGATAGATAGGGTTTCGAATAGCGAAGTACTTAAAAGAATTGGGAAAGAGAAGGAAATATTGAACACAATAAAGATAAGAAAACTACAATATCTGGGCCACGTGTTGAGAGGGGAAAGATATGCTCTGCTACAGATAATTATTCAGGGTAAGATACAGGGAAGAAGAAATATAGGAAGAAGACGGATTTCCTGGTTAAATAATTTGAGACAGTGGTATAAATGCAGCTCCATTGAACTATTCAGAGCCGCAGCATCAAAAATGAGAATAGCCGTGATGATAGCCAACCTTCTGAGAGGAGATGGCACCTGAAGAAGAAGATTAAGAAACTGGCAAAAAGGTAGGAAGAAATGTTTAAGCTTTGGTGTTCCTATGGTATGGCGAGAGCCTAGAAATCACAGTGATGATTGTTATTTTTGTTCGTGTAATGTTCAAGGATTCAACTGAAAAAATAAGAAACAAATTGTGTATCCCAATCTTGACTCTGCTATTCGACCAGTTCCTCATGGACCAGATGTACCGATACCTACCGCCTCACAAGCACTAGAAAACGTCATATCGTCAGAATCAGAGGAATCTCATTGCGACCCAGATGACTCAGATTTCACACGAGATTTCAGAGAGCCCGAAGTGTTTAACCAGAGCGAACTAAATGATTTAATTAGAGATTTGCACCTTCCAAAGGATGCATCCGAATTGTTAGCCTCCCGACTTCGTGAGAAACATTTACTGGCACCTGGCGTCACATCAAGCTTTTACCGGGATCGCGAAAAAGAGTTATGTCAATATTTTACTCAAGACGGACCTAGTGTATTGCAACAATATTCCTGACTTAATTTCAAAATTAGGAAATGTGCCGTGTAAAAGAAGAATGGCGCCTGTTTATTGACTCAAGTAAGCGTAGTTTAAAAGGCGTTTTATTGCACAATGGTAACGAGCTGGCCTCGGTTCCCGTTGCCCATTCGGTACATTTAATGGAAACGTATGAAAATTTTGAACTTCTTTTAAAGAAAATAAACTACCAAGAACATCAGTGGATGCTTTGTGGTGACCTTAAAGTGCTGTGCATGCTACTAGGACAACAAGGAGGTTATACAAAATTTCCATGCTTTATTTGTGAGTGGGATAGTCGAGCAAGGGATAGTCATTGGACTCAAATAGAATGGCCCTCTAGAACAAGCCTTACACCTGGTAGCAAAAATGTATTATGAGATAGCTTGGTTGACCCCAAAAAAGTTTTACTGCCTCCTCTCCATATCAAACTTGGCTTGATGAAGCAGTTTGTTAAAGCCCTAGACAAAAGTGGACAGTGTTTTAAATATTTGTGCGAGACATTTCCAGCTTTATCCCATGCCAAGTTAAAAGAAGGTATTTTTGTTGGGCCGCAGATAAGAGCATTATGCAAAGACAAGGAAGTTCAAATCAAATGACCAATGTCGAGAAAAACGCCTGGATTTCATTTAAAGAAGTAATTGATAAGTTTCTTGGGAACTCTAAGGACGAAAACTACGAAAATATTGTTCAAAATATGTTAGAACACTTTCATCGTCTAGGTTGTAATATGAGTTTGAAAGTGCATTTCCTGTTTTCACACTTGAACTATTTTCCTGAAAATCTGGGAGCAGTTAGCGAAGAACAGGGCGAGAGGTTTCACCAAGACATTAAGGAAATGGAACGGCGATACCAAGGCAGATGTTAAAACGGGATATGCCCTTAAAAACATACAACCGAATGTCCGGACAACGCTGCTTTCTGGCAAAAAGACAAAAATTTCACTTAAAAAAGACTGAGAAAAGTATTTTTTTCCACTTTTTTAACTTGCATTACACCTTTTTACTCAATAAACAAATACATTTTTTTAGAAATATCGTTTTTTTTCATTTAATATTTGCAAAAAAACCTTACGTGATACAAATAAATGCATAGAATTTTTGAAATCAGCCTACCAAAATTATATAAAATCAGTTTTCAAAATAAAAGCATGTGTCAAAGAGTTTAATTTTGCAGACCTGTGTTATCTGTTATTATTATACACTCGTGGGCAAAAAATTCCATACACCTAAGTAAGTGTGAAAGATTAATTTTTTTCTTTTCTTTAACAAGACATGAAACATTATCTATAAAGTAAGAATGAAAAATAAAAAAAGTGCAAATTATTCAATAAGAGAAAGTTACGAAACAGTAAATTAACAAATTCATTGGTCTTATCGACTAGGTTTTTCATTTACGTTTTTGAACAATTTCAGTGATTAATAGTGCGTACTACCTCCACAAACTCTAATTAGTTCGGCCATACGGCGTGGTAAACTTTGAATGCAGTCGACAACCTTTTCTTGTGTAATGTCTTCCTATTCCTCACGACGAGCTAATCGAAGATCCCGAATGGTTGCCGGTATGGATTGTCAGTGTCGATCACATCGTCTTAATGAAGTCCAAAGATTTTCGATATGATTTAAGTCCAGGCTTCGAGTTTGCCATCGCAAAAGGCGAAAGTTAACCGTATCCAAATATTGCTCAACCATCCGTGCGGTGTGTGGTCGCGCGTTATCGTGCGTTATAGTAAAGCTCTCACCTACAAGTAGAGCAAATGGTACGACGTAATCAGCTAAACACTCGTTGATGTATCTAGCAGCCGTGGTGGTATCGCTTGCAATGAGAAAGAGCTCAGTTTTCGCGTACAGTGAAATGCTAGCCCAAACCATTACACCACTACCTCCAAATGTATTCCTGAAGATATACAACACGTTTGAAAATCGTTCACCAGGGCTTCTCGACATACGTGCTTGCCTATCTAGTGAACGCAGACAAAAATGGGACACATCCGTGAACAATACGGAGCTCCATTGATCCATTGTCAAATGTCTATGTTCATGGGCAAATCTTAGTCATTGAGCACGATGACCTAAGCAGAAGTGCAACAAAGTGGACAAGCAGCACGTTTCCTTGACATCAATCCGTATCTTTTCAATCTTCGGGGAACGGTTCGTGTAGAAACTGCAGTAGCGTAGACGTCTTAGACTTGGCGAGAATAAGCCAACCTTATTTTATTGCTGAACTCCCAGAGCAAAGCTGTATTGAAATTGGTAGAAATCTACAGGGTATTTCATTTAAAATAAAAGAGTTCACATCGTTTCCGGCTAAATCTAAAAGTCTGATTCGGATATAAATGAGGAGGGTTCATGCAAAAGCAGACATGTCCATTTTACCCCTAAATTAACTTTTTGTCAGTTTTGTAATACTTGAAATGGTTTCTATGACTTGCATTTTTCAGAATCTCTCAAAACCATACAGATCTCACAGTATTTTGCATCTAAAAATATCGAGTTCAGACAAAAGCAGACATATCCCAAGTAAAACTAAAATTGGACAAAACGAGACAAATCCCATTAAAAATAGTAATTTCTTTCATGATTTCATTCAAAAATAAGACATATCCAAATACCATTTTTGCTTCTTTACGCTTCCTGTTTTACCGACGTCTCTTCTACTACTTGTTGAACATTGCACTTGAGTAAGACTTGAGTGTTATTCGTGCTGTTATTGTAGAAGGTGTTGTTGAAGATAAACAGTAATAAATAAATACGCAATGAATACTACAGTTGCTGCAATCAATGTGGGCAGCAGAAAGAAGACACCGAAAATGCTGAAACGCGAGAAAGAAAAACATCAAAGGTAAAAATTAGTGTTGAGGTTATATCTCTCTGTATCATTATTTACAATTTTAGATATTCTAATGCCGATCCAAATTTAAGGCACTATGTGCGGTCTTGTAATCACAACAGTAAGGCTTATAAGTGCAGTTTGGTAAAAGTAAACGATATTAAAAAGGCTAGAGACAAGTTTTACGAAAATCCTTCTATAATTGTTCAAGATCAGAAGTTGTGTCATCTGGTATCTGTCTGTGAACCGAAAAGACGTCGACCTAAGGATGGGGTGTCTCCCGAAAAAAGGAAATCAAAGTCTGTACATACTGTTTACTTTTTCCGTACATACAGGAATAATAACAAAACAGAAAGTTTGACGGTCTGCAGAAACTTTTTTTGTCTGTATTCGATATTACAAAAAATCGGTTGTGTACTATTCAGAAAATTATACAAAGAGGCAATGTACCAAAAGAAAACCGAGGAGGTGATCGTTACGGTAATAAAAACATTGAAAAAAAGCAAAAATTTCGGGAATTTCTACAGAACCTTCCAGCATCTGAGAGTCATTACAACAGAAGCAAATCCAGCCGTGTTTATGTGTCATGTGAACTGAATATTAAAAAATTGAGCGAGATGTATAATGAAGAACCCTGATTTTACCACATCACAATCAATGTTTAAACGAATTTTTTACGGAGAGTTTAACATTGGATTCGCTTCTCCAGCTTCAGATGTTTGCGGGACGTGTATCAATTTGAAAAATGCAATCAAACAAAAAGGACCGAATAAAGCACAACTAATTACAGAATTAAGAATTCATAAACTTAGAGCAAACAGTTTCTACACTCTGCTAAATGAAACGCCTGAAAAAAGTGTTACATTTTGTTTTGACCTCCAGCAAATACATCCACTACCAAAAACACCTATTAAGGATGCATTTTATTTAAGGCAAATTAGCTTTTACCGTTTTTGTTGTGTTGTCGTACAATCAAAAAATTCTGTTTTCTATACATGGTCTGAAAACCAGGCGAGCCGTGGCTCAACAGAAATAGGATCCGCATTACTAGCCCATCTTAGATCTCTGGACCTAACTGATTTGGAACTAATAAGACTGTTTTGTGATGGCTGTGGGGGCCAAAATAAAGACTCCCACATTATCCATATGTTGGCCTATTGGCTGAGACATGAAGCCCCAGAAAATGTTAAGGAAGTTATAATTCATTTTCCAGTAAGAGGACACTCATACCTGCCGGCCGATCGTGTTTTTGGGCGTGTCGAAAAAATTCTGAAGAAGTACAGTGTAATTCTCTATCCTGAAAAATATAATGGTTTTTATAGTCAAGTTGGAAGAGTTCGAGAATTAGGCAAAGATTGGAACATGCATAATATCAAAAAACTTTCAGAAACCTACAACAAACTGAGCAGTATCAAAGATTTAAAGAAAATTTATATAAAAAAAAAATATCGAGGAACACCACTACAGTCCGATACAAGGGGTGTCAATTTTTTCGTTGTGGAAATGACGGCGAAAAATATGGCTCCCTGATAAAAAGAGGACGTAGCGAAAATAACTGCATATTAGAAGACCTGCCATTGGGAAACACACTTTCTACGGACAAAAAGAAAATGTTCTAACCCTATTGGAAAAGCAATTTAATAAAGATGATGTTCAATGGCAGAACCTTCCTGAATTGAAGTTTTTTAAAAATATTTTGGAGGAAAATGTCATGCAGTTGGATGAACCAGAAGAAGAAGAAGCTGAAATATGTGATTGTATTGAAGAAGACAAAGAAATCCACATTTAACATTATTTTCTATTTTATTTAGAGTTTTTAATAAAGGAGTAATATTTTTATTTTATGCAACCGAATTTTAACAAACCCAGAAATATCCCATATGAGTTCAAACAAAACCAGGCTTATCTGTGGAGATCATGCAAAAGCAGACAAATCCATTTTTGTTTGTTAAAAATATCTGAGGAAAATATAAATTGGTTTTGTTTTTATTGAAAAATGAGTTAAGAGATCACTTTCAGATCGATGTGTTCAAAAAAATTTTTGTTAAATAAAACGTCCTTTGATGTAAACGTTTTTGCTGTTTTTCTCGAAACTTGTTCATATGGACATGTCTGCTTTTGCATAAACCCTCCTCAAATATACTCATCAAATCTCCGATTTGCATTTAATTAATTGAAGAAAGTCCTATTAAAATCTAAGTAGTCATATCAAAGATTTTCGAATGGATCCATACATTTGCCTAACCCTGTATATTTAATGTAAATATTGATAGAAATGGTGTTAATTAATTATTAATTGAATTTTGGAAACTTTAAATGACATCTACATATTCAAATAACTAATTCGAATTTTACAATAGATCGTATAGGGGTTAACCAAAATTAATGTACAAACATACTTAAATAAATATCTTTACAGTAAATATCTATTCCTGTTTTTTGTTATATAGATATGAGAAAATATTGGTGCTATTCTACACCATAATATATTCGTACACAAAATCAGATATTTGTTTAAGCATGTATTTCTGAACTAAATTTGTTGACAAAGCTCAAATTAATCACGCGATGTGCTCAATATTTTTGTTACTAAAATATTTACTTTTCAAATTTAATTCCTATTAGTAGAAATGGAAATTAGTTTTTTGTAAATAATGCTTACCTTTTTTACTTTCTAATATTTCGTTATAGTTTTCGACCATTAAATGCATGAACGACGACATACTGACCTGCAATAAATATTTACTCATTAATATAACTCATTAACTTTTTTACTGCAAAATAATTTAATTGTCTATATTTGCATTTTAATGTTTTTCAATATAAAACAAATGCTTCTATTCCTATAATTTTATGAGATACTTATTGGAGAAAACCAACTAAATTTATAGTTATTAGTTTAATTGCTAATATGTGCTATACCTTCATCCATTAAAATGTTAATTAATAAATTACTATTTATGATCAGACTTTTATAGTGATCTAAGATCCTTTTGTTATATATATATATATATATATATATATATATATATATATATATATATATATACAACAACAAGAGATGCCGAAAGGGCTTAATGAAATATACATACAAAATTAAATGTTTAAATAAACTGGTAAGTTAAATTTTTAAAATGTGAATTATAAATCTCTATATTAAATATGCTATCCACTGTTACAAATAGATGGGGTTGTATAACGTTAAATCTATTACTTGCGTATGATGCAAAGATACATAATTGTTAATAACGAAGTATACTTAACCTAAACAGCTGTTCTTGTATATAACTTCTTATAAGTATATTCGGGTTGGCGAAAGTTTGTGTTATGTGTCCGGCTAGGAAGAACAAATAGACTCTTGTGTGGGCATAGAAAAATACCTTTTAAATGGTAGGTTCGGTGACTGCAATAGAACACTTACAAAATCAGCTGATGCCAATGCAATAAATAATGTTATTTCTATATTCAAAACTACGAAATAAAACGAGTGAGATTAGGACTAAAATAAAAGACTTTAATGACGTTATAGAGAAAAAAAACAGGTAAGTGAATGAATTAAATAAATTATGAATGTATAAAATGTATCATGTCACGTGATAAAATAAACAACAATAAAATCTAGGTTAAACGACACAACAAAATGAATGTGACATGAGTGAAGCTAAATGCATAAAAGAATTCTATTATTAAATTTAATAATTTAACAGGAAACTGTATTCTTCGTAACTTAGCTTAGAATATATTAATCTTAAAATGCAACATAGGTTATATTTATAAAAAAATAATTTGATGGTGGTTTTATTTGTTGAAGTGAAATTAATTTATCATTTTCAAAAATTCGTAGGATGTTTAAAGAATACTTATGTGGACCTGGACAGGAATTAGTAATTCTGGACTTGGCTGGTGGATCCGTGAATGCAGGATACAAGTATGAACGGGCAATCGGATGGCGTCCCCCTGCTTGGTATTCGCTCTAGCGTCTGGCTTTCCCGGTGAAATGTAATTTTCGTTTTCTTGGACACCGGTTATCGACTGGACTCGCAAAATGCGTTAAACAGGACCTGGATATACTGGCAAGGTTTGACTAGGTTCGATGTATAGGTATTTTAGATTTATTAATGCTTTTTCTTTTAATTTGCAGAGAGGCACTTAAAATACGTCGAGATGTTTTTCGAGATTTTTCTTCTAGTGACGCCAACTATCGTTTGTTATCAATCCTCACTTCTGATTCGTCCAACAGTATGTATTTTTATAATCTCGACATTTTATTCTAATGAAAATGACAATTTAATCACTCTAAATATACATATGCTTAATATAAATATTATAGTTTATTTTAGTGAGTAAGTGATTGACGTGTGGATGTTGACAATTGTATATAATGCTAATTTTATAGTGGGGATAATTCCCGCTGTAATTATTTTAAATTAGTACAGTCTCGCCTAAATAAATGGCGTCATTTATTATCGATCAATTAAGTTGAAATATCTTTGGAAATACAAGATAACGGAATGAAATGACTAATGCAAATGAAAAGACAAAAATAAACAAACATGAGAATGAATTTTAAACAATTAAAAACGCGAACTCAACTTTATTGATATTACATAAGAAGAATTCAGTTTCAATATTTTATTATTATTCTAAAGATTACATATGTACATTAAAATTCTATCTTTTGCTAACTGAGGCATTCTTAGGTGTAGGCTTGATCTACATCAATATATATATATATATATATATATATATATATATATATATATATATATGTATAATTGGTAATATATATATATATATATATATATTCTCGGCTGTTGTTGCAGATACTTCTTGGTGAAACATTTTAACTTCATACAGTAAATAATAAAAATAAATTAAAACACTTGGCTTGTTTCACTATGAGATTTATTTAAATTCTCTAACATTTGTTTCGGCTATTATGCCATTCTCATAGAGATCTATAAGAGATTTATAGATCTCTTTGAGAATGGCATAATAGCCGAAACAAATGTTAGAGAATTTAAATAAATCTCATAGTGAAACAAGCCAAGTGTTTTAATTTATTTTTATTATTTACTGTATATATATATATAATTGGTAAAATTCCTTTGAGCGTACAATGCTGGAATAAATTTACTCTAATATGCATATCATTTCAGTGTTAATAAAAACAGATTTTGGGTCACTATATCAATTAAAACCATTTATTGCTACGTAACATTTCGAAACTATATTTGTTTCTTCATCAGACCTGTTAAACTAATTACAGATTAATCATATATAATAAAATATGCAAATCTACTTACACTAGTAATTACAAAATTCCTAAGCGATTTTATACCGTATCTCTTAATTATCATTAGGCATAGAGAATCAACGTATAAGTACATACAATGTTTACGTACATGAGAAAGCCAGTCGAATGCCAGCGAAGACCGCGACGACTGACGATTGTCTCCGATACCGATTTACTGGAAATTTTGCATTCAGTCTAGCTGCGGCCGTCACAGTTTGAGAGCGTACAATAAAATTAATGTATAATGGCTCTTTATACACCCACTGAAGAGCTTCAGTTAGTAAAATGGTTTTATGCTGGCAAGTCTGCAATGGAGTGTATGAATTTGTTTGGGCTGACTTTTGCAGACTGTTCTGTACCTTGCAGACAAACAATTTATAATATTATAAATAAATTTGAAACTTGTTTCTGTCTCAATAACTGTACGAAATGCAAACCAAGAGAGGTGTCACCACAAAAAATTGAGGAAAGAGAACGACGGGATGTATTAATTTGTAGTATTGTGGAAATTGATAACACGAGATTTACTAGAAGTGCTGCTGAGGAATTGGGTACAAGTAACACAACTATTTCACGTATTTGGAAACGTAATGGTTTAAAATGTTTCAAATATTCGAAAACTCAAGAAATATTTCCCGAGGACAATTTCCGAAGAATGGAGTTTTGTCAAGACGTTATGGAAAAGATACATCGAGATGAAAATTTCGTTAAAAATATTCTCTTCACCGATGAATCAACTTTTCCATTACACGGAAAGAACAATCCCTCTGTTCTTCGATATTGGGCTTCGGAAAATCGACACCGGCATTTTGCAAATCACACTAAGTATCCTCAAAAACTAAACGTTTGGGCAGGTATTTTAGGGGACCATTCTATAGGCCCCTATTTTATTGATGGTATATTAAATGCCGACAAGTATCTCGAATTACTGAAAAATCAAATACTCCGCCATTCAAAACATTGGAATAAATCAGGAAATCGTTTGGTTTCAACATGATGGCTGTCTAGCACATAATGCAGTGAGGGTAAAGGCATTTCTAGGAAATACCTTTCCTGATCGTCTTATTACTGGAACAGGAAACATTAAATGCCCACGCGATCTCCTGATCTATCTCCAAATGATTTCCTTTTGTGAGGATATCTAAAAAATATTGTTTATACTCATGAAGCTGGTAGAGCAGAAAATCTAGTTGCCTTGAGAGAAAAAATAACTGAGGCTGCGAATTCATTAACTGCCGACATGTTAGCAAATGTAAGAGCTAATGTCTACGACCGCCTAGGACAATGTCTTGCTGTGCAAGGAGGAATTTTTGAACCTCTTGTATAATTTATTATAATTTTTAGAATCCTTTTTTATTTATTTTATTAGGATTATTCTTTAATTTTATTAGAATTACGCCTTTGTTTATGCGACGCACCGCAACTTAAAAATTTCCTGCATCTACTGAAAGAAATAAGAAAAGCAAATCCCTTACAATTCGTAAATGTTATTTTAGAACGCATTACAAGTACCTATGTCGATGGTAAAATGATTGCTGCTTACTTGTATTTGCGAAACAATCGGAGACAATCGTTGCCGGCCGTCGCGGTCTTCGCCGGCATTGGATCGGCTTTTCCATATACATATACATCGTATGTACTCATATACATATTCCCTATGTCTAATGATATTTGACACATGCGGTATGCTATATAAGTAAGGGCAAAATTTTATCTATGCGAAAGAAACCGGTGAAATGCGATAAGAGAGGCGAAAGAAGACAGACGGCGTAATATATATATATATATATATATATATATATATATCTTAATACATAAAACAAAGTCGGGTTAGTTACACCATTTATAACTCAAAAACGGCTGGACCGATTTTAATGATCTCTGATTTGTTGGATTCGTATCCGCCCCGAATAGCAGAATAACTATTAAAATATCGGAAAAATTTCAGGAAAAAAATATACAGAAAATTAATTTTTAAATAAATTAGGTTAGGAACTCCTCCATCTTCCGCAATTGGCAGCTTGTCACGCACGATTATAGCCTATTTGTAATAATTGATGTTGCAATTAAAAATCTGGTGTGAAGAACACAAATACAAGTTTAATATTAATATTTTTTTGTTAACGCGTCCAAACATATCCCTCCCCAGAGACGCAGATACGTATTTCATCTTTCTACAGATTCACCAGTAGGCCCCTGCTGGAGAAAGGAGATCTTCACACACATTCACAAAAAAAGGAACGAGCGTAGAAGTACATACAGCACTGCCTATTGTCAGACTGCGGAAGTACTCTCGCTTTGTCTACATAACTAATGCAGAACTAACAAAGTTTTTCTAGAGGTGGCATTGCCTTGTCTCTAGAAAATGTATTTTGTTTGTGTCTTCACTCATACGTACGGAATAACCACATGTTTAATGTAACAGAATAATTGAAACATACATGAGTGGGTGAAACCTCACCAGTTTTTTATAATACAAAAGTATTTTTAATAACATAAAATATTATTAAAAATCTGGTTTGAAGAACACGAATACAAGTTCAATACATTAACATTTGCTAATATTATAATTAAATTGAAAAATATATTTTTAAAATAATGTGATGTAAATCATCAAAGGAAACGCCAAGCCTTGGCGTGACCGTCCAGCACGCCCTAATATATCTCGCGAAAACTCTAGAAGGAAATCTCCAACTTTTTTGGGTGTCCAGAAACTCTCCTGACAAACGAAGACCGGAGTTTTCTCAAAAATTTTAAGACAATTAAACCCAAATTCACCTAGTCCGAAAATGCTTCCTAAGGGAGCTAGAGTTCTTTGAAGATGGCGCCTTGTATTTATTTTTTTTTAAATTCCTCCAGAACGCTTCTATTTAGAAAAACAAAAACTGGTATGCTTATTTATCTTCTAGAGATGAATCGATTCCATCGATTGCGAATTTCTAGTACCGGTCATAGGCGTCCGTTTTGGGTAGGTCAACGGTTATTTTAAGGCATAACTTTTTTGTCTTTAACTTTTAAGCATTTGTGACACTAGATTATTAAATTTTCAGGTATTCCAGTACTAAAATGTACTCTTACTTTAAGTCGGTAGGATAAACCGTTTTCTAGAAAAATCGATTTGTAAATTTTTCGTTTTTTCTTCATTAAAATTCAATTTTTTATTTTTTGCAATAGTTAGCTCTGAACTGCCAATAGAAGTAAAACCTACGTTTTTCATTGTCAAATTGTTGTCAGTTCGCGAAGTTTATCTTTTCATTTTTTACTTTGTGTTATTCAAACACAACGATTTCAATTTAAAAAAAAATGGTTTTTACTAATGAGGAATACGCCGATATGCATTTAGTTTATGGCGAAATGAGGTGTAACGCTCGAGCGGCGCAACGTAGATACGCTGAAAAATTTCCCAATCGTCAGCATCCCACTCACTCAACATTTACAGCTCTTCATCAACGATTAAGAGAAACAGGTTCAGTGGTCCCAAAAAATAATGAAACAGGGAGACATAATGATGTAACAGCAGAACATGAAGATGTTATTTTAATGGAAGTTGAGGAAAATCCAGAAATTAGCGTTCGAAGACTATCTGCCATGTACCCCACAATTTCAAAATATTCCGTAGGAAATATCTTACACAGAGAAAATTTATATCCTTTTCATTTCACAAAGGTGCAAGCACTGCTAGAAGGAGATTTTCCTGCTCGCGTAGAATTCGCTAGATGGTTATAAAATCAGAAAAATCAAGATGAAGATTTCTTCAGGAACATTTTGTTTGGTGACGAAGCTACATTCTCAAAAAATGGAATTTTTAATGTACATAATGCACATTATTATTCGTACGTTGGTGACAATCCCCACGTTGTTCAAGAATTTAAGCATCAGCATAGGTTTAGCATAAACGTCTGGATAGGAGTAGTTGGCGATTATCTACTTGGACCTGTGGAATTACCTGCTTGTTTAAATGGTGCTGATTACTTACATTTCCTGCAAAATATTTTACCTGATTTGTTAGATGAGGTGCGTTTAAATATTCGGCAAAACTTTTGGTTTCTACAGGACGGCTGTCCGGCCCACTTTAGCAGGAATGTACGAGACTTTCTAGATAATAACGAAGACCATTGGATTGGAAGAGGCGGTCCAGTTGCTTGGCCAGCAAGTTCGCCGGATTTGAATCCTTGCGATTATTGTGTTTGGGGATACATAAAAGCATTTGTTTATTCCGTTCCGATACAAGAATTCGGCGTTCTCTAAGCAAAAGGGTAAACTTATGCATAGAGACTAATGGTCATCACATCGAGCAACTTTTGTAACAATCTACCTTTAATACTTGTTCTTTTTTTGTTAGTTTCGTTCCAATGTAATAAATAATTTGTTTTTAATTTATTAAATTAATTTTCATCCATGCCTTGATAGTCCAAGTCAACTTCGTCGCTAAAAATAAGTAGGTACATAATAAATTGAACTTTAATGAAGAAAAAACGAAAAATTTACAAATCGATTTTTCTAGAAAACGGTGTATCCTACCGACTTAAAGTAAGAGTACATTTTAGTACTGGAATACCTGAAAATTTAATAATCTAGTGTCACAAATGCTTAAAAGTTAAAGACAAAAAAGTTATGCCTTAAAATAACCGTTGACCTACCCAAAACGGACGCCTATGACCGGTACTAGAAATTCGCAATTGATGCAATCGATTCATCTCTGGAGGATAAATAAGCATACCAGTTTTTGTTTTTCTAAATAGAAGCGTTCTGGAGGAATTTAAAAAAAAATAAATACAAGGCGCCATCTTCAAAGAACTCTAGCTCCCTTAGGAAGCATTTTCGGACTAGGTGAATTTGGATTTAATTGTCTTAAAATTATCAGAGGAATCTCCGGTCTTCGTTTGTCATGAGAGTTTCTGGACACCCTGTATAAGCAGACGGGAAATGGGACACAGATTCATTGAGGAAGCGACCCTCGCGTTAGAACATTGACATAAATGTGAAATAACTACGGTTATTATTGTTATTAGTTCTTAAATGTTTTTAGTGTATATTTATTATTAATATAGTGTTCTTTAATTACCGTTAGTTTTATTTAAACGAACGTAGAAAGACAAATAATTTTACAATAGGTTATTTAGTTTGAAACATCATTAAATTAAACAAAGTGACAGGCAACTCTAAGTCGAATCAAATTAAGGCACAAGTGATTTTATTCATGGCGTACTCTGAAAAACTTTTTTGGCTCACATATTATTAATTTGTTTGTTTCTATTAAAAAAAAGATAAAATCCAGGTCAAATTTGAATAACCCTTATACATTAAAATTTTACATATACTTAACAACTTGTATTTCAAGGCGTTCCATTGTAGTAACAAAATCGCTGCAAATTTATATACCATCCTGAATAGGTACGAAAATGCAATTTAATCCTTTGCTCGTTAAAATTACAAATTTATTCTGGCACATAAAAAGAATATAAAAGTCTAAGCCATATGTGATGTTAATACGACCTATAAATTTAATAATTAATAAAAAAAAATTATAGATTTCTAATTACTTTTATTTCAAGACTTAATGGGAAAGTAATCATTATGTTATATTAAAATGAAACTGGGTGAAGAATTGTTTCTTCACGACAATTAAACTCCTACATTAAAATTGTTTTTTTTACATAAGCGAATGTAGCAAAAAAGCATCAGTTTATTGTTTTTCTTTCATTCTTTTTACAGAGGAGAGCACAAATAATTACCAGTAAAAATATATGCAACAATTAATAATTATTCAGTTGATGTAGATGAAAGTTGAGGAGAAATTCTTTGTTTAATTTTCCAATTCAGCGGCAGAAGTATTATAATTTCTATCAGTCATTTTTATGCTTTCTCAAATTTTCTCTGAATTTTATTTATGTTCACATTAGCAATAAGAAGAGTAAATTTAAGATAGTAATGTACAGAACAGATTTTATCCGCGTGTTCGTAATTTATACACAAATACGTTTCCTATTTCTACTAAGCGCACCAAAATTAATTTATATATTTACTAATACATATTTATCAATTAGAAAGCCGTTTGCAATACTCGTTTTATCAATATCTGAAAATTTTAGTATATGCTTCCGGTGAAAACGTTTAAAGATCATTTGGGCAACAGATACTGCAAAAATATAGCTCATAGTCATAATTAATACATTGCACATATACATACAGGCGATTCAAAACTCCGCACGGACTCAGGTAAAAGGATAAAATGTATACGAATCTCGACACATTTCAAAATTTTACTTAGAAAGTGGTGTACGAAACTCCACACAAATAAGTGTGTTATTTAATTTTAATAAAAGTAAATTATTCAAATAAAAATCCTTATTTATACACAAATAGGTATTTACATTGACATACATTCATTATCACCTTATTAAATTTTTTGAGAATAATAATGAGAAGCTAGTTTAACAAATTCTAATATGCTAATACTGCCACTCTGGTAATTTAAAATGCGCTGTTTTAAATACATTGCATGTTTTTTCGAAACAGCATTCTGATATTTGTAGGGAGCATTGACACTGTTTATTTTAATATAAACCTGCACCTGAATGTTTAATAACGTATCAACAAATACAAATAGTGACGGATGAGCGTGATATAAAAAATTATTGAAATGGTACTAAGAGAATTAACAAGAATAACCTATTGCACATCATTACATGATAAATGCATTTTAGCTGTGCGGAGTTTCGTATTCGGATTAGCACCAATACTTCTACGACCCCCTGTTGTTTAGGGATTTGTGCGGGGTTTCCTGCTGCCCATACATATAATACAGTGATAAAAACTTAAAAAAAGGTATATAACCCCTTACCATAATTATTAATCGTATCCTAAATACGTATTTCGACAACTAAGTTGTCATCATTAGTAGGTAAAACCTACTACCACAGTAAAGCTAGAACACCGCTTAGGCAACTACTACTTTACACGGCGTCCACGTATAGACTAATTTGAACATGCAAATATATCCAATTAAATTAGTCTATACGTGGACGCCATGTAAAGTAGTAGTTGCGTAAGCGGTGTTCTAGCTTGACTGTGCCCCATGTGCGACACCGTGATTAGTGGTTTTACCTACTGATGATGACAACTTAGTTGTCGAAATACGTATTTAGGATACGATTAATAATTGTGGTAAGGGGTTATATACATTTTTTTAAGTTTTTACTTAACCACAGTCTCCAAAGAAAGACTTTTAATACAGTGATAATAATAATAATAATAATAATAATAATAGTTTATTAAGCGCCCAACAGCAAAGCCAAATATAGGCACAAAGAAAATGTATCGTACATGAATAAATTTACAAAAACAAACAAACAAACATATATCCAATACACAGTTAACTTAAATCCAAAAAAAAGAAAAAGAAGAAAATCAAACTATAAACTCTAAACTTCGGTTCAAAAAATATGTCACTAAAGTATTTATTCCCACATCTACACATTTGATAAATCGGACTCCTCACCAATGCATTACTCCGGCACACGGGATAGGCAAAAGTTGTAGAATTGCGAGACGCAAACTGAGGCACAGCAAAACACAGTCTTCCAAGTATCGAAGGACAATCGATGTTATTATGCACAACACTGCGTAGAAAGTTAGCACAGGTTACTTCGCGCCGGACATCCAGCAACACCAAATCACGTTCCCTGAGAAGTAGGTTATTGTCAGTATTTCTAGGAGGATAATCACCACTCGTTTTAAAATTAAGATACTTTAAAACATGACGCTGAACACTCTCCACATTCAGTTTATGATGAATATAGATGGGATGCCAGACTATTGAATCGTATTCCAATTTGCTTCGAACTAATGAACAGTAGATATGCTTAATAGTTGCTGGTTGTGAAAAATATTTGGAGCTGCGCAATACAAAACCAAGCACAGCAGAAGCAGATTTGCACATATTAATGATATGGTTGACGAGTGTTAAACCACTGTCAAATATGACTCCTAGGTCTTTGATTGTACAATCAGAAGTTAAAACTTCATTATTAATGTTATAATCAAATTGGTAAAGATCTTTTTTCTTTGAAAAACGGACCACCCAACATTTTCCTATGTTGAGCTTCAAACCGTTACGCTGACACCACGTCCACACCAAGTCGATGTTCTTCTGAAGGAGAAGTGCATCATCAGGCTGCTCAATACGCATATAAACCTTCAAATCATCAGCATAGGCTAGTCCAGAACACGTCAAAGACTGAAGTAAGTCGTTAATAAATAATATAAAAAGAAGCGGGCCCAAGTTAGATCCTTGAGGAACTCCAGAACTCGAAACAAACTCGGATGACTTAAACCCATTGTAAAAAACGTAGTTCATCCTCTGATGTAAATAGGATTCAAGCTATAATTGTGAACTACTACATAATATTTAATGATCCCATTACCGTTAATCCAAAATGTTTCTTAGTTGTTATAGGAAGCAGACACATTTTCAAATTTATAATAAAAGTCTGTTAAATGGTTTGGAGTGAACTATCCTCGGTAAATGGAAACAGCGATGAGAGCATCAAATAGAGATTTCTTTCTGATATCGCACTCTGCACCATATGATTTGATAACCACAGTGATATACAACATAACTTTTTGAATGTTATACGAATTAAAGAAGATGCACGCAAATAAAGCCGTTAAGCTTTTGAGTAAAACACTTTCGAAATTTCAGGAATTTTAATTTTTTAAGGAATAATGTAGGTACATGATATAAGGTTGTTTTTTTTAAATCCAAGTAGCCCTTACTAGATGGAAATTCATACTGTTGATGAAATAAAAATGAAAAAAAAAAACAATTTCACTTAATTTCCACGTTATTTGCAAAATACCATGACAATTGTTTCGAAAACTATGTTTCCTTGGAATTGTATTAAAAACTAAACCTAAAGGGTATTAACATATTTAAACTTAAAGGAATTGCTATAATTAAGAAATACTTTATACAGGCTGATTCATTTTCGGCCCTCACCATGGGGATCTCGCTTATTATTGGAGATAGAGTATAGGTTTAAATTTGGCAAAGTTGTTAAATTTTGTGTTTATTATAAAACTGTAAAGAACATAGACCTGTGACAAATTACCTTCGTTATTAAAAAAAAACGCGAAAACCCCATTTTCTTCTTTTACCTGTAGCACCGACATTTGGCCTTGTAGAGAAAAAATAAAAACATAACCTTTTGGCCATTTCTAAACCTCTATCTAGTGGTGTACTCTAAATTTTTATACGACGTTTCGTTTCTTTCTGGCCATCATCAACTATCTAATTTCTTATAGGCGCCATATTGGATTTAGACATCCTCAGAAAGAGTTTTTTTTTCTGATTTCAACCATGTACCACATGCTGACTATAGTTTTTGACATTAGGTTTTATTTGAAAGAATAAATTATAAGATTAAATAAGGTAGCCATGGAATTTCAATCTGTCAAACATTTCATTTATTGTTCATTAATAATACAAAAATGTCATACACTAACGAAGAGAAACGAGATATGATAAGTATTTTTTATTCTTCGAACCGAAATTCAACAGTAGCGAGTACAAGATATCTACAATTATATCCAGAACGACAACAGCCTCAACATTTACTGTAATTGTTTATTGTTTACTTTTCTATGTATTTTTATTAATGTTTTTGTTATCTTGTACTCGCTACTGTTGAATTTCGTTTTGAAGAATAAAAAATACTTATCATATCTCGTTTCTCTTCGTTAGTGTATGACATTTTTGTATTATTAATGAACAATAAATGAAATGTTTGACAGATTGAAATTCCAAAGGCTACCTTATTTAATCTTATAACTTATTCTTTCAAATAAAACCTAATGTCAAAAACTATAGTCAGCATGTGGTACATGGTTGAAATCAGAAAAAAAAAGCTTTCTGAAGATGTCTAAATCCAATATGGCGCCTATAAGAAATTAGATAGTTGATGATGACCAGAAAGAACCGAAACGTCGTATAAAAATTTAGAGTACACCACTGGATAGAGGTTTAGAAATGGCCATAAGGATGTGTTTTTATTTTTTCTCTACAAGGCCAAATGTCGGTGCTACAGGTAAAAGAAGAAAATGGGGTTTTCGCGTTTTTTTTTAAAATAACGAAGGTCATTTGTCACAGGTCTATGTTCTTTACGGATTTATAACAAACACAAAATTTAACAACTTTGCCAAATTTAAACCTATACTCTATCTCCAATAATAAGAAAGATCCCCATGGTGAGGCCCAAAAATGAATCAGCCTGTATATAATAATTTAATAATGGGTACTTTATTGCAAATTAATTCCATCTTCGCACAGTAATGTGAATGTACATATTGGTTTCTAGATTTTACCACGCTAATTATTCGAATTTTATAATTGAAAAAAATTGCCCTTAAGCAGGATTCGAACCCACGTCGATGGTTTACCAGGCCATTGGTCTGCTATTAAGCTATTAAGGACTGTGGGTCCGAATACAGTGGAAAGCCTTAAGTTACAATAAGGAGACAGATATAAATATTTTTGCTTGTAATCGGCACTTGTTGCAAATTAATTGAATTTTTGCGAAGTAATGTGAATATAAATATTGCTTTCTACATTTTACGAAACTAATTATTCGAATATTTTAATTGCAAAAGTTTGGAATCACAGGCCTTAATAGCTTAGTGACAGAGCAATAACCCGGCAAACCATGGACGTGGGTTCGAATCCTGCTTAAGGGCGATTTTTTTCATTTAAAAATTTCAAATAATTAGCATCATAAAATGTAAAAGGCTATATTTACAATGGGTAGTTGATGTTCAAGATTTAAATCTTAATTAAAAAAGCGATTAAATTTACCTGAATACAAAGATAATAAAGAGAAAACAAAGTTAAAATAAAGATGTAGTTGTGAAATAGGCTTAATAAAGGAGAATTACCGAGTTCAGATTGCTTATTAAGTAAAATGTTGGTATTTTTATTTTCCGAAATTTCCATTGCTTCCAATAAATTCAATTTTTGCTATTTTTTTTCTATATGTAAAATTTTAAAGTTATAATTAGAGAACGGACACGCTTACCACATGACGCAAAGCCCAGTGCAGTACTGGCGAAAGGCTGTATTTCAAAATATTTAATTTTATTTATATAATTGGAAAACGAACGGGTGGTGATCTATAAAATTACGAAATACATATTTATTTGTTGAAAAGTTGTATTTATAAAGTTTTTAATTTTATTTATATAATTGGAAAACATACGGGTGGTGATCTATCCATCTAAAATTACGAAATACATATTTATTAATTAATTTTATTTATATAATTGGAAAACAAACGGGTGGTGATCAATAAAATTACGAAATACATATTTATTTGTTGAAAAGTTGTATTTATAAAGTTTTTATTTTTATTTATATAATTGGAAAACATACGGGTGGTGATCTATCTACCTAAAATTACGAAATACGTATTTATTAATTAATTTTATTTATATAATTGGAAAACAAACGGGTGGTGATCTATAAAATTAGGAAATACATATTTATTTGTTGAAAAGTTGTATTTATAAAGTTTTTATTTTTATTTATATAATTGGAAAACATACGGGTGGTGATCTATCTACCTAAAATTACGAAATACGTATTTATTAATTAATTTTATTTATATAATTGGAAAACAAACGGGTGGTGATCTATAAAATTACGAAATACATATTTATTTGTTGAAAAGTTGTATTTATAAAGTTTTTAATTTTATTTATATAATTGGAAAACATACGGGTGGTGATCTATCTATCTAAAATTACGAAATACATATTTATTAATTAATTGTATTTATATAATTGGAAAACAAACAGGTGGTGATCTATAAAATTATGAAACACATATGTATATGTTGAAAAGTTGTATTTTTAAAGTTTTCAATTTTATTTCTATAATTGGAACATTTTTATTTGTTCATTTTGTCGTTCAAGTTGAGTAAAGGAGTATTAATATTGACTAGCAATAGTTTCTCAAAGTTTTCTTCTGTCAATTTTGTTCTCTTTGAATTAAGTACATCCTTATAAATAGAAAACGTCCTTTATACATCGCAACTGGTTATGGGTGCATACTGGAAATATCTGGAAATACTGGAAATAATTGGAAGATGTTGCTTAAATGAAAAGAAAAGGAATGTACGTGCTATTTCTCTTACGAAATACGATAAACTTATTTATTTTATCTACGTACACGACACCACTGACAAACACTATATTCTCCGAATACAATAGCTGGGTTGTCCATTGCTATCGCTGCGAGACCAGGTGGCCGAGTAAGTCAAGCAAATACTTCATTGAATTACGCCGGGATGTACTGAGCGACGTTATACACAATTCCAATTGCCGATTGTGTTTTATGGAAATTGCATCCGTTCTCTAGTTATAATTAATATTATGGGCTTCCTCTCTCAGATGTATGAGTCATTCATATTATTAGTAATATCTTTATTCATGTTCTTTAATTCTTTTAGAAAAAAATAATTTATACTATACCACTATGCATTAAGGAATGGTATAATAATGGTTAACCCACTAAGCCCCCTATTAGCTGAAATATTTATGGACAACTTAAAAAAGAAAATTCATGAACACTCACTTTGCAAACATTGGTATTTATTGGCATAGACAAGTAGACGATGTCTTAGCTTGTTTTACGGGAACAAGCAGACAATTAAATCGACTTTTATCACATATGAACAATCTTCACCCTAACATTAAGTTTAGTATCGAAATAGAAATAAATAAAACCACCAATTTTTTTAGATATAACTATTTTAACCGTGCTGTTAGATTAGAAAACAATATACGAATCCTAGATTAAAAGATCATTTGGTTCATACTACATGTTTCAGTAAAAGTAAAAATTTAATCCAATATAATTATGAAACAGAATAATTGAAACATACATGAGTAGGTAAACCCCACCAGTTTTGTATAATACAAAGGTATTTTTAATAATATAAAATATTATTAAAAATCCGGTGTGAAGAACACAAATGCAGGTTCACTATTAATATTTTCTATGAACGTGTCCGAATATATCCTATCCCCAGAGACGTAGATACGTATTTCACCTTTCTACAGGCTCATCGGTACGCCCCTGCTGGAGAAAGGATATTCCCAGACACATTCACAGAAAAGAATCACATCGCCCTATCACCGTAATTATTCAGACCGAGCGCAGAAGTAAATTCGGCGCTTTTTTCTCTTTTCTGTGAATGTGTCTGGGAATATCCTTTCTCCAGCAGGGGCGTACCGATGAGCCTGTAGAAAGGTGAAATACGTATCTACGTCTCTAGGGATAGGATATATTCGGACACGTTCACAGAAAATATTAATAGTGAACCTGCATTTGTGTTCTTCACACCAGATTTTTAATAATATTTTATATTATTAAAAATACCTTTGTATTATACAAAACTGGTGCGGTTTACCTACTCGTGTATGTTTCAATTATTCTGATACATTACACATGCGGTTAAGCCGTTGTATGAGTGAAGACACAAACAAAATGCAGTTTTCTAGAGAGATTGGCAGTGCCAACATTTGGAAGGACGTCGTTACTTCACATTAATTATGTGGACGGTATGCGAGGTACTTCGGCTGTCTGATAACAGGCAGCGCCGAATTTACTTCTGCGCTCGGTCTGAATAATTACGGTGATAGGGCGATGTGGTTCTTTTCTGTGAATGTGTCTGGGAATATCCTTTCTCCAGCAGGGGCGTACCGATGAGCCTGTAGAAAGGTGAAATACGTATCTACGTCTCTGGGGATAGGATATATTCGGACACGTTCACAGAAAATATTAATAGTGAACCTGCATTTGTGTTCTTCACATCAGATTTTTAATAATATTTTATATTATTAAAAATACCTTTGTATAATTATGAAATTTGATTGAATACCTCGTTAATATATTTAATTAATATTATTGTGTATCGTGCCATGTGGCATACTCCATCATAATCACAATACAACTGATAAGTACAAATTTAGTTGTGGGATTCCCCTTTTTGCATTTTGCTATGAATTGCCAATTTACACTGCTTTGTTCAATTTGTGTTTTGCTTTCTACATATCAACACGCCTTTTTCATACTGTATAACGAAATAGCAAAATAACGTTACACGAACGAAGATGATATTCGTGAAGTGCTCAATTAAGAAAGTGTCTCAGATATTTCGGATTCGAATATTGACTGTAATTCAGAAAATAACAAAACAAGTGACTTTGAAGCAGAAAGTTAAACAGACATGGCTACAATTAGCTTTGTGAAACCCTTGTATATTGCTAAAAACAAAATGGTATCGGGTGCCACTCCATTACCTCGACCCATTAGAACAGCTGCTCAACCAGGACCAACTAGATTTGGAGTATCTAGATGCAGTGATATGATGTCAGCATTTTTGTGTTTCTTTCCGCCTCCAATAGAAAGAATCATTATCGAAAATACTAACAATTACGGCAGAGTCAAATTTAGTCATGATTGGATTGATATTGATGAAGACTTATTGAGAGCGTATATCAGACATCAAATGCTACATTTGTGGCAAGTTTATTGGCAAAACCAACAGAAAAATATTTTGTTCAGCATGTACTGCAACAAACTATCAATAAAATCAAATTTGTTTTAGAAAAAGCTTTGTGTTGTGATTTCGGTTAAATAAAAATATAAACTGGACCAAATGTTCCCCAATCCAAGATAAGTAAATTTTCATTTTTTTCAATCCGGCTTAATGTCGAACACTTGAAATTATGGATATAAAATGATGTTAATAAGAGAACACGTGAGCTGAAATCTAAAAGCAATATATAATACTTTTTAAAAGTTATAAAGCTAACAAGCAAAATATTGGACCAAATGGGCTTAATCTACCATCAGGGTTAAACAAAAACAATAAACATGTTTTTGCTATACACCATAACCCGTCACATACTGATACAGTAAATCATAATAAATCTACATATCAATATTTCCATAAAATGGCTTCATTCAATCTGTTCACTCATAGACTTATTAGTATTCTCGTATCAAAAGAAAACAGCAGGTCAGCGAATAGCGCTTCGATCAGTTCTTAATCTGGTATCAAATATACTGTTTAAATATTGTCGCACAAATTCAGTATTAAGAGTCCGATATATCGCGCAGGCGATATATCAGAATCAGGCGATCTAGCAGGTCAGTGAATTGCCCTTCATCCAGTTATTAATCTGGTATTAAATATACTGTTTAAATATTGTCGCACTATTACAGCATTATCAGCAGGGCATCGATCCTGTTAAAATCAAACGTAATTTTTAAAGATAATTGTATGCTTTGTACACAGTGTACAATAGTACTCTGTAAAAGAGGTAAATGTCTTTAAACTTCTTTCAATAAAAAAGAGTCGAATTCTGTAAAAGTTCTGCCCAAACATTAACCTTTTCCGGATATTGCGTTCGTGCGTCATGGATCATACCAATATTTTCCTTAGACCAATACTGCATAATAGCAAAATTATGACCATGTAGAGGACCACTGGATTCATCAGTAATTGATAAATTTTTAACAAAATATTCGTCGTTGTTGCAACGTTCTAAAACTCCTTCAAAAAACTTAAACTTAAAAAACTTAACTTGGAAGAACGGTGTTGTCTGAGACGGAAAGTTGCTCAGCAATTTTTTCCGCTAGTTAATTGCGGCTACCTTTCTACTGTAGCGCAAATAATTGTGAATAATAATTCATGCCTTAGCAACCCCCAACAGCTTGACGCCAATTACAGGAACATTGGCAGGCCATGAGTTATTATTATGCATGCGCCCGTGGAGCGACTTAAAATGTTTAGTTGCCGACATTCGCCTTAAACGAGAAGGAAAACCACGTAAATCTACTCGGACAGTCCAGCCCCGGATTCAACCTTGGGACTGCCGGCATAATAAGCCAGTACGTTACCACTAGGCTATCAGTCGTGAAGTCATTTTCTGTCTATGTTGCTGCGGATATAAGCAATCATAGCTTTTAAATTATTAGTAATGTGACACATCGCCTCATACGCTAGGCTTTTTTCAAATTCTTACCAAGATGATGTTCAATAACAAATTCCTTTTTTTGAAGCGAAAAAAATTCAATGGCTAGATTTAAACTAAGGATCAACAGAAATAATAATAAATAAGATGAAAATCAATCAAGCACAACCGTTAATAAAAGAAAATACTAGATAACTGTAAACAATAAATACAATAACGACAAAATGTGACACTACGACAGTTACATTTCACTCGACAGCTAGTACGAAAATAACGCCGGTAGCGGTTGAAGTCGCACATGTGTTTAGCAGCTAGTGCTAGGAGTATATACCGCTTATAAGACATATAATATAAACCTATCTAAAGCAAATCTAGACATGTGAAAAAGAAATATGTATAAAATACAATTGTGCTGAACTAACTCTCGGGACTTTCAGCACCTTTAATTTCAGATATAATGCTTTATTGTTACGTTGTAGGTAGTAACAAAGCGGTATGGAGAATATGAACTTATGTATATAAAAGCTATTGTGATGTGCATGACAACAGCTACCGCAGCGAATAGCAGCAACGATTATGTCACCAGCTATGCATATCATGGGACCTTCTAGAATAGTCCAGAACGCAAACAATCCAGAAAACCCGATGACTATATGAACACTCAAAGGAAGGATGATTCAATTCGACCAGTAATCGTCGTGAACTAAACTTGAATTTTCAGACATCTCAACAGTAATTATTAAATTCTAATTTGCAGTATATTCAATATCTTAACTATATATACAAGTAGTGAAGGAAATGTACTGACGAGTTGCAATAAGAACGAAATGCATCTGTACGTTCCGGAATGGGTGTGGTTTACACGAATTTTCAATTATCCTAACAATCAGGAAGGTTGGCGTCGCGACGTGTTGCGTTCTGCATGCTGGTGCAAACCTAGTTTGACGAATTGTAGAATTAGCACGATACATTAGGCGATATTTACATGTAAGTTGCGATTTTAATAATTATTAAATTTTCATTTGCAGTATATGCAATATCATAATTAAAGAATATTATTATTATTATTATTATTATTATTATTATTATATTATTATCAACACACTAATTCACGAATAAAGACTGTTGCTATCGAATAACCGACTAATAATAACTAAACTGACTCAAAATAAACAAAAGAAAGTCCTGTAACTTTTTTTTATTTATTTTTCTCAACAAAGTAAACATTTATTCAAAATTTGGTTTAAAAATATATAATTTTACTATGTAATTCATTTTTCTTTTGTCATGTAGTATATAGCCGTGGTAAAGCGGAGTCAATTAGGCTGTACCCAAGGAAATAAGAAACAGAACCAGCCACAATTAAAATAAAATTACTGGTAGTGTAGTTGATCAGCTGGTATTTAATGGCGTAGTGTTGAGAGAAAATTCTAAGTAAAATATAATATCAAGTACATTCATTTATAAAACTATTTCAGATGTTATTTAATTTTATTTACATATATTAAGTGAGATTACCTCACACGTTGAATATCAAAATTATAATTGAAACTCTTGGTGCAGAAATTCACGTTCAAGGTATCAAAATATTATATCAACACCGGAATAATAAAACATAAGTAAATCAAAAACATAAAAAAAAATTAACGAAGCTAAACTTTTTAGTATTTTAATAGCTGTACTTTAACATAAGATTAATTTCTTAAAATAAATTATAAAGATACAAACAAAGGAACGTGTAAAATAGAATATTATATAATATCAACACATTAGTATTTTAGTGTTTTCTTTGTACACTATGCCCCGATTTATAATGAATACAAAATGAAGTAATGTTTAATATATTATTCTAAAGTTCTTTCAAATAAGATACTGATATCTTTTAATGTGAAATAACTTATTTACGAGTGGTAAGTACTTGAAATCAACATGTCGTTTAATTTTTCACTTGATTATAATATAATATTAATTGTCTATAGCGACAAAGCAAAAAAAGTGGTGAAAGATATACAGGTTCGGTCTACAATCATCTTGCATGCGGCTTCCCATACATAAGGCGTGAGAAGTTGCCAAACCGTACCTACCTAACAAATATACATACGAGAGCCGGCAAGTAGACCTTTCGAGAAATAAAAATGTTCTTCTAGATTAGTGGTTTGCCGAAGCAGATGTGATAGACAACGTACTTTAATTTTACCAGTACTTTTGTTGGAGAATTGACAAATGAATATGAATGTATTCTGTAATAGTGATATACTATACAGCTATGCACATGTACAATATTGTTAACAACGAGCGCAAAAAAACATAATTTGAGAATCTTTTAGGTAAATAGTCATTAAATACAAGCTGTAAAAAATAGTAAATGTATAACACTACCAAAGTAGACGTATTGAAGTAAGAGAAAAAAAATGCTCTTCTAAAGGCAATAAATTTTAAAATAAAATAGATGAATAAAATAAAGGAAATTCTTGGAAAACAAAATGAAAAAATTCAATAAATATAATTTTTGGGGAAACAGGAAGAGTACGATAAACTAAAAGAATAATTCTAAATAATGGAAATTAAAATATACTTCTAAAATAAACGGAATTCTTGAAAAACCAAATTAAAACTTCTCAATTAATCAAATATTCGAATAATCCACCTCTTTGCTCCTGAAAGTACGCAAGGCTATGATAAAAATTATTTCGTACATTCGAAAACATTTCCGGGATTATCGTATTTGCACAATCAACAATTTTTTGTTGTAGTTCCCCAAGATTACGTGCTCTATTGTGCTGATGACTATATAGGGTTTGTTCTACATACCCCCAAAAAAAGAAATCCAGGGGCGTTAGGTCGGGGGATCGTGGCGGCCAAACAATTGTACCAACGGAACTTATTAGACGTTCATGAAATGTTTCCCTTAAAAATGCTTGAACCAGACGAGCAGTATGGGCAGGACAGTTATCCTGCTGGAGCCAGATAAAGTCAAAATTAACCTCAAGGGCACGAAGAGCTGGTATAATTTCATTTTGCAGCATTTGCAAATATTTAGCTGCTGTTAAGGTGCCGTCAATAATAAAAGGACCAATGATGTGATTCCCAAAATGCCGGTCCACACGTTCAATTTTTGGGGATAATGGGTACGCAGAGGTAGATAGATATGACAATTTGCTTTAGACCAATATCTTGTAGCCATTGGATTATGACGCCCATGTAAATAAAAGGATGATTCGTCCGTAAACAAAATATTTGCAATAAAATTGTTATTGGCAATGACCTTCTCCATAACCTGTTCGCAAAATGCAACGCGTTTTGATTCATCGTGAGGAAATATTTCTTGACGTTTTTGAATTTTAAAGCTACGGTATCCTTGCCTATTCAAGATTTTTCTTACAGTTCTCGCTGGTATATTGACTTGTTCGGCAATTTGGCGCGATGAGCATGGTTCATTATGTTCAACCGCGCTACATACTAAAACTTCCCGTTCTTCTCTTCCTTCATTCAATACGCGCATTCTAGGTACCTTATTTATACATTTTCGAGAATTTTGCACACACCCAGTAGCTTCAAACTTATGAACAATACTCATTATTGTTGGTATTGTAGGCACAGGTCTATTTTGGAAAGAAAAAATAAATCGCCCTACTACCTCTTGAGCAGTACTACCAGAGTAGTACCACTTAATTATTTGTATCCTTTCCTCGTTTGTATAAACCAACATATTGAATAAAAACTATAAAAACAGGTCAAAATCAAATAATACAAAATATAACTGCCAATTACAAACAAATTAAATTCAACAATAAAATTAATAAATGTGAAGTAGGTAATTCTTATAATATTAACTTCAGATACTTATTAAGAATATCACGAACGTGAATAATAATATAAAAATGAAGAAAACAACCACCAACATGCACAATATTGGTCTCGAAATGATCGTATCGACCTGTCTTTAAGGGTTCCCACTACTTTTCTCGAACAGTACTTGAGCACTTGTGTATTTAACCTGGCAACTACGTTCGTTTATATTCATGGACTTGTAGCCCGCATTTAAGGTAAAAACGGGCCAAACGTGTATATATATATATATATATATATATATATATATATATATATATATATATATATGAAAAACAATTGTTGTTGGGGAATTCGGCAATAAAAAACCATTAATTAGTTAATGTTCTTTATTTTTTTACCCTATATTTCGCTCTGAGGTTTAGAGCTTCTTCGGGGTCACTTTAATAAGAAAAAAAAATGTACATAACTTAGATATTTAGTCAAATAATCATAAGAAAAATTCTACTTATAAATGTGAACACTTATTATGCGAAAATTATATATTACAAAACATGTTAGGTCGATAAATTTGTTTTGTAATATAATGTGTGTTTTTTTAAGAGCTTGAGAACTTAAAATGGTAATACAAGACAGAAATATTGTTGGAATGAAATTTTTTTTATTATAATCTGGTAGATAATTTCATGGCATTTATTTTTTAAATATGATTTCCGGCATATGTCCGCCGCGGCTACGAATTACATGGTCCATTCGATCAGTCCAATTTTTGACTACTTTTTCCAATAAATCTGGTCGTATGGCGTCAGTGGCTTGAATATTGGCTTCCAATGCTTCAAGAGTTGCTGGTTTGTCGGTAGAAACCAATGACTTACCACAGCCCCATAAAAAGTAATCCAGAGGCGTTAAATCGCACAAACGAGGGGGCCAGTGAACAGGACCACTTCTGGAAAGAAAGTTGTCACCGAATTGATTTTGCAACAAATCGATTGTTAAGCGCGCTGTATGGCAAGTTGCGCCGTCTTGTTGGAACCAAATGTCGTTGATGTTTAGCTGATTAATGTTTGGAAACAAAAATTCAGTCAGCATGGCTCGATAGCGCTCGCCATTCACAGTAACGGCAGCTCCTTGCTCATTTCGAAAGAAATAAGGACCGATGATGCCGCCAGTCTGTAAACCGAACCAAACAGTCAATTTTAATGGATGTAATAGTGATTCGTTAACGGCTTGAGGATTTTCTTCGCTTCAAATTCGGCAATTTTGCTTACTGACGTAGCCATTTAACCAGAAATGAGCTTCATCACTAAACACAATTCGATAAAAATGCTCATCTTCGGCCAGTTTCAAATGAGCCAAATCAGCAAAAATGCGACGCCAACGATGGTCGTTTGGCTTCAATTCTTGCACGAGCTGTATTTTATAGGCACGTAAGCCTAGATCCTTAAGTAAAATTTTCCACGTAGTCGAAGGACAAAGGCCAACAAGTTGAGAACGACGACGAATCGACATTTCGACGTCTTCTTCAATACTTCGCGCTACAGCAGCAATATTCTCTTCGGTACGCACATTTCTTTGTCTTGTTGATGGTTTTGAATCGAGAAGAGTAAAATTAGTGCGAAAACGATCAATAACTGCACGAATTGCTTGTTCACTAGGCCGATTATGTTGACCGTAAAATGACGAAGTGCTCTATGAACTTCGCGAACAGATTTATTTTTTTCAAAGTAAATTTCCACAATTTGTAAGCGTTGTTCTGGCGTTAAACGATTCATGATGACTTGCCAAACCTTACTGAACAGAAATGTCAACGCAGTTTGACATTCTCAGCTGTCAAACCATAGTTATCGATATCGATAGTTCTCATGCAGCTAAAAAAACACCCTATATAATGTTTTGTAATATATAATTTTCGCATAATAAGTGTTCACATTTGTAAGTAGAATTTTTCTTATGATTGTTTAACTAATATCTAAGTTATGTACTTTTTTTTTTCTTATTAAAGTGACCCCCGAAGAAGCTCTAAACCTCAGAGCGAAATATAGGGTAAAAAAATAAAGAACATTAACTAATTAATGGTTTTTTATTGCCGGATTCCCCAACAACAATTGTTTTTCATGCTTGTTTTAACGGCAAAGACTCCTTGTCTATATATATATATATATATATATATATATATATATATATATATATATATATATATATATTTAGTGTTTATAAGAAATTAAAATTTATTTCTTATTTATTTTATTGGCCGTGTGCATAATATTAAAATAATAAGCTTTTTTTGGTTTAGCGACCTTTATTGAAATTCAATTTATTTAAATAACGACGTTTCGACTTTTTGTGTGTAATTGAGTCTTTTTCAAGTGAGTTAGAACTAAAAAAATTACAAAACGAAAGGTTAGTTCTAAATCACTTGAAAAAGACTTAATTATATAAAAAAAGTCGAAACGTCGTAGAAAAAAACTGAAATTCATTAAAGGTCGCTAAACCAAGAAAATGTCTATTATTTTAATATTATGGCACGGCCAATAAAATAAATAAGAAATAAATTTTAATTCTTATTAACACTAAATATATATATATTTATATATATATATATATATATATATATATATATATATATATATATATATATATAGTTGTTAAAATTATTGTTGCTATTAGTTCCATTGTTTTTATAGGTACAAAATCTGGTGATGAAATTATAAAATGTATTCAACAAACTTTTTCACTTGAGTCAATAAACAGTTACTGCTAATCTTCCATCAAGAAGTGTACTGGTAATTGATAACGCATCATATCACAGTGTCAAAATCGAACGTGATGCAACATCACCCCCTAAAAAGGCAGAAATAATAGAGTGGCCTGTAGCAAGAAATACATATAGCGTTTGATGTGAAGTGGACAAAGCCGTTATATGAATTAATAAAGAAGAATAGAAGTGAAAATCCAAGATATAAACTGCATACACTATTATGGGCCCATAAACATAATGTATTGAGGTTGCCTCCTTATCACCTGGAGCTAAATCCAATCGAAAAGATATGGGTGATTGCAAAGAATTGGGTTGGAACCAGAAATGTCACTTGTAAGTTAGCAGACGTCGAAAATTTGGCTAGAGAAAAATTCTGTAAATGCAGAAGAATGAGCATCTGTTTGTAGCGACGTAGATAAAGTTGTTGAAAATTATTTACAAACAGAGCATTTCTTAGATGATGTAACAGATAATCTAGTTTTTATAGTTAATACAGAAGAAACTGATAATGAAGAAGATAGTTATAGCGATGATGACTCTGAAATTGAATATTCTGTTCAACCACTGCCAGAAGAAGTAGAATAAAATGATAGGGTTAAAACAACCACAAATGGACATACGGCATTTGATGTTCTGTTACTTTTCTTTAATCTTTTGTAAAACTTCAAATTTAAAAAATAGAACAATTTGTTACTTTTGTTTACCACATATATATATACTGATATTAACATGCATGTATTACACTGTTATTGTTTTTATTGCATATGTATTGTAATATTACTTGGCAAAAATAAAGTTTTCTAAATAATTTCATCTTACAAATGTTAACTTGTATTAATTATAACAATATACTCTCTAGACAACATGAAATATTTATACGTATCTTTATTGTAGCTTGGAATGAGCGAATATCTACTTAAAATTATAATAATTCTGATTTGATAAATGAAACTGCTACGCTGAATTCAAGATAATTCTCTAAAATAAGAAAGTTAATGAAGCGAAAAATTTATTGAGTTAGTTTTATTTAAATAATACTAGCAGCAATATTCATAACGAGGTAGATTTAAAATTCACATTAATACTTCTGTAAATAATAATTTACTTCTCCAATATTAATTAAATTCATTAGAAATATTGTAGTTTTATGAAGTAACATAATGTTCACAATTATAAAGTTTTTCAAAAATCACCCCTAATATCTCTGCCCTCGAAATCACCTACGCCCCTGGCACTTTTTGTTCGCGCAGCTTTGTATGTGCTATTCTCTAAATGTTTTCACTTTACCAAAGTACGTCTCGTTATTTTCTGATATTTCCACGTATATTATTGTGCCATCCGTCAACAATGGCAAATATCAAGAAGGGTAAACAATATAACCAGTATTACATTGATGACAAACTAAATATTCTATTACCAACTGCGGACACTTGATATTGTTCACCCGATATGTATTGATAAATTGTCGATTTATTAATATTTTATATGAAAAAAAGCATTCTTATCATATTTGGTCGTATTTAACATAAACATATTATTATTATGATTATTAATTTCGATTTATTAATATTTTATATGAAAAAAAAACAATCTTTATTCATATTTGACCGTGTTAAACATGCTATACTTCCCTATGATTAGGTACTATAATTATTTCTTTATCACGATCATTTTTCAAGGCGAAAGTGTCTCCTTTTTATTTCAAGGAATGCCACAGGTGGGCAAAATGGACTAGTAAATATTCTCAACATTATCTAGTGTTAGATAAAATAAATATATAATTTTTGGATAACAAAAGTTAGCAAAAATAAATTTAAGAAAAGATCCAAAAAATGTAGTTATAAAAAAGACGAAATAGATTATAATCTGAACTCGTTCCAAACATTTTATTAGGGATCACTATCACGTTACTGTCTGGGTATTTAAAACAAGAACTTTTTAGGTGAAAGTGGCTTAGAGGAAATTGCTATTATTAAGTTGATTACTCCGTGAATTGTAAATGTTTACCTCTTTTTAACATATTCAAACTTTCTATACATTCATTTATTTGGTTCCTCATGAACAGTTTTCCCATGTCGTAACAGAAAGCAGGAAAATCAAGAATCTATACTTTCAAAATTTTATTCTTTGAATAGCAGTCATTAAACCGCTAGAGACACCAGTACTGTAAGCCTATGATATATTAAATTTAGTTTAAGCTGTTCAAGATAAAAAGCGTGTTATATAGCTTGTTTGTGTTTAAATATATTTTAATGGATGCAATCATAACTGCGATAAATGAAACAATATTAACTACTTAATATCTCATAACAATATCACTTACCAATTTTATAAATTAATACAACAACAAAAAAAAAACCTTTTCAAAATTCTTAAACGCACTCCCTACAACCACACATTAAGAACACTTACCGCCAACTAATCCTGCTGATAAAAGTTAAAAGAAACTTGCTCAATATAGGAAACTCTTCTTCCTTTCACTGACGAGGAAGTGGGGAGACATCTGAAGAAAACTGCTTACAGTAGTGTACACTGCAAGACAAAGTCGTACGCGGAGTTATCTCGCTAAATAAGAACTACATAAGTAGTTTACAATTTCGCTTAACCAGATTTCGTAATGTAAATACCCTTTTACCTCGTCAAAGACGATTTAGTAATGCGACATATTTAAAATATAAATTTCTTGCGTTTCGTTACGAAGCACATATTCTAATATAATGATAATATAATTAATAAGATACTTGTTCAAATTTTGTTAATCATTACATAACGATGGTTTTTTTTCGTCCAAATTTTAAAAAATTGTTTGCAAAGTCCTTATTCTTTATAAAATCTCTCATGACGTTATAAAACAATGAAAGTAATTCATTTTGAAAATAATAAAATAAAATAAAACAATAACTTTGTTATACCACTTTATTCACATGTAATAGTGACCGCGGTTTCGACATACAATGTCATTGTCAAATTGCAAAAGTTACAGGCCTACATAGATCTTATAAATGACACAAAAATATATGGGGGTGGGTCATGATGTTATTTAAAATTACTACTATATACTTAACTATTATATAGAACATTGGAAAAGCGGTGTATATATAAGATCCAACTGGTCGTTAAGAACAATATCTATTGTGTTGTTTCCGCTTTTAAAAATTTCAAGTGACTCTAAAAGATTTAATGTACGACCATTCTCGGCCAAATGCAATATTTTATGATGACCAAATAGATGCCTTTCTGTAATAAGATGGTTTGAGAATGTTGAATCGGTCTTCTTTAGTTTACATGACCTCATGTGTTCTTTTACCAGTATAATAAAACTTCGACCAGTCTGACCTATATATACACTTTTACAATCATTACAATATAATTTGTACACTCCTGATTTATTATTGATATCTGTTTTAGGTTTTGCGTTAAAAATGAAATTACTTGTTTTTACATATGGTTTGTAAGCTATACTAACATTACTATTATTTTTTGAAATTACATTTCCAATTTGCTCGCTTATTTTACCGAAGTTAACGAGACAAATTGTTTCAAATTAGCACTATCTTTAGGATATACTAAACTAAGGGCCACTTGTAACTGTTTTTTCTTTAGTATACTGTCAATTACCCTACTTTTATAACTATTGTTTACCGCTATTTGTTTTATAGTATTGATTTCACGAACAAAAGATTTATTAAACAAAGGAATATTTAATGCTCTATGTATCATAGAATTAAAAAATGAATGTTTGTGTGTCTTAGGGTGTAGTGAATCGTTGGGAATAATGCAATCAGTGAAAGTAGGTTTACTATATATATCAAATTTTAAGGTCTGATCTAATTTGTTTAATTTTAAATCCAGGAAGTTAATACTGTTATTCTCTTCTATTTCTACTGTCAAATTGATATTAGAATGGATTGAATTTATGTAGTTCAGAAATTTTTGTAGTTGTCTATGAGTACCCTTAAAGCAAGCTAGGATGTCGTCTACATACCGGTACCAAAATTTAATATGTTTTTTACCTAGTTGTTATGAAATAATTTTTTCTGTAATATGCTTCATGAAAATTTCAGCTAATATAGGACTTAGAGGTGAGCCCATTGCCAGACCTTCTGTTTGTTTGTAGAATTTGTTGTTAAATGTAAAGTAACTCTGGTTGGTGACTAACTCCGTTAGAGATATGATTTCGTGTATAACAACCGGGTTTGTGTTTTTCTTTACTAATATGTTTTCTATTAACCTTAAGCATTCCTTATGTGGAATTTTTGAAAACATATTGGAAACATCAAATGATACCAGGATTTCTGTCTTTTGTATATTACGATCTTTTAATTTAGCTGTTAACTGTATTGCGTTTTTTATGGAAGAGTTATCTGTAAATTCGGTATATTGTCTAATTATTATGTTTAATTTTTCGGCTAATTTTTTTTGGGGCAAGAAATAAACGAAACAACTTGTCTGATGGGTGCTTCCTCTTTGTGAATTTTTACTAAACCGTATAATTTAGGGGGGGAAAGGATTCATATGGAAAAGTTTGTACATATCTGTGTTTGAGATTACTGCATTACAATTTTTGACACATTCTTTAATTTCTGCCTGATACTGTTTAGTGGGGTCCTTTTTCAATTCTATGATAGTATTGTCGTCTATAAATTTCTTAACTTTATTTTCATAATAACCTTTAGTTAATATTACAGACGAATTTCCTTTATCTTAGGTAAAACCAAAGTTACAAATATTCTGAAAAACAACTCAACATCTCGTAATAATCAGTCAGACAGACGAGCATTGCAAAGTATTAATCACAAAGTCATAGAAAACAACCTCACGATAACAAAAGCAGATAGAGGAAATTCGTCTGTAATATTAACTAAAGGTGATTATGAAAATAAAGTTAAGAAATTTATAGACGACAAAACTATCATAGAATTGAAAAAGGAGCCCACTAAACAGTATCAGGCAGAAATTAAAGAATGTGTCAAAAATTGTAATGCAGTAATCTCAAACACAGACAAGTACAAACTTTTCCATATGAATCCTTCCCCCCCTAAATTACACGGTTTAGTAAAAATTCGCAAAGAGGAAGCACCCATCAGACCAGTTGTTTCGTTTATTTCTTGCCCAAAAAAAAATTAGCCGACAAATTAAACATAATAATTAGACAGTATACCGAATTTACAGATAGCTCTTCCATAAAAAACGAAATACAGTTAACAGCTAAATTAAAAGATTGTAATATACAAAAGACAGAAATCCTGGTATCATTTGATGTTTCCAACATGTTTTCAAAAGTACCACATAAGGAATGCTTAAGGTTAATAGAAAACATATTAGTAAAGAAAAATACAAACCCGGTTGTTATACACGAAATCATATCTCTAACGGAGTTAGTCACCAACCAAAGTTACTTTACATTTAACAACAAATTCTACAAACAAACAGAAGGTCTGGCAATGGGCTCACCTCTAAGTCCTCTATTAGCTGAAATTTTCATGAAGCATATTACAGAAAAAAATCTTTCATCACAACTAGGTAAAAAACATATGGAATTTTGGTATCGGTATGTAGACGACATCCTAGCTTGCTTTAAGGGTACTCATAGACAACTACAAACATTTCGGAACTACATAAATTCAATCCATTCTAATATCAATTTTACAGTAGAAATAGAAGAGCATAACAGTATTAACTTCCTGGATTTAAAATTAAACAAATTAGATCAGAGCTTAAAATTTGATATATATAGTAAACCTACTTTCACAGATTGCATTATTCACAACGATTCACTACACCCTAAGACACACAAACATTCATTTTTTAATTCTATTATACATAGAGCATTAAATATTCCTTTGTTTAATGAATGTTTTGTTCGTGAAATCTATACTATAAAACAAATAGCGGTAAACAATAGTTATAAAAGTAGCGTAATTGACAGTATACTAAAGAAAAAACAGTTACAAGTGGCCCTTAGTTTAGTATATCCTAAAGATAGTGCTAATTTGAAACAATTTGTCTCGTTAACTTACTTCGGTAAAATAAGCGAGCAAATTGGAAATATAATTTCAAAAAATAATAGTAATGTTAGTATAGCTTTCAAACCATATGTAAAAACAAGTAATTTCATTTTTAACGCAAAACTTAAAACAGATATCAATAATAAATCAGGAGTGTACAAATTATATTGTAATGATTGTAAAAGTGTATATATAGGTCAGACTGGTCGAAGTTTTATTATACGGGTAAAAGAACACATGAGGTCATATAAACTAAAGAAGACCGATTCAACATTCTCAAACCATCTTATTACAGAAAGGCATACATTTGGTCATCATAAAATATTGCATTTGGCCGAGAAAGGTCGTAAATTAAATCTTTTAGAGTCACTTGAAATTTTTAAAAGCGGAAACAACACAATAGATATTGTTCTTAACGACCAGTTGGATCTTATATATACACCTCTTTTCCAATGTTGTATGTAATAGTTAAGTATATAGTAGTAATTTTAAATAACATCATAAACCACCCCCATATATTTTTGTGTCATTTATAAGATCTATGTAGGCCTGTAACTTTTGCAATTTGATAATGACATTGTATGTCAAAACCGCGGTCACTATTACATGTGAATAAAGTGGTATAACAAAGTTATTGTTTTATTTTATTTTATTATTTTCAAAATGAATTACCACAAAGTTACGGCTACCAGTATTAATTTTCTGAAAGTAATTCACTTTTATTTTCGTAAATTCTTCAAATATCAGAACAACGGTTTTTCATTGATGTAATTCCAATAATATCAACACTAATCTTACTAAAATTCAAACGCATACTTTCTCTTGCAATAGTTAATTATTTCAAATGCCTAATTGAAATTCTTCGCAGTAATAGACATTTTTTTTTACATAAGTGAAGATTATATTGCATACTTTTATTTTATAATAACTAGAGACCGAAGGCATAGGGCCGAAATTACGATGGAGGATATAAATAGTCCACAACATCTCTAAGTACAACACGCAGTTATTGAATAGCACTATTCATTCGGTTTACCGCACATCCGTTTTTTATCGTTGAATTGTGACGCAATTACTTCGATATATCAATTTAAAATAAGTGATTAGTTTTGGCAAATTTCCAAAGTGTTCTTGAAGAATAAGGCCTGATATCATGACTTTTGGATTGGCTTGTTTAAGTTCTGACGATATTAGAGACTAATATATAATTATGTATTAGAAGATTATTTTTTGCCATCTGCTCTATAGGTTCAGAAATCAGCTGAACTTGCACGCACTATCAATGTCTGTAAATCTTTTCATAAACAATTCACAACATCGTTTTATAAAGCGCATCCCAACATTTTCATGTTTTTGGTAAAACTTAAAGACTTTCAAGAGGAAATAACGCAATACGTTAAAACTTTTTATACTATCTATTTCGTATAAATGTAATTTGATAAGTTGTTTTGTATGTGACAGTTTGTTCGTACCATATAAATTTAAACTTTGTGCAATTCTATATTCGTGAAGGTCTCAATAATTGCCATAATCATTTAGACACGCTCACATTTATCGGTATTTTCACATTAGATATTAATTAAATTTGAAGAAAAAACATTTCCAATTAATATTATCATGCTAATTCAACGTAATTAAAGTTTTTGCCTAAATAATAAAACTTAATTTTATTTTAATGATGCTTCGCGTGTTTTTAATTTATTTTTATTAAATTCAATTACTTCTATAAATATCTACAGCAGTAAAAGTAGTTATGGACTATTAAAATTTATCTTAAGTAAAAGGCGTCTTCATGTGACAAAAATTAGTAGATAACGAACATTGACATTGTTTCCTTGTGTCATATGCTTCTAGATTAGTAATTTAAATACATCCAGATACGCACGTCACTGAGAAAAACCTAGAAGACAAGAATAAGGTCGAGGGCGTCTATAAAATGTTATCTATTCTTCAAGAATGTAATTCAGAAAGTGAGCAATATCTCTTGATAAATGAATTAATGTAACTGACTTTATTTCATGGTAGCAACGTCTATTAAATAGTGGTAATTAGTATCTTAAATATAAAACGACTCTTGTTAATAATAATAAGACAAGATAATAATGTTATCAATACATACGTTGGATTTTCGCCAGTGGCATAAAAGGAACATATTACTACTTAGACGGTATATTAGTTCATAAAGTATAAGTTTTCAGTTCAAGGTCAAATTCGAAGCATATGATTCAAATCAGTACTGCGGAGTCAAATGAAGTCATGTATTCAGTCGCGGAAACAACCGTCTGTCATCATAAAATATAAATGTCATGTTTCGCAAACATTGTCAAAATTTCAGTTTTACTTGCAATATAACCAAAGAAAGAAAATACATAACCTACATGTCAAAATAAAGAGTAAAGTGGGAACATGAATAGTTCAAAAGTGTTGTTTCTTTTCTAGTTTTATATAAATATTTTCAACACAAGAAAACTGTGCGGAAATTATTACTTCAATATTGTTGTATAATGTTATTTATAATTATAAACTCACGATAATATTCGATCAAAAATTTATTTAAAAAGAAATATTTCAAGTCAGATATCAATAGTGAAATGCATAGGTATTGAAAAGATCTTTAGGCCCGTATTCACAGAAAACGGAATAATGGTTCATTATGAAATGGTCGTTTTAATTATAATGGTCATTAAATGAAATAGCACATTCATAAACGTTAGAAAGAATTTTGTAACAGATCATTACGAAATTATCGATCTAGGGAATTTTAACAAAATTATTTGGGAAAAACATACTTCACTGTAATCAAATCACAGCAAATCGCAAAAATGGAGATGTCAAAACGTGTAAAAGGTAAACACTTTTCGGACAGAGAAATTTGTCTCTTGCTGGATATTGTAGAATCACATATCGGTGTTATTGAGAATAAAAGGACCGATGCCATCACATCGAAGGGTAAAACAACAGCATGGGAAGAAATCACACGTAATTTCAATAGCCCTAATAGCGGTCCACATAGGACAATACAACAATTGAAAGTGTTCTATGATAATTTTAAACGAAAAAGTAGGAAAGAACAGGCGGATGATAAGGTGAATTTTTGTAAATTACACAATATAAGTTCAGTACTTAATAAATTTAATATAGGCTAATCTGTACCTCACAGGTAGAGGGACGTTTAGAAAGACTCTAGGAGAAAATGGAGAACGTCTCCAAAGCATGTTGAAGAAGCATTTCGAATGTGATGCCAATAACTTTAACAGTGAATCATGCTATCACAAAAATATAGAGTCTGGTAAAGTTATATGTTTATATTTACGGTGTATTCAACTAGTTGTCATTGTAGATCCTCTATATATTGTAGTAGAAGCTGACAACGATGCTATCATTGAGTTAAGCGAATTAACCAGTATTAGTAAAGAAAATAATCCAAATTGTGTTAATAGTGAATATATATTTGCCAATATAAAAGAGTCGGAACTACTACAAAGTAGTTCACTTGAAACCCAAAATAATGTACCTAGTACATCCGTTTCAAATAACAAAGCTAATAAACAAGCATTGTTAATATAAAGTGGTGCATATGAAAATATAAACAATACCACAAAGCTACCTGTAAACAGAAAAAGACAGTATCTTCAAAATAGAACAAGTGCAAGTGACGTATATGCAAATTTAAATGACATTGTTCATAATAGAAAAAAAAAAATCAAATGAAGAACAAATTTATTTAAAAAGAAAGTACAAATTGGCCATTGAAGTTCAAGAACAACAACTTCGAAATGCACAGTTGGATGAAAATATTCTTCAAGCAAAATTAAGGTGTGCTATTATAGAAGAAAAGATGCAAGCCAACAAATTAAAACTTCAAGAAATAAAACTGCGTAAATCGTCATCATGAATATGAATTTATTTATTTTATATTTTATATGTTCCTTTTTTGGAACTTGTATTACAGTGCTACTAAAGAAATTACTGTTTTTTCTTATTTAAAAATATTTATTAACAAACTTATACAGTAAAAATTTCATTTATCACAGCTTGACGAACTCTTGTGTTGTTATTATGGTGATTAGGTATGGGAACCATTTCATATGCTTCTTGGGGTATTTCAACGGCAAGATCCATGTCTGGTACATCATCATTTAAACCAATAGCAATATTATGTAATATCGCGCACGCTACTATAACAGGTAATATATTTTTTTTCTTCAAACGTATTCCTCCAGATAAACAAGGAAATCTGCGTTTCCAGATGCCAAATGCACGTTCTATACAATTTCTTGTTTCAATATGTGCTTCATTGTACCTATTTTCTCTCTCATTTGTAGAGTTTTGTAAAGGAGTCGGTAAATAAGGTTTGCAAGCATACCCTCCATCTCCTAGCAAATATGAATCAGGGAAATTTCCATTTTCAAATTCCACACTTAATAATGAATTATAAAAGATGGTACAATCATGGACCGATCCTGGCCATCGTGCTATAATATGCATAAATTTTAAGTTTGCGCTACAGATACATTGTACATTATATGAAAACCATCCCTTATGGTTTCGATTCAGTTCAGCATATTCTCCTCCTATTGATTGTATTCGAATATGTGTAAAAGCCATAGCTCCAATTACACAAGGAAAGCCACGAATCTGATAAAAAACATTTTGGATATCTCTTTTTTCTGGTTTGTGGCATTTTGATGTAAAACGGTCGCATTTGTGCAATTACCTGTGATACTCTGGTTACTATTCTGCTCACAGTGGGTTGGCTGATATTTAAATGATCACCTAAAATTTGCTGGAAACTTCCGGATGCATAAAACCTCAGTGCATTTAAAATTTGATTTGTTGCACTAATAGCTTTATTTCTTTGTCATTCTTTCCAGTTGTGGGCCAATAATATTAATTAACTCGTTAATTGTAGCTTTATCAAAACGATATCGCATTTTAAATTCTATGTTATCAAACATATCCATGGGATTGTTTCGCTCTCTTATATGTCTGGACCTTGGCATAGCAACTAGAATTTCCTCCACAAATTCTATACCATAATCTTCAGAAGATGACATGCTGAACTATGAAATTGGTATATTATGTTATGAATATATGTTATACTTTTATCTTTATATAAATTAAACAAACAGTAAACAGAAATCACTATTATCTACAACAAATATAAAGATTCGTTTAATTGGCCAAAAACTTCACGTTATTTTAACGATGCATTTAACAGGCGATTTGACGTAACGAAGTATTATGAATACAAAAACGTGTATATAAGTCTTCGTTATAGCATAATGGTACGTTATATCATATTACGAGCCTTATTGAATATAGAGGTGTTTTAAAATTGTTTGCATTATTAAGAATGACATACCTACCGAAATAATTTTCTTGCACTATATCTGGGTTAGGAAGATTGGGAATGTATTAATTTGATGAATAATTTAGATTTCTACTTAACTTATCTATTGTTTATATTTTAAATAAATTTAAATATATTGGAAAAGAATGTGAAGTTATGTTCGTAACTCTTTAAAAAAGAATTACCTTTTGAGAGTTGTCAAATTACATTTATAGAATTATACATAAAAGAAAACATTTATATAGCCTACATTTAATATTTTATTATTTCTTTAGAAAATAATGGTATAATAATTCGTCTTGCAGATAATACAATCCAAATCCATATTATTCTTTATTAGATGTAGATATTTAACAAACACATGAGGATTTTCTGAAAACTACATTTGATAATTTTGCAAGTTGGTACACCACCAATAAGAAAAAAACAAACTTAATTCATAACAAATAAAACATTGTCACGAGATCTTTATCATGTAATGTTTCGTTGAACCAGTGGCAGTAATTTCTTCGCTGCTTCATATTATGTGCATGCAAAATGATGCACATTGATGGTTTTTATGTCAGTATTAATGTTACCAATTAAACTTATACAAAAATATTTTGTCAAAATAAGATAGTTACCTGGTTATTAATGTTTAGTGAACTTATAGAAGTAAACTTCCTTATTTCAACCAAATAAAACTTAAAAAATATTACTTGTATTATTTGCAATATGTTATTTTTAATGTGAATGAAGTATATATTACAAAAATGAATGAAAACTAGTCGGAATCTGACTCAGAACTTAACATTAATTATTATTGGAGCAATCTCTGCCCTGTTATACCAAGTAATTTCATCAATCAATCAATTTCATCATTGTTGCAAAGCTTCATTACACATTTCTTTAATTCTTTCATCTGAATAACCATTTCTTCCAATATTTGAATTATAATAATCTTTAACCTTAGTCCAAATCATTTCAATTGCGTTCAAGTCACAATGGTACGGGGGTAATCTTAAAAATTCATGTCCACTTTCTCTTATTATTTCATCTATAATAAATATTTTATCTTCTTTATGATATTTTACTAATTGAATTAACTTGTTTTTAGACATTGCAGGTGAATAGCTTATATCTTTTTTTCTCAACCATTCCATAATTTCTGTTTTTTTTGAGGAGGTATTCGGTTGTTTATTTTGAATAGCACTATGATAAGGAGCATTATCCATTATTATTAGTGATGGTACTTCAAGATTTGGTATAAGCTGATGATTTACCCATTGCTTAAAGGAGTCACCATTCATTTCTCCATGGTAATCACCAGCGACTGCTTTTGATGGAAAAATCAGACTAGCTCTTTTAATGAAGCCATTTTCTGTGCCAGCATGAATAATTATAAACCGTTTACCATCATAGCCTTCGGGTTTCCTAACACTTTTTATATTATCATTTTGCCAGGATTTCATTCTATTCCCTTTTGAAAAAATCCAAGTTTCATCAAGGAACACGACCTGACGTAAAGTTAAATTTAAGTTATTCATATATTCCCTTAAAAACACATTTCTCATGCAGACTATATTTAATTTCTCTGTGAGTGCTCTTCTGTTTCATTCTTTCTTGTATTTAAAACCAATATCTTTAAGCAATATTGCTAAAGAAGTTGTACTCGTATGAATAGATTCTTTCGTTGCCAAAACATTTCTGAGAGTTTTTAAGGTAAGATGTTTTTCTGAAAAATTTGAACATGTAATAAATGTTTACAATATATTAAATACATACTTTCTTTAACCATGTCATAAACAGTATTTCGAACTTCCATTTTCGTTGCTTCTGGTAAATCTTTAGTTTTTAGCTTCCTACAAGACCTGTTTTTGCCAGGAGATGATAAGACTGGATTCTGAACGCTACGATGTTTAATAGTGTAGACCGTTCTACTAGAAATATTAAGGGCTTGTGCTACCCTCTAAAATAAAACTAATTTTATAACTGCCTTATGTGATTATGTGAATTACCTCATGAACACGATCGATGGACATAACTGGCCCACCATTCTCTTTTTCTCGTTCAAAATAGGCTGTAAGATTTAATACAAGCTGTTGACCTTGAGAACCAAGAGGCTTACCAGGCATCTAAGAAATATTCTGTCAAATAAAGAGGTTAGAAATGTCAAAGTGATAATCAAACAATTTCGTACTTATTTCCACTAATTGATATTATTATTTGTTAACAGTATTGTTCTCAAAAGAACAGATTTTGTAATTTTTTGATGACAAACGAGATATTCAAATTAGATTACTTAACCAAGAAGTCAGAATACCGGAAACAAAGTCAATAAACAACAGTTTTAAAATAATTTCACAGCAATCCGAATATCATAAGAGTATCTCCTAGACAACGTATCCCTTTTTATTTAATATAATATTTCAAAGACGTACGTCTTAACTTAAAATGACAAACGTGTGTAGTATTACAGCGCGTATTCATGTGTGTTAGAAAGAGATAAAGTACAATTTGCGGTTCCCACTTGGGCAGTACGAACTGAAAACTTATACTTTATGCACTTGTATGTTCTAAATTGTAAAAACGCTGTAAAAATGTTCAACAGATGGCGCTAATAGTTCTACATATTACAAAATTGTACAAGCTTCTACGACTAAGGTGTACACGCTAATGCATGTTAAAAATATATAACTAATGGCCGATTCTTCAGTCCGAGCTTAAACTAAATTTTAGGTTCAATTTAAAGTTTAAAGTTCAAAATGTATTTCAGTGATAATTGAACCTTAAACTGAACTGGAAATCTGGTTCAACCTGAACTCGCAAGGGAAGCAGATTCAACGTTCATTTTTTCGCTCAAATCCATACATAACCTAGCCTCGTCAAAAGTTTATTGGCGGTTAAATCCATTTCACTTTGCTTTTAAAATGAATTTCGTTAATCCATATGAATTTTCAGACGATGAAGATGTTATTAATTTTATTGGACATCTTGGACGTCACAGAAGGCCTAGGAATATACGAAATCGACCGAATAATTTTAATATTTGGGATGAACAAGACAGATATCGTTTACGTAAAAATAGAGAAAGGCGCATTTTAGACGAAATTAGAGAAGTTATAGTAAATCCTCCTGATTGCTACCATAAATATTATTTCATACTATATATATATATATATATATATATATATATATTTATATATATATCGGGTGCGGCAATAATGTGTCGCCCGAGCTTAGCATGAAAACTAATAAAGTTGTAGCAATGAAATTTTTACGTACACATGTAGTATGCTACAGTGCATTTTCCACTTTTATTTATATATTTACAGTGTTACTGTCACGACTAAAATCTTGGGTTTTTAAATAGGGACATAATAATTTTGTATTAAAATATAAACGCACCCTTAAATTTTTTATGATCTGTCAATGTCAAAACGTCATTCAAGGTTTACATTTTTATCATGGTGAAGTTTACAAACGAGTACACCACCGAAATTCTGAGTCGGTGGGCGCAACTTTAGAAGCGCTTACTCCAATTTTCGGTCGTAATAATCGTCCTACCAGACAGGCTGTGCATGCTACTGTAGATAAATTCGAGTCAACATATTCGCTATTTAATGTTCCTGTGCCAGTGAGACAACGCGCCGGACCGAAAATATCGCAACCGTAAGCGCTTCAGTTCAAAATGAGCAAAATGAGTCGATTCCGCGCCGTTCACAGGAATTGGGAATCTCCCAGTCCACATTGTGGCGAATTTTGCGTAAAGATCTTGGCTTACACCCTTATAAGATCGAATTAACTCAGGAAGTGAAGCCTATTGATCGTTTGAAGCGCTGAAGCTTCTCTGACTGGACTCTGCAAAAGTTTGAAGAAAATCCTGAATTTCATCAAAAAATCATCTTCAGCGATAAAGCTCAGTTTTCACTTAATGGCTTTGTCAATAAGTAAAATATACGTTATTGGACCGCAACAAACCCACATGTGCTTCAAGGGACTCCAATTTTGCAACCACAAAAAGATTGTATTCAAGATATAAACTAGACTGCCCAAAGGGACCAAAGTTTACCGAGTACAAATATAAAACGAGAAGACCAAATTAAATAAAAATGTCAGCTATAAATAGGGACCGGACACGATAGGCTCATGAATCATCGCCAACGGGCGTACTATTAAAAATTGGTATTCTTAAAGAGTTTTTAATTTTATTTATATAATTGGAAAACAAACGGGTGGTGATTTATAAAACATGAAACATTTTCATTTGTTCATTTTGTAGTTCAAGTTGAGTAAAGGAGTAACTAGCAATACTTTATCAAGGTTCTCTTCTGTAAAATTTGTTTTCTTTGCATGAAATACATCCTTGTAGATAGATTCGGAATTTTGACTTTCAAAATAAGTGATTAGTTTTGGTAAATCTCCAGTGTTCCTGAAGAAAGTACAACTGATTTTTTAAATTTAGAATTTGTATTAGTTCCTTGCACTCAGAAATGAAGATGCTCGACGTATTTCGAGCATCGTCTGTTAAACATGTAACAAAATTTTGTAAACTATCGAAATTATCTACAGAAAAACTTCCAACCATGTTCCCCATCTAGTTATTAATGGAGAGGGAGGTAGTGACAAAGTTTTTCCCTGTAAAGGGTCACTCTCAATGGTGCTTTTTTGAAAAATTTTTAAAAGCGGATACAAGCCTATCAACCTCCGGAATAGTGTCTCTGAGGAAACATATCCTAATATGCTGCATCTTACTTGTGTAGCGCATGCTCTCCACCGAATCTGCGAATATATCAGAGACACCTTCCGTATTCCCTCTAGTATTTTTGAGTGCAAGGAACTATTACAAATTCCAAATTTAAAAAATCAGTTGTAATTCCTACACACTTTGGAAATTTCCCAAAACTAATCGTTTATTTTGATTAAATGATGGATTAATCACATTAGATGGCTATTGGTGGCTATTAATAATTTAAAAAATATTCCGAGTAACTTCGGATGTGGTCTTCGGCAAAAGTTGCACAGAGTTTTTAATAGAAATCCAGATTTAATAACATTGCGGCAATTGTGTATGGGGACAATGTCTCAAAATCTATCTGCTAAATACGCTGAAATAAAAGAATATTTTCTGTATGAACCTATAACCAGTTGCGATTTAGAAAGGACGTTTTCTATCTACAAAGATGTATTTCTTTCAAAGAGAACAAATTTTACAGAAGAGAACCTTGAGAAAGTATTGCTAGTTAATATTAATGCTCCTATACACAACTTGAACGACAAACTGAACAAATTAAAATGTATTTCATATTTTATAGATTACCGCCTGTTTGTTTTCCAATTAACAGTTAAAACAATGAAAAACAGAAAGTAACTCACCATACTATATTTATCTTACGAAATATAAACTACTAAATAAAATAAATTATAAAAAATCCCCACGCTTCTTTCTACGCCCATCATGAAAGGAATTTAAGTGTAATATTGAAATAATTGCATTACAATTCAACGACAAAAAGCAAATGTGCGGTTAACCGAATGAATAGTGCTATTCAATAACTGCGTGTTGTACTTAGAGATGATATAAACTATTTTTATTCCATCATAATTTCGGCTTGATACGTCCGGTCTCTAATCATAAGCCAATTAGTATATGGAATATAACGAGTGATCATTAAAATTTTCGCTCAAGCAAGCCATATACACAAAAAGTATGTCCTAACTTAAGTTATTAGAGGAGATCTGTCATTATAATTTCAAGCGTCATGATTGTTAAAAAATAATTTGAAATGCTGACTTTTATATTAAATATATTTATAATTTTTATGTAATAGAATATTATAGAAAATGTGTAAAATGTTGACCATTCTCCACCAAGCATAATCGCACTCTATTTCGTAGAGCATTGAAAACATTGATCAGTATTTGCTGTCAGTTATTTTTGTGTTCACATTTTTCTATGATTTTATGTCTTAACTCTTGTAGATTATTAATTGGTGTTTCATAAATAATATTCTTTATATATGGCCACACAAAAAAATCCATGACTGTTAAATCACACGATCGTGGTGGATATGGAATCGCTGTATTTCTACTTATTATCCTATCGCCATAAAATTGTTGCAAAACTGAATATTTTCAAGTGTAACGTGAGATGTAGCCCCATCCTGTTGAAAATATCCGACCTGGAGTTCATCATTAGTCAATTGATTAGTAAAAACACTGAGAATTTCGTTACGATATTTCTCCGATGTTATCGTGCCCTCACAGAATATTGGTCCTATTAATCGGTGATGACGCATACCTACCCATACGCCTATTTTTTCTGGATGTAGAGGAACTTCTCTGTAGAAATGAGGATTTTCACTGGATCACATTCGCATATTTTGCGAATTAACATAACCTTTCAAATAAAACCAAGCTTCATCGGTGAAAAAAATATGATTTAAAATAATGTCTGTCATTGTTTGAATAAACCATTGGCAAAATTGTGTTCTTTTTTCATAATCCGTAGGTAATAGATTTTGTCCAGAAGTTAATTTATATGAATACATGTGCAAGTCCTTTTTTAAAATTTTTTGACATGTTCCATACGAAAGCCCTACTTGTTGCGAAACTCTGCGAATAGATGTTTGAGGAGATTCATTAATAATTTGTCTGACATTTTCAATTACGCCGCGACTTCTCTTGAGAGGAGGACCGCTTCCTTTTTTACTTAAAATACTGCCTGTTTGACGAAAAAGATTTACACAATGCATTAGGGTATCACGGAAAGTTTTATAGCTAGGAACAGTATTTGGATATCTCTCTTCAAACTCCGCAAGGCAATTTTCTATTGAATACTGCCAAACACTATCAATTTTTTGAAATGTCAGGAAGTAACATTCAACCATAAACGCTTTATGCATATCATTAAAGGCCATTACTTTTTCTTTTGATGAAACTTTAAAATATATATTTGACACTGACAGATGTTTGAAATAACATCTTAATGACTAAAGCTACGACATAATTTTTATATACACGGCCAGCTACGAGTGAAAATTTTAATGATCGCTCGTTATTATGCTACTAATATACTAGGTATTCTAACAAATATTCCGTATAACTATAAAAACATGTCAACTTTATTAATCCCCTATCAGGTAAAATGACTTCTGTCACCTTTATTTTAAATAACTCTATCTTCCTATATATTACCTTTTTCTTTTTATAACATTTATTATCTTGATCTTCTTTTCTTAACTTTCATAATCTTTAATTAATACTTTAACTTAAACGTTTGACAATGTCACATTTTTTTAACAATTTCTTTGACATTTTATTCTTTTAGCATTTAAAACATTTTATACTAAATTATCCATATCTAAACCATCTTTTCAATAAAGATTTCATAGCAATATAATATTGTTCAAAATTTCGTTCATTATAAAGAGTAAAACTCTATTTCTATTTTTTTACTGTGTTCATTATGTTTTACCTAGTTTCAACTGTAAATATAGTTCAGACTGTCTAATTTGGTTATTATCATTATTTTTATTATTTAAAAATATAAAAAAATTGATAAAATATTTTTTTCTTAATATTTTTTTTAAATAAGTCCATATATTCAGTATATTAATTTGACTTGGAAATGTACTAAAGAATTTGGATGTAATTAGGCTTCTAATTACATTGAAATTTTTGTGAAAAATTAGAATACAATTCCAAATATTTCATCGTCATTATGTTACTATAAACGTATTCCAGATGTTTAGCATATAATAGAAAATTTCACTTAATAACATGTAATGACATCAATATACTCAAATGTATTGTTTTACTAGCACTTAACGTGAATGAAAACATGAATTGCAGAAATATTATATACGAATATTATAATTACATTTACTGGATAATAACATGTATTTATTAAATATGTCCTTCGCAATTTTCGAAAATTTCCAAAGAAACTCTATTTTCTATACTTCAGAATAACAAACGTTTTAACAAATTGAACTTCGCATAATTTACAGAGAGAAGAGAAGAGAAACTTCTGTTTACAAGTGAAATATAGGACTTCAAAGATATATTATTTACATTACGTATGATTTTATACTAACACAGACTCGCAGAAGAATAAATTAGCGTACTGTATAAGAGTAAAACGGAATCTCAAAATAAAAAAAATTAAAATGAAAGCGAATTCTAAATAAATTATAACTTGCGCATACAATCTCTAAAATGAGTCACGTAACAAACTATTAGCTTTCTTGAACATATGAGTAAATGGGGCTTTACACAAAACATTAGTTGGAGTTTTGGGAATCTGCAAAGTATTAGGCAATCTCATATAATTTACTTATTTGATCCAACAGAACATTACAATAATATTTACTGGATATTAACATAATGGGTGCACTTTTTAACTTAAAACTTTCAAATAATAATAATAATATAATAATATTTCTTTATTGTCCAACGGGTTACCAGTTAAAGGACAAATACAATACAAAACATGTACACAGATTTCAACATTATTAAGAGCATATATGTAAATCTATACAAAACACAATACACATTCCGAAGCAAAACCATACATATAATACAACAGTCATCATAATAGATTGTTCAATCCATCCATAAATATATCTTCGTAGTACAAATTTGCTGCTCTGCACATTCTCAACATCGGAGAATAACGGTATAACTCAGTCCTAGGTGATGGCAAAAGGAAGGTATGTCCATGCCTAGCGGATATCCTAGGAACGTGGAAATTTAAACACGACAACAGGTAAGGCGCATCTATCCCACCATTAATAAGCTTCCATATAAATCTCGCTCCATGAGTCTCCCGGCGATAGCTCAGAGACTGAAAATTATGCCTATCCAGAAGTGAAGCATAATCGGAAGCGCATGGTGGGTACGTTCCATCTAATTTAAAGGAGAGGAATTTCAAAAAGCGCCGCTGCACCTTCTCAATTGAAAGTTGTAAGTAAGTGTAGTGAGGTGACCAGACAGGTGACGCATACTCCAGTTTACTACTTACAAAGCTAAAAAACAATGTCTTTAATAGGGAGACACTGTTAAAGTATTTGCAGCACCGCATAATGAAGCCCAAAACTCTCGCCGAAGAGACAGACAAATAATTGACATGAAACGAAAAACTCAAACGGGAGTCAAATGTTACCCCAAGATCTCTAATCTGATCAAGTCTTATCAAATCGCAATGATTTATAGCGTATGTTGAATCAATGGGACAGCTCTTCTTTGTGTAAGATACATAGAAACACTTTTTTTGGTTTAAGGTTAACTTATTATTATAGCACCAGTCGACAATGTCATTTAAATTCTTCTGCAAAATTAGTACGTCGTCAACATCATTGATGCAGGAGTAAATTTTTATGTCATGCGCGTATGCAAGAACCGGGCAAGATAAGGACATAAGCAAATCATTAATGAATATTATAAATAACAGTGGTCCAAGGTTGAACCCCTGCGGAACACCAGATGTAGAGACATATTCAAATAAATTATAGCCATTGTACGACACATAATTGATTCTGTTGCTAAGATAGGATAACAGCAGTGTAAGCAATGAAGGGCTTCAACCCATATAAGATAATTTATTTAGTAAAATATTATGGTCAATCACATCAAATGCACTGGTCAAATCAGTATAAAAAAACATCAAGTTGTCCCCTCCTGTCCAATTCCTGCGCAATACAGTGAGTAATGGAAACCAGATTTGTCACAGTTGAACGTCCACGATAAAATCCATGTTGAGACGTCGAAATGAGAGATTTTACGTTAGAGTAAATGCAAGTATAAATATACTCAAATACTTTGGCAAAGTTTGAGAGTAAAGATATAGGTCTATAATTCTGAAGCTGCTTCTTATCGTCCTTTTTGAAAACAGGAGTAATTCGAGAGCGCCGCCATACTTCAGGAAATATAGATGTTCTTATACACAAATTAATTATTATAGATAGAGGCTTAGCAAAAGCAGAACGAGCCTCTCTGGCTAAAAAACCCGGAACCAAATCATCACCAGAAACATCATTTGAACGAAGCGAGGCCATAATATTAATTATTTAATCCTCAGATGTGTATTGAAGAGAGAAAAGTGAATTACTACTCTCAGAAGCGTCCAAGTGAAAACTCGTACCTGCACCAAAAGCAGATGCAAACTTACGAGCAAAACCATCAACTATATCCCGAGGCGTATCAAGTACCAAATCCCCATAACGTAATGTGCTAGGTATTCTGGAAATTCCCTTCCTACTGCTAATAAACTGAAAAATGGTTCCAGGATTTGCCCGAATGGAGCTTTCAACATCAGTTAAATAACTTCGATAAGCCCGTGACACAAGGGTTTTACATAGGCCTCTCAAACGGTTGAATTCATTACAAAAAATCGGATTTTTTGTTGATCGCCATTTACGTCTGTAGTACAATTTTAGTTTCAAACTTGACTTTATTTCTGGGGAAAACCATTGTGGATAACGAGAATTACGAACTGAGCAAAATTTAGGAACAAACCTGTCAAAAATATCATAAATAGTTTTATAGAAGTGAGTAATAGCAGCATCGACATCATCAAAAGAACCCAAAGAAGACCAATCAACGCCTGAAAGATTAGAACAAAGAATATCAAGGTTAGCCTTGTGAAAATTATATCGCATATTATTGTTTGACAGAAACTGAGAGGAACGACCATTGGCCGCACAGAGGCTCAGTGAAATAGATAAAGGCGGATGATGTGGATCCACCGGGACGAATGGCAAGTTGTCAGCAGCAACATCCATTACAGAATCGACATTAGTTATAATCAGATCAAGAAGCCGACCATTACAGTTTGTTACAGAATTAAATTGTTGAAAGTGATGCATTGAACGGAAGCACTCAAAGCAACAACACTTAGGACATGACATAGGACTACTCAGGAAGAGAGGCAAATTGAAGTCACCAATAATAATAGTAGGCCTATCAAGTAAAATAATATTCAGGCGCTCAAATAATTCCTCAAACTGATGCAGCGAAATATCCGGAAGTATATACATTGCTGCCATACAAAAAGATGCAGAACTGACAGTAAAATTACAGAGAATAATATCAACCAATGGAACAAAATCAGTAATAGCACTTACATCCATGATTTCATAATGATATAGGGTTGAATGAGCAATAAACACACCACCACCAGTCGTACGATTTGTTAATGCAAAGTTTCGATCAGATCTAATAACATTAAATGATGGTGGCAATATCTCAGAGCTATTTATGGAGCCATCCAGCCAACTTTCAGTGACAACAATTATGTCATATGAAGATCCAACTGCACTATTATAAAATTCATGCGTTTTAGATTTGAGGCCACGAGTGTTCTGATAATAAATGTTAATCGAAGGTGAAGGGAAATATCCCAAAAACCTAGCAATTCACGAAAAAATGCCTATGTTTAAAATTTAATAATTCAATGGAGGAAGTATATAAGTGCTAGTATTAGTCCCTCTCTCTATTTTTCACATAATCACCAATTAGTGCAACATTCATTTCTTCATTCCGTCTATGAAGAAAAAACTTTCTTGTTTACTGTTGATAAAATTGCGAAAAGCAGCCCGAACTTCAGTGTCTGATGTTGATCAATGTTGATGTTTCAATACCTTCTTCAACTTTGAAAATAATCTCAGAAATCTGAAGGTGTCAAATCAAGACTGTATGGAAGGTGCAACACAATCGTGAATTCCAGGCTTGTCATCGTCTTCATCATTTCATTACTGCAATGTGGTCTAACGCTATCGTGGTGTAAGAAAAAATTCGTTCTTTCAAGCCTTACTCTACGAATACGATTCTTTAGTGATAGTAAAGTTTTGCAGTATCTTTTTAAATTTGAATTTTGAAGGACATGGTATAGTTTTTTAAAAATCAAAATATAAATGTAATAGTTCCTAGAATTTTAACTTGGGTTAACTACCTGATTAACGCTGTATCTTGTATGTATCTTTAGTCTTAAGTTGAATTTGACGAAGCAACTGTGTTAGCGAAACAGCTGTCATTATTTTATTAATAAAGTGTAAATCTAAAACATCTTATGTGTGTTTTATTTATTTTTGATATATATATATATATATATATATATATATATATTGTAATAAAACTGAACTGATGTAATAAATATGTCTCTACGTTGGGCTGACAAATGTAGTACTGCTGTTATGTAGTAAATAAAATACTTATCTTTTAAATGGCTAGCTCTTAATCTTCAGGGTTAAAAGTTGGTTCAAATCTATCCACTCCAGTTAACTTATATAGCCTAACAAATCAAATTGAACAGCACTTCAAGTAATGAAAAGCAAATTTAAAACAGTAGAAATTAACTTTATTGTTCAAGTAAGTTTAAAATTCAAATTTCGTATTTCGTGGCACAACACTCAATTAAATTGGTGACTAGAATTGGTACTAATATAAATCAATTTCAATATGGTGAATACACATGTGGTTAAAATTATCGATCTATTAAATTATTTTAACTACCTTGATAATATCTGCGAGATAGCAAGGTAGTTATGTTTGTTGAATGTGTCTCTTCTCCAACAGGGGCGTATTGATAATCATGTAGAAATGTGAAATACATATCTACGTCTTTGGAGAAGATACATTCAAAAATACATATGAACTTGTATTGTGTTCTTCACACCCCATTTTTAATAATATTATATATTATTAAAAATATTTTTGTATTAATAACCTTTTTGTATCTCTTTCAGAGGAGGAGCCTGCTCGTGAAGTATATCAATATATATATATATATATATATATATATATATATATATATATTGAGGTAGGTCAAGCCCACACTCAAGTATGCCCAATAAGCAAAAGGACAATCTCTTAATGTATATAAATAAGTTATTGAATAGTTAATTATATGTCAAAACTGAATTCTTCCCACGTCAAATCAATAAAGTTGAATACGCAAGTTTAATTATTTTTTTTTTAAGACATTCACACATTTATAATCTAACATTTCATTTGTAATAGTATTTTCAGTTCGATAATTTGTATTTACAAAAAAAAATCAACTTAATTGATAAATCATTAATGACGCCATTTATTTAGGTATAACTGTACATAATTTGAATTGTCAATCGCGGGAAAATATCCCATAATAAAAACAGCATAATGTATTATTTTTGACATACACATTATATGCATATTAGTTTTAAAATTAAGTAAATATTTATTACAACATGTAAATGTATTTAAAATTATTGAATTGTCATTTTCATTAGTAGTAATTGTCGAGATTAAATGAATACATACCGATGAACGAATCAAAATCAAGTAACAAAAATAAAAGAAGGTTAGCGTAACTTGAAAAATCGCCATTAAAGCATCCAGACGTATTTTTGTGTGTATCACTTAAAACAAGAAGAAAATTACAATAAATACAAGTAAATTCATACGTCCAATTAGTTAAACATCTTACCAATATTCCCAGCTCCTGTTGGACACATATTTCAAGTTCGTACGTGTACCAGTGACAAAAATATTGCCAAGAGCAATTTGCCGAGAAGCAGTTCGTTAGAAAGTGTTTTTGACCGGGGTGACGCCGTTCGAACGCCGACGAAAAACCTGCCTTTCCTAAACCGTTTGAGATCCCGTTTTTATCCAGAATCCTGCACCAATTACTTAAGTATTCTTTAAAATCTCACATCTATATTGAAAAGACAATTTAAACAATCATATTAAAAAAGAATATAGTATATTATTTATATTAGTTAAGATATACATTATTAAATACGATATATAAGATTTAGGTTATTTATTACTTTTAAAGAGGAAGAATACAGTTACGTTTTAATTTAATTTTTCTTTGTTTTACGTCATACATTCTAGTTATATTAAAGTTATTGACTTAATTCTCCTAATTAATTAAAGATTATCTTCACTATTTCTATATTTATCTATTTCATTTATTTCATGTAATATTTATCGTAATTTATCATAGTTAAATAACATATTAAATTTATCACGTTACAAAATTTATATACAAATTATACTTAACAATTAATGCTTATAACTTACCTGTTAATAGAGATCTTAAGAACATTAAAGTTATTATTCGTGAATCTGATCTCGACATTTTATTTTGTAGTATAGCTTTAACAACAATTAACCTATCATTTAGGAATCTAAAAATATCAGTAGTGTTTGATTGAAGTCACCGAACTCGCACTTTAAATTTGGACATATCACAATGCCCTAACACTAGAGTCTATTTTGTTCTCGAGTTTAGCCGGACCCTGAAGATAATAAACGCACATTAATTAATACTTATTAATAAGTTTATATCCGAACAGCTGTTTTAGGTTACATTTATGGAATAATTCGCAAGTAGGCAACTTTGCATCTTGCGCATATAGATTAAACTCGAACAACCCCATCTATATGTTACTTAGAGCAATGTAATTAGTTCGTATATGTAAAATTCACCGAATAAATATAAAAACTAACAAGCCATTTATTCACAGCTGAGCATTTTTATATTCATAAACGTTTACATTATTTTATTACGCATCTTGCTCGTTATCAATTTTCAGTACAACGAGAGGCTGCTCGTTATCAATTGTCGCCGCAACGTGTCGCTTAGAAAACGTGCTCAATCAAACACGTAATACAAAATAAAACGAGAGAGAATAAATTTAAAAAACTGTATTCTTTCTAGATTTATTTAAGATACAAAATTTTTTATAATTGTAAGTTGTATTTTGCTTCTTGTGGTCATTTTTGTGTGATAGGATGCTGACTGGTACCCAGGAACAGGATTTGTAAGTTTGTTTTTTTAAAAAGGGGTTATTGTTTGTATAATAAACACTAAACGAATAGGTCAAAAAGATTAAAATAATAATTATTTGAAGAGATAAGAATTTATTTATACAATTTATTAGCAAATATAACACTAATACTAAAACATCAGAATAGGAATAATCAATATACATAAACTAATAGAACCTATAATCATAACACTATCATATATATTTTTTCAATAATAATAATAATATGGACAAGCGTACAAGGAGTAAGTCAAGGGAAAACCTAGCAGATAGAGAGGACCAGGCTGATCAGGGTGATTCTGTTACAGCCACAGCACAAGCAGAAGCTTCAAAGGAAGAGGCGACGATGAACTTTAATTCGTTAACCGCTTTGATAATGAATATGCAACAAAAACAAGAAGCTAATTTTAAACAATTTGTAGCGGAAAATAATGAAAAACTAGATGCTAACAATAAAAATATAAGTCAATTAGAAACTAATTTAACGCGAAAATTAGAAACAAATATCAGCCAGATAGAAATGAATTTAGCACGAAAATTAGAAATTAATAATGAAAATTTCAAACAACTAATCACAGAAAATAATAATAGATTAGAGACTAATATCAGTCTCATAGAAACCAATCTCAACAGCAAATTAGAACAACTCAAACAGGACAAGGAAGAAATAAAGATGGATATAAAGGGTTTGAAAGATAGTCAAACAAAGATCGAGAAGATAATACATCAAACACTAGAAGAAAGCGAGTTAAAATGCTTGCTGAAAATGGACGAAACTCTAAATGTCCATAACCAACATTGGGCCAAACAATTAGAGAATACTTCACAGGAAATTTACGTAATTACCAACAATAAAATAATAACCGCAAATACGGAAACAAAAACCGAAATAACAAAGTCCTGTAACGAAGCTCATACAAAATTAAATAACAAATTAACAGATTTTAACCTAAGTAACGAAATAACATCGTTAAATCTAAAACAACATTTTACCGATAGTCTCAACACTCAGATGGGGGAACATAGGACATTCTACGAACAAGAGATCAATCAAGTAAAAGATAATCTTGACACCTTCCGAACGAACCAGGATAATAATAAAAGGTATTATGAATCCGAACTGAGGATAATTGAAACGAAGATCAAAAGATATACTGCGTCTGATAATTGCATAAACACAGGAGGTCTCACCATAAAAATAGAAAATTTAACTCATTTCGATGGGGATATAACGCACGTACACCCCATGCTCTATTTAAATGGACTCCTGCGTTATTTAATTGATGTTCCGGACAATAAACAAAAGATGGACATAATAAGAGTTACACTTAAAGATAGTGCTCAGGAGTGGTTCTTGCGCATTGAAGACCATTGCGAGGACGTAGAGCAATTCGTGTCATTATTTAAGAGGAATTACTGGGATGAAGCACAACAAAATCGTGCCAAAATCAGACTTCTAACCGGTAAATATAGAATGGGCTCAACAACTAGGGAGATATATGCTTCAAGAATGTACAACCTGTGTAAACACATAGCTGATATGGAGGAATCAACCATAGCACGACAGTTACTGAACCATTTCATTTATTCGGACACACAAGCAATTATTTGTCAACGAGTCAATGACATGGATTCCTTAATAGAAATTCTCCGAAGATTAGATGACTTTGCCGAAGGTAATCGTAGTTCTTTTCCAACAGTACAACGTAATACGAATAACAGTCTATATAATTCCTCTAATAATCGACCGAGCAATACAAATTATAACACCATACATAATCCATCTTTTAGACAAAATTACTCACAAAATAATCGACCGAATCATGTACAAGAAACAACCTCATATAATAATAACAGAACTAACAACAATTATACTCAGGCGAATCTAACAACTAATAATAGTAACACTAATTATAATAATAATCACGCAAGTCCTGCACCAAATTATAACACTCATCAAAATTATCGTAACCATTCTACAAATCCTTTTCATAATTATAACAATAGACCCAATCTTTCGAATTATCCACCCCCTAATAATAATAATTATAATAATAATACACGAACGTATGATGCTAATCGTCAGAATAATAACAATCAGTACAACAACCCGCCGGGAAGAAGAGGTATGAATAATTATAGATACCGTAATAGAGGACGTGTTAATAACTACTGCCGGAGACCATTGTCACCACTGCCCTCTAGACAAGAATCGGAGGATGTAAAAAAAAAAATGCCGATTTCGGAAATCGATATGTACACCAACCCGACACCAAGCACCTCAACCCAAAATCTTTAAATAAAATCGACTGTAACTACCCCTCAAAATTAAACAATATAACTTTTTATCAACCCTTTGAAGAGTTCATACACGTAGAAGAAACTGGAACCCATAATATAGATACGCACTCTCTACCAATTATTAAGATTAAATTTACAAACATAGAACTAAGCTGTTTAATAGATACTGGAGCCGAAATAACGTTATTAGAAGAGAAAAAGGCAATCTTAATCGATAATTATGAAAAGAAAATTATAAGGACTAAGGGAACAGATTTGATAGCCGCTAATGGTAAAAGAATGGGGAAAATTCAAAAAAGAATATGTACGGAAATAATGGTGAAAGATAAGGAATATGTCATACAATGCTACATTATAGGTAAACTGCAATACGATTGCATAATTGGGATAGATAACATTAAGAATTTAAAAATGATATTGGATTTCAAAAGAAAAATAATAATGATCGATGAAATAGAGATAAGGATGGAGAAACAGTTATCTGAGGAAGAAGAATATGAATATAATTATTTTAAAGATAAACATTTACAGAAGGAGATTAATAATATATTACAAGAAAGATTGAATACAGATAGTTATGATAATGAATGTAGTAATAAGGAAGAAGGAATAAATATTAAAATGAATAATGATGATTATATATATGGATTGGAAGAAAAGGAAGATGGAATAGGAATGCAGAATGTAGAAGAAGTGGTAGTAAGAAAAGAATTAAATACTCTCAGATCATGCGACCTATTTTACAAATGATAGATATAAACAATTTTTACATACAAGGAATATTAAAACCTACTACACCTCGATACGATATCCACAAGGTAATCCTACCGAAAGATACATACGAGAAATATTAAAGTATCTCAGAATTTTGTTAGATGAAAAACATAATCGTTGGGCTAGACATCTACCACAAATTGAATTTATATTAAATAACACACCCAGCACAGTCCACAATCACTGTCCAATAAAGATTTTTACAGGAGAAGCACCACAAAGACCATGGGTAGAGCCAGAGTTAGTAAATTTATCGGAACGTACAGATGAGGTCAGACTAAAATTAATAAAACGTAAGAATAAATGGGAAAAGAAACAGAATGACTATAGCAAGAAATACAAAACATATGAATTAGGTGACCGAGTTATAGTCAAAAGCTTAAGAGTATCTAATGCAAAACAGAAAATCATGGGTAAGCTACTGAAGGCCTATCAAGGACCATTTATAATAAATCAGAAATTAGGCTATAATACATATGAATTAATCGAGCCTAATACCGATTATATAAAGGGGAGGTATCATATATCAATGTTACAAGATTATACAGCATAAAAAAAAAAAAACAAATTTGAATAAGAACTAAACACATATAAATTTAATATCAACAAATCAATATCTATAATTAAAATATAATATACAGTTACACTTGAAAGACATAAAGGGGTAGTTAACAGTTCGAAAAACTGAAACAACACAACACAAATAATATGATATACAAACAAATATAGAAAGAACAAGTATCTACATGATATAATATGATAAACAGTTAAATATGTAATGGGGAAACAAAACGAATATTAACATGCTTAAAATTAAATAAAATGAATTCCTAAAATGTAATATATATATAAGTAATAGTATGCTAAGAATAAATAGAAGGTTTGATGTAATGTTAAAGGAATGGAAAAAGTCTAGATTAATAGAGAGAGTAGGAATAAATATATAATATGGGGATATAAAGTATGAATAAGATATGAATTAGTATTATAAATATGAATATATAGAAATATAGATGAGAATGTCTAATAATGGGGAATTTAATTATATAATAAGGAATGGTATTATAATAAGAAAAGAGTAGGATTCGCTAGTCAGAACATGTATTTAACATGAAAGAATTATTTATTGTGAAAACTAAAACCTATATTAATATATCAAGTTTAAAAAAAATAGAAAACTTTAAGCATGGACCATCAACAAGTAAAATAAATAGAGTAAACCCCCAAAACAAATCATTTTAACTATTAAAACATCGTTACAATATATCAAGAAGAGATAATAATTTTCTTTTAAATTAAAAAAAAAAAACAGACTTCAAAAAGTTAACAGTTCAAAAATAATATTAACAAATCAACACTTAAAGGGACAAGCATTAACTATAAATGTATATTAAAAACAGCTTATATGCACAAAAACTCATATGATAAAGCAAACAACTTAATAGTTCAAAGAGAATAATTTGGATAAGCCTCTTTGCCAAGTCAATAACGGCATACCAAATTACTGGGGAATTGAGGTAGGTCAAGCCCACACTCAAGTATGCCCAATAAGCAAAAGGACAATCTCTTAATGTATATAAATAAGTTATTGAATAGTTAATTATATGTCAAAACTGAATTCTTCCCACGTCAAATCAATAAAGTTGAATACGCAAGTTTAATTATTTTTTTTTTAAGACATTCACACATTTATAATCTAACATTTCATTTGTAATAGTATTTTCAGTTCGATAATTTGTATTTACAAAAAAAAATCAACTTAATTGATAAATCATTAATGACGCCATTTATTTAGGTATAACTGTACATAATTTGAATTGTCAATCGCGGGAAAATATCCCATAATAAAAACAGCATAATGTATTATTTTTGACATACACATTATATGCATATTAGTTTTAAAATTAAGTAAATATTTATTACAACATGTAAATGTATTTAAAATTATTGAATTGTCATTTTCATTAGTAGTAATTGTCGAGATTAAATGAATACATACCGATGAACGAATCAAAATCAAGTAACAAAAATAAAAGAAGGTTAGCGTAACTTGAAAAATCGCCATTAAAGCATCCAGACGTATTTTTGTGTGTATCACTTAAAACAAGAAGAAAATTACAATAAATACAAGTAAATTCATACGTCCAATTAGTTAAACATCTTACCAATATTCCCAGCTCCTGTTGGACACATATTTCAAGTTCGTACGTGTACCAGTGACAAAAATATTGCCAAGAGCAATTTGCCGAGAAGCAGTTCGTTAGAAAGTGTTTTTGACCGGGGTGACGCCGTTCGAACGCCGACGAAAAACCTGCCTTTCCTAAACCGTTTGAGATCCCGTTTTTATCCAGAATCCTGCACCAATTACTTAAGTATTCTTTAAAATCTCACATCTATATTGAAAAGACAATTTAAACAATCATATTAAAAAAGAATATAGTATATTATTTATATTAGTTAAGATATACATTATTAAATACGATATATAAGATTTAGGTTATTTATTACTTTTAAAGAGGAAGAATACAGTTACGTTTTAATTTAATTTTTCTTTGTTTTACGTCATACATTCTAGTTATATTAAAGTTATTGACTTAATTCTCCTAATTAATTAAAGATTATCTTCACTATTTCTATATTTATCTATTTCATTTATTTCATGTAATATTTATCGTAATTTATCATAGTTAAATAACATATTAAATTTATCACGTTACAAAATTTATATACAAATTATACTTAACAATTAATGCTTATAACTTACCTGTTAATAGAGATCTTAAGAACATTAAAGTTATTATTCGTGAATCTGATCTCGACATTTTATTTTGTAGTATAGCTTTAACAACAATTAACCTATCATTTAGGAATCTAAAAATATCAGTAGTGTTTGATTGAAGTCACCGAACTCGCACTTTAAATTTGGACATATCACAATGCCCTAACACTAGAGTCTATTTTGTTCTCGAGTTTAGCCGGACCCTGAAGATAATAAACGCACATTAATTAATACTTATTAATAAGTTTATATCCGAACAGCTGTTTTAGGTTACATTTATGGAATAATTCGCAAGTAGGCAACTTTGCATCTTGCGCATATAGATTAAACTCGAACAACCCCATCTATATGTTACTTAGAGCAATGTAATTAGTTCGTATATGTAAAATTCACCGAATAAATATAAAAACTAACAAGCCATTTATTCACAGCTGAGCATTTTTATATTCATAAACGTTTACATTATTTTATTACGCATCTTGCTCGTTATCAATTTTCAGTACAACGAGAGGCTGCTCGTTATCAATATATACAATCACACATTTACCAGCCTAATTGAAAAAGAAAAATCTTCAAAATATTTGTTGGCAGCAGTGCTCATTAAGTAGACTGGGGAACGCAGCAACACATTGGTCCTCGGCGTAGGTACATGAGCGATTGAGTTGAAACGTGAGTGAAGCCTTGGCACGTGTAGAGAAATCCTGGACAGAAGGAACGGACAATCAATCTTATTATTTAAGAGTTTCAGCAAGAAAGTAGCACACTGGCGATCCCTTCTGTCCGAGAGCGAAGGCATATTGTGTCGCTGCAGCAAATCTTCCTGACTTATTCCAGTCAGTAGATACACTCTATCAATTCTGAAGGTGATGAATTTTAAAAATCGCCGGTGTATCCTATCCAAGATTAATCTATGGGGGGCATAGAATTGATACCAAACAATAGCTGCATAATCCATTTTGCTGACAACAAAAGTGAAATACAACACCTTAAGCAAGTCAATGATATTAAAATTAGTAGAAACTCGCATAGTGAAGCCCAGAGTTTTGCAGGAGGAAGAACACACAGCTTGCAGTTGTTGGTTAAAAGACAATTCAGAATCAAATAGTACAACCAGATTCTTAATGACAGTTTTCCTTTTCAAATAAGTATTATTAATTATATACTGCGACAGTATAGGAAATTTGGAGCCGGTGTACAATTCTTAGTATTTAATTCCAATTTTAAGCTATTACACCAATTTAAGATTATATCCAAATTGCTTTGCAGAAGAGAAGTATCGTCGATGTGAGTTATTTCCGAATATATCTTTAATCATCCGCATATGCTAAAACTGGACAGGTGATAGTAGCCAGCAGACCGTTAATGAACAACACGAAAAGAAGTGGTCCCAAGTTGGAACCCTGAGGCACACCAGATTTTGCAATGTATTCAAATGAGCGACAGCCGTTGTAAGATACATAATAATTTCGATTTTTCAAGTACGAATTCATAAAATTTAAAGAAGATGGGACAAAGCCAAAGGAGCAAAGTTTAGAAAGTAAGGCTTTGTGACTTATAGTGTCAAATGCATGCGAAAAGTCTGTATAAATAACAACTGCCTGACTGCGACTATCCAGGACCTCACCCAATACTTGAGACACATTACACAAATTAGTCAATGTGGAACGCCCAGGAAGAAAGTGTTTTGAGATGCATGTGGAATCATCTACATCGATTACTTCGAAAATGGACAAACGATAACGGCATACGGCATAAGACAACGGGCGGGTGCGTATTTGAGCAGTTTCGATGGCGAAAATTAACGAACTAAAGTTCAAATTATCACAGCATCCACCGTATTCTTCATATTTGGCCCCTAATAACTTTTTTATTCCCAAATCTGAAAAAATGACTTGACGAAAAACGATTCACGTCGAGCGAGAAGGTCATCGCTCAAACAGATGCCTATTTTGAGGACCTTCCGGAATCTAATTTTTTAGAAAAAAAATTCCAAAATAAATGTTTGTCTATATTTTTTATGGAAGTATTGAACCACACTCGTATCTATTCCAATATACATACATTTTCAATTGAATTACTTAAGAAAAATTAAATTATTTCAACATTTTTCTTCTTCAATACAGAATTAGTTACTGTATGAAGTGACATAGTTTGAGGTATTAATAATCAACATTTTAAGAAACTATGACGAAAATTAAACTGAAACGAACAAACAAACACTTCCTGTATGTAATTGTTCTTTTGTAAATTAAAATATTAAACATAACGTAAATCGAAGTCAAATAACTCTGAGCATATTTATTCTCTTATATTTACTGAGCAAATAGTAAAACCCATATAGATACATACGTGTGATCTTTTTTCTTTCCAATGAATATTAAATAGTAACTTTTACTTCTTTTTAAATTCATATGTAGTACGAAGTAGACATTCATTTAATATCGTTATTTTGAAGTTTTAAATAATTATACTGATTTTTTAATATAAAATAGAGATAAAGCTAATAGTTAAAATCTTCACTTTATTAATATATGATCGACAATTGTTCTGTAAACACAGTCGCTTCATCAGATAGTTGACTTTTAAACTTCCTACCTACAAAATATGTCTCAACAGTTATTCTACAACGGATATTTTTCATAATCTTACATTGCCACTTCTGGTGTTCCGCAAGGCTCTGACTTAGGACCACTTCTATTCATCATTTCTATTAATAACACAGGCCTGCATTTTTCAACTCTTTGAATGTTGATTTAAAAATTTTAACTATTTTGTAGTAATTGGGTAGCGCTGATTTCAAATCTGCTTTTATTTTTTTCGTATCACATAAGGTTATTTTTCAAACCAGTAAAATCAAAAAATGTAGAAAAAACACGATTTATTTCATTTATAAGCTAGTTTTATATTATATTTAAAAAAATACAAAAATATACACAAAGAAACTATTAGAAATAGTTATTTATTCTTTATGCTCCTTAAAAAAACGTTTTTGTTTTTCAGAAAAGCTTCGTTTGGTTGTTTTTCTGTCATATTCAGCTAAAGGAAGATCTGAAGGTAGTTTCTGGGGCAAGCAAATTTTTTTGTTTCAACCTAGACCCCAGTACTTCAGAAAGATCTTTTGAAAGTCCAAAATCTCTTACTAAATCATTCAGTTCGGCTTGTGAAAATAGCTGAGGTTGGTTTTGACCTGAGGTTGATGGTTCAAAATCACTATCCATCTGTACGGAGCCGGAAGTTGAAGAGGTTTCAATATCTTCTTGTAGTATTTTGGGGGGTATAGGTATAGGTACACTCGACCACATAGAAAATGTCCCTATCGTAAACCGACCCCTCGGTCGGTGATTATTGCCTTTTACCTGGACCGGGAACTCGAGAATTGGTCACCATAATTTAGCACGTAAAAAGCGGATAACTACCAAGTAATATTAATGAACCTGTATTATGCAAAGATCCAAAAACAAGAAGAAATATTTTACATTAATTAGTTAATTATAAATAAATATAGATATTGAAGGAATTGTTGCTATTGTATTATGTTTTTGTGGGTATTTGTATTACTCGAAAGGCCGATTGTAAATTCATGTAAATTCATGGGGATGTCAGAGTGGTGAGTTGCTTGCGGCAATTTTATTGGTGGACAAATTTACATCTCGGGCTTCTGCAAAGGAATTTACAATGGGACTCTCCAAAAGGAACCGCTGTTGGTGGGCATTCTCAGAAAAGCAGGTAAAAGCAGACGATCGCCGTAAGTAGGGATTCATTCCAATAGTGCCGAATTCATTCACACTCTCGTATTTCGTCGCTTGTTTGTTTAGTCGAAATCAGACATAATAAAAAATATTAATTATTGTTAATAATTTATGAAGTATTTAATAGTATTAAATAACTATTATTGTTCTTGATGAACAATCTCATTGATGGGAAAATATACAATCGGCCTTTCGAGTATTACAAATACCCACAAAAACAAAATACAATAACTGCAATTCCTTCTTTATTTATATTTATTTATAATTAACTAATTAATGTAAAATTTTTTTCTTGTTTTTGGATCTTTGCATCATACAGTTTCATTAATATTACTTGGTAGTTATCCGCTGTTTACGTGCAAAATTATGGTGACCAATTCTCGAGTCCCCGGTCCAGGTAAAAGGCAATAATCACCGACCGAGGGGTCGGTTTACGATAGGGACATTTTCTATGAGGTCGGTAGTACATGATCACTGTGAGGAACTGGTCTGATAGCTGATTTAATATTGTTTGGGTACAAAATATGTTTCAAAGTTTTTCTATTATGCCCCGTAATATCACAAAGACAAAAGTAGCAATCTTCACGATGATTTTGCGGTTCTCTCCAAACCATCGGTATTCCAAAAGGAAGGCTTTTCTATTCGCTTTGGTCCATTGTCTTAAACCTTCTTCACATACCTTCCAAACAACGTGCGGTGCCCAATCTTTATCTTGATCTCCTAATTTGATTTTGAAATAAGCATAATATGCATTTTTCACAAATTCACCAATTGGTCTCTTAAACTCTTTCAAGACGAAATATTCACAAATATAACAGAAATCATCTGGTTTGTTTTTGCAACACCAGCTAGACATATTTTTAAGCAATGTTTATTTATCAAATACCACGCACAACACTAAATACAAATTAATTTTACTTGTTTACTGATCGACACTCAGAGCTATAATGAAGTAAATGACATTAAAATATACATTTTGTTTGGAGTGATAAACTTGAAATCCTTCTTCGCAGTACTAATAAAGCGAAAGCATAATAAATAGGATTTAGCAGGTAAAAATTCCCGGAAATCTTGTCCAAAATTAATACATGTAATAAAAGATTTACATCAGGTAATGAGAGCCTATTTAACAAATTTCTTTAAAACCACAACAGAAAATCATTTTTGGGTTAATACCTAGAATTTGAAGTAGTACATTCATTTTAAAATGTATTAAAACGCCTATTATAAGATTTTTTTTATATTTTTTTCTTTTTCTTTTGTGCAAAAAAAATCTGTGGATGGTAGAGACCAACTGTATTTTAATTAGTTATTGCTATATAAAAACTGAGCTTAACAAACAAAAATCACGTCATCACAAATTTTATGCAGGCCTGTGTAATCTTTCAGACCAGAACGAGTCGATCGAGAAAATAATAATATTTCCTTTGCTGATGACTTGAAGTTGTTTTCTCGAGTCACCGACTCGAGGGATTGTTTTCTACTATAGGCCGACCTGGAATTGGTGCACAAATAACAATTTACTTTTTAACTCCGATAACTGTAAGATTTTATCATTCACGAATAGACTAAATGTTACAAATTTCCATACCAACTTGGAGATATAAATATATCGCGTGTCGAATTAATTTAAAAACCTGGGGGTTACCTTTGACGTGAAACTAACATTTAATAAGTATACCAGCAATGTGTCAAAGCAGGCTACTCAAACACTAGGATCTATTATCCGTAACTGTGTTCTATTTTCTAATGTGAACGTATTGAGTTCCTTATATCATCGTTCCTCAACTGGGGTCGCGATGATATTGCATTTGCTTTTCATTTAAAAGTTTCACCATACGTGAATCTACGTTAGAAACACGCCAGAGCAAATTGTTGTAGCGTGATAAGAGACGACTCCTCTATTAATTTTTAGCGCAACCATAGACGAAAAACACTTTATTTTTCACTTAAGTATTATTTGTTCATTTCACCTTGGATACGGTTACCATAAACACGGTCATATCGCCCGTGGGCGTTATAACCGGACGATATGGCTCATAACGCCCGGTAATTTATTCACAGTTTTTAATGTTATGTGAGTATAAATAAGACCCGAGAAGAAAGGATATACATTTTACAGAACTAATAATTTGAATTTTTAAGAAAGTCTAAAGAAGGAAGCAAAACTTTAGCATTCTCTATTAAAATTAAGAGTATCTAAACATTGACAACTTGAAAACTTCAAAGTGTCAGCAACTGTCATTTAAAATAAAATTAAGGCGAAATCGTTGATTCAAGGAGTCATGTTAGATGCGTAACGACTTTCAACGAGATGACAGTTGACAGAAATCTCGGAACTTTTCCAATGTAATTTGAATTTTCCGCTTAAGAAATTAATTCTTCGTGAAAAATAAAGTCTTGTATGAACCACTCGCGTTATGGCAATTATATTGCCGTTGGTCGACATTCATCCTTCGAGACAGAGGCCCTCGGACTGAATTAACATCGACCTCGGAGGAATATAATACCCATAACGCCCTTGGCGCATAAATTACTATTTCACAAAGACAAGACTTGGCGAAACAGATGAATATTTTCAATGCTTCATGCTTCTGTGGCTAAATTTCCATATGTATTTCGACGAGCAAGCCAAAACGTATTTAAATCTTCAGATGTAAATTGCAGTTGTAGCCTTTTATCGAGCGACAATTCGATTAGCTGATCGTGACGGATAAGACATTGCACTTACTAAACACATTCATATCTAACTTATGCAATACACCAGAAATTAAGCACATCTATCTGTTTCTGAAGAAAGACACAACCTTCTTCGCCAATAATCCTCTAGTACAGTTTCAGGTCCTCAGCGAAGAGTAATTTACGGCACTCAAGTATATTGCACAAGTCATTAATATAAATTGGGAAAAGTAACGGATCAAGGTTGCTTCCCTGAGGCACGCCTGAAATGGGCGAAGAGTATTTTGATCGGTGACCATTATAATACACATACTGACTTCTGTCACACAAGTAAGTTTGAAAAAGTGAGATAAAACCAATTAAGTCAAGTTTTATTAAAAGTATCTCTTGATTTATGCGGTCGAAAGCTTTAGAAAAGTCAGTATAGACGACATCAACTTGCTCATTATTATCGAGATACTCTGATAAGTATTGAGTAATAACAGACAAGTTCTTTACCATTGATCGTTTGTTCACGAAGCCATGTTGATCCTTAGAAAGTATTTGTCGTATATATGTAACGATAAAGACATCTTTCGAATACTTTGGCGAAGTTACTTAGGATTGCTGTAGGATGATAGTTGTTAATTTAATTTATTTATGGGAATAATTTTGAATACTTTCCAATAGTCCGGAAATGTACACGTTGAAAGACAGAGATTAAGTAAAACCGTGAGTGGCTAGGAAAAAAAACAATGGCTCAGTCCTTCATTAAAAAGCTGGGCAAACTGTCATGACCCATTGTGTAATTACTTTTCAAGGTTTTCAAGGCTCGTATCACGTCGGATTCCTCAGCTAAGGGAATGTCCTTAACATAAGTGCAGTTAACAGAGGATTGATAACACAGGCCTGCATAAAATTTGTGATGACGTGATTTTTGTTTGTTAAGCTCAGTTTTTATTTAGCAATAACTAATTAAAATACAGTTGGTCTCTACCACCCACAGATTTTTTTTTGCACAAAAGAAAAAGAAAAAAATATAAAAAAAATCTTATAATAGGCGTTTTAATACATTTTAAAATGAATGTACTACTTCAAATTCTAGGTATTAACCCAAAAATGATATTCTGTTGTGGTTTTAAAGAAATTTGTTAAATAGGCTCTCATTACCTGATGTAAATCTTTTATTACATGTATAAATTTTTGACAAGATTTCCGGGAATTTTTACCTGCTAAACCCTATTTATTATGCTTTCACTTTATTAGTACTGCGAAGAAGGATTTAAAGTTTATCACTCCAAACAAAATGTATATTTTAATGTCATTTACTTCATTATAGCTCTGAGTGTCGATCAGTAAACTAGTAAAATTAATTTGTCTTTAGTGTTGTGCGTGGTATTTGATAAATAAACATTACTTAAAAATATGTCTAGCCGGTGTTGCAAAAACAAACCAGATGATTTCTGTTATATTTGTGGATACTTCGTCTTGAAAAAGTTTAAGAGACCAATTGGTGAATTTGTGAAAAATGCATATTATGCTTATTTCAAAATCAAATTAGGAGATCAAGATAAAGATTGGGCACCGCACGTTGTTTGTACGGTATGTGAAGAAGGTTTAAGACATTGGACCAAAGGGAATAGAAAAAGCCTTCCTTTTGGAACACCGATGGTTTGCAGAGAACCGCAAAATCATCATGAAGATTGCTACTTTTGTCTTTGTGATATTAAGGAGCATAATAGAAAAACTTTGAAACATATTTTGTACCCAAACAATATTAAATCAGCTATCAGACCAGTTCCTCCCAGTGATCATGTACCTATACATATACCCCCCAAAGTACTACAAGAAGATATTGAAACCTCTTCAACTTCCGGCTCCGTACAGATGGATAGTGATTTTGAACCATCGACCTCAGGTCAAAACCAACCTCAGCTATTTTCAGAAGCCGAATTGAATGATTTAGTAAGAGATTTGGGACTTTCAAAAGATCTTTCTGAAGTACTGGGGTCTAGGTTGAAACAAAAAAATTTGCTTGCCCCAGAAACTACATTCTCTTGGTATAGAAATCGTGAGGCTGGATTTGTAAAATATTTTGCACAAAACGGACCACTCGTGTACTGCCAAGCAATTGCTGATCTACTTACTTTCCTCGGAGCTCCTGAGTACACACCTTCTGACTCGAGACTTTCCATCGACTCTTCAAAAAGGAGCCTTAAAGCTGTTCTTTTACATAATGACAATGTTTTTGCTTCTGTTGCGGTCGGCCATTCTGTTCATTTAAAGGAAAACTATGAAAATTTACAGGAATTGCTTTTAAGAATACAATATGAAAATCACAACTGGGAAGTGTGTGGAGATTTCAAAATTTTAGGCCTTCTCTTGGGTCAGCAGTCTGGATATACTAAATTTCCATGTTTCTTGTGCGAGTGGGATAGCAGAAATCGAGAACAGCATTGGATAAAAAGTGACTGGAAGGGTGACTTTAACACCTGGAACCAAAAATGTTATTCGCGAAAGTCTTATTGACCCTCGAAAAATGTTACTTCCACCGCTTCACATAAAACTTGGACTTATGAAACAATTTGTTAAGGCATTAAACAAAGAAAGAAACTGTTTTAAATATTTGTGTAAAACATTTCCGACTCTATCAAAGGCAAAATTGAAGGAGGGAGTCTTTGTAGGTCCCCAGATTAGGAGCTTTGTGAAAGATGAAGAATTTGAAAATGTGATGGAAGATAAGGAAAAACATGCATGGCATGCTTTTAACGAAGTTGTACATAAATTTCTAGAGAATTATAAAGACACAAACTATGTTGAGATCGTTGAAAATATGCCGAAAAATTTCAGGATTCTTGGTTGCAATATGAGCATAAAAATTCACTTTTTACATTCCCATTTGGACTATTTCCCAGAAAACCTTGGGGACGTGAGTGAAGAGCATGGAGAAAGATTTCACCAGGATATTAAAGAGATGGAAAAACGATACCAAGGCGCTGGGACACAAAAATGATGGCCCATTACTGTTGGACATTGAGAAGAGATCTTCCTTTAGCTGAATATGACAGAAAAACAACCAAACGAAGCTTTTCTGAAAAACGAAAACGTTGTTTTAAGAAGCATAAAGAATAAATAACTATTTCTAATAGTTAGTATGTGTATATTTTTGTATTTTTTTAAATATAATATAAAACTAGCTTATAAATGAAATAAATCGTGTTTTTTCTATATTTTTTGATTTTACTGGTTTGAAAAATAACCTTACGTGATACGAAAAAAATAAAAGCAGATTTGAAATCAGCGCTACCTAATTACTAGAAAACAGTTAAAATTTTTAAATCAACTTTCAAAGTGTTGAAAAATGCAGGCCTGTGTAATTTGAGGTATCTTCCCGTTTCGTGCGTTCTCCTTTCGGGCTTCGAAAAATATTACCTGCATATTCCCGTTTCGGGCTTCCAAACTATATTTTTTGTCTTGAATCCTATTTTGTGCGTAAAATTTGCAGGTAACAGTAAACCAGTGAAAGCATTAAGCATTTATTAAGAGATAATTATTGAACTTGTCAAGGGATTAAGAAGAAATTTATTTTAAATTTATAATTACCTTTTCATTAAATTTGACTATAGGAACGACTATAGGAAGGACGATAGGAATTAAGGTACCTAGTAATCGCCTACAGATAAGAATCCATTTGTCGTGAATTGGAAATTACTGTTAATTGCATAATGAATTAATGTTGCTTACAATAAACTCGCCCAGCGATTAACTAAATCAATTTATTATTATTTATTTCTATTATTTTTACTTCCCCTTCCATCAATGTAGGGATGGTATACAATATCGCACTATTATTAAAATAAATTAGTAATAAATCAATTAGGTTATTCAAAACTTTTCGTGACTTTTTGTTTGTGATGGAAGTGATAGAATCAAAACGTGGAATACCAGTCATCCTGTATTCTGGATACAAGTTCAACTTAAAAGCCAAAAACAAAAACTTAACTCTTTGATGGATTTGCATAAACAGGTACTGCTCAGGAACGATTGTTAATGATGAAGTAAAATCAAAAGTTATAAGTGAGAAAAGCCATAACTGTGCTCCGGATATTGCAAAAAATGAAGTCGATAAGTATTTATGTAAAGCCAAAAAGAGAGCAAGAGAAGAAGTGGAACCAGTATTGAAAATATATCGACAAGAGATGGTGGTTGCTAAGGACAGACAGAGGTTTGTACTTCGTTATAAATATTCCACAGTTTACATCAGTGAAACATGCATTGTATAATGAGCGACACAAATCGCTAGGCAATAACTTGCTTCCGAAAAACCGAGAACGTATTGGGGTCCATGAGTTTATGAAAGAGTATATCATAATTGACGGTGGTATGGAAAATAAGATTCTTGTATTTTAAATGGACGGAGGCAATTTATTAGCAGGATGTTCTTGCTTCCTATTCGATGGGAATTTTAAATGCTGTAGTTCATTGTTTTGGCAATTATATACAATTCACGTGGATATTGGAAGTACAGAAGAAAGAACAAACATAATTCCTGCCGTATATGCCCTGCTACCTGACAAAAAAGAAGGCGACGTATAAACAATTTTCTTCTTCTTATTAAATAAAGTTTTTGATTTTAAAGTTGCTACAATTGATGTTTTCGAAGAAGCTTTTCCGGCTGCAGTTATCAAAGGATGTAACATTCATTTTAATCAATCTCTTTGGCGTAAAGTACAAGATTTAGGTCTAACAAACTTGCATAAGTAAAACGAGGAAGTAAGAAACCACATATGGAAATGTGCTGCATTCACACATCTGGCAGATGATAAAGTTACAGATGGTTGGCTCTGTATACTGGAAAATTCTCCTACCGATGAAGCCATTGTTAAATTTAACGAATATTTTGTTGATCGATGGATTCGTAATTCTCGCTGAATATGGACTTGCGGTGGAGAACGTCATCGAACTACAAATTATGTAGAAGGATGGTATAACAGACTCGACAGACGAATCGAAAAAGCACATCCTAATATATTTGAATTAATGAAAATTCTTCAGTAAGGAATTAACTATAATAATAGTGTTTCCCTGCAAAATTGTGTGTGAATAAGTACCCCTAAAAGGGCCAAAAAATACTGTGGATTAGAAAGGCAGTTACAAGAAGGTTGTAAGTTACCTAATTCAAAATACAAAATCTTGGTGATACATTGGACAAGCCGAAATATATTGTAAAATTATAGATAGATTTACTTTTAAGTTTAATTAATTATTATATAATATGGAGATTAGATAAACGTTACTCTACATAAAGTTAAAGGAACTTTTATTTGATATTTTTTAATATAGCAGTACTTTCTGATAATATACCGGGTGTGGCAATAGTGTGTCAACGGAGCTTAGCATAAAAACTAATAAAGTCGTAGCAATGAAATTTTACTTACACCTGTAGTGTGCTACAGTGCATTTTATATTTTTATTTATACATTTACAGGTATTCCAAATTTCCGCAACCACTTTAAATTCTTATTTTTAAATAGATTGCTATACTTTCTTGTTATTATGATGATAGCCACCCAAATTATCTTTGCAATGATGTATGACAATGTGCACTTACAACTGTTAGTTTTGGTTTTATTGCAAATTTTGTTAAAACCTTTACAGTTGCAAGGTCTAACATTTTATGTCTTAGCCTGAAAATGGGTGCAGTGCCTCACGTAATTCTTTTGTTGCCAATTTATGGACTAACACGTTATATGTTTTGAGAGTGAACACATATACAGGGTATTACATATGTCGTGCCAAAGTGATCGAAGTTTAAAGGCTATTTTCTCCTTTTTTTTAAATTGAACCTATAATTTTTTTAATAGTCAACAAATTTCTTGTAAAATTGCCGTTAAAATGGTACCAATAACATTGTACTTAATTCTAGTATTTTTGAAGTAATAACCCTTGAATGGGATATATGGCAAACGCCAATTAAGTTGGCGCGAGGAGGGGTAAGTTCGCGCAGGATTAAGTAGTGGGGAGATTTGTATTTGGTTTCACATCAAATGTCAGATAATTCTAACCTCTGAGCGTGTATCACTTTATGATCCTCCAGCAAAGATATTATGTTCCGTCAAACGTCAATGACAAATGTATTCTGGCAATTACTTGAGTAGTGGGGGTGGACGTTTTTAAAAACGGCTTCTGCGCACCCCCTCCTCGCGCCAACTTAAATGGCGCTTGCTATATCTATGTTTATAATATTCAATATGCGGTGCATCTAATAGTTGGTTGGCCATGAAATGATATCAAACAAAGTAACTTTTACAAACACCTGTTTTTTAATTCTTTATTATTAGTTTTAGAATTGCATTTTGTAATTTTTTCATAATAAAACAAAATTAATTTAAAAAGTGTTCAAATATATGTCCATTCTGCTCTACACGTGCTCTTAATCGCCTCTGCATCGACAGACTTACATTTTGAGCCATGTTATTTTCACTTAATTGAAGAAAAGCGTTTCTGATTCGTCGCTGCATGTTCTCTGCCGTTGTAGGAGGTGTTCGTAAACTTTATTTTTTACAGTAGGCCACAGAAAGAAATCACAAGGGTTTAGATCTGGTGATCGCGGTGAGCAGCCTATAAAGCTTTCTCTCCCAATTCACCCATTGATGAATACCCTATCTAAATGTGCTCTTGCATCAGCGCCGTAATATGCAGGTGCACAATCATGTTGGTACCACAATCTCCTTATGACGTTATCTGGTAAGCCTTCTAACAACAATGGTAAATTATTTTGTAGAAAATTTGTGTAGATTTCACAATTTAAAGTAATATTAAAAAAGAATGGGCCTATAATAGTGCTTCCTGTGATGCCTCCCCAGGTATGTTTTCTGTAGTTCCTTTTTGCTGTAATCGCGTTTAATTGTTATAATTTAAGTTCGGCAAGTTAATTATCAATTTCCGTTTGTTCGTTATTAGTTGTTATCTCAGTTATATCATTTTGTTGTCATAATTTTTTATTTACATGCCGTAATAGTTTATAGTTGTGTTTCTTTAAAATGAATTTTTCGAAAGAAGAGACATGGTGTTTGTTCATGGCGCCGAAGAGCATCAGATATTAAGTCTTTTGAAATTTGTTGACAAGGTTTCTTCGGACGGGTTCAGTGAATTACGTCAAACATGAAAGAACCAAGACTATGGTTACAGAAAATAATGAAGTGACAGTCGTCCAGTTCGTTGTGGAAAATTCGCGCGTATCTACAAGGATAATTTCAAAAGAACACGAGATAGAAGTCACTGCTGTAAGAAGGATTTTAAAAAAACATAAATTTCACCCTTACAAAATTCAAAGTCATCAAGGCTTATTACAAACGAGAGCATATTGAAAGGAGACTTGTTTTCTGTGAATGGCTACTTTTCCAATTACGACAAGATCTAACTTTTCTAGATCATGTGCTTTTCACAGATGAAGCAACATTTGCTAATTGTGGAATAACAAACAGAAAAAATTCTCATTATTATGACACTAGAAACCCTCATTTAGTGCAACCCATTTTATACCAACAAAATTATAAACATAGGTATATCCCATTAAAGCGTTATAACTTCGAAAATACTAGAAATAAGTATGTTATTGGTACCATTTTAACGACAATTTTACAAGGAATTTGCTGACTAATAAAAAAATTATAGGTTGAATTTAAAAAAAAAGAGAAAATAGCTTTTAAACTTTCATAACCTTGGCACGACATATTTAACACTCTGTATATGTTGTCACGTTGTTCACCCTCAAAACATATAACGTGTTAGTCCATAAATTGGTAACAAAAGAGTTACGTGAGGCACTGCACCTATTTTCAGGCTAAGACTTAAAATGTTAGACGTTGTAACTGTCAAGATTTTAACAAAATTTGCAATAAAACCAAAACTAACATTTGTAAGTGCACATTGTCATATATCATTGCAAAGATAATTTGGGTGGCTATCATCATAATGGCAAGAAAGTATAGGAATCTATTAAAAAAGAAAAATTGAAAGTGGTTGCGAAAATTTGGAACACCCTGTAAATATATAAATAATTATATAAAATACACTGTAGTATACTACATGTGCACGTCAAATTTAACTGCTACAACTCTAGTAGTTTTCATGTTAAGCTCCGCCGACACACTATTGCCGCACCCGGTAATTCAGTATGAATTACTCCTTTTGTATTCGAGCAAATAGCGAGATGACTTTCTGTGTTAATGTAACTCTTTTGAAGTTTCGTACACATGGAGAATCAGGACAACGATATTCCATTAATTGCCGCTTGTTTTCGGGGTCATCATAATTAACCCAAGATTCGTTTTCAGTGGTAATGTTCATGAGAAAATAATCCCTTTCGTGTCAATACTGGTTAATAAATTATTGACAAATGCTTTTTTTTTGTTCTTTCGTGACATCCGTTAATTGTTGCCGCACACATCCTGCGCAATTTTTTCTGTAATTCAACGTCTCAACAATGTACTGGACTCTTTCTTAACTAATCCCTGATTGCCGAACAATTTGTTTTGCGCAATCCAGCGATTTTCTCGAAAAAGTGCATTCAGTTGTCTTTGATTTTCCTTATGCGTCACTGACACTGGTCGACCTAATTGCTTTTCATCAAACTCCTTCATTTCGCCTCTTTGACCCTTTTTCGCGTTAAACCCACTAGCGAGTTTTCTTCACATCCATACAATCGCTGCCGCAAGCAGCTCTCAAACGCTTGTAAATTTCGATGGACGCGAAATCTTCAAACCTTAAAACTTCTATCACGGATCGTTGGTTCGTACACACCTCGGAAGTCTGTTCCTGGTACACACAAACATGCAACTTTGCATGCTAAGATTAGATACACGTAATTACCATTTGCAGGTTAGAAACTTTTATCTCCACTATTCACTTACACAATGGAGTTGCTGGAGATATTATACATTAATATGCCTTCGTATATTGTCCTGTAATTGGGTTGTACCTGACTGACAATTAAAAATTGATTATTATCACTGAAATGAGATTATACAGGCTGATTCATTTCCGGCCCTCACCATGGGATCTCGCTTATTATTGGAGATAGAGTATAGGTTTAAATTTGGCAAAGTTGTTAAATTTTGTGATTGTTATAAATCCGTAAAGAAAATAGACCTCTGACAAATGACCTTCGTTATTTAAAAAAAAAACGCGAAAACCCCATTTTCTTCTTTTACCTGTAGCACCGACATTTGTGGCCTTGTGGAGAAAAAATAAAAACACATCCTTGTGGCCATTTCTAAACCTCTATCCAATGGTGTACTCTAAATTTTTATACGACGTTTCGTTTCTTTCTGGCCATCATCAACTATCTAATTTCTTATAGGCGCCATATTGGATTTAGACATCTTCAGAAAGAGTTTTTTTTTCTGATTTCAACCATGTACCACATGCTGACTAAAGTTTTTGACATTAGGTTTTATTTGAAAGAATAAATTATAAGATTAAATAAGGTAACCATGGAATTTTAATCTGTCAAACATTTCATTTATTGTTCATTAATAATACAAAAATGTCATACACTAACGAAGAGAAACGAGATATGATAAGTATTTTTCATTCTTCGAACCGAAATTCAACAGTAGCGAGTACAAGATATCTACAATTATATCCAGAACGACAACAGCCTCATCGTACCATTTTTCTAGATCTCGACAGAAATTTGGTCGAGAATGGATCATTTAGTAAGCCGCGTAATGGTCAAGACAACAGGAATTTAAATGAAAATCGACAAGATATTTTACAAATGGTAAATTAAAAGCGTGTTTTCAAATTTCATGTTAATCTTATATTTTTATAGATAAATAATAATCCATCAATTTCTGCACGCGAAGTAGCGTCAGAATTAAATTTGTGCCAGTCCAGAGTTTGGAGAACTTTACGTAAAAGTAGGTTTAAACCATACAGGATCCATGTTAGTCACTCAGTACTGCCTGGAAATAACTTGAGAAGGCTAGAATATTGTAATTGGTTAATGGGAAGGATAGAAAATGATGAAAATTTTTTAAGCAAAATCATCTGGTCAGATGAAACAAAATTTACAAATTCTGGAATTTTCAACAGAAATACGGAGCACTATTGGGCAGTACAAAATCCCCGACAAAACAGGGCTAGAAGACCACAACATCGTTTTGGAATAAACGTTTGGATGGGTATTTTGGCAAATCGTCTCTTAGGACCAGTTATGTACGAAGAACATTTAAATGGAGAAAGATATTTAAACATTTCACGTACATACGTATCTGACTATCTTGACGACAATATCCCATTAAATAAATTTCAATATTTATGGTGGCAACAAGATGGCGCACCAGCACACAATGCAGCTGTTGTTAGAAATTTCTTAAATCAAGAGTTTGCAAACCGTTGGATTGGAAATAGGGGAGTTGTTGAATGGCCTGCGAGATCACCTGATTTAAGTCCGCTAGATTTTTTTTTATGGGGATATGTTAAAAATAATATTTATAAAGTAGATGCGCCACAAAACATTGAAGAATTACGAGACATACTTCAGAATGCCTTCGATGCAGTTCCTAGAAGAACTATATAAAGGGCAGTACAAAATGCCAGAAGGCTTGCCCAATTGTGCATTACCGAAGATAGCCAGATAATTGAACATTTTCTGTAATTGTTTATTGTTTACTTTTCTATGTATTTTTATTAATGTTTTTGTTATCTTGTACTCGCTACTGTTGAATTTCGTTTCGAAGAATAAAAAATACTTATCATATCTCGTTTCTCTTCGTTAGTGTATGACATTTTTGTATTATTAATGAACAATAAATGAAATGTTTGACAGATTAAAATTCCAAAGGCTACCTTATTTAATCTTATAAATTATTCTTTCAAATAAAACCAAATATCAAAAACTTTAGTCAGCATGTAGTACATGGTTGAAATCAGAAAAAAAACTCTTTCTGAAGATGTCTAAATCCAATATGGCGCCTATAAGAAATTAGATAGTTGATGATGGCCAGAAAGAAACGAAACGTCGTATAAAAATTTAGAGTACACCACTGGATAGAGGTTTAGAAATGGCCACAAGAATGTGTTTTTATTTTTTCTCTACAAGGCCAAATGTCGGTGCTACGGGTAAAAGAAGAAAATGGGGTTTTCGCGTTTTTTTTTAAATAACGAAGGTCATTTGTCACAGGTCTATTTTCTTTACGGCTTTATAACAAACACAAAATTTAACAACTTTGCCAAATTTAAACCTATACTCTATCTCCAATAATAAGAGTGATCCCCATGGTGAGGGAAGAAAATGAATCAGCCAGTATATACGTGACTAGACTGTAATAACTGTATATGCAAAATCGTGAATTGATTTCGCCAGGGGTAATTATCAGCTCCTTATTCGTGTTTATAATTTTTTATATTTATTATAATTCTTATTATAAATAATATAATCGTGACATAATTCTTATATTCAAAAATTGTACCTACAGCAATATTTCTTAAATTTCTTACGCAGTATAAGTTATTAGTGTTAATTATCTATTTAACATGAGTAACTATTTTCATTTCGCTTAAAACGGGTTTTCTATTTCTCTTTTATGGTAGAGCAAAATACTTTTTTCACCTGTCTACAATCAGATTAAATGAAACTTTCACCGTCGTAAAACAAGTTGTAATATTAATGAAATCTGATGTTCATCGCTTCTGACCCAAATTTATACATTCCTATGCTTGTGTATCTGTTTTCGTTTTTCTGCTACTCCAACAATAGATACCAAATAATGTAGCGTATCTACGAGGTACGTATTAAAAGTAATACCCAATGGCAAAATTTTAAAAATTTATTATTTATTAAATTATGTGGTATATATTATTGCTAACTTAAATTTAGAAAAAAACGTACCTTATTTAAAAAATATCTTCAGTTTTTATGTTATCTCAATATAATAGTAGGTAATATCAACTAAGGATATTTTTTAAAGGTCCGATTTTGAATAAGAGGATAAATGCGCTAAATATCACTAAAATATATTTATTTCCACATTCTAAATACGTCCATCTACTTTTCTATACCGGGTGTCTCAGTTATGTGGTTCCAATGGCGTAGATACGTTATCTAATAAAATAAAAATTTGAAATTTGGGGTATCTAATATACACATAATGTTCTTTAAACTAAGCCTAATATTCATATTCTTTCGCTTCCGGTTTAAATGGAAATGACACTAACTTTTTTGTTTTAAATATCACCCTGTATATTTTCCTCAATATTTGAATTCTACAGAAAATTCTCTTTCCAAAGAAGTATTATACTTTGTATTTAGACTTAAAAAGAGAGGTGAAATTGCATTATTAGTATATTTTTACTGAGTAGGAAAAGCCTAACATTCCTGGACGACTGTGAAGATTGCTAAGTCGAAGCGCAAGCCGAGACTTAGCAACACAGAGTCCAGGAATGTGGCTTTTCCTACGAGGTAAACATACTATTTTTCCGCAAATCGTTTAAAATTCGACAGATATTAATTAATTTTGAAAAAATCGCGAATAATTTTATTCACAAATAAATGGTGTTTTGAAATTCGTAATATAATTGGTTGCGTTACTATGGAAACGTAAGAATGTTGAATTGTCAAACTTGACGTATATAAATTTAACTGCTGGTGTTTTCGATAGCAAAACAATGTAAAATGATAAGTGATGATGAATTTTCCATATCTGGGACTCCTCCAGAGCTGGTTGAGGTAGTGAATACTGCTTCATTAGAATTATTGCCAAAGAAATCAAGAGAAAAGTACGAATATGTATATAAACATTTTATGGACTATCGCAAGAGTAAAAACACGAGTTCTTTCTCGGAAAATGTTGTAATGGCATACTTTCTAGACCTTTGTTTAAAGATGAAATCTTCAACATTATTGGCGAATTATTCAATGTTGAAGTCAACCGTTGCAATTAAGCACAATGTAGATATATCTACATATTCAAAACTTCGTTCTTTATTGAAACGGCAAGCTCAAGGTTATAGGGCAAAGAAATCTAAGATTTTAACGAAGGAAGAAATCGAAAAATTTATCCAGGAAGCTCCAGATAAAGAATATTTAATGATTAAGGTAATTTACAAGGTTTTAATTTTTATTTAGATTACACATTTATTTATTTTTTAGGTGCCTTTAATAATTGGTATTTCTGGCCTGTAGAATGGATGAGTTAGTCCGAATGACTCTACACGATGTAGAAGACCTTGAATCTAAGCTTTTAATTAGCATACCTGATTCGAAGACTAACAAACCAAAATCATTTGTAGTTAATCAGATGTACTTGAATGTTTATCGGAAGTATGTTCCGTGAAGACCAGAAAATATGAACAGTGAGCGATTTTTCTTTAAATATCAAATCGGAAAGGGTTGTAGACAAGTGGTAGGAATACATCAATTTAGAATAAGGCCTAAAATAGTTGCTACTTATTTGAATTTGGAAAATGCGACAGAATATACTGGTCACTGCTTTCGTCGGTCTTCTGCAACAATATTAGTTGACTCTGGTGCTGACATAACTAGTTTAAAGAGGCATGGCGGATGGAAGTCATCCAACGTTGCTGAAGGATATATCGAAGAATCTTTTAACAATAAGGTTGAGGTGGCAAATAAAATTTTCACAGTACAAAATATTCAACAAAATAACCCTACTACTTCGCATGTTGTCCAAAATGTTTCTCATAGTTCTAATAATGTTCCTCCAATTTTCAATAATTGTACTAACTGTCAAATAACTGTAAATATAACAAAATAATTTCAAAATATATTCTGCAATGCATTGAGGTTTTCGAAATATAAGTTAATTCCTTATAAACAACGTGTTTTCAATCATTTATGTAGAACACTAATAACTGTAACGAAGTTAGGAAATGTTGACTTTTTCTTTAAGAAATTTTGTCAGGAATGTCAAAATTTCCTAACGATTTACGGAAAAAATATTTGAAAATTGAGATCGTGGAAACCAAAGCGATCTATGGAAACTAAAGCAAAATTGGCATTATTTGTTTGTTAACTTTGACTGTTCATAAAGTGTTATTAACATTTGTCTCAAAGTTACTTCGAACAAAGTTGTTTTTAAAATGAATAGTGACGGTTTTACAAATGCAGAAAAATTAAATATGATCCCTCATTAATGGGGAATGTAGAAAAAGCAGACTTGATGCCTTTTGTGTTTGTGAAGAGCGGTATTCTATACGTCTGGTTTCAAATTTGAAGACATGTGGTGCCTTTTCAAAGAAAAATACCGTTTTAAAGACTGCTACCAGTGCTGGTGTTTTGGGAGTTTGCTTAATAATCCGCTTATGTCAATTGAAATAAGCAGATTATTATTTCAGTTCGAGAAATTGAAGCAGAATGCGATATCTCTCGTTCTTCTATTCAACGAATTGAAAATCCGCCAAATTCAAGCCTTTCAAAATTCACCTGCATCAAGGACTAGAACCAGGAGATTATGACAGAAGACTGGGGTTTCCTACAAGACTAGCGACTGCCTGTAAAGATTGTTAAATGCATTATTAGCTCAATATTATGGACAGATGAGAGCTACTTTCATGATAATGGAACCGTAAATCGACACAATTGCTATTATTCTCAGAGAATTTGGGGAGTTAATGTATCGTGCGGCATGATCGATGGGTACATTATTTTTAGGAACCTTCACTGGTGAGGCATATTTAGAATTCTTTTTGAGCGAATTTCCAGGTTTTTTTGAAAATGTTCCCCTGAATATACGTGCCAATATGTATTTTCAGTATGATGGGGCACTCACTCACAATTCTAGAATTGTGACTGATTATGTTAATCAGATTTTCCCTAACAAGTGAATAGGCGCACATAGACCAATAAAATGGCCTGCAAGATCACCTGATCTAACGCTGTTAGATTATTTTCTATGGGGATATTTGAAGGATAGGGTATCCAGACGCCTCTTGCAGATTTGGAAGATTTAAAAAATAGAATTAGGGATGAATGCGGAGCGCTTAATGCGGAGTTGTTAAGAAGTGTTACCTCTGGTGAACTTTTGCATCGAGCCGAATGTTGCATTGAAGCAAATGACAACATTTTGAACATTTTCTCTAACATATTTTCTGGCGTTCACGGTCCACTAAGAGATTCATAAATACCGTTCTTGTAAAATTAATAAATATCATATTTTTCGTGATTCATTTAACATTATTGTTATTAGACTTTGAATAAAATGTTTGTAAATCACTCTTCTCTAAATGAATATTCTCTCTAACTGTATACCTTAAAAATGCATTTTGGGCAAGTGTATTTTAGCTACTTTAAATTCAAATACGAAATAATGAACATGCTTTTCATAATTTTTTACAATCCCGATTTTTGAATATGCCAAATGCATTTTCAACTCTGTTTTGAAGTCTAAATACAAAGTGTAATACTTCGTGAGAAAGAGAATTTTCCGTAGAATTCAAATTTCGAGGAAATTATACAGGTTGCTTATATATATATTATACAGGGTATACATATCGGGCACAAAAGCGATTTGTGTCTTACTGCCATCTTACTTTCGTATTAATGTAACCCTTTTTTCTCTTGTGCGTGTGGGTTAAGTTGATCACCATAACGCTAAGAAATAAGTAATTAAACTTCTAATTTAATAATAAATTTTTTTATTGTAAATACCACTACAATATTGTTTCGCCATACAATGGCTTCATCAGGTGGATGAAATACTGAATATGTACAATACAAGTTTGAATATTTATGTGAAAATTATTGGGGAATGCTGGTGGAAAAATTTTTACAATCTTAAATTTCGTAGAGGGGAGTTGTTTAAATCTAGTTGGTCATTTAAAACTAATCCTAAACTATTGTATCTATTAATTTCTAAGTTTTCTAACAGGTTAAGTTTTTTACTTTTTGTTGAATGTGTAAAATTTTGAAATCTATATTAAATCTATGATTGATATCTATACAATGACTTGCGAAAGTTGAATCTGTTTTCTTTTCTTTATGGCTTCTCTTGTGTTCTTTCATCCTAATTTTGAAAGTCCTCCCCGTTTGTCCTATGTATACCTTATTACAATCTTCGCATGTTAACTTATATACACCAGAGTTTGATCTTTGTCTATTTTATTTTTGTTGTTTTTAATGTATAGTATATATAGTTTTTCTGTATAGTATTGTCTGTTTTAAATGATGTATGTTCGTTATTAAGTTTTTTAATGAAAGTACCAATTTTTTCCGAAATTTTTCCTAAGTAAGTGATTGAATTATAGGAATTAATTATCTTGTATTTTAATTTTGGATAAACTAAGGAAAGGGTTTTAGATTTTTGTTGACTATTTAGAATGTTACTGACAATATTTATAGAGTAATCACCATTGCTGGACTTTGCGTTTAGTTTATTTTTATTTATTATTATTATTATTATTGTTGCTATTATTATTGTTATTATTATTCTTATTATTATTAACGTAAAAATTACAATTTAACAAGGCAAGATAGAACCTACATTCATCTTAACATTTGTTCATGCAATTACATGTAGTGTTAATTGGCAAAGTTTCTAAAGATGCTAATGAATAGAGCAGACCAATTTCCGTGCGCGCCATGAGCGCCGGTATGGGAGCGTAATTCGTAATATATTAGAATATGCGATAGAATACGGACGCAACATGAGCTTGTTACCGATATAAGTATAGAAGTAGAGACGTTTATTCTATCAGAAATAATTAAATATACATTTGGTTTTCTGCTATTAAAATAATATGCATAAACACACGAAAAATAATAATAGTACATATTATAGCAGCGTTGTATGTACCTATAAATAAAATGGAAAATGTATGGAATCAGTGATTGTGTGCACCACAGAGGATTAAAAAAAACACTTACCGTTTTAAGTGTCTTCCAAGGATTGACAAACTGGAGAAACTCGATTGTATATTTTCAACATCAGGTGCGTTTCTAAGGTTATTTCTGAAAAACGTGTCCGCCGTGAGGATAAAATATGTTTATATTCGGAAAACGAGCGTTCTACATTTAGTGATGTTATATTCGCATAATCAAAATACTTTTTTAAGCAACTTAACGCATCTGTAGACGTGTCAAAATCTGCATTGCTGTCTAAAACACTTTCAAATTTAATTAGAACACTTTCACTTTTTGCGTCTTTTACAGCACACAGTTGTGCGTGAACATATTTAACGATTTGCAGTGATTCCTCTAACGACAGCGACGAATTTTATAATTTTGTTATTGCTTCTTCTAGTCCCAAGTAATTCTAACGAATACTTTGTAAATCCATTTTAATCTGGGCATCTTGAAATTTTTTCTGGCTTGTATTGATAGCTGCACTTTCTTTCGGATCGAATGATAAAACCATGTCCTTAATTTTTTCAAAATGTTCATGATAGTAAAACCCCGCTCGTAACCATGTACCCAAACGTGTCACAATTCGTGAAATTTCCGAATACGTTTTGGAGATTTCAGGAATACTGCCTTTGTACTCGATTTTAAAGCGTCTACCTCTGGATAACATCTACGAACTTGTTCTGCCACAAGGTGCAGAGCATGGAGTTTACAAGTAATATGTAACAAGTTAGGACAATATTTTCTAAGAGACCGGCCTACAGAACACATGGACACATGGACCGATGGTGCCGCAACCATGTATTGCGGCACCATCGGTCATAAACATTAATACTTGGTCTTTCGAAAGTTTAAATTTTTCCAAAGTATCTAATAGCACCTCTGAAATTTTTTCGGCATTACATTGTTCTAGTCGTCTGGATGCTAATAAAATTGAAGACGTTGGTTGATGTGGTTCCATATTACGCGCTATCACATTAACTACAGATTGTTTTTTGCTGTTAGTTGTTTCGTCCACACATAACCACAGTTTTTTATTTTTCAGTTCGGCTTTGATTTTATTTTCAATCTGTTTACGCACCGATGGTAAATTTCTTCGTAACGTTGTCGTGCTCGGTAATGTTTGATTCGCGTATTTATTCCAAAATGAAATAAATGAATCATTATTTAACAAGGTAAACGGCAGTGTACACACAATCATAGTTACACATAGTTCATGTATAAACTGTTGTCGATTAATTTTGTTATTATTGTGCTTCGAACTGCTTACGTGTTCTTACGATGTGTTTTTGACCAACAATATACAATATACAATATACAATAACAAAAAATCAAAAAACTTTAATATTATATACTAACAGAAAATTTATAAATTCGTTTATTACACTATTTTTTAAATTATTTTTTTCGTTGCATACTTTTCTTATGCTTTGAAGACCATATGTAGGTTCTCAAATAAAAATCTCCAAACATATATAACATGAATAAGTTCTGAGGCACAAAGATAATCACTGGCCATTTTGGAAAACCGCATTCATTCTGATATAAAAAACTTACAGACATCACAAGCAGCGTACTAAATTGCACCTAAAATGTAATAGAAAACAAAAATTATCTTTATTAGCCACTGTAAAATCATTGTACTTACTAGCTGAAGATGAGTTATCTGCCTTTTTAGCCACTGATTTGTACGATATGACTTGTCGAGTACAGTTAGTAAGTAATAAGCGTACATTGCTGTATGGGTAATGTTGTTTAAATAGTTTAAATATAAAGCGCTACCTCCTGGTATGAATTGGGCAATAATCCACGCTCCTATTAGTATTCCTACATGATGATACACATGCAAGAAAGATACCTGATGTTCATTCTTTTTTAAAACAATAAAGATCTGAAAGAATATATCAAAATTTTATGATCAGAAAAAACTCACATGAAAGCAATGTTTCAATTTAAAAATCAATATTGCTTCATAGTAATCAACGATATCTCTACTTTAGTTAATAATAATAATAATAATAATAATAGTCTTTATTATCCAACAAATACAAAAATTCACTTAAAGGATAATATAAAATTACAAAAACAAAAAATATATGTTGCAGTGCAAATTCATTTACACATTTAAATCCTAACATGTAGGTTAAATCACTTAATCAATCTAAGACATAACTGATTTAATCCATGGCAAACTTTGAAAACTTTTTTATGGCTCACTGTATATATATGTATATATATATATATATAGATTTTTTATTGGTTTTAGCGACCTTTATTGAATTTTGATGTTTTTACGACGTTTCGACTTTTATTAATTCAGTCTTTTTCAAGTAACTGGAAACAAGAAATATTACAATGAAAACATGAGAACTGTGTTGGTTTCGTGTGATAGACATAACAATTAAATTAACAATTTTAAATTTAAAATTAGATTAAAAAATGAATTACAACAGAGCAACAGTACTAAATAAAGTTAAAACAATTTTGTCAGAAAACAATTATCCACCACAATTCATACAAAAAATTATAAAACTTAGACTCAATAAAATTTATAACAAAACAAACAACCAAAACAATAACAAAAAAAACAATGAATTAACATATATCATCACACCCTATATAACTGGATTATCCGAAAAATTAGACAATATATTTAAACCATTTAATTTTAAAATAGCACACCAAAGTGGTAAAAACCTTAAATTCCTACACACCAAAATTAAAGACTCAACACCTACACTAAAACAATCACATACAATATACAACATACCCTGCAAAGACTGTGACAAAATATACATAGGCCAAACAAAACAGTTACTACAAGAAAGATTGAAAGGTCACAAATACGCAAAAAATCAAACTGCTTTAAAAAAACACCAATTGACACTTAAACATAATTTTGATTTTGAAAACACCAAAGTAATAACACAAAAAAAGAACACAAAAGCTAGAGAAGTCTTAGAAATGATACATATTTTCAAAAACAGCAAAACAATCAACGACAGAAACGAAATCGATGGACTTTCAAAACTCTATTACCCACTCATAAAACAATAGATTAAATCAAAAAACCCCCCTGCACGCACAAGACACAACTGAAATAAAAATAGCTCCCATTAGAAAAAACAACTTTAACTATATACCCCTAAATACTGTCCTGACCACTTTGCTATTCCAAAGAACATAAATTAAACCCCTCAAACTAAAGACTTAGTCACTTACAATATCCGCACAAGTACGGTCGTTCCTTAAGATAAAAGGGGTCTCGGATGTCCATAAAAAACACATGTTTGCACAAAATGCGTACCCTTGAAAACCAAACAAACAATAACGGTGAGTTTATTTGTCATTTCTTTGTTCTCTTTACTATATTTGTAGTGTAATTCAAATTTCCAATTTATTCATACAGATGTTAATCACTTTAATGTCTCCCTACCTATTCATTTAAGCTATTTTTAATTTAATTGTAATTTAATTTTCAACGTTAAATGTTAACTTAATTTGTAATTCATTTTTTAATCTAATTTTAAATTTAAAATTGTTAATTTAATTGTTATGTCTATCACACGAAACCAACACAGTTCTCATGTTTTCATTGTAATATTTCTTGATTCCAGTTACTTGAAAAAGACTGAATTAATAAAAGTCGAAACGTCGTAAAAACATCAAAATTCAATAAAGGTCGCTAAAACCAATAAAAAATCTGTTATTTTTAATATTAAGACACGGCCAATAAAATAAATAAGAAAAATAAAATTCTTATAAACACTAAATATATATATATATATATATATATATATATATATATATATATAAACTAGTTCACATTTGTAAGTATTAACGACATTTTTTTGTTAATAAGTACTTAATTTATGTCCATCTACTCTTAAAGTGACCCCCTGAGGAAGCATACGAATTTGCTGCGAAATATTGGGATAAAAAATAAAGAACTGACTTAAGTAATAGAGTTTAATTTTGCTGAATTCCCCAAAAAAACGATTATCCTTTCCATATATATATATATATATATATATAAGAATTAATATATTAATTCTAGGAAATTTCTTGACCGTAGTAATATAAATTCACTACTATTTGGGTTATCGGTCTGTTTTAATTAAAACCCAATAGTTCTTAACTCAGTATTTCACCAATATATTTATGACTTCATTAGGAGTAGAGCTACAGTTAAGCGTTGGCGGTCTTATTAAATAATCAACACATGATTGTCACTACAAGCTCACAAATAATACATGGACATTACATTCTTGGACAAACAACTACAACTTAGTTAGGGTTAGGTTGTAGTTGTTTGAGCCAATATATTAGTTCGATCTTTTAATACAGTAATGTTTTACTATAATTTTATAAGACAATTTTGACAATTACCTGAGGTAACATAACCTTCAAGTCATGAATTGCCATGAATCGCGTATAAATTTTACAATATTGCGCAAACGTATCAGTGACGTGTATGCGCTGTTATCGTAAATGTCCTATACTTTCAACAAAAAATTCGTGGATTGCAATTTTTCTCCATCAAAAAGTATGTTCAGTTAAGGCCATAATGAGATTATAAATCTAAATACATGGCTTACATATTCGACACAGATCAGTAGCACTTACGTTCGATTAAAATTATGAATTGAGATAAAGCTGTTTAAAGCAAGAGATTTGCGTTTTTAAGTTTGAAAATCTTGATAATTTCTTCAATAGTTAATACTTGTTGAAACTTCATTATAACGCTAAGAAATAAGTAATTAAACTTCTATTTTCAAAAATTCTTTTATTGTAAATACACTACAATATTAAAATTAAAAAATCAAAATACAAGATAATTAATTCCTACAATTCAATAACTTACTTAGGAAAAATTTCGGAGAAAATTGGTACTTTCATTAAAAAACTTAATAACGAACATATATCATTTAAAACAGACAATACTATACAGAACATTATTAAAAACAACAAAAATAAAATAGACAAAGAATCAAACTCTGGTGTATATAAGTTAACATGCGAAGATTGTAATAAGGTATACATAGGACAAACGGGGAGGACATTCAAAATTAGGATAAAAGAACACGAGAGAAGTCAAAGAAAAGAAAACAGATTCAACTTTCGCAAGTCATTGTATAGATATCAATCATAGATTTAATATAGATTTCAAAATTTAACACATTCAAGAAAAAAGTAAAAAACTTAACTTGTTAGAAAACTTAGAAATTAATAGATACAATAGTTTAGGATTAGCTTTAAATGACCAACTAGATTTAAACAACTCCCCTCTACTAAATTTAAGAATGTAAAATTTTTCCACCACAATTTTCCCCAATAATTTTTACATAAATATTTAAACTTGTATTGTACATATTCAGTATTTCATCCACCTGATGAAGCCATTGCATGACGAAACAATATTGTAGTGTATTTACAATAAAATAATTTTTGAAACTAGTAGTTTAATTAGTTATTTCTTAGCGTTAATTTCTTCAATTACTAAATGTAACTTTCTATAGGCAATATGTATAATTTCCCGAACAAAATGTCTTGAGCATTTCATAAATTAATCACTTCTTACCGTATCTAGTAAATCAACAACTTTGATCGCCAAATAGGCCCAGGTCAACTTCGCTGCCAAAATACCTCTAAAACTCATTGAATCGTCGATTGGTTCACAGAAAATATTGTAGTAGGGTATTATATATATACTCGTCTAAAAGAATACATATATTTTAGTCATTTTACTATTATTCACTGAAAATTCCATCGATTTACCACAACAACACAGGCACCGCAGTATATTATTTGTATCGCATTGTACAATATTAATATATTATCGATGTTGTAAGGTTTCCTATTTTCCATAAATTTTGGACCCAAATTTAAAACGACGTACAAATAAAGACTGGCGATTGTCAACACTGGCCAAACAGAACCCATTAAAAACCAATCATCGAGTCGTGGATCTGTAAAATAGAATCATAGAAAACGAATAACCGAATTATTTTTTCGCCGTACATTGCTCAATGATCTAAGTTGGAAATTTCATAATCATTCAACTTTTATTGTATAAAATTGCGTTCTAAATTGTTTTGCGATTTTATTACTTACGTATCCTTTTCATTAGAGACACGAATTAACCTTTAATACTACCAAACTGTTAAGGATAAGCAAAAAGAATGTCGACTGGGAAAAAACAACTTCTCTTCTGCAAATCTGCTTGATGCGTTTTGTTTTTTTACAGTATTAATCAAATACTTCAATGTAGAAACTAAAAACTTTCCGATGTGTTATCTTTAGAGCAGCTATTTTCAACCTTCTTGACTCCGTAACCCCATGAAATTGTAAATGTAAATAAAATTAATCTTTCGCGACAAGGATGTACAATGACAGTTATTTACATTATGGTTTTACCTCATTGAATGGAAAGCCACAGTGTATTGTTTTCTTTCAAGTTCTCTCCGATGAAAACATGAAGGCATCAAAATTATTTCGACACTTGGAAATCAAACAGCCGGCTCATAAAAACAAACCTTTGGAATTTTTCGATAAAAATTACATACTTTGAGAAATCAACAAACTTATATTTTTAAGTCAAGCCACAATAAGAAAAGTGTAGGTACTTGAAGCATCTTATCTCGTAGCTTTAAGAGTAGCTAAGATGTCCAAATCCCATACAATCGCCGAAAACCTTATATTGCCGGCTGCAATTGATGTGGTTAGTGGTTTAATAGGCGTGGAAGAAGCAAAGAAATTGAAAAAAGTTGCGCTTTCTAACGACACAATATCAAGTCAAATCGATGACATACCAGCCGATGTTTACGATCAGATAATTCAGAGAGTGAGTTCAAGTGAATTTGTTAGTATTCAATTTGATAAATTAATAAATATAGTAAACAATTCCCAGTTCTTATAAAGCTACTAACATGAGAGCAAAATGAATTGAGGTAGTAGGAGGCTTCGGTTCGCTGATCGTATTTCGTGAATTATAAAGTAAATAAATCTTACTGACAGCACTTAAATGTCTCCTTGATACAAATTTAATTTACAACTTAAAATATTTATAAAATATCATACAAATGTCATGTTTTATATTTTATTGAAAAGTTTACAATAATTGTTGAAACTGTTGTCCCTCGGCATTCAAACATAAATTTACGCGCCGCTTCATGTTTTCAAAAACCTTTTGTAAAATAAATCCATCTACTAACTCGCACTGTCGCACGATATTGTTCCGTAAATCGTCTATTGTATGCACTGGATTTTTAAAAATAGAGTTTTTTAAGTATGGAAATAAAAAGTAATCCAGAGGAGTAAAGTCACACGATCTTGGCGGGAAACGGTCAACACTAATAATTCTTTCATCAAAAAATTCACGTAAATAATTTATTGTTTCACGGGCAGTGTGTGGTCGTGCGGAATCTTGCTGAAAGAAGCCTAACTGTAACTCGTCATCATGCAGTTGATTTATGAATGTTTCCAGTATATTATTGCGATATCTTTCACCATTTATAGTTCCTTCGAAAAAGATCGGACCAATAAGCCTTCAACGTGACATGGCACACCAAACCCCTATTTTTACAGGATGCAACGTTGTTTCCCTATAATAATGCGGATTGTTTGTTGCCCACATACGCATATTCTGAGCGTTTATGTAGCCGTTCAGGTGAAACCACGCTTCGTCTGTGAAAAACGTTTTATCCAAAATATCGTCGTCGTTAAGATTTGCATTAAAGAAACTACAATAGGCAACTCTTCGAACGTAATCTGGCGGCAATAGTTCTTGATACAATTGAACCTTGTAAGGATGCATACCAATATCGCGTTTAAGAATACTGCGGCAGGTTCCATAACTTATATCCAACTATTGTGCCAGTCTTCTGACAGATGTAGGTTGTTCTCTAATTGCGTTTCTTGCATTATTAACAACATTTTGGGTCCTAACTCGAGAAGATCTTGCCCCTTTCCATTGTCTTTTTACAGACCCAGTTGTTCGAAAGTTATTTATAATTCTCAATAGGTCACGAGAAAAGTTCTTATTTACTAAAACAACTTCAGGAAAACGTTGTTGGAATTCTTCCTTGCACATTTCTATTGAATAATACCATTCGCCGTTTGGCAAACGTCGACCGTTACGAAAGTAACATTCTAAAATGAACACCATTTGTTCTTGAGTAAACATTCTGAATGTGATTATACTGTTTTTTTTTTTTAAATTGTATTGAAAGAATTAATAATTCACACTGACAGTCTGTCATTAAATGTTTGACAGAAAAATATTGTGAATATAATTCACGAAATACGATCTACGAACCGCAGCCAGCTACTACCTCAATTCATTTTGCTCTCATGTTAGAAACTAAACTAACATAGATTGGAGAGTATGCAGTGACGGTGCATGCACCATTACTGCGATTCTTCCTTTTTGAGTTTTTAATATCTGATTTTAAAGCAGCTAAGAAAACTATGTATTCCCATAAGTATATACCGGGTAGCTCAGTTATGTGGTTCCAATGGCGTACCTTCGTTATGTAATAAAATAAAAATTTGAAATTTGGGCATATGATACATCTAATGTTCTTTAAATTGAAACTAATATTCATATTCATTCGCTTCCGGTTTAACCAGAAACGACACTAACTTTTTTATTTGAAATAGCACTCTGTAGATTTTCCTCGAAATTTGAATTTTAAGGAAAATTCTCTTTCTTATGAAGTATTAAACTTTGTATTTGGAATTCAAAACAGAGGTGAAATTGCACTTCAAATACTCAAAAATTTCTCTCTAAATTTAATAATAACGTAATTAGACGAGATTAAAGAAAAGGAAGAAATTTGTTTATTTTTGCAAATATCTAGTAAGCTGTGAACTTTTGCTGAAATACAATAGCAGCACTAGGTCAAGCTGGTAAAACTGCACTTCTTTCCCTATTTAACCAAATCTCTATCTATTGTAGTTTTCGACATCCCCATACAAAGAAATGAAAAAAACTCACCCAGTATATTATGGCTCCAAGAGGTTGTGCTATTTCTCCTGAAAATTTTTGTTTTATTTATAGTGAATACACTGTTAAAAGTTAATAAAGAAACATAAGTGATTTTTGTGAAGGAAGTGTATTTGCCTGCTTTACAAGTTAAAACTTAGAGGTCAAGACAAAGCCTGGACTGCTATAAACGTGTAGAAGGTGCGAGGAAGATCTTCATTTTTGGCTTAACCCTGCAGAAGGCGCGTGGTTTATTCTCTCATATGTAAGCGTCATAGGCTTTTTATGGACTAATTTTTCGGTTTTTGTTTAAATTTGGTGCATTTATATGTTAATACAAGCTAAAGAAAACTATTTTGAAAGAATATATTTCAGTAAGCAACTAACATGTGTTCATTTGAAAAGTCAATCTAGGTTACTTTGAAATTTTGGGAGAATTTGAGAGAATAATACGCAAATATATTAGTATGTGTTTGTTGTTCCGTAAACGTTAATCCAAATGACATTTGATAGTGTCAATTACAAATATCAGTTAGTGCATAAAATAATCGTGCGTCGATTCTGGTTTAAATAAATTGCTTCTCAGTTTTAAAATGGCTTTCACTTTAGAACATAAAATTTTTTTAGTCCAGGCTTATTTTCGAAGTGGTAATAAAATTGTTGGTTTATTGGTTTATTCAGTTCAAGATTGCATGGTAGAATTTCAAGTTGAGTTTCCACATTTTGTAATAGATTATATACAATTTAAGAATACTTTGGATAGAACTTTAAAACTTTTTTCTGAAACTGGTAGTCTCTTAAGAAAATCAGGCAGCGGAGCAGTTAAGAAACGTACACCTCAAGTTGTTAATCGTGTTGAAGAAATAATGGAAAATGAACCACAAACATCTGTTCGACATTTGAGTCAACAAATAAACCTTCCTGTTGGTACAACTCACAAGTTATTAAAAAAAGATATGAAACTTTAGCTATACCGTGTCACAGCAGTACAAGAATTGATAGAAATTGATTACCCACGTAGACTACAGTTTTGTAATTGGTTTGTAAATATGTAAAATAATGGAGAACTTTCGCAAAGAGTCATCTTTACTGATGAAGCATGGTTTTATAAAACGGGATACCTAAATTCACAAAATACAAGAATTTGGAGTAGTGAAAATCCACATGTAATTAATGAAGAATCGCTACATCCAGAGAAAATTGGTGTTTGGGAAGCGATAAGCCAAAGGCGAATCATTGGACCAATATTTTTTCAGGGAACGTTAACTGCTCAAAGGTACCGTACGGAAATTTTACAACCATTTGTCGTATGATCAGTTGCATGATGATGAACTTCAAAATACATATTTCCAACAAGACGGAGCACCTTGTCACTGTACTGCAGAATATTTGGATTATTTAAGAGAATTTTTTGATGAGCGTATAATTAGTCGAAATACTGAAATTGCCTGGCCTGCACGTTTATGCGATTTAACACCTTGCGACTTCTTTTTGTGGCCTTATCTAAAAAATAACATATTTCGAACACCTTTATTGAATTTGAATGATATGCTACAGAGAATCGAACAGAAATGCATGGAAATGAATAACAATCCAGTAATGTTGCAGAATATCATCAGAAATTTTAAACGGAGGATTTTAAAGTGCATTGATCTTGAAGAACAATATTTTCAACATTTGTTATAGTTTTCAATAAATACCTATTATTTGCTATTTATTTGTATGTATGAAACTGTCAAAATATACGACTTCGTAGGTTAAGTAGTAAATTTTAATTTACGACATACTTCAAAATGTTCTCAGTAAATCACATGCTACTAGATTGACTTTTCAAATGAACACTTGTTACTATATTACACATAGATCTGAAAATTCAAAGTGAAATAAAAATAAGTAATTTCCCATAAAACCTGTATTATAAACATAGTGTACTAACATAAAAATTTAAGTATAACTGTAATATAACATTATGTCAAATACTACGTAAATTGGTTAATTGTCATTTTTACATTTTATGCACAAGTTACAAACATATTTGTGACAAACTGCACAATAATTTATTGTCGATTTATTTTGGGCTCGCGTACATATTTAGCAACGACCAACGCAATTTTTGTTTCTATCTGGAAGTGGTGTCATTTAAACATCCTGTATTCCTAAAAGGATTCTAGATCGGTGTTTAATTTCAGGTTGAGAAGGATCTTGCTGAATAGTTAACCGATGCATTATCTTTGGTGTAATCAATTCCCATGCCAAAGTTTCAATAAAATCTCTCCTTTTACATTTAAGGTGTATATTGTTAGCCTTATATATACATAATACATTTATGGAAGAGAGTAAGTCGTAGAAAACTACCATCGGCCATCGTCGGGTGTTTCTGGAATCATTATATTTTTCGCACATCTGGTTAACTGTATCCACTCCACATTTTTTTCTATTATAGCATTGGTATTTTCATGATTACTTTCATCAATGGAATTGTCATGGTGCATATTAGAAAGTAGTATAACAGATTTGTTCTTTTTTGGGAAATACGAGCCTAAGCTTGGTTTTCAGGAAGACTTGCAGTTTTCCTGAAAACCAAAAGTTGAAGAGTAAACTTCTTTTCCTTTGTTAGGCAGAAATTCTCTTTACTAATGAGATACTTGTTAACATGTCATATCCTGTTATGTTCCGATTGGCATTAGATACTCGTTTTACAACTCTCAAAACTATCTCCTCTGCTTTGTTACATTTTTCAGATACCCCCTCTAGCTGTTTACCTACATAGGGTTCAAGATTTAGAGTATAGAAAGTTTTAGCGTCCACTAAGGCAAACATTTTTATACCGTAGCCAGGCGCGGCTTGTGCCATATAGCTCATGGGGTAAAGCCCAACAACTCCCAAAAATAATAAATAAATCTACTTCATACTACAATAATATGTATATATATATATATATATATATATATATATATATATATATATATATATATATATTGTAGTAATACTAGCCCCAAGTTATACCGTCAAAAAAATGTAATAGATGTTATATTAATATAATAAATATTACTCCCATGTTGTACGCCAAAAAATATAAAATACGAAGAATGCAAAAAACAATAATAAATATTTACTTGTTAATTGTCTTCCGGCAATAACCTAGTCGAAGATATGAAACTACTCTCGTACTCAGGTTGAGATTCACAATAACTAGCTAATTTAATAGATTTAAAGAATCTTTTATAACAAATAAACTATTTATTTACTATATATGATTAAATCTGATATTTTACAAATATGGTAATCTCTAATATTATTAAATAAACAAATTTAAATATTAATATCTCAAATATACATAAACCATAAAAAAAAATAACTCTCTATATATAAAAAAATCAACAATTAGTAATTATATCAAAAGAGCTTGGTAAAACGGTATTTTTGAATATGTATAAGAAAATTTATTGGTATAAGTATTCTTTTAGCTTATTACTTACACGATTATATTTTATTGTGACTATGCTTGGAAAAGTATCGCCAGACTTGGACCAACTACTGTTATATTTCCAATTAGTGCTATATTTCCAGTATTGCCAGACTTGGACCATCTACTGTTATACATTCCATTTCGAATATTTTTATTATAACTATGCTTGAAAAAGTATTGCCAGACTCGTATCAACTTCTGTTATATTTCCAGTTACTGTTATATTACCAATCCACTACTGCTCTATCTCTGACCCAAGATACACCATATACTATTCTTCTAAATACACTTTATATAACATAATATAGCCTGTTCTGTTAGCCAAACAGTTTTCCAGTCTTCTGAAATTCTTCTTGGTGTATTCAAAATTTATTTACTGATATATATTAAATCAAAAAAATTCAGTTTCTAAATTTGATGTATCTCATTTTTCACGTCAAAAAAATAATAATCCTTATTTTCAATCGCCATTGTTATCTTCTATACTTTCATATACATCCAAGTCAGTTAGTCTCTTTTAAAATTCAAATTTGGAAATGACATTTAATTATGAATATTGAAACTATTCACTTGCATAAGTTAAATTTAACAATAATTTATACCAATTGACTAACTATAACTTACACGATTATACAATTTTAACATATATAATAAACTAAGAATATATATACCAAGATTGAATTCTATCGATATTTACAAATCTAATATATTAATAATAATATATACAACCTTATAATAAATATGACAACTATAACAAATTCACACAAATCAAAATATCTCTTGCATATGTAAATAATATTGAAAAAAAATCTTATAGACATAATATTAGAAATGGCTCATCAATATAATGGAGGTTTATCCCATTATAATATATATATATATATATATATATATATATATATATATATATATATATATACAGGGTCCGGCAACGAAGCGGGGACGGAAGATTACACGCGTATTTGAAAGTTAGTCAAATATTTATTCATCGGATATCCTTCCGTACCATGAAGCGCACGTTTTAAAAATATTTTGTTTTATACAGGGTGTTCCAGATGGAAATGCCAGACTAAAGTTGCATTTTTTTAAATGGAATACTCTGTATATTAATAGATAGAATGATCCGCGCTTGAAATCTGGTTACATCGATATAATATTGTATGGGTCTAAAGTTGATAGTTTCTGTGTAAATAATTATTTTACTTGATAAATTGATACATTTCAGTAGGCTATTCTGCATAAGGAAAATCAAAAGATCCGAAACCAATAGAATAGAATATTTTATACTAGTACGCACTTTCGTTGCTACGTGAAATAAATTCTGCAACTGCTCGCATTATACAGGGTGTTCATAATTTCGCAAAATCGAAGAAATCTCGTAATTTTTAAATGGAACACCCTGTATATTTTTAGCTCATTGAAAAGCCCTTTTACTACGCTTTCTATTGATACCTCGTTTGATGCACCTAGGATGGATCATTTGCTAATTATTTCTTTTTAGAGTTGAATTAATGAAAAATGCTTGTATTTTTAGTAGCTAATTTGCGCTTTTAAACCTTCTGTAAGATCGGATATTCAACAAATTGTCCATAAATAGTCTATAACAAGAAGAAACCCAATTAGGTACGAGAAACAGTTGATTTTCACTCAGCGGTGAAAGCAAATTAATATAAGGTAATATAGCATTTTCAATAGATTCACTGCTGATCAAGTTATCTGGTATCAGTTTTAAGCTTGTATACTTAATAACCAAGTTGTCAAAAATTTCGTTCCATCTTACACAGTATTTCGTTCAATCTTAAAAAGAAATTGCTATAATGACTAATTTTAGTATTCAAGAAATGGTGAATATGATATTTATTCTTGAGGAGTGTATAAGAAATTGTCTCCTAGCAAGTAGAGTATATGCAGAGAGATTTCCAAACCTTGAAAGAAAGCCAAGACCGGAAGCATTTGAAAGGTTATTAGAGAGATTTACAGAAACTGGTAGTGTAACCTACAAGAAGAGAGAAATAAATAAGCCGGTAATAAATGAAAAAAGCGAATTGGCCGTATTATTAACAATACAGGAAAATCCACATATAAGTATTAAGGGTATTTCAAAGGTAACAGCTATTGAAAATAGGAGCGTACGAAGAATTTTAAGAAGTTTATGTGGAAGTTCCTACAGCAAGGGAAAATATAATGGAATGCATAGGAGAGGCATTTAGAAATGTTCGCCAAGAAACATTACAGCATGTTCAACAGAATTTCACCAGGCGGCTTCATTTATGTATTGAGAGACATGGAAGGACATTTGAAAGTTTTCTTTGATTTATTTGCATTTACTATTTACATTTACTTTATTTTTATTTACTGTGCTACTACTTTTGTTAATTAAATTTGATATTGTGATTAATAATTAGTATTTATTTAAAATAGTGCAAACTTTTAATACTACTCGTACTTGATTCCTTCCTACATGATTTCGATTTATGTTAAGCTAATTAGGTATATATTGTTTCATATTAGGTATTCGTAAAATAGTTGGTTTTACAAAATTCTTTAAAATACAAATTAATTAGTGCAAATTTTTTATTAAACTAACTCCAGATAACTTAATCGGCAGTGAATCTATTGAAAATGCTATATTACTTTATATTCATTTAATGTTTGCTTTCACCGCTGAGTGAAAATCAACTGTTTCTCGTACTTAATGGAGTTTCTTCTTGTTATAGACCATTTATGGATAATTTGTTGAATATCCGATCTTACAGAAGGTTTAAAAGCGCAAATTAGCTACTAAAAATGCAAGCATTTTTCATTAATTCAACTCTAAAAAGAAATAATTAGCGAATGATCCATCCTAGGTGCATCAAATGAGGCATCAATAGAAAGCGTAGTAAAAGGGCTTTTCAATGAGCCAAAAATATACAGGGTGTTCCATTTAAAAATTACGAGATTTCTTCGATTTTGCGAAAATGTGAACACCCTGTATAACGCGAGCAGTTGCAGAATTTATTTCACGTAGCAACGAAAGTGCATACTAGTAGAAAATATTCTATTCTACTGGTTTCGGATCTTTTGATTTTCCTTATGCAGAATAGCCTACTGAAATGTATCAATTTATCAAGTAAAATAATTATTTACACAGAAACTATCAACTTTAGACCCATACAACATTATATCGATGTAACCAGCTTTCAAGCGCGGATCATTTTATCTATTAATATACAGGGTGTTCCATTTAAAAAAATGCAACTTTAGTCTGGCATTTCCATCTGGAACACCCTGTATAAAACAAAATATTTTTAAAACGTGCGCTTGATGGTACGGAAGGATATCCGATGACTAAATATTTGACTAACTTTGAAATACGCGTGTAATCTTCCGTCCCCGCTTCGTTGCCGGACCCTGTATATATATATATATATATATATATATATATATATATATATATATATATATATAAGTGTCTAGATAATTTCTTAGCCGTTTATTAAATGTAACAATTGATAAATTATTGTAGTTTTTCGGCTTTTATATGAAATATTTACAAATATCAAATTATAATGTATGTAATTGCAGAGTAAGTGGGGATGTAAACATTGCTGTCTACAAATTACAAAGCAAATCATACGAAATTTTTTAATTGAAAAATATTGTCTATGTTGGGACTCGAACCCAATTCTACAGTTTGCTGGACTGTTGCTTTTACTACTCAGCCACAATATACCTAGGTTCAAGCTATTTAGAAATGCATTATAAAGTAACAGTGTTAATGAATCAGATGTCAGTTTATTGAATGTAGGTGTCAAGTTGAAAGCAAAAGTGAGTTTTGAAAACTGATGTCAGTTTTGATAGCAGATGTCAGTTAGTGAAAGCAAATGTCAGTTATTGAAAGCAGATGTCTGTTTTGAAAGCAGGTGTCAGTTATGAAAGCAACCGTCAGATTAGAAAGCAGATGCCTATTTTGATTGTAGATGTCAGTTATTGAAAGCAGATGTCAGTATTTTGAGAGCAGTTACATTTAATAAACGGCTAAGAAATTATCTAAACACTCATATAGCTATGGAGTAATAATTAGCATTTTCAAACATTCAAATCTGACATCTGCTCTCGAAATACTGACATCTGCTTTCAATAACTGACATCTACTATCAAAATAGGCATCTGCTTTCTAATCTGACCTTTGCTTTAATAACTGACACCTGCTTTCGAAACAGACATCTGCTTTCAATAACTGACATTTGCTTTCACTAACTGACATCTGCTATCAAAACTGACATCAGCTTTAAAAACTGACTTCTGCTTTCAACTTGACATCTACATTCAATAAACTGACATCTGATTCATTAACACTGTTACTTTATAATGCATTTCTAAATAGCTTGAACCTAGGTCTATTGTGGCTGAGTGGTAAAAGCAACAGTCCGGCAAACTATAGACTTGGGTTCGAGTCCCAACGTAGACAATATTTTTCAATTAAAAATTTCGTATGATTTACTTTGGAATTTGTAGACAGCAATGTTTACATCCCCACTTACTCTGCAATTACATACATTCTAATTTGATATTTGTAAATATTTCATATAAAAGCCGAAAAACTCCAAGAATTTATCAGTTGATATATATATATATATATAACAATTGATAAATTCTTGGAGTTTTTCGGCTTTTATATGAAATATTTACTAATATCAAATTAGTATGTATGTTTGCGTTCATAACAGACATCTGCTTTCAAAACAGACATCTGCTTTCAATAACTGACATTTGCTTTCAATAACTGACATCTGCTATCAAAACTGACATCAGCTTTCAAAACTGACTTCTGCTTTCAACTTGATATATACATTCAATAACTGACATCTGATTCATTAACACTGTTACTTTATAATGCATTTCTAAATAGCTTGAACCAAGGTCCATCGTGGCTTAAGTGGTAAAAGTGACAGTTCGGCAAACTGTAGACTTGGGTTCAAGTCCCAACGTAGACAATATTTTTCAATTAATTTCGTATGATTTACTTTGGAATTTGTAGACAGCAATGTTTATATCCCCACTTACTTTGCAATTACGTACATACTAATTTGATGTTTGTAAATATTTCATATGAAAGCCGAAAAACTCCAATAATTTATCAATTGCTATATTTAATAAACGGCTAAGAAATTATCTAAACACGCAGAAACGCAAAACTTGTATATCCATTTTTATTTGTTTCAAAATTACAAATATATGAATGTGATTGCCAGATCATGAAAAAAATGTAATCCTAAAGTCAATACAAACAGATTTTACAAATGAAACAGACATGCAATATACATATCTGTAACTGTGCACATGGACAATACACCTCCTGCATTTACTTCTGCTTAAGACACGTGTTTCTGCCATTTACTATTAGGCGTCATCAGTTAAGCTACTGAAGTAATTAAAGCTAAAATCGCCTATAAGGTATAGCAAATTTTGTCCTATCAGATAGCACCATATAATATAGTGACATCTGATGGACGAAAGAGACTATGCCGAAAATGGCAACCCTTCCCTTGACAGGCTATGCCGGTACAGAAGGGAAGAAAATACGTATATAGGTGTAAGTCCATTAACACGATGCCAGATGGCAGTAAATATACAAGAAAGGTTTAAGTATATCAATACGTTAAGCACGTATTACGCATTTGTTACAAATGAAACAGACATGTAATATAAATATCTGTAACTGTACACATGGACGCCTAATGACATGACGCCTAATAGTAAATGGCAGAAACACGTGTCTTAAGCAGAAGTAAATGCTGAAAATACGAGGTGTATTGTCCATGTGTACAGTTACAGTTTACCTTTTTTTGTATACAAACAGATTTTATTTAAAAAAAGTTATACGATTCAATAACAGTAATTTCATGGAGATCTACAAAAAAAGTGCTGGAAATTGATTTATGATAAAGAAGGTTCTTACTTATTTCGTAAGTACTGAACCATGAATATCATACAATAAACAAATGTTCAGATGACTGTTAACGTTGCATTTTTTAATAAAAGACATTTTACCGCAGGGGACACGGTTTGCTTGAGGCAGACCACTATGCTCATCTAGTTTATTCTACCTGGATATTAAGACAGTCACGGCTTCATTTTAATTTCTGCAGAACAGTCCTCTGGACAGATGAATCTACGTTCACGAGAAATGGTGTTACAAATCTGAGAAACCTGCATAGGTGGTCATCAGAAAATTCCAAAGCTATACGCCCATCTAAATTTCAAAATGAATTTTCTATTAACGTTTGGGCGGCCCTAATCGATGACTTGTTGATTGGTCCTGTCGTTCTTCCTGGGAGGTTGAATGCGGACAATTACCTTCAATTTCTTATTGACGAACTGCCAGGTCTTTTAGAGGATGTCCCACTGAATGTTCGACGAGACATGTGGTTTCACATGGAAGGGGCACCACCACATTTCGGAATTGCTGTCCGAAATTGGATTAACGTCAATTATCCAAGATGGATTGGTCGAGGTGGTCCTGTTGCATGGCCACTCAAATCACCCGATCTTAATCCCTTGACTTTTATTTATGCGGGTACATGAAAAATTTAGTCTACGAACACAAGAGAAGAGTTGTTGGATCGTATTCACCTGGCTGCCGAGCAAATCAGACAAAGCAAGTATGAATTTCGGATAAGTACTTCTTCTGTTGGCTTAAGGGCACAAGCCTGCATTCAACAAGGAGGTGGACATTTTGAAAATATTATTAATTGAACTTTTTTAAATAAAATCAGTTTTTATTGTCTTTAGGATTACATTTTTTTTCATGATCTGACAATCACATTCATAGATCTGTAAATTTGAAACAAATAAAAATTGATATACAAGTTTTGCGTTTTTGTTACTTGAAATGAAGTCTACTTTACACTCCTAAATTTTGAACATAACGATACGGGACACCTTGTATATATATATATATATACCTATAACTTGTAGTGTTATCGCGATTGTATAATGTCGAAGTGGTTTATCGGGTATAGTTTCGCGTGTTGATAAGCTCTGAGGAGGACTTCTATCTCGACGTTTTAGCGAAATCTCATTCGCCTTCATCTGGAGCAGGTTGGAGTTGAATGTGCTGCGATCAAGGGCCTATTACGTACCATCGCTTCCTCCCTTCTCTGTTTCAATGGTTGGACATTTGGCGATTCGTCGTTACGAGAGCGCACGATGTTTCGGTGACGGTTCATGTAGACATTTAATGTTGAACGGCTTCAGGTGACCGGTATAGTACTATGATTTTCCTGCTCGCGACCGTCCGCGGCTGGACATTCGCTGCACGATGCCTGTATCGGTGATTGTATCCGTCCCCTGGCAAGCAATGGTTTCCATGTCGGCGGTAAACGTTGCGCGTCGTCCCGTTTGTTCATGCTTTCAGGTCTTTTTTTATTTCTATGGCTTCATGTATTCTTCTTGTTCGTATATCTGTACTATTTATTCAATAAAGTTTTGGTATTAACAAAATCTATTGAATGTCCAGTCTGTATTACATGCTGTGCTAATGATGATGTGGACGTCCGATTTCTTATTGCGACCTTATGTTCTTCTACCCTGACACTTATTCGCCTGGTAGTTTGTCCGACATGTGTTTGTGTGTAGTTCTTGCAGGGAATTTCATAAGCATCTTGATTTTCTAAGTGTATCTTGTCTTTCGATGTACCTTGCACTTCAAGTATTTTTCAGTCCTTTTCCGGTTGGGCTTTATTTCTATTATATATAGCTCTATTGATGTCATTATTTGTAAAAATGTTGGCCATCAAAGTATTCTGCATTGTGCTTATTTCTGTACTTTCGTTTTTTGATCCATTAATCTTCGTGAACGTGGAATCAGTGTTTTTACTACGGAATGCAATTGCGCTGGGTCGTGGTGTGAATGCGTGTTGAGGTATCTGTTCGTAGTATTATTTCAAATACGTCTTCGTTTAAAAACAGGTTGAGGCAATCTATCTCCGTTTTAGTATTCCGAGCACTTCTCATACATCAAGGTAAATGCATATTACGTGCGTATTAAATGCGTAAAACAGTATTATGAGCTCACAATTAGATATGCGTGTTTGGGCAGTCTCTTTGCCACTTAGTTTTATTGTCAGTTCCAACATGATAACTATTACGCTGCTCAGTTTCAACTGATTCGGCATCACTGTCTTCTAATTCTTGTTGGGATCTGAATCATGTTCGTTCTCTTCAACAATATCTTCTTCAAACCAGTCATCACCGTCATCTGCATGTACGCTTTCTTTTTCTCCACTGGATAGCTCATTATACCATTTCAGCCATGCTTCTGGATTAAAACTTACTTCAATATGAGGCTTTTTTGGGTGCAGATGCAGACATACTTTATGATAAGCCTTAAATATAATAAATTAGAACAGTAAATGAAAGTATATATGCTGTTCTCACCTTCTTGTAGTATTCACAAAACTGTAAGAATATAAAAGTGTAAAAATCTTGAACAACAAAACAGTTAGACTTATAATCGCGTGATCTACAATCATAGACCAACAGATATTCACTAGAAACACAAGGAAGGTGATGAACTATAACAAGCTCACACAAACAGTACATAGCCTAAACAACAGGTAATGAGAACGAGAAATCCGCATGTACGTTTTGGTTAATTGCTCACTTCGTTTTGGCTTTCCTATGATTTGGCGTGAACTGCAAAACCGCACTACATACTGCTATTTCTGTTTCGGCGAATGTGAAAGGTTTCAATATAAAATTTAAAACAAAATAACTTAATTCAGCTATTCGCCCAATGCGTCATAGTTCCGAAATACCAGTTCCACAGTTTGGATAATATCGCGAGTAATTCTAAATTTGGGAACACATTACCTCTCTAGGTTAGATTTTTTGTTGAAAAGGAACCCCAACTTCTTCTCAAAGTGAGCTTAATGACATAGTAAGAGATTTAGGTCTTTCAAAATATGTTGCCGAATTGCTGAAGTCAAGACTACAAAATAAAATCCTGCTGTCATCCAAAACCTTGGTTTTGTGGTACAGACAACGAGAGAGAGAATTTACTAAGGGAAGCATGTTCGGAGAAGTATCAAAGAGACTAAGAAAAGGTTCTATAGGCAAAAAGAATGAACACGGAATATTAAGTACATTTCATAGAGAAATTATTTGTTTAATTGTGTAAAATATTGTCAGTTCATTGCAATAGAATGGTGGTATTTTAATTTTTTATGCAGACTCCTTGGAGATTGCAGAAAAACTATAGGTGATGAAAGCAAATGGAGATCATTTCTGGATTTAGCAGACTAGAAAACATACTATTTACATCTCACGCAGCTGAAAAATAATATTTTTTTGCAGACTTGTGTAATTGACAAAATAATAAAAATGGTCCAATTTTCTAATCACAAATTTGTCGTTTATGGAAAGTTACAATTACTACACCACTATTATAGATTTTCTTTTTTACACGGCAGTTTTCCGTTCATGATATTTAGTTATTACACAAACTTATTTAACTTAACGTAATGTAGCTTTTAATTAATAAATAATTAAGTGAACGTCTTACCTCTCCATTCTTTTAAGGCGTAATTATGAAAATATAAAATATTTTTTATTATTAAAGCCATACCGTTCCTACTAAATGACAGAGGAAAACTGTAACTATAAATTTTTCAAAATTATATTTTTTCCAATTCTATTACGCAATAGTGTTCGAGGTCTATTAACTAATCGATTTTACCTTCTTTATAATCTGCATAAACTTATATTACAATTACGTCGGGTCACTTCCTTTAAAGAAAACACTATTGTTTTCGACTCCTTATAAGTTTAATTTAGTACATTCAATGCAAAAAGTAAAAGGAATACTTGAATATTTTTTCAAAATTTACGGGACAGAAAAATAGTGGGACTGTTTGGAGAGTATAATTCACGTCTCACATGGTACATTTTTGATTAATTTCGTTGGTTAAAATACAAAAAAGTCGCAGAATAGGTTATCAAATCGATGACAATTCTATCACCGCATGTTGACTGTCACCTGTTTTAATTAATGAAATTGTTTACTGTCAAAGTTATAGAAAGTTTCAATGGACGCGTGAAAGTCAGAAAATAGTGCTGTTAATCTGAAAATGTTTCAACCAGTAGATCACCGTCGATAGGGGGTGCTAGCGAGGAGGAGATTCGAAAGATAATTAAGAAGAAATCCCCCAAAAAATACCAAAATTAATAAAGAATCTCAGTGGAACAAGTTTATCGAATTTTGAGCTTCAAGGGGAATCGCGTTAACACAAGAGACTACGATTCCAGAAATTGCATTAATGTTAATATGTTATGCTTGCAATATGAGAAGAAAAGATGGCCAGGAATAGAAAGAGTGGGTTGTCAAAACATGATGGAACTTCACGACAAAGATTATACAAGAAAAATTTGTCACTAAATATAATACCAAATTGAATCCATTTATTGACATGGAATTTAAAGAAGCAAGGCTAGCTCTCGATTATAAAAGAAAGCAACTGCAGAAAATACAAGAAAAAAGAAAGGTTAGTGCAGTTGCTTTTATACCAGAAGGATGTAAAAAACTAGAAAAGTTCTGGGACGAGAATACGGCTGAAGGGCTTCAATCTAGTTAGGTGGGCTGTATGTGGGCGAAAGTTATCGTGCAGGAGAATAACTACCTAGCTTAAGAACCTGCATTTTCTGTCCGTATGGCCAGCTTAACTTTTCCAAGAAGCTAACTGTGATAAGCTGAATTAATCGTTTTGCTTTCTTCAGGAATATAGACGTAAATTGATTCAATAGTGTCTCAAAATACAATCGCTATATCATTTTGCCAGCCAATAGTTGTGATTTAAATTTTTTTGGTCAGAGGGGATTTTAAGTGACGTCATTCCATGCTAACATTTTTGCTTTCTGGAAAATAATGGTGTACCCAGGTCTCGTCAGTTGTTATGATATGTGAAAAAAAGTCATCGCCTTCATACTCGTAGGAAAGCCGGAGTTCTCTGCAAACCCAAATTCTCTAGAGATCTCTGCAGCTTGCTACGGTGGAAATACCGTAACAAAAAAAATTTAAAAAAAGAAGAGAAGAAAAAAAAACAAAGTTTCTAGCGACGTGGATTGTCCCACCTACCCGCTCCTGCCAACGTCTAGCGGCCCACCCGGCTACAAAGACCTAGAGGTACTAAAAAAAGCCAAAAGGAGGTGGTAAAAAAGGTGCAACCTAATTTGGTACCGCTAGACGCCGCAAATTCAAAAAAGATATATATAAAGCAGGCAAGCCACGCAGCGTAACACAAGTATAACTGTTGTGAGGATAGTCCCGCTTCTCGCTCAAAAAAAAATCCCTACGGGTAATTCATGATATGAATTAACGTCACGTGTTGCAAAAAAAAACCCTAAAATAGGAGGATATGAGAGAACTCTACAAAACCACATAATTAAACCTTATTAATTTAGCAATCACGTGTTGAAGGATAACGAGGTAACGACTTTCCAATAACGAGATCGGTCTTCGACTCGGCTCAATCGACTCTTCGCGATCGGCAGACAGAGCTGGGAAAGCAATTGAAAACTGATGCGTAATAAACTGCAGATATAGGAACGAAAACAGATAAATATACAGGTAGGTTAACGATAAATAGAACGGAATTAAAAAAGGAAGACGCTAATATGCGGCAAAATAAATGGGAGTTTACGAACAAGTAACGAGTTTCTTATATTTTTCTTTTAGTAGATTCTGTGCAACACACTTATATTCTTTTTTTATTTTTTATGATCATCTCTGTTTAAAGAATTTGACTTATGATGTTCATGGAAGTTTATTTTTATTTATTTAATAGAAATATTGCTATGAAATTGACTTTGGGTACAAAAATAGAAATAGAATTTAATAAAGCACAAAGTAGTCAAACGTAACCTGAATATCCAAAAACAAATTAAAATCAAATCAAGAGAGGTTGTGTCTTGCAATTAGTATATAACAGTCCAATTTTGTATTAAAAATTGTATGTAAATAATTTAACGATATGTAGATAATGTAAAGTTATCTTAATTATTACGCACACTTGGAATTTAATTAAATAATAAAACATGCTGTACGTACCGATAATGTAGAAAAATAATACAAAATAATCTTTTTTATTATGCATTAGTAACCTTAGCAATCACATCTAAATTCAATTCATTATATTTTATAAACAACATTCCAATTGGACATGTAAACGTGAAGTATCAAAGGCGTTTAGAAAAATAATAAAATCAAAGAAATAAGCCATTCAACATCGCGACCAGAAGCAGTGCAATTTAAAAGCAACAAAATATTAATAACGAAATGCAAACGAAACATTGTAATATAAAAATAATGCACAGGACGCAGGCAGATTTACCTGGAAAAATTCGCAAGATAAGATACGAAATAAATTCCTGGAATGAGGACGAGAGGAAATTTGTGACCCCATGATAAAAGGTATAAAACACTGAAATTACAACAAAGGAGAAAGTACATATAGACAAAGAGATTGCACACAAAAATAGAAAAAACAAAGTTACCTATAATAAATAGAAATATACAGGAGTCAAAATGTAAAATAAGAACTAAAATTAGACAAAACAGAAATAAATCCCTTGGAGTGGAAAAACTATTCCAAGAATCACAAAACACAGCATATAAAAGGCCAGACGAGGCAGAATTAACGAACTGATTCATCATAGATTCACTCGAGATTCACCTTTGATTCAGCATTCATTATTTATTCGAGAACACACTTACATTGATTTGTTAATAAATTTATTTTTAATTTCATATCTAATTTTCATTCTAATTTAAGTACTAAATCACTTAATTATATTATTGTCATCGTCAATAGAAATAAATTGTTATCAATTTTGAAAGACACAGAATGTACAAAGAGGAGTTTGAAAAATATATGAGGAGCTCAGCTTCGAGTAAGTAAAACCTTACACACAGTAAAATTGGAGTGCATAAAGCTAATTAAATCATTTTAAAACGCACGTGGATTATTGACTTAAATAAATAATTATAAATGTCAGGTATTCGAAACAAATGAGTAGGAAGTAGGTTTCCACGAATAATCTCGAAATATTTGTACTGTTGGAATTTTAAATGAAACATTCATTAATACACGTGCAAATTCGATACATATATAGTGTGAAGATAAGCGTACTATTCTGTAGGAACTAGACTTCCACTTAAATAGACCCTGAATAGCATACTCGAATTTAAAACAAATATCAGTAGAAGCCAGGAATCCATAATTCAATATAAAGATACACTTTGAGTACTAAGCTTAATATTAGGAGCAAGTGAAATACTTAAACGTAATACGTAATTGTTTGAGAGATTCAATTGAATCTAAGACCAAAGGACTCGAAAACTTTACGTGTATTGTTCATAAATACAATTTGTACAAAAATGTTCACTAATAATTTAAGTCTTTAAGGTAAGAATGAAATATTTTAAGTTAAAACAAAATGAGATGTAAACATACAAACTAATATACATCTTAGGATAATTAAAAATTAGTGAAAAGCCATTTCCATCAACGGGAACGCACAGACGCGTTTCGCTCTAATTGAAGCTTATCAATGTACGGTATCTCGAAGATAGTCACAGCTTTTCACTTCTCTACTTTGTGTATATATAGTTAACATTCTGAACTTACTGCAAATGAGAATTAATGAATATTAAATCTCATTTTTACATGTCAATGTCGCCTTACGTGATACATTAATAACTACAATCCGACAAACCAAGTTTATACTAGCATATATAACACACCTCGTCGCGACTACGATCTTACAGGTTGTTAGGATAATTAAAAAGGCGACATTGACATGTAAAAATGAGATTTAATATTCATTAATTCTCATTTGCAGTAAGTTCAGAATGTTAACTATATATACACAAAGTAGAGAAGTGAAAAGCTGTGACTATCTTCGAGATACCGTACATTGATAAGCTTCAATTAGAGCGAAACGCGTCTGTGCGTTCCCGTTGATGGAAATGGCTTTTCACTAATTTTTAATTATCCTAACAACCTGTAAGATCGTAGTCGCGACGAGGTGTGTTATGCATGCTAGTACAAACTTGGTTTGTCGGATTGTAGTTATTAATGCATCACATAAGGCAACATTGACATGTAAAAATGAGATTTAATATTCATTAATTCTCATTTGCAGTAAGTTCAGAATGTTAACTATATATACACAAAGTACAGAAGTAAAAAGCTGTGACTATCTTCGAGATACCGTACATTGATAAGCTTCAATTAGAGCGAAACGCGTCTGTGCGTTCCCGTTGATGGAAATGGCTTTTCACTAATTTTTAATTATCCTAACAACCTGTAAGATCGTAGTCGCGACGAGGTGTGTTATACATGCTAGTTCAAACTTGGTTTGTCGGATTGTAGTTATTAATGCATCACATAAGGCGACATTGACATGTAAAAATGAGATTTAACATTCATTAATTCTCATTTGCAATAAGTCCAGAATGCTAACTATAATATACATCTTGTTGTATTGTTTCTTTATATTAAATTTGGATGCTAGGCCTAGTTATGTAGAACCCAAAAGGATCGCCCTGATATACCTAAACGTTATACAGAGTATAAGTAAAAATATGCTTGAGAAATTGCCCACACAATTTGTTATTTTATATTAAATAATATACAAGCTCAAAACTCACAGTAATATGTGGTTTAATTATCTAGTTATTTCTTTTACTGACTTTGTTTATGAAAGCAACTAAAATAAAGTTAGTAGATTATTTCTCAAACCATAATTCTTTTACTATCACCTAGCGGGTATTTATATCCTCTACAAGTTCCATGTGGGCGTAGACCAACGCACACAAATCAACAAAATTAGAGAATATACCCATTTATTAATTTTTCAGCTAGATCATTTTTCTTTCGAAGGAATCGCACAACCACCTTCACTCTCTAGTCTGGTTGTTGCTTGGTTTTGTATTTGGCTACAACATTTCGCTCACAAAGATAAGTCCTAGGAGCGCTACTAAGTTTTGTAAAATTTAAGAGCTAATTTCGTTTGTTATGTAGACTTACGATTAGCAAGTGGCAGCTTAGATAAATGGTTATAATATTTTGGCCATACATTATATAATATGTACAATAACAAAAAAGACAAAATTCCCATTTATTTATTAACAGAAAATTTACAAATTCTTCTATTACATTAATTTATTTTTATAATTTCATCATTTTTCTTAATCTTTGGAGACAATATATAGGTCCTCGAATAAAAATCTCCGAACATATACAACATGAATAAAATCTGAGGAAGGGCGGGAACCAATGGCCATTTTGGATAACGGCAATCATTCAGAATTAACGTAGTTACACATTGTACAAGCAGAATACTAAATTGCAACTAAAATATAATTGAAGTCGAAAATTCTTTTCATTAGCAAATACGTCGCTATACTTACAAGCTGAATATGAGTTATATGTCTTTTCAGCCCTTGATTTTTACGATATGACTTGTCCAGTACAGTTATTAAGTAATATCCGTACATTACTGTGTGGGTGATGGAATTGTAATAGATTAAATAAAAACCAGTACCTCCTGATGCGAATTGAGCGTTAATCCACGCTGTTATTAGTATCATCACATGATGATATACATGCAGAAACGATATGTGATTATTATTCTTTTTTAAAACAAAAAAGATCTGAAAGAAAATACCAAGATTTTATCATCAGAAAAAACTCACATGAAAGCAATGTTTCAATTTAAAAATCCATGTCGCTTGATAGTAATCAATGATATCTCGACTTTAGTTAAATTTAGTAAACGAAATAATTGGCATCTACTACTTAAACCGAACAAAATACTTTAAAGAAGTGGTTGATACTTCCAACATATTATGTGTAGATTGCAATTTTCTCCATAATTAAGTTCAGTTATGTGGATTATAGGATTATAAATAAATAAATGCATGGCTTAGACAACGACCTATAGCACTTAGGTTCAATCAAATTATGAATTAAAATGAAATTGTTCTAAGCAAGAGGTTTTTCAGTTTTGAATATTTCAATAATTTCTTCAATTACTAAATATATCTTTCCAAAGGTATAATAACACCCAAAATTTACAAAATTCCCAAACAAGATATCTCGGGCATTTTAGAAATTAATCACTTCTTACCGTATCTAGTAAATCAATCACTTTTATTATGAGGTACGCCCAGGTCAACTTCGCTGCGAAAATACCTCGAAAACTCATTGAAAAATCTATTGGTTCGCAGAAGATATTGTAGTAGGGTATTATATATATACTCGCCTGAAAAATATATACATATTTTAGACATTTTATTGTTACTCATTGATAATTTCATTAATTTACCAGAACAGCACAGGCACCACAATATATTATTTGGATCACATTATACAATATTAATATACTATTGATGTTGTAAGGTTTCCTATTTTCCATGAATTTTGGACCCAAATTTAAAACAACGTACAAATAAAGACTGACGATTGTCAAGACTGGCCAAGCAGAACCCATTAAGAACCAACCATCGAGTCGTGGATCTGTAAAATATAATTATAGTAACCGAAGAACAGATAATTACTTTTCTGCGGTGCATCGTTCAGTTATGTACGTTAAGAACAAGTCATGATCATCGGAATTTTAATTGTATAAAATCGCGTAGTAAAATGTTTCGGGAGTTTATTTACTTATGGATTTTTTTCATTAGAGGCACAAATGAGAACAATGAGAACAAATGAGTTGTTACTGTGCTAAATACCATTCACTTAAAAATAAGAAAGAAAAAAAAAACAAAAGCAAAGTTTCGAGCGACGTGGATTGCCCCACATACCCGCTCCTGCCAATATCTAGCGGCCCATTTGGCTACCAAGACGGCCTCAGCCCAGAGGTGGGAGACCCAGAGGTATTAAATAGTGGTGAAAAAGGGCGCTACCGAATTTGGTGCCGCTAGACGCCGCAAATTCGGAAATTGAAATAACAAAATATGGCAAGCCACGCGGCGGGTAAATGGCGCAACAAAGCTGTCCGAAACGAAATCAAAAGAAAAGAGAAGTTTCGAATTCAACTAGGCTACGCTTTTTTAAATTGCAGTTGACAACGAAAGCAAAACCGGCAAAATAAAATAATAAAAGAAATATCTAATGTAACCCTACATCTTATCTGAAACGATGTCTATAAAGAAAAATGCATTCTCAAACGTTTAATATTAATGATGGTTTAAGACAGGGTGGTATAATGAGCCCAACACCATTTACATTGATTATGGATGACGTTATAAACGCTTCTATCAGTAGAGTAAGTGTATTTGTCAAACTGTGCTTTCGCCCATGATCTAATAGTGTGTGGGGAAAAACAAATAGATCTACAAAAAAAATTAGAAATATGGGAAGAAGAGCTAACAAGAAGAAAGCTTAAAATAAATCTAAGTAAGACAAAGATAATGGTGGTGGGCAAAGAAAATATGACAATTAATATCGAGCTAAACGATGAAAAAATAAAACAAGTCAATACATGTAAATACCTAGGAACAATACTGGGCAGAGAAGGAAACGTGGAATACGAAGTAATCGATAAAATAAATAAGGCAAAGAAAGTTTATCATAGCCTGAGAAAAACGTTGATACAGAAAAAAGAAATAAGTAGGAAAATGAAACTTACAGTGTACAAAATCATCTATAGACCCATTCTGACGTATGGAAGCGAAAGCTGTATACTAAATAATGTAATGAAAAGCAGAAAACAGGCGATGGATATGAAATATTTAAGAGCAGTTAAAGGAATTACACTCAAACATAAAATAAGAAACGAAGCAGTAAGAGAAGAACTTGGTATCGAACCAGTGCTAAAGGTATTAGAGAGAAACCAACCGAATGGTTTGGACACGTGCGCCGTATGAAAGACAAACGGCAAGTACTTTGTGCCTTCCAAAAAGTAGTATCTTGAAACTCAGCAAACGAAGCTTCTTTTTCCAGAGATGACCTCGTTCAATGTAAATCGTCGTTGGGGAAATTCTTCTTTACGTTCGAAAATACAAAAAATCGAGGGCCAGGACAAGCGAATATAGGTTTGCTTACCATACGTCCTGATTTAACCAGGATTGTCTCGGTTTCAAACATTGGTCCCGGCACCTCGGCCGGTTGTGTAATTTGTCCCGGTCGGTTGTTACGTGTAAAGTTGAGACGCGCGGACGAGGGTGTGTTGTGAACGGTGCGGCGCGCGCGACACATGCAATCGCCGCAAATTAAAAGCAGATATTTAATGTCTCATTCATCCGAGACGATCACTTGCATTGTAACTACGTTTCTTTTATTGAGGTGATGTGACAACGCGTAAATTGTCTAAATTAATTTAGATTTTAACCGCCCCAATTACTTTGATCGCAACATGAATGGGATCAACGCTTTCAAAAAATGTTCTAATACATAAAGTACTTACAGACGCCATTACACCAGCTTTGTGTTTCGCACACTTCAAATGTTCTTTAATGTCCGTTCGCCCACCATGTGCAATAGAAAATTCTGAGAAACATTGTTGACACTTTACCTCGGTGAATCATCGCGGATTCAAATCATAGTTTCCGTTAACAAAAGAGAGATATGAAATAGAACTAGATTTCATTAAAAACATCGCGAAGTATAATAGCTTTGACGTGGAAATAATCAATAAATTAATTAGAAAAACGAAATTAAAAAAGACTATCCGCGAATCCACAATATCTCAATGTAACCAGGAGAAAAAGTATATGTGTTTACCATACCATCCTATCACGAAAAACATTAATAGATTTATTAAAGAACGAGGTCTCCAAGTTGCCTTTCGGTCCAAAAATACCATCAAAAGTCTCCTAGGGAATACCAAAGGTAAAGTTGATTTTAATTTAAAATCAGGTATATACGAAATTAATTGCGATGATTGTAATTTGAAATATATAGGACAAACGAAACGATCAATAATAACCCGGTTTAAAGAACACATACCACATATTAAATTCAATAGACCAGAAAAATCTAACGTGGCCAACCATTCTTTAAATACATTACGCAATATGTCGATTAAAGGGTTAAAACTTGTCAAAGTCATCAATAATCCCCGCGATCTTGACGCATACGAAAGCGTTCATATCGTTAAAAGCAAACAGAACACGATAAATGGAGACAACGGTCCGATTCTTTATAGTTGTCTCATTTCATTCTTTGAAAAGAGGGAGAAAGGTTGAAGGCGTGTGAAGAGAGAATAAACACATGGTTGCCATTTTCCTAAGAGAGGTAATTTTGTCGTAATTTTTAGTCGATATATTTTTATTATGAAGTTAGTATACGTGGACGTCATGTAAAGTTGGTGCGTTTTCATATGTGTTTAGCTTTACTGTGCCACATGTGCGACACATTGATTAGTGGTACCTACTGATGATAACAACTTAGTTAATAATAATAATGATTTATTTTTCCCAACAAATTAATCCAAAATAGGACAATAAAACTTTGACTATGTGACAATACAACAATGCAAAAATAAGATAATTAATTCCATGAGAACATAAAAACATTCTTAAATAAATTATTCGTATGTCTCGATGAACGCACCAATGGTGCCCTACACAATATATTGGTCCTTGGTGTTGAAAACACAAAAGATGGGGAGTGAGCAGCAATGCGTGGTACCAGTACATTCACTCGCACTAACAGTGATGCTGAGTCGATCCAGTTATTCAGGAGATTCGCCAGCAGCAATGCGCTCTTCTTTTGCCTTCGTACCGCTAGCAATTCCAATCCATGCCTCACAAGTAAGTCCACATAGTCTATATTGCATTCTGGATAGACCCCATCCAGCCTGTAACTGAAGTACTTCAAAAATTTACGTTGAACGCGTTCAATTTGATTCACGTGTAGGTCTTAGATTGGGTACCAAATGGTTGACGAATATTCCAATTTACTAACGACATATGCGAAATATAGAGATTTAATGCTACCAACATTAGTTAAATTTGGGGACATTCTGATAATAAAACCCAGACACTTAGCAGCAGGTCTAGTGACGTTTTAGAGATGATCGTTGAAGGTCAACTTCCTGTCGAATGTAACACCAAGATCCCTTGTAGAACATCGTTTCTCTGTAACAGTATTATCAACGTAATAAAGAGCGTTCGTGTAATTTATTTTCCTTGTGAAAATTACAACACAGCATTTTAAAATGTTTAAATTAAATTTATTCAAGCGACACCAGCTGTAGACAGTAGCCAAGTTCTTTTGCAAAAAATCCACATCAGTTATGTTTGTAATGGTGTGATATATTTTAAGATCATCTGTATAAGCCAATACATTGCAGTCAAGTGATGCTATTAGGTCATTAATAAATATATTAAACTTAAGCGGGCCCAAGTTGGAACCTTGATGAACTCCAGAAATCGGGTAAAAAAATCTTGATTTATAGCCATTGTAAGTAACATAGTTTATTCTATCCATTAAATATGACTTCATAAACCTGAGTCAGGAATCGTTAAACCCAAAAGCTAAATTTTTTGTTAGAGTAAAATATGGTCGATGGCATCAAATGCGCGACTGAAGTCCGTATAAATAACATCTAATTGACTAGCATCGTCTAAAGCTTCGGCTATACCTTGGGTTATGCAGCACAAGTTTGTTAGGGTCGAGCGATTTTTCACAAATCCATACTGTGAAGGAGAAATAAAGGGCAGACATTTGAACGAGATGATTTTGTGCAGGACGGATTCAAGGATTTTCGCAAAAACAGAAGTAATAACTATTGGCCTATAATTAGAGATGTCAGTCTTATCACTTTTTTTTTAAATACAGGATAAATTCTAGCGATTTTTCATGCGGGAATAAATATGTTTTAATGGATAAATTGAAGAGTTTGGAGAGTGGATGAAAAAAAACATTGGCGCAGTCCTTAACCAAATACGTTGGGATATTATCGTCTCCAGCAGTATGTTTATTCTTCAGTTTCCCAATGGCCTTGATGATATCATGCTGTGCAACAGAAGGAACGACGATAAGCGAATAACTACTAATAGTATTTTACTCACGTGACACATCAACGGAGTTTTTAGGAAGATAAACTTCTGCAAATGTAGATGCGAAGGTGTCAACAATGGCTTGTGGTTTGGAATATTCCGGATTATTAAAATTTAATTAAAATTCTAGTCATGTTGCGTTTTGAATTAACAAAAGTCCAGAATTTAGACGGATCGTTAATAATTTTCATTCTATGTCATGTGTATAGCATGTATAGCTTCTAGAAATTTTCGTTTTAGTAATTCTTACAATTCTTAGTTGTCGAAATACGTATTTAGGATACGATTAGTAATGGTGGTAAGGGGTTATATACCTTTTTGAGTTTGAGAAAATGTAAAAAATTTATTAATCTTGGTGATTCTATATTTATTTAGAGGGAAATCATGGTACCGTTAAACAAACCTCGTAATATGAATTTTCCACTACATTGTAATTGAAAATGTTTTTTCGTAAGTAATTTTCAAATTTTTGAGTTAGGAGCCCGCACTTGTAAACTATATTCTTCTAGTCAGAAAACAAAACATTTTTCCATTCAAAGTCACTTATTTTTCTTCTTTGGCTCATTTATCTCAAAGACGACAAGCATTCGTATGTTTGTTTTTGCACAGTACTATTAAGTAACGTGTTAATTTATGCCGAATTATGGGTCTTTATTAGCTAGTGTCATGACATATCTAATAAACTTATCCTTAACTAAGGGTATATTTTCCGATATTCTGAAAAAATCAGTCATTGTGCCAATTCATAAAAAAGGAGACGCGTATAATACTGGAAACTATGGCCCCGTGGCACTAATATCTACCATCTCTAAAATACTAGAATATTGCATATTGACTCGACTTGCGGACACTTCTTAACAAGGCACGAAGTAGCTACACAATCACAATGGATTTAAGAAGGGAAAATCAACTGCGACCGCTCTAACAGAATTTTATAATGAAATTTTGAAGCACGTGGATGGGAGGAAAATTCCTGTGGTAATTTTTTGCGATTTACAGAAAGCATTCCATTGCGTACAATATAACATTCTTCTTGCTAAACTTATTCAGTATGGAATTAGAGGAAACGCTGCTGAATAGTTTTCTTCATACCTACAGGATCGCAAACAGTGTGTAAGGATTGGGCGTTGCGACAACGATGGTCGTGTGATAGCTATGAAATCCAGATGGCTGCCGATTCTACATGGCGTTCCGCAAGGATCTGTTTTAGGGCCACTTATTTTTAATTTGCATTTCAGTGATATCGCTCAGTTTTTTGATCTTGTGTTTCTGAGTATGAATGCAGACGATATTTCAATTATTGTGAAAGATGGGAAGTATCTTTTGTCGATGCCCGGTGGTCTGATGGAATAGTTCAATATAAATAAATTAAAGTTGAGCATCCCTAAAATCAAATGTGTGCAATTTAACACATACCAAAAGAAAACTTCTGCAGCTCCTCTTCATGTTGATGGGGAGTATCTACTTGACTCGCACTCGGTAAAATTTCTTGGCATTACTTTGGAATCGAGGCTGACGTGGAGGATTCATTGTGAGAATATTACAAATGAACTACATTCTGAAACGTATTTGATTCGCTGTTTAAAATTGCACATATTGCAGCATAATGCAATTACGTTCTTTGTATTATGCACATATTCAGTTATGTCAACAGTATGGAATTTTATTAAGAGGTTCAAACAGCGGTGTTAGACAGGTGTTTATCATCCAAAAGTCTGTCATCAGAAATATTTTCGGGGCGAAACATGCGGACACTTGTAGACCCATGTTTACTCAACTGAAATTGCTACCGTTGGCATGTTTATATATTTTGGAATCCGCTTGTTTCATTTTCAAAAATAAACATCTTCTGAGAACAAATTCCATATACCATCGATATAAGATGAGAATTAGGGAGGATCTGCATTTGCCTACTGCCCGCTGCTACAAGTTCTAGCTCTTAAGCACTTGGAATAAGAATATTCAATAAATTGCCATCACAGACCAAGGTAGAAAAGATATTTAACAGATTAAATAATTCCGTAAAAAATATGCTGCTGATAATGTATTTTATACAATAGATGAGTTGTTGCACTTATAACTTCTTTTGTTTCGAATACGTATAGAATTCTGCAGTATATTTCTAACAAGTTGCTATTTTCATAGCCACAATTATGCTGTTTTCCTAGAGCTATTTTTATTTTTATGTTTGCTAATATTAATTTGGGTATGTACAGTTCTGTGCAATAAATTGGCGTACATGTCTTATTGCTCATTCTGACATTATTTTATTACTGTGAAAACGGCTTATTTTTCCCATGTTTAAAAGGTTAAGTAATGCCTTCATTATTGACATTAGTTGTCAAAATGCTTGATTCTATTCATCTTCTATACTACTGTCAAGGTTAGTAATTTTTTGTATGATCTTATGTAGGTATGCATATAAAGAAAATTTACTACATTACATAATTGTTTAATATTTAACACGCAAAATAAAATACAAATAAAAATAAATTAAAACCATCACAAGAAAACACTAATATTTCGTCATACTACCATTTACTTAAATGACTCTATTCAATCGATTGGGCATTGAGTTTGCTAATAGCTGCCTGTAATTTTGAGCGTGCACGAATTCGGCACTATTATAATCTTCAACTACCTGTACCCCTTCTTTACCTGGACCAGTTACATGAATTGGGCAACTCATTAGTGGGTAGGCCAAAGGATTAACGAAATCATTTGCTTTTCTAATGCCTAATCCACACTCTGTTGATAAGCTCCTTTCGTTAAGTTATGTTTTCGATAATTTTAGCTAGAAGTACTTGACTTATCTTGAGTTAACATCTACGTACCCCTTCTCACACAGTGTATCTCCTAATTTCACAAATTATGTTAGTTTATACATTTCATACCAACATTCTTGTGCAATTATCTCTGCGGTACATACATCGAGATTAATAACACAGGCCTGCATAAAATTTGTGATGACGTGATTTTTGTTTGTTAAGCTCAGTTTTTATATAGCAATAACTAATTAAAATACAGTTGGTCTCTACCACCCACAGATTTTTTTTGCACGAAAGAAAAAGAAAAAAAATTAAAAAAAATCTTATAATAGGCGTTTTAATACATTTTAAAATGAATGTACTACTTCAAATTCTAGGTATTAACCCAAAAATGATTTTCTGTTGTGGTTTTAAAGAATTTTGTTAAATAGGCTCTCATTACCTGATGTAAATCTTTTATTACATGTATTAATTTTGGACAAGATTTCCGGGAATTTTTACCTGCTAAATCCTATTTATTATGCTTTCACTTTATTAGTACTGCGAAGAAGGATTTCAAGTTTATCACTCCAAACAAAATGTACATTTTAATGTCATTTACTTCATTATAGCTCTGAGTGTCGATCAGTAAACAAGTAAAATTAATTTGTCTTTAGTGTTGTGCGTGGTATTTGATAAATAAACATTGCTTAAAAATATGTCTAGCCGGTGTTGCAAAAACAAACCAGATGATTTCTGTTATATTTGTGGATATTTCGTCTTGAAAAAGTTTAAGAGACCATTCGGTGAATTTGTGAAAAATGCATATTATGCTTATTTCAAAATCAAATTAGGAGATCAAGATAAAGATTGGGCACCGCACGTTGTTTGTAAGGTAGGTATGTGAAGAAGGTTTAAGACATTGGACCAAAGGGAATAGAAAAAGCCTTCCTTTTGGAATACCGATGGTTTGGAGAGAATCACAAAATCATCATGAAGATTGCTACTTTTGTCTTTGTGATATCAAGGGTCATAATAGAAAAACTTTGAAACATATTTTGTACCCAAATAATATTAAATCAGCTATGAGACCAATTCCTCACAGTGATCATGTACCTATACCTATACCCCCAAAGTACTACAAGAAGATATTGAAACCTCTTCAACTTCCGGCTCCGTACAGATGGATAGTGATTTTGAACCATCAATCTCAGGTCAAAACCAACCTCAGCTATTTTCACAAGTCGAACTGAATGATTTAGTAAGAGATTTGGGACTGTCAAAAGATCTTTCTGAAGTACTGGGGTCTAGGTTGAAACAAAAAAAAATGCTTGCCCCAGAAACTACCTTCTCTTCGTATGGAAATCGTGAGACTGGATTTGTAAAATATTTTGCACAAAACGGACCAATCGTGTACTGCCAAGCAATTACTGATCTACTTACTTTCCTCGGAGCTCCTGAGTACACACCTTCTGACTGGAGACTTTTCATCGACTCTTCAAAAAGGAGCCTTAAAGCTGTTCCTTTACATAATGGCAAGGTTTTTGCTTCTGTTCCGGTCGGCCATTCTGTTCATTTAAAGGAAAACTATGAAAATTTACAGGAATTACTTTTAAAAATACAATATGAAAATCACAACTGGGAAGTGTGTGGAGATTTAAAAATTTTAGGCCTTCTCTTGGGTCAGCAGTCTGGATATACTAAATTTCCATGTTTCCTGTGCGAGTGGGATAGCAGAAATCGAGAACAGCATTGGATAAAAAGAGACTGGCCACAAAGGGTGACTTTAACACCTGGAACCAAAAATGTAATTCGCGAAAGTCTTATTGACCCTTAAAAAGTGTTACTTCCACCGCTTCACATAAAACTTGGACTTATGAAACAATTTGTTAAGGCATTAAACAAAGAAGGAATTTAAATATTTGTGTAAAACATTTCCGACTCTGTCAGAGGCAAAATTAAAGGAGGGAATCTTTATAGGCCCGCAGATTAGGAGCTTGATGAAATATCAAAAATTTGAAAATGTAATGGAAGATAAGGAAAAACATGCATGGCATGCTTTTAACGAAGTTGTACATAAATTTCTAGGGAATTACAAAGACACAAACTATGTTGAGATCTTTGAAAATATGCTGGAAAAATTCAGGATTCTTGGTTGCAATATGAGCATAAAAATTCACTTTTTACATTCCCATTTGGACTATTTCCCAGAAAACCTTGGGGACGTGAGTGAAGGGCAAGGAGAAAGATTTCACCAGGCTATTAAAGAGATGGAAAAAAGATACCAAGGGCGCTTGGACACAAAAATGATGGCCGATTATGTTGGACATTGAGAAGAGATCTTCCTTTAGCTGAATATGACAGAAAAACAACCAAGCGAAGCTTTTCTGAAAAACGAAAACGTTTTTTTAAGAAGCATAAAGAATAAATAACTATTTCTAATAGTTTCTATGTGTATATTTTTGTATTTTTTTTAATATAATATAAACTAGCTTATAAATTAAATAAATCGTGTTTTTTTTTTTTGATTTTACTGGTTTGAAAAATAACCTTACGTGATACAAAAAAAATAAAAGCAGATTTGAAATCAGCGCTACCCAATTACTAGAAAACAGTTAAAATTTTTAAATCAACTTTCAAAGTGTTGAAAAATGCAGGCCTGTGTAATCATTGATACGATAGTGAGTAACTAGTGAAACTAGTGAACGTGGTAAACAAATTCTAATTGTGGATGGTTGCATATTTACATTTGCGAAATTGTTGAAAACCGAAGAAAATTTTTGTAGGTGCTAATAAGAACATGCAAAGCAAAATTATGGACTGTGGGCCCTGAAAAACTAATATCAAGAAGTTAATTAGAACATTCACATTCCAAACATACGAAGGCGCTAAACAGGCAAATAGGTTTGTAGATAATAGTTATTTATTGTATAAGTGTTTTAGTAAGCTTTTTTTTATCCACGAAAGAATATTTTAATGCGAGTGTGTACAACTTTCTTAATTTTAAACGCAACTAAAACACGAATGCATTATAAAAATATATTTATTAATTTATTGCGAAACAAATTTTAGTTGGATATCATTATTACTGTTGTTGTTAACAGTAATAATGAGAAGAATGCGAGAAAGAAGGCAGAAGAAAACATTGCAGAAAAACCCTCAAAAATTATTCATTCAACATTGGAAAACCGTACAGACGCAATGGACACTATGAAAGACATTAACTACATAAGAAATAATGTCTATTACAAGAGAAAGAAAATGTAAATTTATTAATATTTATTTGAAGATTGATTATAGATGATAAGGCCCAACCGCTATCTTTTTCTTGAAACTCTTCGAGTTCAGCGAGAATTGGCTGTTGTATGTAGTTAACAAACCATTCTTTTAGGTTAGTGTCTCGGTAAATTGCAATATTTTTAGTATTAAGATATTTCATTTCATTAATTTCCTGTTCAGCCTGTTGCTTTGTAAATTCACCACAAAACATTGTGTTCACCTTGATGATCTCTTCCTTCTTCAATACATTTAAGATTCTTCTGCGAAATAAGGTAGCAACATCTTCCATAAACAATTTCGGGTCAATATGATGTAGATTAATAATAACACCGGTTTGTATTCGCCCTTGAAAAGCGGATTGAATATCTTCCCATTTAACATGGCTAGAAGCAGTATGCTTCCTCGGTGTGTAGCCCCCTCCACTTATTTGAAGAGCGCGAAATTTTTGTTTGAAACTTTTCACCTTGGCAATAGCCGTTATAAGTTTTTGTTTCTCACCAACATTTTTAGCACTACTCAACGAATTTTTTAATGCTCGAAGAGTTTGATTACACTTTTTAATATTTACTTTGAGATCTTCCATGTGAAGATTAGTATTGGAAAGCGGAGATTTAATTTGTTGAACAGATTGCATCTTAACTCAACGGTGGACACTGACTGAATGACTCTCATACACATATTCTCCGCTATATATTATATTCATTTAATGAGATAATAATTATCACGTGATAGCTTTACTATTTTACATACGCAATTCATTAATCATAACATCTGACAAAGCGCCCTCGAGGTCTCGCGGTGGTCATGTATGCAACTATAACCGAACATGGGTCATCCCTAAGTAGGGGCGGTATCTCGCTACCCCTTGCAGTTAGAGCCACTGCAGCGCCCCTTGACAACTACCTTGCAGGCTTCTGGAACCTCCTTGCAGGTCTCGAGGACTTCATTGCAAACCTCTGGTATCCCCTTACACATCAATGCAGGCTCCTGGTGTCCCCCTGTGGATCTCTTCAAACCATCATGAGTTTTCGGTCATTTAACTCACCCCTATGTAAAAGTCACCCCCACATAAATTATAATTTCTTACCTTCTCCGCCATAATGGAATATATTGTAGGAGTTGGGTATGCACAATCGCAACCAGGGGTTGGCTGTTACACTGCTTTTTCTACTGAGAATGATAACGTGGTTGTCGAAATAACCTCAAAAATGCAAAATGAATCTCCATAAGAAAATCCATGGGATTTTGCGCCAGAACCCGCATAGCTTATCTACTCAGCCTACTTTGCCGACAAGTGCAGAACAAACCATCAAAATTTTACAAGATTTGCAATGTAAAACAATTAAAGGGGAATTTTTATTGAAAGGTGCTGATCAGGAGAAGCAAATTATAGTATTTTCCTGCGAAACAAACTTGCGCTTGTAATTGCGAGACAATATATTTAGACTGTACGTTCAATTATTGCTTAAACTATTTTTTGAAGTTATTTACTTTGCATACTTTCATTAATGGCCATTAGATTCCACTAGTATTTTGTATTTTACCAAGTAAGAGTACTTTAGTTTATATTTAAACATTTGAAATTATTAAAAAAAGTGTAATGATACACATTTAGATTCTAATCCAAAGTTTATTTTAGCAGACCTTGAGAAAAGTATACGTATGCTGCAGAATTTATTTGGCCCAGTGTGTCAATAATAGAATGTCGATTTCATCTGGCCCAAAGTTGGTATAGAAAACTTCAAAAACTAGGACTAGCTCCAGAATATTGTGTAGCAAATAATGAAGTAGGAAAATGGCTGAACTATGTTTTTGGTTTGCCATTTTTAGAGCCTAATGAAGTGTCAGATTGTTTTACTATAGATCTAATGAGCATCCAGCCTAATGATAGCAGAGTGACCTAGTTTTCAGATTACTTAGTTGAAAATTACATACATGAAGAATCTTTCCTCCTAAAATTTGGGCTAGGTGCACTAGTTCTATCTCTAGAACAACTAACTGTTGTGAATCATCTCATTCAAAATTTAATGAATGTTAATCGTTATTTGTATTTATTAATATTTTAAACAATTTTCAAACCGAGACTTATATTAAATTAAATAATGAATAAAATAAAATTAAAAAACCCTTACCACAATAGAATTTAATGATTCTAAATACGTATTTATACAACCACGTTGTCATTTTCAGTAGAAAAAACAGTGTAACACTTGAACGCACAAAAACACTCACCGAAGGATTGTTCTGAACGTCTTCTAGTTTAACACACACAAGTGTTAAACTGAACGTCTTCTAGTTTAACACACACAAGTGTTAAACTAGAAGACGTTCAGAACAATCCTTCTGTGAGTGTTTTTGTGCGTCCAAGTGTTACACCGGTTTTTCTACTGAAGATGACAACGTGGTTGTAGAAAGAAGTATTTAGAATCATTAAATTCTATTGTGGTAAGGGTTTTTTAATTTTATTTTATTCACTTATAGGCCACAGTCTCCGATTTGTTAGTAAATTAAATAGTGTTCAAGAACCTATGCGTTGCAAGGATCCTAAAACAGAAAGAAGACAAGCATTTTTAGAACAAAAAATCGCCGTCTACTTTGCAAATAGAATTGAAAGAGTACAATTTGTAAGATGCTTAGGATATTTTTATAAGCAATTAATTCTTATTGTCTATTGTAGATAAATTTAGTTTAAATTTTTTTTATTTATTTTAATGTATTCCCTAATGCCAAGAAAGATAAAGCCGATAAGCGGTGCCCAGTTCGAGTGCTTGAAAAATGTCTAATCCACGGTCTGGTGCCGAATTCATGTGTCGAGATTAAAGAGCGGGTATATAGTGCCGAATTCATGATCGCCCGTAATTTTCGTCTGCCCGTAATTCTTCCCAAGCATTTTCTATAGAGTCCCCAAGGTGATTCATGTTAAGAAAATTAATATTTTGAGAATACAATTTTTTAGTTAATAAACCCCAGATATTCTCAATGAGGTTTAAATCTTGGCTGTTAGCGGACCACGGTAACTTTTCAATGTTATTGTTATATAGCCATGTTCTAACCGGTGTGTTGGTAAATTGCCTCCCCGCAGGTAGTAAGAGAATTGGTCGGATTTAATCCGCCTTATAATTAGGTAAATTGCCTCCCAAACGTTTGTAATCATTTAGGATGGATTATTTCTTCTTCTTCTTCAGGTGCCATCTCCTCTCAGAAGGTTGGCTATCATCACGGCTATTCTCATTTTTTTGAATGAGAATGAAAATGAGAAGAGAAAATGAGAATGAAAATGAGAATGGATTATTTATAAGTTACTTATTAATATTATTGGTAATGCCTTTTTCATAGAGGATTAATCTTAATGATCTATTGTAATTATCTGTTAATTACTTTATTATCGGTCTTCTTATGTATATAAGACAGCATGTTGGTGAAAAATATTTATCAGTTAGATTTCTAAATTCATTTGGTTAAGATTTTTAAAGTTTTCCAACATGAATACCAGTATTATTTTTAGTGAAAGGGGAAAACAGTTATTACTTTTAAACAAGTACAAATATGGTTTACAAAAATGATTAAAAAGTGGTGAAAAACGGTGGACTTGTACAAAGAAAATGTGCAAATCTTTCGTTCTTACCCTGAGCGAAGTCGACAACAATATAGTTGTTACAAAACATATTCAGGAACATCGTCATGACGCTGAGATAGAAAAATTACATCGTCAAATTGCTAACACGTGCTGTAAAAGGAAGGCTATCGAAGATATGTCTGAAAAACCTGCGAAAATTATACGACGCGTACTACAAGAAAATCTTCCATTAACGGTTACCACGGTTGATGTAGCTTGTATTAGAAGAAATCTTTACAACGCTCGTCGGAAAGAGCAGCCTGCATTGCCGAAGAGCATTGAAGATTGTTTCAGAATTCTGGAGGAGATCACAATTGAAACATGTAAAGGTGAACCTTTTATGCTTACTAATAGTAAAATTGACAAAATAGTTGCTTTTTGTTGAAAACCAAATATCCAGTGTTTTGAAAAGGTGACACGAATTTATTTGCACGGTACCTTTAATTATTGCGCCCAGTTCTTTTGTCAATTGTTCACTATTCATGGGTATTACAATGGACATTATATTCCATTAATATTTTCGTTGTTGCCTGATAAACAAACAGAGACATATTTAAAATTATTTCATTTAATTACGGATAGCTTTAAAAATAATCATATAAAAGTAGACATTTTGGAGGTTGTAATTGATTTTGAAAGAGGTATCCACAAGGCTGTTCAATAAACTTGGCCGTTGGCAAAGATAACACAAGTTTACAAATTCCGGTCAACTTTTGGATCAGAGCAGATGAGAACAAACTTTCTTGACTTTATTTGAGGTGCTGAATTCAAATCCGGGTTTCGTTTTTCAAAGTTGGTTCTACTTTGTGAGTTCGCGCATGTTGGCAGCACTGCGCTATCATAATGACAGTCAGCTGTTGGCGTCGCTAGAAACATTATTTAATTTGTATTTTTAAAGTTTTTTTTTTAATCCAAAACGTGTGAAAATGCAAAGACGGAATTGTAAAGTTGATTCAAAGTGTTTTTGTTATGTTTGCGGATGTTATATGATCAGAAAAAGTGGCAAATTTATTACTAATGTGATCAGAAATGCATATTTTTATTATTTTGGTTTTTCTGTATCAAACACTCACAAGCCGTGGGTACCGAAATTGTTTTGTAACGCGTGTAGCACAATATTATACAAGTGGTCACGCGGTAAAAATTTATGTTTTTCATTTTCATTGCCAATGTTATGGAGAGAGCCGAAAAATCATGTAAATGATTGTTACTTTTGCTTGATGAATGTCGTCGGTGTAAATGCAAAAAACTATCAAAATATAAATATCCTGAAGTATCATCAGTGTCTAAGCCAGTTCCCCGTGCGAGCAATGATGCCAATTTGTCCAGGTACGAGTGCAAATTACATGGAAACTTGTAGTTCATCACCGACGAACAGTGGAAGCGATTTTAACATGGAGGAAAAACATTTAGTTTCGCAAAGTGAACTCAATGATTTGGTTCGTGATTTGAATTTATCGAAAGAAAAATAAGAATTGCTCGCATCACGGATGCAGGAGTGGAAATATCTTGACACTCAAACAAAAGTCACTGTATATAGAACCAGAAATGAGGCGCTTTTACCGTTTTTCAAAAAAGAGGAGAATATATGCTTCTGCTATGACATCAACGGTTTGTTTGATGCGATGAATACACCATACGATGTAAATGAATGGCGTTTGTTCATAGATGGTTCAAAATACAGCCTGAAAGCTGCTCTGATACACAATGGAAATATAAAACCATCAATTCCGATTGCTCATGCAGTACAAACGAAGGAATGCTACGATACAATATGTAAAATTTTTACCAAGATAAAATATAAAGAGCATCAATGGAAAATTTGTGGCGATTTGAAGGTTTGAAAATAAATTTCAATTCAATTTTAAAGAATAAATGATTTATTTATATACTATTCCTACAGGTTATTGGTCTCTTGATGGGGATGCAATCTGGTTTTACCAAATTTTGCTGTTTTTTGTGCCTGTGGGATAGCCGTGCAACTGACCAACATTATGTGAAAAAAGATTGGCCAAGCCGTACTAATTATGAACCAGGAAAACAAAACGTCTCTTCTATACCACTTGTGAACCCACAGAACATTTTCTTGCCACCTCTCCACTTAAAGCTTGGCCTTATCAAAAACTTTGTCAAAGCGCTCGACCGTGAAGGACCGGCTTTTGAGTACTTGACCAAGTTATTTCCCAAGTTGTCGTACGCCAAAATCAAAGAGGGAATATTTGTCGGACCTGATATTCGAAAATTAATGGCCGACAGAAACTTTACAAAATGTTTAACGCCCAATGAAGCAGCAGCATGGGTATCATTTCAAGATGTTGTTCACAAATTTCTCGGTAATCGCAAATCCCCGGATTTCAAGCAGATAATCGACAGTTTGTTGCAAAATTATTGCAGGATTGGAGCTCGAATGTCTCTCAAAATACATTTTCTGCATTCCCATCTCGAATTTTTTCCTGAAAACTTGGGTGATACAAGCGACGAGCAAGGAGAGCGACTACACCAAGATTTGGCGAAAATCGAAAACGATTCCAAGGATTTTGGGACGAGGGCATGATGAGCGACTACTGTTGGACTTTAGTGCGTGAAACAGATCCAAAACAGTACAAGCGACTCAGTTCGACTGCTCTTCATTTCTAATTTAACACTTTTTAATGAATAAAATGGAGATTAATTGTCAAAAATTATAAAAATTGTGTTTATTTAATATCTCGAAAACTAGAACCAAAATCAAAAAAACGGAGTGCAGATTCGGATTCAGCGCCCCAAATAACCATAGAAACAGATTTTGGTTGCTTAGATCCAAAACCGTGTATACTTGTGATTGGTTGCCGATTTCATCTTTCACAATCTTGGTATCGCAAAATCCAAGAATACGGCTTGACTTCTTCATATAAAGATGAAAGCTCTGAAATCGGAAAATGGTTACGAATGACATTCGCCCTTAATTTTTTAAAACCTGATGAAGTTAGCCATTGTTTTGTATTTGATTTACTATCTATTGCACCGGATTTGGAAAATATCCAAAAATATTCTGATTATTTAATTGACAATTATGTATCAGAGAACTCTTTATTTCCTCCACATCTTTGGGCTGAAGATTCAGCGGAACTCACTCGCACTACCAACGCTTGTGAATCGTTCCATAAACATTTTAGCGATGCCTTCTACAAAGCTCATCCAAATATTTTTGTATTTATAGAAAAGCTTAAAGAATTCCAAACAGAAACTTACGTTAAATTACAGAGTGTGCATTTAATTGCTAAAATTCATAACGCGAAGGTAAGAAATCGCAAAAGATTCATTGCAAAAATGATCGAGTCTTATAGAAAAAACGAAATTAGCAGAATACACTTTATTAAATGTATTTCTTTCCATTGTGTATTTTAATTAAATATTTTTAGAGATTGAACATTTTTTGTTTATTTAAGTATAATTTTAATATTTAAGTAATTGTAGATTTAAGGTTTATGTTACATCTTATAATTTATGTATTATATATTTTTGTTTAGTTTGTATTCTACATTTTTTCCAATAAATTCAAAATTTTAATTAACTATTTTTGTTTTATTATTTATCGACCGGGACCCAATTTACACATATATCTCAGGTACCTAAAAGTTGCGGGAGGCAGTTTAACTATTATTAATAGTTGCTCATTATCTCGGAAGGCAATTTACATGTACCCGTTCTAACAACATTAGCCGTATGTACAGGACAATTATCATGTTGGTAAATAAAATTTTCCGGATATAATTGTCGAACATACGGTAGCATTACATTTTCTAATATATGGCTATAGTTGCCAGCATTGAACCGCCCGTCTACTTTGTAACAAACTCCAAGCCCCTTATAACTGCACCAACCCCATATATTTACGTTGAACCGTCCTTTCCTTTGTACTGGATATATATATATATATATATATATATATATATATATATATATATATATATATATATATACTCTTCATTAAATTGTGCATGCGACGGTCTATACACACGTATACGCCCATTATACCTAGATTGAAATAGGTTTTTATCGGTGAATATGACATTTTGTCGAAAAGGAAATTCACTATAAACACGATTTAAGGAAAATAATAATCGAGTTTGATTGGGAACTTCTGTCAGCGATCATTTTATAACACAACTTTTCAAGTCTGATTTTTGAATTCTCCGATTAGCTGTGGATCGTGATCCAGGAAAATTTATTGCAATTTTAGCGTTATTAACAGTATTAAAAGGGTTTTCCCTTAAATGCTGCAAAAGCAGCGCGTCTTCTTCGTGTGTCGATATTCGTGGACGAACAGGACCACGCCTTCTCGAAACTGTTCCTTCCTCCTCCCACCGTTTCTTAATTTTTAGCACAGTAGATTTATTGATGCCAAATTGCTGTCCTACTGCTCTAATTGACCAGTTATCATCAAATTTCCTATAATGCGAGCCTAACTTAACAGATCTAAATGCGCGGGCATATTTCGGTCTATATCTGTGAATCAAGTATGACAAATTTATTTGACGCGATATGACAAATAGAAGTGCCACAGCCTATATACATTTATATTTATCCCATAATTGTGGAAACCAAAAGCCTGATTTAAATGATCGTATATTAAGTGTACGCCAATTTATTACACAGAACTGTACATTTTTTGCATTTTTTTAATGGCATTATTTACTTATTATTATTAATTTTATTATTATAATTATTATTTTCTGTTTTGTTTTACATTATGCTTCTAATTTGTATTCTGTTTGTTATTTTTCCTGTATTCTTTCTGAATTTGACTTTTCTTTTAGGTAACTGTTTATAGGTCTTAAACATTAATAAATTATTATTATTATTAATTATATAAGAAGGCTAACTGAAAGTTCAGTAAATATCGTATTTAATAATTCCGAAGTGTCTTCCTTTGAACATACATAAATAATTCATAAAATAATGAAAATGGTCCTATTTTCTAATTAGAAACTTATTTTGTATAAAAAGTTCTAATTACTACAACACTATTTTATATTTTCCTTTACTCTCGACAATTGCCCTTTCATAATATGTAATTTATATATACAACTTATAATTTAATGTAGCCTTTAATTAAGAAATAATTAGCTAAGCTTCTTACCTCCCCATTCTCTTAATGCGTAATCGTGAATATCAAAAATTTTGCGTATTATTAAGGCCATATCGTTACTCACTAAGCGATAGACGAAAACTGATCTAGCTTTCTTATAATTTTAATGTCAATAGTTTTGTTATATGTACATACAATGAAGTTCATGATCCAGACATTTATGTATCTATTTGCATTGTTATAATTATTTCTGGTACTACTTTGTACGAACATTATTGTTTTCGACGAGTTATGAATTTCATTAACCCATTCCAAAAATATTTCTAAAAAAATTCAGAACATACAGGTACATAAATTAAAATAATAACATGAAAAGAATAAACAGGTTTTTTAAATAATAAATACAGTAGAATTTGGCTAGTAGTAAATTCACCAGCAATACATTATAAATGGTTGACAAAATTAACGACTTAATATTATTTGTATCTCCTGGTTTGAAGGACCGTCATATATGGCTAGAGAATACAATACCGAGCATGTTTTTCAATCCCAGGATTACAGGATTTTTAAACCGTAATTCCGGGATCCCGGGATTAGACTATGTAGTTTCTAGTTGGGCTCAGATGAAAAAAAAACTAAGGTAATTTCTTAAAAATTATTTATTAATATTGTTGCACAACGCAATACACAATATACTAAAATAAGGAACAAAAAAGACAATACAAAAAACTATTTAGAATTTCGAAAATACAATCGCAGAAATATCAAAGTATCCAATGTTTCTATTCTTTAATTGTTTCGACCTTTGCTTGATGTAAATCCATATCACTAATAAATAAAACACACATAAGATGTTTTAAATTTACACTTTATTAATAAAATAATGACAGCTGTTTCGCTAACACGGTAGCTTCTTCAAATTCAACTTAAGACTAAAGATACATACAAGATACAGCGTTAATCAGGTAGTTGACCCAAGTTAAAATTCTAGGAACTATTACATTTATAATTTGCTTTTTGAAAACTATACCATTTCCTACTTGTGTGAGGTTTAAGTATAAAAATATAGTATAAGCAACTAAGAAACAATATTTCAATGGGTGAACAGATTTAACAGTGGAGATGAATTCAACTCTAATTTATCGTTTAGTAACATTTCTGAGTTTTTAAGTTTATTAATTTCTAAAGATTCTAAACAATTTAGTTTTATACCTTTATTTTCTACATGTATGGTGTCGAATTGTAAATTAAATTCGTGCTCATTCTCTATTAAATGATTAGAATACGTTGAGTCAGTTTTCTCCAATGTTTGACTTCCAAGCCTGCTTCGTAGTATATTGCCAACACAAGCAGCAGCTGAAAATGCTCGCTCAGGTTCTACACTGGTTGGAGGAATAGACAATAGATACTTATATGCTAATTCTAAGTGATATCCACAAACTCCTCCATTTTCGAATAGGCTCATTTCGCGTCTAATACTATTTACCAACCCCGATTCTTTTTTTACTTCAGGATCTGGGATTCCATGCTCTTATTAATTTCCTTTTACTTTACTTTCCCTTTAATGTCAATTGGGGTTGGGAAATTTGTTGACTTGGCTCATCATCTGTTTGTGACCCTGACCTTTCTTCCTCTTCGGTGTGATCTCGACTTTTTAGTCTTTTAACATTACTCTTATTTGCGCCCTCACTAAAGCCTGTATAGGAACTGGAAATAAGTCAAGCCATTCCAAATATGATAATTTTGTAAATAATTCAACACACCAGTTAAATATACAAAAAGGTTTTGTTTAAGTATGACAATACGTTAAGCACGTATAAAGCGTTTGTACAATATGAAACAAACATGTAAATAATTTACATATCTGTAACAATGCACATGGACAATACACCTCGTATTTTCAGCATTTACTTCTGCTTAATACATATGTTTCTGCCATCTAGGCGTCCTCAGTTAAGCTAGTGAAGCAATGTATACAAATTAATACAAACCTGTTATAAACAACTGGTTTGTATCTGTATTTAAATTTACTGAAATAGCCCGCATAGATCAAGCAAGTTCCGTCCTATAAGAAGACAACTATTTAATAATTGACATCTTACGGGCGAAAGAGACTTTGTCTGGAGGGCTACCTATCGTTCGAACAGCTAAGCTGCTACGGGAAACGATAAAATACGTATGTAGATGTAGTCCATTAACAACCAGCCAGATGGCGGTAAATTTACCGCCATCTGGCTGGTTGTTAATGGACTAGGAGAGCTGAAACGTAAGAGAGCTGATGAGTGTGTTAGAACAATGTAACACACCCATCCGCTCTCCTACATCGCAGTATCTACTATGTAGCTAGGCAAATGCAGTTATAAATAATCACGTTGTATTCTCAAGCCGAAAAAGATATATAAATCATCACCGGCCATATATAAAAATAGAGTAAAAATACAAATTCAAATTTTTATCACTGAAATCTAATTTAAGACTTATCCCCGCTAAGTTAATATGATAAAGGAATCGAAATTACTTCGCATACTGAATGTAATATATAAAATTTGCTATTATAACATTACCGGACATGTTCAGTCATGTAGCAAGCTTGTAATCTAGGTAGGGGTGTTTAACTATCACTCGTAATAAAAGAATGACGGTATACTTCGACTAATCGTACAGGTGAGTCACACGGATGTTTCAACACAATAGATTGGCGAAAATATTAGAGGGTATATACAATCTATATTATTATTATAGATTGTATATACCTCTATAAAAATTTCTTTTTAATCTAAGTGGAAAATATTTTAGCAGCATGTTAAAACGAATATTTATTACTAATTATTAAAATATATTATATCCCGTGAAACAAACATATTCATCAGTTTTACTGATTTGATCTAACAGTAAAACTGGTGAGTATGTTTGATTCATAGGGTATAATATATTTTAATAAATAGTAATAAATATTTGTTTTAACATTTCGGGGTTGCATTTAGCATCAATACTTTACGTTAACATGAGAATTTATCCTACTTATCAGTTGAAGAGACAGTTCATTTCAGGAGTTTACCCAAATACGTTAGGCAGTCTATCGACTGTGGTGCTCGGTCCAAAGAGACATTCGACACCTTAATGTTTCGGCAGAAACCTACTGACGTTGGGGAAGCTTCATTGCTTTTAAGAGCTAACTCCTGATGAAATCTTCCTAGCTGGGAGAGCCGTCTACCTTGAGCCTCTGTGTAGCGCCTTTGAAATTCAAGGGGTCTTTATGACTATAAATCATTTGAAGGTAGACTTGTCCATGTTCCTAGCACCTTTGAATTTCGATGAGCTTAACAGCTATAAATAATTGGAGGTAGCACACAATGGAACTTCAACTATTCCTTCTTCCCCTTTTAGTTCATATTATATACAATTCAGTTCTAATATTAAACTCGTCCATATTTTGGCGTTTAGATTTTTATCTAAACGGGGTGATCTAATGGTGTAGTTCCCTCTAACACTATTTACCCTCTGTACGGTCTATCAAAATGCGGAAGCGTTTGATATCTAATAAGAGTAATTAATAAAAATTATTAAAACATATTTAATTTCTAGCGTTTTATATTTGAATGATTATTATTATGCAAGGGTTGCGAGATATAATTTAACATCTGACAAAGCACCCTCGACAACCATCTTGCAGACTCCCGACGCCCTCCCTACGGGTCTCGGAACTCATATATGATACCCTCAAATGATATGAAGTTTGCTATATTACTAGTGGCCTTACTTATTGATCTCAGTAGGTTATAATCAACGTGAAGTTAGTCGCGTTACTCAGTTATGATGTCACAGCTCAAACGACCTTGAAAGTGCAAAATGAACCTCCATAAGAAAATACATGGGATTTTGCGCTCGAACCCCCATACCTTATCTACTCATGTGCGAGACACAGTTGTTGTTCAGTGCAAATAAGCTGTCCCACCTTTATCATAACATTCGGTCCATCGGTTACAGTAGCCACGATATCAGTTTCCAGGGAAATATCAAATTTACTTAGACGCTCTTTCAATATACGAAGACAATTTTCAGCCGTAATACTTTCATGAATAGGAACGAGTCCTAAGCTCCAAATTTTTTTGTATGAATGAACGTTGACAGCCATGTATCGTTTATTGGACATTGATGTCCACTCGTCGAAAGATAGACTGGATCTTTTATCTGCACTTTTCAAATGTTTTAATTCTGCAGTTACTTGCTTTCTCATTTTTTCACTGTAATTCATAACACGCTTTCGAATTGTGACGGCTGATTTTGGTAAAACCGTGTATTTCGCTAAGAGCAATTTTCCCAAACCGTCTGAATTTATGGATACACTGAATGGAAATTCATCTAATGCAATCATTCTTGCCAAAACATCATCCATGCTATCGTCGGCATTTTTAGTAAAATAATCTTCTAACTTTCGTTTAGCTGGCGGCGGTGCTGTGTTCAGATTTTCAGAATCTTGACTTGTTGAAGCTGTTAAACGATTAACGTCAGCTAAAATCTTAATGTTATGTTTTGACGACAAATGTGTATGTAATCCCTTAGTCGATCCATCCAAAATCTTGAGAATGGCAGGGCATCGCTTACATTTAGCACTATTCCCGTCTTTCGCAACTAAAAAATAACTGCACGCTGATGACGTATCACTGTTTTTTTATGCGAGACACAGTTGTTGTTCAGTGCAAATAAGCTGTCCCACCTTTATCATAACATTCGGTCCATCGGTTACAGTAGCCACGATATCAGTTTCCAGGGAAATATCAAATTTACTTAGACGCTCTTTCAATATACGAAGACAATTTTCAGCCGTAATACTTTCATGAATAGGAACGAGTCCTAAGCTCCAAATTTTTTTGTATGAATGAACGTTGACAGCCATGTATCGTTTATTGGACATTGATGTCCACTCGTCGAAAGATAGACTGGATCTTTTATCTGCACTTTTCAAATGTTTTAATTCTGCAGTTACTTGCTTTCTCATTTTTTCACTGTAATTCATAACACGCTTTCGAATTGTGACGGCTGATTTTGGTAAAACCGTGTATTTCGCTAAGAGCAATTTTCCCAAACCGTCTGAATTTATGGATACACTGAATGGAAATTCATCTAATGCAATCATTCTTGCCAAAACATCATCCATGCTATCGTCGGCATTTTTAGTAAAATAATCTTCTAACTTTCGTTTAGCTGGCGGCGGTGCTGTGTTCAGATTTTCAGAATCTTGACTTGTTGAAGCTGTTAAACGATTAACGTCAGCTAAAATCTTAATGTTATGTTTTGACGACAAATGTGTATGTAATCCCTTAGTCGATCCATCCAAAATCTTGAGAATGGCAGGGCATCGCTTACATTTAGCACTATTCCCGTCTTTCGCAACTAAAAAATAACTGCACGCTGATGACGTATCACTGTTTTTTTATGTTGAGCAAAGTCTCCTGCCATTTAAAATTACTTTTTCAGATAGGTAATTGACTTTTAAATTTAAATGACGTAACCTGCGTAACCTTATCGCTGGTAGAGAAATATATATAAAAAGCTAATCCTAATATCGTATTTATACTTTCGTACAGGGAATCCCCGACGGGGAATCCCTCGCAACAATATTATGATATATATCATTGGAGGTGATCGGGTGATTCCACCGTTGGCGAATTAAGCTGGATTTATAAACTTGCCGTTGGCGTACCGCACCGTAACGTTGCAGTTCGCAGCAGTTCGCTCAAGTTAAAAAGCGTTGAAGTAAACGTGTATAATTATAAAGAACGTTCGTTGGAGTTGTGACGCCCACATTCCTTTCGCTGCCGTTCGCCACCGTTCAGACTTAACCAACTTTTATCTTTTTCCGTTGCAGTCCGCAGCAGTTCGTTAACGTTGGTGTATGAACCAATGAAATTGTGCAATTTGGAGTTTACGCAACGCGCTTGGTTTTGTTTACAAACACAAACAGCGTACCGCGTGGATACTATTTGTCGTTTCATAGTTAATATAGAATGACCAGCAGGTAAATAATTTATTTAACATTCTTTGGATACAATATATTGCAATGTTCTGTTATTACTTTTTGTTTTTGTAGATTCTGTAGAATTACTTATAGAATTAATTCAAAACTATGAGTTTATATACAACCTACAACACAAACATCACCGGGATGTGTTGAAAGTTGACAATGCGTGGCAGGAATTACAATCACAGGAATGTCCGGTAATATCTATACAAGCCTCCTCGTGTATGTAGGTATAATCTTATAATTTTTGTAGTTGAAAACTGTAAGAAGTAGTGGAAAAGTGTCCGCGATCGATTCACAAAAGAGAAGAGATCGCTTCCATCGGGCTCAGCCATAGCCGAATCCAATTGGCATTTATATAACAAAATGTTGTTTTATTCAAAATATACCAAGTCAAGGAAGTATGTAACCTTTTTTTTATATAACTACTAAGTAATTAATAATTATGCTTAATTGGAATAGAACACACACTACTACTCCTGTAGTACTAACAGAAATAGAAAATAGACCGTCCTCATCTGCATGGTCGACATTAGATACTTTGCTGTTTCCTGGTGCTGATGGGGACAACCAGGATATTGAAGAACCAGATGAGGTGCATGCTTCAAATATAGAGCTGCGTATAGGGGATATTCCACAGGAGACCCCGTCTTCAAGGAGAGGTTTGTTAAAAATACTACTAAATCTATATATATTGATACTATTTCAAATGCAGGAAAAAGAAAGAGAGCAGATGGAACTGCCTCGACAATGGATACTATATTGAATGTAGCCCAAAATGTTGCTGCTTCAATGCAAGCCCAGTCGTGCCGAAAAGCGTCAATGCAACTCTTGGGCAATATGTAGTGGCTCGTTTAGATGAAATGTCACCATCTATTGCAAAGCAAAAGCGAAAACTTATGTTGGAAATTCTAGAATCGGATTAAGAAATGTGTATTTTGTTTTAGTTTTTTATTTGTTTAGAATCTGAATAAAAAATGTGTATTTTGTTTTAGTTTTTTATTTGTTGCTTTTGTACATGAATGAAAAGAAATATTTACAAATCTAATCTAACTTACCCTAAATTAAACTGATATTAAAAAAAATAATTCGAGCAAGCTATTAAATTTAATTGTTCAACAAAGTTCCTCCAGTAATTACTTTATCTTGCCAGGAAACCATTCCATAAGCATTCGTGTTTATTTAAAGAATTGCTCTGGATCCTGCTCTTTCATTTTTAAGTAATATTGGAAGTTGCCCATTACACGTCGCGCTCGGTTTATCGTACTTTAAAGCGTCTTCTTCTTCTCCTTGCATCAACAATATTTGCTGCTGCACACAAACACAGCAAAATTGCTGCACCTCCGGCCAAATATTTATTTTTGTCCATTTTAAATAATATCACGCAACACAAATGACAAATCACCAATTCCTTTCTGTATGTGAGATGTGAACAGATGTGAATGCGTTCCTACGAAGAATGATCTGCGCGTGCGCGGCGGCTCGCAACGTCCAGAAACGGCAAGTTTATAATTCAACCTAACCAGGACGAACGGCAACGAACTGCTGCGAACTGCAACGCTACGGTGCGGTACGCCAACGGCAAGTTTATAAATCCAGCTTTACTTTAACAGTATTGTATTGAAGTATGCCGGGCGAGGAAGTCCTTTCTAAGTTAGATATCAAAACTCTGTTATACAGGCGAAATAAGGGTGTCTGCCGAAAGCGATCAGGTCAACCACTAATTCAAGGAAACTGACAAATTTTTCAGAAATTACACATTAGTTAAGAAAGAGTCCACTGTATTTTATTATTGCATTGTTCTCTTTATGGAGAGATCTGTTGGGCAATAAAGACAATTATTATTACTATTGTTATTATTATAAAATATACATTAATACATGGAGTGGAATTTACTGCAAGTGAGAATTAATGAATATTAAATCACATTCTTACATGTAAATGTCGACTTATTTAATGCGTTCGTAACTACAATCCGACAAACTAAGTTAGTACCAGTATGCAGAACACACCCTTTCGCGACAACGAACTTCCTGGTGATTAGGTTAATTAAGAATTAAGAAATACTGAAAAAACAAGTCAATCAACGGGAGGAAACGTACAGACGACGTTTCGTTCTAGTTGGAACTTTTCAATGTACGGTATTCCCTCGATGACGGACATTGCTTTTTCATTTCTATACTTTCTGTATATATAGTTAACATTTGGAATTTACTGCAAGTGAGAATTAATGAATATTAAATCACATTCTTACATGTAAATGTCGACTTATTTAATGCGTTCGTAACTACAATCCGACAAACTAAGTTTGTACCAGTATGCAGAACACACCCTTTCGCGACAACGAACTTCCTGGTGATTAGGTTAATTAAGAATTAAGAAATACTGAAAAAACAAGTCAATCAACGGGAGGAAACGTACAGACGACGTTTCGTTCTAGTTGGAACTTTTCAATGTACGGTATTCCCTCGATGACGGACATTGCTTTTTCATTTCTATACTTTCTGTATATATAGTTAACATTTGGAATTTACTGCAAGTGAGAATTAATGAATATTAAATCACATTCTTACATGTAAATGTCGACTTATTTAATGCGTTCGTAACTACAATCCGACAAACTAAGTTTGTACCAGTATGCAGAACACACCCTTTCGCGACAACGAACTTCCTGGTGATTAGGTTAATTAAGAATTAAGAAATACTGAAAAAACAAGTCAATCAACGGGAGGAAACGTACAGACGACATTTCGTTCTAGTTGGAACTTTTCAATGTACGGTATTCCCTCGATGACGGACATTGCTTTTTTATTTCTATACTTTCTGTATATATAGTTAACATTTGGAATTTACTGCAAGTGAGAATTAATGAATATTAAATCACATTCTTACATGAAAAGTTCCAACTAGAACGAAACGTCGTCTGTACGTTTCCTCCGTTGATTGACTTGTTTTTTCAGTATTTCTTAATTCTTAATTAACCTAATCACCAGGAAGTTCGTTGTCGCGAAAGGGTGTGTTCTGCATACTGGTACAAACTTAGTTTGTCGGATTGTAGTTACGAACGCATTAAATAAGTCGACATTTACATGTAAGAATGTGATTTAATATTCATTAATTCTCACTTGCAGTAAATTCCAAATGTTAACTATATATACAGAAAGTATAGAAATGAAAAAGCAATGTCCGTCATCGAGGGAATACCGTACATTGAAAAGTTCCAACTAGAACGAAACGTCGTCTGTACGTTTCCTCCCGTTGATTGACTTGTTTTTTCAGTATTTCTTAATTCTTAATTAACCTAATCACCAGGAAGTTCGTTGTCGCGAAAGGGTGTGTTCTGCATACTGGTACAAACTTAGTTTGTCGGATTGTAGTTACGAACGCATTAAATAAGTCGACATTTACATGTAAGAATGTGATTTAATATTCATTAATTCTCACTTGCAGTAAATTCCAAATGTTAACTATATATACAGAAAGTATAGAAATGAAAAAGCAATGTCCGTCATCGAGGGAATACCGTACATTGAAAAGTTCCAACTAGAACGAAACGTCGTCTGTACGTTTCCTCCCGTTGATTGACTTGTTTTTTCAGTATTTCTTAATTCATAATTAACCTAATCACCAGGAAGCTCGTTGTCGCGAAAGGGTGTGTTCTGCATACTGGTACAAACTTAGTTTGTCGGATTGTAGTTACGAACGCATTAAATAAGTCGACATTTACATGTAAGAATGTGATTTAATATTCATTAATTCTCACTTGCAGTAAATTCCAAATGTTAACTATATATACAGAAAGTATAGAAATGAAAAAGCAATGTCCGTCATCGAGGGAATACCGTACATTGAAAAGTTCCAACTAGAACGAAACGTCGTCTGTACGTTTCCTCCCGTTGATTGACTTGTTTTTTCAGTATTTCTTAATTCTTAATTAACCTAATCACCAGGAAGTTCGTTGTCGCGAAAGGGTGTGTTCTGCATACTGGTACAAACTTAGTTTGTCGGATTGTAGTTACGAACGCATTAAATAAGTCGACATTTACATGTAAGAATGTGATTTAATATTCATTAATTCTCACTTGCAGTAAATTCCAAATGTTAACTATATATACAGAAAGTATAGAAATGAAAAAGCAATGTCCGTCATCGAGGGAATACCGTACATTGAAAAGTTCCAACTAGAACGAAACGTCGTCTGTACGTTTCCTCCCGTTGATTGACTTGTTTTTTCAGTATTTCTTAATTCTTAATTAACCTAATCACCAGGAAGTTCGTTGTCGCGAAAGGGTGTGTTCTGCATACTGGTACAAACTTAGTTTGTCGGATTGTAGTTACGAACGCATTAAATAAGTCGACATTTACATGTAAGAATGTGATTTAATATTCATTAATTCTCACTTGCAGTAAATTTCAAATGTTAACTATATATACAGAAAGTATAGAAATGAAAAAGCAATGTCCGTCATCGAGGGAATACCGTACATTGAAAAGTTCCAACTAGAACGAAACGTCGTCTGTACGTTTCCTCCCGTTGATTGACTTGTTTTTTCAGTATTTCTTAATTCATAATTAACCTAATCACCAGGAAGCTCGTTGTCGCGAAAGGGTGTGTTCTGCATACTGTTACAAACTTAGTTTGTCGGATTGTAGTTACGAACGCATTAAATAAGTCGACATTTACATGTAAGAATGTGATTTAATATTCATTAATTCTCACTTGCAGTAAATTCCAAATGTTAACTATATATACAGAAAGTATAGAAATGAAAAAGCAATGTCCGTCATCGAGGGAATACCGTACATTGAAAAGTTCCAACTAGAACGAAACGTCGTCTGTACGTTTCCTCCCGTTGATTGACTTGTTTTTTCAGTATTTCTTAATTCTTAATTAACCTAATCACCAGGAAGTTCGTTGTCGCGAAAGGGTGTGTTCTGCATACTGGTACAAACTTAGTTTGTCGGATTGTAGTTACGAACGCATTAAATAAGTCGACATTTACATGTAAGAATGTGATTTAATATTCATTAATTCTCACTTGCAGTAAATTCCAAATGTTAACTATATATACAGAAAGTATAGAAATGAAAAAGCAATGTCCGTCATCGAGGGAATACCGTACATTGAAAAGTTCCAACTAGAACGAAACGTCGTCTGTACGTTTCCTCCCGTTGATTGACTTGTTTTTTCAATATTTCTTAATTCTTAATACATGGAGTATCGAATTTTAGAGAGGTTGTGCATTTTTTTATATATTAAGATTATTGTATAAATAATACACTTCGCGTCCAGAGTTATGGCTTTCTTTTGAGCAAAGGATTCGATGTGTTCCCTAATACATAATATTGCTTCTTCAGGAAACACACCTCCGCTAATATTTCTAACCTTCATGTCTCTAGAACTCTTTCCTAATACAGGATATTTCTTAATTCTCAAAAGTCTCTTAACCGTAACAGATACAATGGACAAAAATGCTTTCAAATATACTTCACACTTAACGTCTTCTGTTTTTCTTTTACGAAATATTTAAAAGAGTATGACCTTTCTTAGAGGTTGTCTTTTCTCGGTCGACGTTTATGAATATCAGTAATCTCGATCAGCCCTTGAATAAAAATATCTTTAGATTTTAAATCGTAAAAACGAGTGAACATGTTAAGTCGTTCTTCTCCAGACACTTTATCAAAACAGTTTCTTCTGCATCTAAAAAAGTTAATCATTACAGTCCGTGAACTTAAAATTATAGCCTCAAATTTTACTTGCAAGGTTTGACTGCAATTAAACTACTTTTGCAATTAACATACTCTGCAAAACTCAATGTAGCTTTTTTGATTTTATCCCGTTGATAATTTTCAGGTTTTCCCCTCCTTTGTCTTGAATTATCACTCATTTTTATTTCGCAATGAGAATGAATAACACAACCTTCAGCTGTGATACTAACACTAACCAACAGGAGCGCGAATTGCTTTTTGCAAAATACCTACCTGTTAAATCACTAGTAGAATTTTATAGAACATTAAATGGTACTAATTTCTTTTCTGCATAAAGAGGCGTTGTTCGATACATTGAATTCGTTTCCTTCAAAAACGCCATTTTACCAAAAATTGACTTCAGCCCTTTCTGCATAAAGCGATTCATTTGATCTCTCTGTATATTATCTACCTTTAATAATTGTGTCCGACGCAGATGTAAATATATGAATTTATGTTGCCAAGGCTATGCAAAACGTTCAGAAATGAATATGAACAATGCATTTCTGCGACACAGGAAACGGAATAATAAAATATGTATAATTTATTTTCTTATTACTTGCCGGTAGTATCTGAATAAATATAGTAATATCATAAAATCGTACATCTGTGGCAAAAATTGATATCTCGTAATCTTGTTTAATGTCTATTAATATCACTAAGTTTCTCTTCTAAATTTGCTTGCTAATTTTTGATATCCTAATGACGTCTCAAAATTAAAAAGAAAAACTTAACACCCTGGTTTTGGTTTAGATTTAGATAAAACTTACTTTCTGTAGGTTCCTGAGATCGGAGGTTACGAAAATGACCAAAATTTTATGGCGGACACAGTGCACATCCAAGATATACGAGGGCTATTTTTTAAATAAGGTTCGTTTTTGAATAAGAAGAAAAATACTGTAAATATCATTAAAATATACTTATTTCCGCACTCAACATACTTTCATTTACTTTTCTAGATAAAAAAATAGAAAATAGAAAATAAAAAATAGAAAATAGAAAATCTTTGTTCAAACATTTGTCATACTATTCAACAAGTTTTTGAATTCCGATGTCAAAGAAATACACCACCTGCAAAGAAGTCCAATACGTGGCTGCAGTTTTCACTTATTCATCGTCGTCGACTCGCTGACCACCAAGGAACTTCTTTAAGTACCGAAACTTATGAAAATCATTAGGTGGGAGGTCTGGACTACAAGGTAGATGTTCCAGTGGTTCCCATTCAAAAGACCTGATTAGACCCTGTATTTGTGTAGAAACATGTGGCCTCGCATTGTCATGGACCGAGATCACGACGGAAGACAGTAGGCTACGCCGCTTATTTTTAAACAGCACGCCTGAGTTTTCTCAACGTCTCACAGTACGCATTAGAATCGATTGTTGTGTCCCAAAACACAGTTGCCATAATCTTTCGTGCTGAAAGTGTGTGTTCAATTTTTACTCTCGTTGGAAACGATGTGTGTCGCCATCCATAGACTGTTACTTGGACTCAGGAGTCATTTCGGATATCCAAGTCTCATCTCCTTTAACAATGTGGTCCGGTACAAAATTCATCTCTTTCTCGATCGTATCGAGTCAAAAACGATCAAGCACAGCCTAATCTTTTTGTTTTGTGATCATCAGAAAGTCTTGGAACCCACCGACAACAGAATTTCCGATATTTCAGTTGCTCCGAAATAATGTTGTACAAAACTGATCTTGAAACTTGTGGAAACTCAATTGATAACAAAAATATTTTTAAGAATGCAACGTGTTTTAAAAAGTAGGCACTGAGTAACTAGTATTTGCAAATTATAAGCCACTTGTTATTTATCTGTAACTATTTATCTAATGTCCTTTTTACATTTATCATTTTGCGACTAGCAATATAATTTTTTCTTACAAATATTTTTACTTAATAAACTTAATAAACAATACTACTAAATAATGTACACATTGCAAGAAAATATTTTTTAAACATATTTCCGGAGTGCATAATTTCATAATGGAGAATGGCAACAGTAAGCGACAGTTTCACTTGCAGTTTCCTAATAGAGTTGTGGATAATACCGCTTACATCATCACATTCGTCTAGTCGTGGCGAACTTTCGGGCTTCAGGATCTGTGTTAAAAGGCATTTGTTATTACTGGAGAGGGAGTCAGTGACAAAGATGGAAGTTTTTCCCTGTAAAGAGCTAAGTCTCAATGGAGCTTTTTGAAAACGTTTTTAAAAGCGGACACAAGTCTATCAAGTTCCGGGAAGTTGTCTAATATATTTACAGATTCTGTGGAGAGCATGTGCTACACAAGTAATATGCAGCATATTATGTTTCGTTGACACTTATCCGTAGGTACTGATTTGAAAGATGGCTTCTTATGCATTCTACTGCTTTCGTGTAGCACTTAGAAACATACTATTTGCGTAAGGTGGATTCAACAGGAACATTTCGACCAGTAATTTTTAGAGAAATGTTATGAAGGTGGGATTGCTAAGTTTATTTAGTGGAATATTTGCCGCCATTAAAGTTTCACAGAGTTCTTCTTAAAATTGTCAGATTCCAACGGGTCTAATATATGTGTATGTGTTTTCGATGCTAAGTGACGTTTGACGTGCGATTTCTTGGATTTTTTTTAACGATACGAGGGTGGTTTGACAATTAACTTGGTTCACACACTAATAGAGGGCGCAAATGTAATCTGTATATGTAGTCATAAAGCTTCATTCCTATGAGTTAATATTCTCTGGTCTCAAGTCATTCTGACAGTAACTCGTTGTTTGACAGTTTCTTAAACAGAAGTGTTTCGAGCAATAGCGAAAATTGGATAAAGTTGGAATTCGTGGCGTGATTCAATTCTTTTATCTGGAAGGGAAAACAGCGAAAGAGATTCATGAGAGAATTTCACCTACATTGGGTGACTCATGTCCTTCTTATGAGTGTGTTCGACTTTGGGTAAATGAGTTTAAGCGTGGCAGAACAAGCATTAAAGATGCACCACGTCCTGGAGCCCCGAAATCAGCTGTGACACTCGAAATCATCAATAAAGTCCATGATTTGATTTTAGCTGATTGACGAGTGAAAGTGCGCGAGCTAGCTGAAGCCACAGGCATCTAAACTGAGCGAGTTCACTTCGTTTTGCATAAAGAATTGCACATGCAAAAACTGTGCGTAAGATGGGTGCCGCGTTTACTCACTCAAGAGCAAAAACGAATTCGCATGCGAATATCTGCCGACAATTTGCAAGTACTTCAGAAGAATGTAGTTGAGTTTTTCGCAGTTTGGTGACAATGGACGAATCTTGGATACACCACTATATCCCGGAAACTAAACAGCAGTCGAAACAATGGATTGCCCGTGGCGAATCGGCTCCGAAAAAAGCGAAATGCGTTCCATCCGCTGGAAAGGTCATGGCGTCAGTTTTTTTGGGACGCAAAGGGAATTCCCCTAATTGACTACCTTGAAAAGGGAAGAACCATTACCGGAGAATACTATGCATCACTTTTGGACCGATTAAAGGCGGCAATAACAGAGAAACGCCCGGGAATGGCCAAGAAAAAGGTGTTGTTTCACCATGACAATGCCCCGTGCATTCAAGTCGTGTCGCTCAGCAAAAATTGGCCGAGCTACGATTTCAACTGCTTCTGCATCCTGCGTATTCGCCAGATCTAGCTCCTTCGGACTACCATCTATTCCCAAAACTAAAAACTTTTCAGGCAGGACGAAAGTTTGAGTCTAATGAAGATGTCTTACAGAAAGTAAACCAGTATTTTGAAAGCATCGAAACAATTCATTTCCGTGAAGGAATCGCGAAGCTGGAGAAACGTTGGGGCAAATGCGTTGAACTTCGAGGGGACAATGTCGAAAAATAAAGTACGTTGAAAAACTCAAATTGTTTTCTTTCATAGCAAACCAAGTTAATTGTCAAACCACCCTCGTATAAGACTTTGCAATAAATTTCGAAATCACCGGCAGTGGATGTATAATCAGTTTGACCCTTAATCCAACTCGCCATTGTTTCACGATGCCATTCTCGACGTTGTTCCATTATCATTTCTGAAAAACTAACTTAAACAATGTCCTAGATCTAAATAAATGAAGATTCAAAATGTAAGCGTGAGTAATTGAAACTTAACGAAATTCACTGGACACTTACGTCAAAGTAATTGGGAGAAGTAGACTCGATGAAACGATATTGAACAGGATCTATTCCAAAAAATACGAAGAATGTAGTTAACAGTTAAAACAATGAAGAAAAAAAAACTCACCGTACTTTATTTATTTTACTAAATATAAACTAATAAATAAAATAAATTATAAAAACTCCTCAGGCTTCTATCTACGGCCATGAAGAAAGGAATTTAACTATAATATTGAAGCAATTGCGTCACAATTCAACGACAAAAGAGAGATGCGCGATTAACCGAGTGAATAGTGTAATTCAGCAACTACGTGTTGTACTTAGCGATGTTATAGGTTATTTATGTAGCCCTTCTTAATTTCGGCCTTATGCGTCCGGTTTCTAATAAGCATTTTTGTGAGTATACTTATGTATAGCAAACGCCAAATAAGTTGGCACGAGGAGAGGGTGCGCAGAAAACGTTTTTAAAAACGTCTACCCCCACTACTCAAGTAATTGTCAGAATACATTTGTCATTGACGTTTGACAGAACATAATGTATTTGCTAGGGGATCATAAAGTGATATACGCTCAGAGGTTAGAATTGTCTGACATTTGATATAAAACCAAATACAAATCTCCCCACTACTTCTAATCCTGCGCGAACTTACCCCTCCTCGCGCCAACTTAATTGGCGTTTGCTATACTTGCAATATGGAATGTGTACATAATGCAGGGGCGGCTCGTGCATAAAAAATGTGGGGGTTGCAAATTTAGTGAATACTAATACTTTTTACCGTAGGTAAACAAGGTAGGTCACTAAGTATGCTTTATTAAAAGTTATTTTTGCTAAGGTACATATAAAGAAGAAAAAAGGCTTTTAAAACTCACTGATTCTGATCCTGATTTTATTGAAGCAGAAAATCCATGCGACGATCTTTCGCAGTAGCAAATTTATCTATAACCCTTTGATTAAAATCTGGAATACTTTGGATAAAATCCTTTTCTTGAGAAAGCATCGCCAATGCAGAAAGTCTTTCTTGTGCCTTTCTTGTGTGTGATATTTCTTAAGAAAGTTTTTATTCTCTTCAAAGTAGAAAAACACCGCTCCGCTTCAGCTGATGACATCGGAATTGTAATTAAAATTTTTAAAAGTTTTAATGTTTCACTAAAAGTCGCACTTAATCCACTTTGTGAAATGATGTCATAAAGAGGAAGCAAACCCGAGATTGATTTTAAATTCTTCCGTTTCATAAATTACGCTTAGTTCAGTACGGAATTTCCGTTCATCAAAGTATTGGTAAGACTTAATTGTTTCCTGAAAGACATTTTCAGGAAAATGGAGGCTGTATTGATTAAATTTATCAGAATAAAATAGAGACGTTGCAGTTAAGTGTCCAGTAAAGCTAAACCTATCTTTGGCTTGACAAATAATAATATTGCAAACTTCCTTTGCTTCTCGTGTATATTCGTTTCCACCGATCGTACGTCATTTTGAAGTTGATGAGCCGGGCCCACTGTCACTTGTATCCGAAGTGTTCGTTATATTACTTCTGATTTGAGCTAACTGAGTTTCAAATGATAATAAATATTTATTGGCCATAAGGGGATCAATTTCTCTAGTTTGAAATTTTGCATATAATATATCTACTTGAGGCATTATCTTGTAAAATAGATTTAACCAGAAAATAAAACTCTTATCAATAAGAAGCGTAATATAACCTGAAGCTTGATTGATAGTAGTGATATTTACAGTTTTATTTTCATTCAAAATTCTTCGCATTGTTTCTATAATTTCTTCTCTGTGTTCAAACACAGTGGCGACAATTCTGGAATTAAAATTCCATCTGGTTGGGGCCGAACGAGGCAGCCCCTTTTTAACTGTTTCGTCCAATATTGCAACTCTTTGAGAACTATTTGAAAAAAAGGTACAAATTCATTGTAAATTTGCAAAGAATATACGGGCATTAGTGTTGGCAGAGGCAGCATTCAACATAACTAAATTTAACTGATCCGCGTAGCAGTGCACGTAAGCAGCGTATTTATTTATAAGTTTGTTTAATACGTACCTGTACCCCATTATACGATCCGCCCATGACGGCTGCCCCATCATATGTCTGGGCAATCAATTTTCTTTCGTTATCTTTAATGTGTGTTTCTAGTTCTGGAAGAATGATTGTAGATAACGTTTTCGCGTCATGATCTGACGGCGCTAAAAAATTCCAAAATCGTTCAACAGGCTTACCTTTAGCTATATACCTAAATACCACGGCCATTTGATATTTATTTGATACGTCTGTAGTTTCGTCAACTATTACAGATAAATAATCCGCTTCTTTTATTTCTTTAGAGATTTCTTCTTGACACACACTGAACATTGTTTGTAAAACTTCATTTTGGATAGTTTTAGAAGTATACTTGAAAACAGTAGCTTTTTCTAAATGGTCTTTTAAAGCAACGTCCAATTCAGCACTAAAATTTATTAAACCACGAAAAACATCCGGGTTAGAGGACGAAATTGATTCATCGTGTCCTCTCAGCGCAAGTTCAAAAGCTCCACAAAAAGTGCAGTACATATCGATTGTACTTAACTTTTTCGTTATGTAATGCTATATTTCTTCGATATGCACTATCCATCTGAGCAGCAATATCCACATTCCCAAAAAGCGATAATTGGACTACATTTTTCATATGCCTTTGTGATATACTGTGTTTTTTAATCGATCGCTTGAATGATTTAAATCAGTTAAACCCATTTTCGTCCATAATTCTTCACCTTCAAATAGTAAGCAAGGAAAGCAGAATAATACATTTTTTATACTACAACCGCAAATCCACAAATGTTTATTATAAATATCCTTATTAAATAGTCTATTAAAAGTTCGCGTCTTACTGGAAATCGTTTGTTACAGATTTAAATTCGGAACAGGCCTGCCCAACCGCTTTATTTCAATTTTTTCGGCATACGTTATTTTATAGAACCGATCGACTATTAAACTCTGCACTGAATTCATTATTATTTAAAAATAAGGAGCATAAACACTTTTAAACACACAAATACAACTTTTTTATTCGCTTTTATACCGTTGCACCGTAAGCAAGAAATTCGTCTAACGTTTTGGTTGCACTGCGGCTGCATCACTATTGTCGTTTATGGAGATATACCCGAAAGACGTTCGACAAAGTTCGTCATCCGTATAGGGATATATACGTTCGTGGATTGCAATGAGTCTGCAAACCAAGTGTGTTATTCTCTCATTTATTTAACGTATTCATATCCAATTAGATATACCTATTATAAGTAATTTATAATAGTTCATTTATTCTGTGAGGTAGTACAAATTTTTAATTTATAATTTAAAAAATGTAGAATTACGCTTTTTTTCATTAAATTAAATCTATTAGTTTTGGTGGTTGCGCAAACTTGCAAACCATAGCAGAAACCGCCACTGACATAATGTACTCCTTAGTTAACCGCGTCATTTTTACCTTGGGTATCGAAAGATTAAGTGAAGCATTTGACATAATTCAACTCTCTATTATCTAAAATTCCGAAGCCATTCACTGCATTAGCATTAAGTTATTAAATTATTGACATCCTATTACAAAAACATCATAGTTGTAGCTACCACTAATCGCTCGAAATATCTTCATATAAAAAATATTTAAAAAATCGCAAAAATAAAGTAAAAAAAGGCAAAAACGAAAAATTAAAAATGTTTATTAAAAAAAACAAGTACGTATATACAGTCCTAACAATTTATTTAGTACAAGTACGCACATAATTCATTAAACATTATTATTACACTACGTAATTTCTCTGTTTTCTTCGAAGTCAAACAAGTTCTCTTGTCGCTGACAATATGTTTGGAACTTGAAAAGGATCATTCGACATCACATGACGTTATCGAAGCGTATTTCAGAGAACTGATTTGTTGTGGTGACAGTATATCCAACATAGAATTTCGAGTGGGAATCTCCTGGTGAATTTCGGAAATTATTTTAAAGAAGGATTTTCTTGTAAAACAGTTTGTCCTTTATTTTTCCTGCTTAGTCCTGCTGGTCCTGGGGCCCTTGATGTGAGATCCACAATTTCTAGGGATTCCACAATAGTCATTCCACCTGTCGCTAATTTCTTTAGTTCGTACGGAAACCAAGAGAAATTTGTTTGAATATATGTTAAGGCTTATAATACCGCACTGTCATTAAAGGCTTCTTGTGATTTTCAGATGACAATGGAATTTGCAGCATCAAATGAGGGTAGAACCTATAAAAGAATGCGTATTAGTTGGCAAATAATCAAACCAATAAATTTATGCATGTTTGCTGTCTTTCTTTACACGTATCATGTCATGATTCAAAATATAAGAAAATGTTAATATGTCTGTATACCTGTTTCATTGCGGTAAAATTAGTAGCACAAAAGTCGCATGGAGATATCCACGTTCCCCATTATTACAAACACGAGCTTTTACGTTATCGGTATGTTTATTATTAATAAGCTGTATGTCTGGGCGACATTTATTAGTAGAGTGGACCAATCCGGAGCGATATTGGTAAATATTTCATATAAAAGCCGAAAAACTACAATAACACAGGCCTGCGTTTTTTAACTTTCTAAAAATTGTTTTAAATTTGATAGCTGATTCTTATGTGTTTTTGGGCGCTGAATCCAAATATGAACTCTATTTTTCTCCATCACGTAAGGATTTTTCACAAAAAGGCTTCAAATTATATTTTTTAAAAATTAAAAATAATTTTTAGTTACATTTTTAATTTATTTACAAAGGATATAAAAAACAAAATTACTTACAAATATCATTAAATCTAATGAAAAGAAACAGTAAAATACTATTTATGTCTTTACAAGTCCTTATAATATCTTTTTCTTTGTCTTTCCATACTCCTTTTTGTGCTTTTTCTTCTGTAATCTCGTAGTGGACCATCCCTTTTTAACATCCAACAATAATCAGCTATCATGCTTATATTCCATCTTCCTTGGTATCTTCTCTCCATCTCTTTTAGGTCTTGGTGGAACCTTTCCCCCTACTCCTCACTTACTGCATCAAGAGTTTCAGGGAAGTAGTCGAGATGCGAATCTAGAAAATGCACCTTCAAACTCATGTTACAGCCTAAGGTTTTAAATTTTTCTAACATATTTTGCACAATATTTTTATAATCTTCATGTTTTTTGTTGCCAAGAAAATTTGTAACCACATATTTGAAGGCTATCCATGCTTGTTTTTCTGCTTCCTCCATTTTAGATTCAAAATTTTCATCTTTCATAAGCTTTCTTATATCCGGCCCAACAAAAACACCCTCCTTTATCTTTGCTTCTGACAAGCGAGGAAACTGGCTGCAAAGATACTTGAAGCACTCTCCATCTATTTTTAATGGCTTCACAAATTGTTTCATTAACCCTAGTTTTATATGTAATGGAGGAAGCAAAACTTTGCTCGGGTCTACTAAACTTTTTCTTTCAATGTTTTTCATTCCAGGTTGTAAGGTTTGTCTTGGTGGCCACATCTTTTTAGAATAGTGCTGCTTTCTATCACGACTATCCCACTCACACAAAAAACAAGGATATTTAGTATAACCGCTTTGTTGTCCAAGTAACAAACAAAGAACTTTCAAATCACCACAAATTTTCCAGCCTTGATCCTTGTAACGAATTTTAATTAAAAGTAGCTCAAGATTTCCATAACACTCTTTTAAATGAACTGAATGCCCCACTGGTACAGAAGCATATTTACTTCCATTGTGTAGAAGAGCGGCCTTAAGGCTCCTTTTTGAAGAGTCAATAAAGAGTCTCCATTCAGAAACATTATATTCTATGTGGAATTGTTCCATGAGCCTGGGTACATCATTACAGAAAACTAGTGCATCTTCTTCGGAATAATATCGAGCAAACTCTTTTTCTCTGTTCCTAAACCAGTAAAATGTTGTGCTAGGTGCTAACAATTTTTTTTCTTTCAACCTTGAGCCTAAAAGCTCAGCTGAGTCCTTAGGAAGGTTTAAGTTCCTCACCAAATCATTTAATTCAGATTGGTCAAACAGTTTTGGCTCATCACTTCCAGTATCATAGTAATCACTTCCCTCATCCAGTTCACTTGCGCATGTACGTGAAACCATTTCATCATCAGATACATCATCTAATGTATCTGGTAGTGAAGGAACAGGTACTTCTGGTCCATGAGGTATAGGACGTGTTGCGGATCGAAGGTTTGGGTAAACGATGTCCTTTTTGTTTTTTAAATTGAATCCGTGTACTACACACGAACAAAAATAACAATCATCGCTATGATTGATCGGTTCTCTCCAAACCATAGGCACTCCAAAGCGAAAAGACTGTTTTTTTCCTTGTGACCACTGGCGAAGCTATTCAACACCCACTTAACAAACCTTATGAGGAGCCCAAGGTTTGTCTTGGTCTCCTAATTTCACACCAAAATATTCAAAATATACTTTTTTTACAAAATCTGTAATGTTTCTTTGTTGTTTTTTTACTGTAAACTTTCCACAAATATAGCAGAAGGAGTTGAGTACATTGACACAGCCTCTTGATGCCATTGGAATTTAGTTTTAAAAAACTCGTAAAATAAAAATTAAATTAACTCAGCAACTAATCACAAATGTCAACTAATTACACAAATTCATATCACTGTTGTAAAGAAGATATTGAATGAACTAACTGTTTTGTCTAGAATAGCAATGTGTTTGTAGTGGAGGTGGGGAGGTAGACATGCAGTAACAGGAAAATGATGAGTCATGTCTTGCGACATGCTCAATTATTTCTATTTGTAACTTCTTTATCATAAACCTAGTGTATGTTTATTCAGAATATCAACTTCTTGCATCATCATAAGTAAAAAAATTATAATAGTTTATTTAAATAACGGTTTAACAAAATTGTCCTTTACAAAAAGCCTAATACATGCAGATAGGTCAAAAAACCCCAGATTGTAAAAAAAACTTACGTGATGGAATTTTTTAAATAATTTTCCCATTTTCAGCACCAAAAAATCTATTGAAATCACTGTATAAAATCCAGACAATTTTACCATCGCAGGCCTATGTAATTTATCAATTAATATATAGATATAAATAAATATATATATATATATATATATATATATATATATATATATATATAAGGTAAACTTAATAAGTCGGCGATTAAAGGTCTGGTTCATTACTTCAAAGTATATATATTTAAAACAACCCTACATGTTTCGGCAATGATGCCTTTGTCAAGGGTATTCCCTTGACATACCTTTTTACCTTATCATACCAAGGTCACGAAGATATTATATGTATATATATATATAAGTAAAAATTTCATTAACGAGTGAGCGGTCTGTCAAGTAAAAATAAAACCCTTTATTCCACTCTATATTTCATAACATTGGTTACTTCATCAGGAGTGTAATTCAGAGTTAAAATTTAGCAAATAACGGCACTAAACATGTTAAAATTCGTCAACTTTAAGACATCACATCAATATGTTGTTAGTTTGTCGTCAACCTCTTAAAAACAAATATAAATAAATAATAATGATTACACAACATTATTATTTATTTATATTTGTTTTTAAGAGGCTGACGACAAACTAACAACATATTGATGTGATGTTTTAAAGTTGACGAATTTTAACATGTTTGGTGCCGTTATTTGCTAAATTTTAACTCTGCATTACACTCCTGATGAAGTAACCAATGCGTTATGAAATATAGAGTGGAATAAAGGAGTTTTATTTTTACTTGACAGACCGCTCACCCGTTTATGAAATTTTTACTTATACAATACGGTCGATAATACTTTATAGTCTATATATATATATATATATATATACCGTGTGTCCCCGGATCGACGCATAAATAGGTATAAGAGTCTGTAAATGTTTTAGTTGAAATTTCATCTTCTCGGGTTCGGCCCTGCTTGGGTAGAAAGTAATTGTTGCCATACTTTTAATTTTCAAAAATCAAGGATGCCTTGGAAATTTACAAAAAGGTAGTTCTTATCACTAATAAAGTACCTTTTTTGTAGGAGATACGACAAAATGTTATTAAGAAAAGTTATTCAGAATAACTATAAAATAATAAACTATGCAAGTATGCAAAATTTTAACAAGATCGAACATACTTTGAAAATTTACAACAAATTATTCTTTCCACTAATAAAGTGCTTTTTCTGCAGGAGGTACGATGAAATGTTGTTGAGAAAAGTTGTTCAGATTAATAAGTTGTGCCAAGGAGTATGCCAAGGAAATGTTTGTGTTGTTTTATTTTTTAAGTGTGCTATGAAAATAAATATAAAATAACGTTTTGGCACTTGTCAAAAATATTTAATTTAAGTAGACGTAGTGTTTTCTGTACTCTAAAATTCACATTAAATTTCGTAAATACCACTGTGAAATATCACAAAAGTTATGCTTACTCTACCAGAACGGATCTACCTAATTCAATGTTATGGTATTGGGCAATTATCTATTCCAGCAGTTATTAGATTATTTAATGAGAAGTTTCCAAACAAAGTATTAGTCCAATCTACAGCATCCAGACTGATTCAAAAATTTCTAACTACCGGCAGTGTACATAATATACCGAAAAAAAGAAAAAACTTTAATGAAGATGACATTAGTACTGTATTAGCAATGGATTCAGTGCGCGAACAGCCCAAACTGTCATTAGGAAAGCGGTCAGAGCAGATTCTTATTAGCAAATAACATTTGCAAGGCGTTTTTAAAGCAAAACAACTTAAACCATATAAAGTTAGATTTCTTCACACATTAGAAGAAGGGGATGAAGCCCGAAGGTTGGAATTTTGTCTTACTTTGGGAGAGAAAATTCTGGAGCTTCGCCATTTTCATAACAATATTATCTTCTCAGATGAAGCGACTTTTACCACTAATGGTATGCCTTCTTCACAGAATTGTCGATATTGGTTTGAATATAATCCCGATTATGTAATACATTGTAAACGGCAATGTTTTAAAAAAGTTAACGTTTGGTGTGCAATTTCTTATCATTGTGGTGTTATTGGACCATATTTTATTGAAGGAAGACTTAATCAGCACACATATTTAAATATTTTGAATTGGTTTATAGACGAACTGCCATGTGAAGCAAGATTTTCTTCATATTTTCAACACGACGGTTGTCCTGCCCACTCGACTTTGAGAGTTTGTGAATGGCTGAATGAACATTTTCAAGAAAAATGGATAGCCAATGCTGGTCACATTTTGTGGCCGCTCAGATCTCCTGATCTAATAATCATAGATTTTTTTCTTTTGGGGCCGGATAAAACAAATAGTATATTCAAATACGATTCCAAATGATGTAGAGGTGTTGAAGAATCGCATTAGAGATGCTGTAAATTCAATTTCTCTTGAGGAGATAAGAACAGCATTCAACGAACTTCGGAACAAAATTGAGGAATGTGCGAATAAAGGCGGCAGACATATTTAATGAATGAATATTTTAGATTTTGTGAATTGTTAATTTAATTTGAACGAAATGAATTGTTTGAGTTTTATTATTTTTTATATTCATAATTAATAAACAATTAAGTAAACCGATGCTATTTAAATTTTGTACACTTATGTAAATTATTAATCTGAATAACTTTCTTAACAACATTTCGTCGTATCTCCTGCAGAAAAAGCACTTTATTAGTGGAAAGAATAATTTGTTTGTTAATTTTCAAAGTATGTTCGATCTTGTTAAAATTTTGCATACTTGCATAGTTTATTATTCTGAATAACTTTTCTTAATAACATTTTGTCGTATCTCCTATAAAAAAGGTACTTTATTAGTGATAAGAACTACCTTTTTGTAAATTTCCAAGGCATCCTTGATTTTTGAAAATTAAAAGTTTGGCAACAATTACTTTCTACCCAAGCAGGGCCGAACCCGAGAAGATGAAATTTCAACTAAAACATTTACAGACTCTTATACCTATTCATGCGTCGATCCGGAGACACACGGTATATATATATATATATATATATATATATATATATATATATATATATATATGTATATATATATATATATATAAATTGATAAATTATTGGAGTTTTTCGGCTTTTATATGAAATATTTACCAGTATCGCTCCGGGTTGGTCCACTCTATTTATTAGTAACAAGCGTTGTGGTTGGCCGGCTGCTGTGTGTGAAATTATTCTATAATAAAATAATTGTGGTGCTGGTGAAGTTTAATCAAAGGTCCAGGGCGGGTATGATAATGGTTAAAATTAAATAAATATACTACTTGATTAATTATTAGAAAATAAAACACTTGGCTTAGTTTCACGACTTCTTTAATTAGATATACTAACAATTGTTTCGGCTATTAGGCCATTATCAAAGAGCTATCTAAAACTAAACTTACTCTACTTAAGGTTAACTTATATACCTGTGTTCATTATGGGTGGGAGAATGAGGGTAATTGATATTTAAAATTGCATCGATATAGGGGGTATTTATGAATTCTAATTGTGTGTTTGTGATAACTCGATTTTGTTTTTGGGCTTTTTTAATTTCAAAAATCTCTAATATATTTAACTTTTTACTTTTTACTACATTATGAATGAGGTTACAGCTCTTTATATCGGGTAAGTGGTTCTGGTCTATACAATGTTCTGCGAACCCTGTGTGTTTAACACTATATTTTATATCTCTAATATGTTCTGTTAACCGTTTATTAATACATCTGCCACTCTGTCCGATATAAATAGCTTCACAATTCTGGCATTTTATGGAATATACTCCTGATTTATCTAAGTTATCTATTTTATCTTTAGTATTATTCAACAATGTACCTAAATTTACTTTATTTATCCACACTATGTTAATGTTGAGTTTCTTTAGTAATAGTAATAGTGAAGTAAATTTAGGTACATTGTTGAATAATACTAAAGATAAAATAGATAACTTAGATAAATCAGGAGTATATTCCATAAAATGCCAGAATTGTGAAGCTATTTATATCGGACAGAGTGGCAGATGTATTAATAAACGGTTAACAGAACATATTAGAGATATAAAATATAGTGTTAAACACACAGGGTTCGCAGAACATTGTATAGACCAGAACCACTTACCCGATATAAAGAGCTGTAACCTCATTCATAATGTAGTAAAAAGTAAAAAGTTAAATATATTAGAGATTTTTGAAATTAAAAAAGCCCAAAAACAAAATCGAGTTATCACAAACACACAATTAGAATTCATAAATACCCCCTATATCGATGCAATTTTAAATATCAATTACCCTCATTCTCCCACCCATAATGAACACAGGTATATAAGTTAACCTTAAGTAGAGTAAGTTTAGTTTTAGATAGCTCTTTGATAATGGCCTAATAGCCGAAACAATTGTTAGTATATCTAATTAAAGAAGTCGTGAAACTAAGCCAAGTGTTTTATTTTCTAATAATTAATCAAGTTATTACAAGAATGTTTCACCAAGAAATATCTGCGAAGTCAACCAATGAAAAAAAAATATACTACAACTTACTAACTAAATAAAACACAGGAGCGTTGTCATTTGTATTTATTATATTCATAAAAGAAATTGAGCTTGGTATATTTAAAAGTAATGAAGAAAGTGATACATACACGAGGAGCGGTAAATATGTAATTAAAAATTAACACAAAATATACTGAAACGAACGTTAATTTGGGCAGTAAATTAAATGTGAATTAATGTAAAATAACCTCTGTATAGAACAATACAGAGTTACTTTTGTCTTGCGAAGTTGGCCGGCCACGTGGTGCGTTATATACTTGGACAAGTATGGAGAGCGATGCTTGGCAAACGGTCGAAGAAATCAATTAATTAAATCAATTAAATTAATATGAATTAGCTTAAAAGAATAATATATATTGAACAATACGGATTACCTTCTAGTTGCGGAGTTGCAGAGGCACGTGCATCATGGCCGGTACTTGAACAGCACGGCGGGTAAGATGTGTATTTTACGATGGTTCTAAAGAGAAGACTGAGAATTTGTGTCGATAGAACACTAGTCTATCAGAAATAGGTTTTTCTATGACCTAAGTTGAGAGGGGATCGATATTGCCGATATCTTGAATAATAATTAATAAAAAGCGCGACCTGAAGAGGTGTTCTATCGATGACATAAATATAATTGAAATATCCCTTGTGAAATAAACTTTAAAATGATATGAAACACCACATATAAAAGAAGATGTACATAATTAAATTAAACAACTTAAGTTAACAGCGAAATGTATATAGAATTTAATGGACCGGTAAAGGCTGGTTGACAGTTCAAAGCAGGTATATTTCAAGGGCTTCCCGGTTAGGGATATAACAAAAGAAATGCTTTCTCTTTGCAAACGAATATACAGGAAAATGTCTAAGTTAATTTATATATTAAAATGCGAGATATTTTCAGAAGAAAAATCATTTAAAAATAAATTAAAATATTCTTATATATGCGAAGCTTAACACCATCTAGTGATGATTGGTTCAGGTGGTAGCGGAATCCCTGAAGCTTTTCTTTTTATAACCGCTACCCGTAACGGCGCTTCTAGAAACAGCTTTAAAAAAACGAGAAATTAATTTACATAATTAGACAAAAGTAATAAAGTGTGTTTTTAAAAGGCGTAGGATTATAAATTGGAATAAAAAACAAATGTTGGGAAAATAAGAATTTTTTTTAAATCGGTAATATAGTTTTATGACATTAATGATGGAAGATGATTTCGTGCATATGAGGCACGTCATCCTGGAGCACCAATTTTAAACTACTTTTTAGAGTTTGCAGCCGTATGTTACGAATGGTGCGGTTGATGTTGGTTTCCAAAGCTACAATAGTTGTTAGCTTATTTGTGTAAACCTATGACTTCAAATAGCTCCACAAGAAATAGTCTAGAGGCGTAAAATCACATGATCTTGTAGACTAGTATGCAGGTCCATTTCTCGAAATAATCTTATCGCCGAACACTTCCGTCAATAAATCGATGGTTTCGCCATGTGGCACCGGCCTCTTATAGCCAAAGGACTTCTAGACTATGTTCATGCCAACTGGCCGCTTAGTTCCGCCAATGAACACGGAATGCGATACACTCCTTGTGTTTCTAGCTGAGATATTTTGTCTTTAACAGAGGGTAAGAGTTCCGAAACTTTAGAATTGGGTCTGAAGACGGTTCTGATTATATTCTTTATCTAGAACCTTTCCTATATGATCTGTGATAGCTCGGTGGTCAGTGATAGCATTCTTCAAGTTACAGCGAACATCTACGTACAGCCCTGAAGATGTCCCTTGCAACAGTGGACGAAACGTTGGCAGTTACACCTAACTCGGCGCTGTTTCAATACGGAAACTGAGATCTACATCTAGAGAATAACCGCGAAAACCTACACATACGTTTATCTACCCTCTACGGGGAGGAAATATGGAAGAAGACCAAAGTTTTTGGTTCCCTGCGACAGAGATTGTACTCTTGTATTTAAAAAAATCGCGTACACCATTTAAATCAAGTAAACATTTTTTATTAGTTTTTTTATCGAGTAAAAACGAACTTTCTGTCATTTATACAAAAGTTATTATAAAGGTTATGTGTTTTTAGAATGTTCCTATTCCATCTGCATTTAATTCTTAAAATTGTGCTCTTATTGCAATGGAAATGAAGTGCAATATCTCTAATTGACCAACCTGTTTCAGCTTTTGCTATAATGAAATACTTTTCTTATTCCGAAACTTTTGGTATTTGCATTTTTGATTAACTTAATTGTCACGGTATGACGTTACTAAGCGTCAGAAAAATACAAAATTAAACGGGAACAAAATAGATGTACGCAATTTTTTTTTTAATACAAGAGTACATGGATTATTAATTAGTAGTAAATTTATCATAATTCCTTTTAGAAAACACAAAGAAATAACGCAGACGCTGTAGGGTGCAAGTACGGATAGTCTCACGAGTATCTAAAGATATCTGTGTTTTGTTTATAATTAATGATTCATTAATTAAGAATCAAGCAAAACTTATAGTGTGATGATAAATATCGCATGTGGCAGGGATTACTTGTCGTCATGTGAATATTATATAGAACAATTTTCTTAAAATACAACCGTATCGGTTAAATTTAAAATCCATAAGCTACGAAATATTGTAAATTAAATCGAACACGTTGTGTCATACCTCAGTATTTGGAGGGTATTCTACTCCCAGAGCTAAGATACTACGCGAGCGCGATTGCAAGATTTATAAAATCTGAATAAGAACTTCAAAGTTACTTACATGGATATTTTCGATTATACACAAAAAATTATATGTTTATGCTTCCTTTTTTTTAATTAAATAAATAATCAATAATGTTTATTATGTTCAGTATTCATGTGTTTATAACGTGGTATGAACAATAAATGTATTAAATTTGATGTCCTGCGTCTTATTTCTTGCCCTTTTACATTGTATGGTGGGCCTAGTTACAACAGAATTCAAATTTTTAATAATATAAAATATTATTAAAAATCTGGTGTGAAGAACACAAATACAGGTTCACTATTAATATTTTTGTGAACGTGTCCGAACATATCCCTCCCCAGAGACGTAGATACGTATTTCGCCTTTCTACAGGCTCATCGGTACGCCCCTGCTGGAGAAAGGATATCTTCAGACACATTCACAAAAAAGAACCACATCGCCACATCACAGAAATTATCCAGACCGAGCGTAGAAGTAAATTCAGCGCTGCCTGTTGTCAGACAGCCGAAGTACCTCGCCCCGTCCACATAACCAATGTGAAGTAACGACGCCCTTCCAAAGGTGGCACAGCCATCTCTCTAGAAACTGCATTTTGTTTGTGTCTTCACTCATACTACGGACTAACCGCATGTATAATGTATCAGAATAATTGAAACATACATGAGTAGGTAAACCCCACCAGTTTTGACTTCCGGTATAACCGGAAGTCGTTCATTAGTGTAAATATTTTATTTTAACACATAAAGTATCAAGATTACGTGCCACAAATTTTCAAAAGTTTCCTAAGCCGTTAACATAGAAAACTTCTAATGAGCCGGTTGCGTGAAAAACCCTATATATATATATATATATATATATATATATATATATGCGTTGTGTAACGGATTCACGTTTTGATATAATTAGAGCCCATTTTCGAATCAAACTAGACAGCAATATTTCTCCTGAAAGGCTAAAGTTTAATTTAGAAAAACGAAAATAAAGCGTTTCCTGTATTTATTAATAGAAAATTTACAATTTTAGCTCTTATATTATCTGTTTTTGGCCAACATGGTGTATTTTTTTACATAAAAATCTCCAAACATATAGATCATAAATAAACCTTGTGGTATAAGCAAAACTGAAAGCAATTTTGGGTAGCAACAATCTTCCTGCAGTAACGCACTTGTTAGAGTTAGAAGAAATAAACCAAATTGGAGCTGAAATGTAAATCACTTTTTGAAATGATTCTGTCTAAGAGCTATCCACTATACTTACAAGCTGAAGATGAGTTATTTGCTTTTTCAACCATTGGGCCTTACTATATGATTTTTTCATTACGGTAAGTAAATAATAACCGTACATTACAATGTGGGTGATGCTATTTAGATATACTAAATAAAAAGTGGTACCTCCTGAAGCAAATCGGGCACCCATCCACGCTGCCATAGCCACACCCGCGTGATGGTACACATGTAAAAAAGTTACTTGGCGATAGTTTTTCTTTAGAATGAAAAATATCTAAAAAATATAAAGCATTATTAGATACAATCAAATTTCTAATTCTAAATGCAATTGTTTCAAATAGAAAATCTTTCTACTTGAGTTCAATTTAGTAACTGAAATTAACAACGTCTACTACTTGAAACGAAAGTTTACGGAAATTAAGATTCTCAAATTTTTCTAGGAAACATTTGAAAATATCAGTTACCATTCGATTATTATTTTACATTTAATTTTTTGTACACTTTTCGCATTATTTTATTAGGTGCCAAATCATTAAATAGCTTTTATAAGATTTTGCTATAACAAATGAAAGGAATTTTTAGTTTTATCTTTAGGCGGTCGAGGATTACTAATTTGCTAAACATATGCGCTATACTAGATACATAGTAAAAATGGAACTTGTATCTACCGATCCATTGTTGAATTAATTGCACCTGTTTTGATTTTACGCTAATTTATTAGCCTTAATTCTCTCACATCTATGCAACAGATAGAAATACGTCCGGTATAATGGCATCAGATCATTTATGTGCATCATCAGGCGTCCTACATGGTAATAATTTGGGCCCACTATTTTGCCTTTTATTTGTAAACGATCTGTTACTAATACACAATAGACTTTGTGATGCAGATGACCTTAATATGTCTAATCACAAGGGACTGGACACAAGAGGCCGATTACTCATTGCCCACGGGTGTACTATTGAAAACTTGTATTTGTTAAAGAGTTTTTAATTTTATTTATATAATTGGAAAACAAACGGTTGGTGATCTATAAAATGTGAAATACATTTTTATTTGTTAATTCTGTAGTTCAAATTGAGTAAAGGAGTATTAATATTAACTAGCAATACGTTCTCAAAGTTCTCTTTGTAAATTTTTTTCTCTTTGAATGAAATATATCCTTGTAGATAGAAAACGTCCTTTCTACATCGCAACTGGTTATAAGTGCATACTGAAAATATTATTTTATTTCAGCGTATTTAGCAGTTAGATTTTGAGGCATACACAATTGCCACAATGTTATTAAATCTGGATTTCTATTAAAAAATGCGTCTAACTTTTGCCGAAGGCCACATCCGAAATCATTTGGAATATTTTTCAAAGTATCAATAGCCACATATAATGTGGTTAATCCATCGTTTAATTTAAGATTTTGATTTTCAAAGTAACTTACTAGTTTTGGCAAATCTCCAAAGTGTTCCTGAAGAAAGTACAACTGATTTTTTTAAATTTGGAATTTGTATTACTTCCTTGCACTCAGAAATAAATAAATAGCATCGTTATTTAAACATGTAACGAAATTTTGTAAACTATCGAAATTCTCTGCATAAAAACTAGTAGCTTTCAACCATGTTCCCCATCTAATTATTACTAGAGAGGGAGGCAGTGACAAAGATGGAAGTTTTTCCCTGTAAAGAGGTACTCTCAATGGTGCTTTTCTCAAAACTTTTTTAAAAGAGGGTACAAGTCTATCAACTTCCGGAAAGGTGTTTGATATAGTCACAGATTCTGTGGAGAGCATGTGTTACACAAATAATATGTAGCATATTAGGATATGTTTCCTTTAATAGTCTGCCTGTTTTTAAGATATATTTGCAGCATTGTCACTGTCAAATAATAGTTATTTATGTATTAAAGACATAATTAGGAGATTATGGCACGAGGGAAAGTTTAAAACCCGACGAGGGGAGCTTTTAATTTCCCGAGGGCCATAATTAGCAATTATGCCCGTGGTACATACAGCGTTTTATTCGATTTTAGTTTCCAAAACATTCAAAAAATGTATATTGCTTGGTACAACAAAAATGTTGCTTTACGTGCTAAATATATCAAAATTGACAATTTGGTGTTAATAGATGTTCCTACTGACGTTTGCTTTAATTATTAATCCAATTGTTGCCTAACAATTTTTTTATTGATCTGTGCCGTAAAGACCAATTTTTGATTGATCTGTGCCATAAAGACCATTTTATGCCCGCATTTGGATGCTTATAAACAAGATTATGGTTCTAAAATCGAATAAGAGTATTTTTTCTTTGTACCTGTCTACCGAATGAAGCATTTGGTGCATATTCTCGTAAATGGTTCTACCTACAGTTTCCGAATGAACTGTATTTATAACAGTGGAATATGGAATAATTGGATGTAGTACACCAGCTTCAACATTTACCACTTAACGTCCTAACAGTTAAAACAATGAAAAAAAAAGAAACTAGCTCACCGTACTTTATTTATCTTGCGAAATATAAACTAATAAATAAAATAAATTATAAAACTCCTCACGCTTCTATCTACGTCTATGAAGAAAGGGATTTCACTGTAATATTGAAGTAATTGCTTCGCAATTCAACGACAAAAACCAGATGTGCGGCTAACCGAATGAATAGTGCTATTCAATAACTGCATGTTCTACTTAGCGATGTTATAGGTTATTTAAATTGGTCCATAGTAATTTCGGGCTGATGCGTCCGGCTTCTAATAATCACATTACTGATATCGATAATGCGTTACTGTTACAGAGCAATATTGACTCGATATTGTACTGCTGCATGCAAAACATGTTTACATTGAATATTGACAAGTATTGTGTAGTACTCTAGACAATGGAAGGATATAATTATTTTTAACCAAAAGTGCTCTTAATGAAATAGTAAAAGATTTGCATAATCAATTTGAAAAAAGGATTAATTTTTAATGGTCATATATCTGCAACCTCTAAGACTACTCCTACAATACTTGCGTTCATAGTACGAAGTTTCAAATATAATTCTAATCTAGACACGTTACAATACACTGCATATTGGAATACGTCTCGATAATCTGGAGTCCTATTACATATCTTATAAGTTGAACCTTTGAATTATTCAGCACATAACATGTCTTCAAAAACTTTCCTCATTCGAGAGGGACATGCTTTTTGATAATGGTTGGTGACAGTGCACGTAATCTGTCACACACGTATAATTTTGAATGTGCATGACCGTCTCTAATGAAAAAAATTTTTGAAGGCACGTAATTCCATTTATCGTCCTAATCTGGCCCCATAGAAAATGTCATGAAAATTTTTGTTCGAGTTCTTCATCATTGAACTTTTATTATGAAAGAAAACTGACTTTGACAGAGCAAGACGGTTACTTTGTCTTAGTTGTCAGATGCATTAAAAGTAAACAAACTTACGAAGAAATGGATATTATACAAAAGTATTTTGTCACAAAGAACTTTTTATAAGCGGTACGCAGAATTCAAACACTCACATTTATACCTTGCTTACGCTTTGCATTCGATGTCAATGGTTTAGAAAGACAGTTAAATCACTTACGCCGATATTCGAATAGCTTCGGAGATAAACAAATGCCAAATACAAAACATTTTCGTCTATTATTTGGTTAAAGTAGTTGAGCATCTCATGGATTCTTGTCCAAAAAAAGAAAGCACTTCAATTAGAAGAAGCAAATGCTAAGAAATCGTTCCTTAACGTAGCAGGTGATTCAACACGAATACTACCATTATGGGCTAGAAAATATGCGAAAATAAATACAGCCCTGGGAAGAAAATGATTCCTTTTTTCTTGGGAAACCAAGCTATATGCGGTCCACCTTTCCATTACAGAATAATCGCCTAAAAATCTGGAATTGCTTACCCTTATTACATGTGTGCAGTATTAAAAATTTTTTTTATAAAAAAGCAACATGGGTATAATTATGGCAAAACAAATGTAATAAGCTAATCGGGGATGCCATCAAATTATTTAAATAAAATTTATATCATGCTTTGAATTACGTAGTTACAAAAGAAATAACGAGAAATTGAATATGACAAAATAATTTGAAACATACATGAGTGGGTAAAAACCACACCAATTTGTATAATACAAAAGTATTTTTAATAATATAAAATATTATTAAAAATGGGATGTGAAGAACACAATACAAGTTATATATTTGTGAATGTATCTCCTCTCCAGAGACGCAGATACGTATTTCGCCTTTCTACAGGATCGTCCGTACGCCCCTGCTGAAGAAGAGATACATTCAACCAAACATAACTACCTTGCTATCAACCAGAAATTATTAAGACAGAGCGTGAAAGAATATTCAGCGCTGTCTACATAATAACTGCCGAACTAAGCAACGTGTTTCTATAGACGGTAACAACCATATCTATAAAAAACTGTATTATCGTGTCTTCACTACTTGTCGGGCGAACCGAATGCGTATATAACAAAATAATTTGAAACATACATGGGTGGGTAAAAACCACACCAATTTGTATAATACAAAAGTATTTTTAATAATATAAAATATTATTAAAAATAGGGTGTGAAGAACACCCCACGACGATCCTGTAGAAAGGTGAAATACGTATCTGCGTCTCTGGAGAGGAGATACTTTCACAAATGTATAACTTGTATTGTGTTCTTCACACCCCATTTTTAATAATATTTTATATTATTAAAAATACTTTTTTAAATTGAATATGTATAGAGAAAACTAAATCTTAATATTTTAACCCGTAGAACTAAATTGAATATTATTTACTAGGCAAAGTATGATTTTAATCGAGCAAATTACGTGTGTAGCGTGTAACAAAAAGAAACAAAGAACTTAAATTAACTGAGATTGATAAAGTTAAATAAAAGAATGCTGAATCAATTCAAAAACAACAGAAAATCTTAGCTTGTTAGTCCGTCTCCGTAGGGGAAGAATTAATTTAGATTGCTCTGTCGCAATGTCCTGTTATCGGGCCACGGCAAAACTCCTACGACAGGTCGGGAAAAGCAGCATGGATATTACAACGACCTGGAATACGACGATCGCACAGGCCAAAAAACATTTGTTATAGAGATACAGAAAAAAACAAACGAGTAAAAATTAAAGGAAATAAATAATTCATTTCAAAATTACGTACCAGACTAGTTCAGATGGTTCTTTATAACAAAACAATATCGTGTCGAGAGAAATATTTCGCTTCTCGTTCAAAAAAAGATCCCAACGGGTAATTGATGCAATTATCATAACGTGTTGCTAAAAAAATCCCTGAAGATAGGGGGCTACGAGCGATACTCTACATAAAGAGACTAATTAAGCCCTACTAATTAGCAAGCACCTGTTGAACGATAGCCAGATAACGACTTCTCGATATTGGTGTCGGTCTTAAAACTCTGCCCGATCGAATTCTCGTAATCGGCAGACAGAATGAGGAAAAGCAACCAAAAAAAAACTAGTACGCCGATATATAAACATACAGGTAGGTTCACAATAATAGAAGGAATGAAATAAAGGAAGACGCTAATTTGCGATAAATAAGTGAGTGTTTACGAACACGTGACCACCTTCTAGATCTGGCTTTTTCTTACAGAAACTTGATACCCAGAAAATGAAACATGAATTAATGTTTGCTGCAGGCAATCTAAGTATCACCGGGTCATTCCAGAATTGTCGGTTTCATGTGAATTCGACTAAATAATGAGAAGTATATTTTGTAATTTTACTAATGAAGGTTATAGATAAGTTAATCAAAAACTGTTGTTTATGTGCCTTTATGGCCGCGCGGACCATAAAGTGTACTATTATGTAGTTAGTATCTAAGCAATAAAAACACAATAGCGAACTAATATGGCATAATTGTCTATTACGTAACTAGAGTTGTAAATAGCATATTACGCACGAGTGGAAAAAGTTCCGGACGAGCCGCATAGCGCTGATTATGTAATTCCATGAGGGCGTTATTGCTTTACATTTCGAGTTATGTACCACACTTTTTCTACGACGGCCGTAATCCCGACAATATTTCAACAAAACATTACCTTGTTACGTGTCCGTAACGCTCAACGCTTCATCACGTTATTTTGTAATATAATTAATGGTATCTTTGGTATATTTTGCTCCATTTCCAACGAACCTACCTGTATAGGTATCGTTGTTCGTTATTTGTCAATATATTTGATTTCTTTCAAGTTTTTTTCTTTTTTTTCTCGTACCTCAGTGCTTGCTTTTTTCCAAAGGAAAGTACGAGACTCGCTCTCTTACACTCCGTCGTTAGTTTCCGATCTTGAAACGTGGTTACGTTCTCCCTCATCACCGGTATTCATCAATGTAGCCTTAATGAAATTTGTATAATTACGGCCCCGTGAGGTATTTGGTTGGTATTAATATCGAAATTAATCGCTAATGCGATATCTCAATTTGAGGATCTTAAGTGATGAGATAAGGGAAATATAATAGCACGTTAAACAGCACCTAATTAATTTCACCGCCATCGAACGCTTTCTTCGGAATGTATCTGGGCTTTCTTTTTTTTTCCCCCTTTCGCTTATTTCGTTGTTTATTCCTTTATTTAGATGGTGTAACCAACGGGCGAGGAAAAACGAAAAAAAAATAACCACCTGATTATTCCCGCATGTGACGCTTTCTTGGAAGGGAGAAGGGACACAGTAGCCGTTCCACCCGACAGATAACCTCTCGTTTAGTTTATTTTATTTTGTCATTCGCAGTTTCTTATTTTATTTTATATATTATATATATAATTATTGCAATTTACTTATCGACCGTTTTAATAAATTCTCAGGTGTTTTCAAACAAAATAACCTGTGTTGCCTGACCTGTTTTTTTTTGGTTTTTTTCTTAATACTTTTCTTCATTCGCTTCACGATCAGATGTAAAACTTTTCAATATTAACTTGCTTTTATTCATGTATATTATTTGAATACTTTCGTTATATACATTACAAATTTTTGGCAACTTATTTTAATAAAAAAATTCCTAGATTATGAAAAATTGATTTATTTCAATGAATTGTTGAAATTGTAAAATACATTGTGAACCAACAGAAAAGAAAGGAATACGTATTGGTTTTTTTTTAGGGCGAACTAAGGCCATCAGCCGCATTGTAATAAATTCAATATATCTATTTACGAGTATTTTAATTACATCACACATTGTTCCAAATTATTTTTTTTACTGGCCATCAGCCGTATTGTAGTAAATTCACTATATCTATTTATTCTTTTTTTTATATATGTTACACATTGTTTCTAAGTAAATTTTTAACTTAATCATATAAGTTCACCATTTCAAGATTTGTAATTTTTTTTTTCATCCCATATACCGAGTGTGATAATAAATAGGATTTGTTTGATTGGAAACGGCGCAGTTTTCTTTCTCGTTTCCCGATCCTCGATCGCGAAACCGGCCTTCTACCCAACGCTGCTTGCCTTTTTTTTTATCTTATTGCCATTGTTTCCGAGTTTGCGACGTCCAGCGGCATAAATTCGGTGGCGCCCTTGACCATCGTTATAGGTTGTTTTACTTACCTCTGGGTCTTCCCACCCCTGGGCTGGAGTAGCCTCAGAAGCCGGGTGGGCCGTTGGACGTTGGCAAGAACGGGCAGGGGGCGGTTTCAGTCGCCCGAGACCGGGTCTGCTCCGGGGTGTTTATAGAATTTGTCTTTTTTTTTAAGCGCGACGTACTGGTCGTAGCAACTGTTGTTTATGTGCCTTTATGCCCGCGCGGACCATAAAGTGTACTATTATGTAGTTAGTATCTAAGCAATAAAAACACAATAACGAACTAATATGGCTTAATAGTATATTGCGTAACTAGAGTTGTAAATAGCATATTACGCACGAGTGGAAAAAGTTTCGGACGAGCCGCATAGCGCCGATTATGTAATTCCATGAGGGCGTTATTGCTTTACATTTCGAGTTTTGTACCACACTTTTTCTACGACCGCCGTAATCCCGACAAAATTTCAACAAAACATTACCTTTTGTTGAAGACAAGGTTGTGTTTGATATTTGACATTTCAAATGTAAACTATCAATTAACAATTAAATATCAATTGACAGTTAAATGTGTTTTTGGGCGGAGCCAATTTACACCACGCGTACGTAATGAAGCATTAACTAAAGGAGTTGTTGGTGCCATTTTCGTTATTTACACTAGCGGTCGTAGAAAAAATTAATTTATACACTAATATCTAAATCTTTCAACCTATCCAGAGCTGCAGAAGTTACCTTGCTTAGCTTGTGGATGCCACCAGGAAAACTTCTTCTGGGGCTGTCGTTTCCTAAGTGCTCTATAGTTTGGTCGATATTTCCGCAATGGCATATACCAGTATTTGCTAGTTTTCATTTATAAAGCATTAAGTTGCACCTTCTGTGACCTGTGCGGGAGAGGCTCTGAAGGATTAAAAATTAAATCTATATTCCTCAATTAAGGATGTTGTTCGAGTAGGGCTATCCAGCAATCATTTACACTATTGGGCTGCTTTCGTATCCAGCCAAATCGATCTTCTAGATTTCAGTCGAGTACTGGGAACGCTCCCCAACTCATTGTAAACGTCTGATATCCAGTGCGGCAATGTTAGATAGAATCTATAACCAGAGACTGGAAAGGGATCTAACAGTACTGGTGATGACTCTCACTGTATTGTTAAGTGGAATATCTACTAGTTTGGTGTGAAAGCTTCAATACCAGACAACAGCACAGTATTCACCAATAGAGTAAGCCAATGTAATGGCTGTTATTCTCAAGGTCTCACCATTCGCTCCCCATGAATTGCTGGCAAGTTTATGTAATATATTATTTTGGGTCTTAACCTTTTGACCAGTGAAGCTGTTTTAATGTCAGAGATCGCTCTAATGTTATGCCCAGATATTTAGGGTGGGGGTTGTGGTTGATTCGACTACCACCAAATACAACATTCAGCTCTCTGTTGGCTTCTGTGTTACACAAATGGAAGTTATGCTAAATAGCCGTTTTAATAACACATAATAATAGCAAATGCATTGGCGATTTAAAAATTCCGCTTCTTTGAAATATGATGGATAAATACTTAAAAAAAGGTATATAACCCCTTACCACAATTACTAATCGTCTCCTAAATACGTATTTCGACAACTAAGTTGTCATCATCATTAGGTAAAACCACTAATCAAAGTGTCGCACGTGGGGTACAGTAAAGCTAGCATATCTGATCACGCAACATTAACATTAATTAGAAAAACGAAATTAAAAAAGACAATTCGCGAATCCACAAGTTTGGTATCTCAAAGTAACCAGGAGAAAAAGTACATGTGCTTACCATACCACCCTATCGCGAAGAACATTAATAGAGTTGTTAAAGAACGAGGTCGCCAAGTTGCCTTGTGGCCCGAAAATACCATCAAAAGTCTCCTAGGGAATACCAAAGATAAAGTTAATTTTAATTTGAAATCAGGTAATACGAAATGAATTGCGACTATTGTAGTTTGAAATATATAGGCCAAACGAAACGATCAATAAAAACCCGGTTTAAATAACACATATCGCATATTAAATTCAATAGACCAGAAAAAATCTAACGTGACCAACCATTTTTAAATACACTACACAATATGTCGATTAAAGGGTTAAAACTTGTCAAAGCCATCAATAATTCTCGCGATCTTGACGCATACGAAAGCATTCATATCGCCAAAAACAAATAGAACTCGATAAACGGAGACAAGGAACCAACTAATTGCCTATAGTTGTCTCTTTGCATTCTTAGAAAAGGAGGTAAAAAGGTTGTAGACGGTTCAAAAAGAGTATAAACACATGTGGGTGCCGTTTCCTTAAGAGTGGTAATTGTGTTGTAATTTTTAGTCGATATATTTGTATTTTTAAGTTAGTGTATACGTGGACGCCGTGTAAAGTTGTTGCGTGATCAGTTGTGCTAGCTTTACTGTGCCCCATGATTTTTAGGATACGATTAGTAATTGAATTATACAGGGTGTCTGCAAAAGGTCTTTACAAAAGCCTACCACATGTTCCTTTCAGCAAATTATGAGTTTTAAGTAAACTTACCTTAATACAAAGTTGCTTAGTTTGGGCGCTATACGACGCTGAAGTCACAATTTTGAAATCGTTTTATTGCATTTAATTTAAAACGGCCCATCCGTTTTTGCTAAAATTTGGTATGTTAGCATAGCTTATTGAGACAAAAAAAAACCACCACATCAAAATTAAGATCAATATCAGTCCATTGGCGTAGAATTTGGGTTTTTTAATAATTGCATGTTTCAGATATCTACGCCAATGGAGGAAAAGGGGTTTAAGTATAAAATATAGATTAACTAACTTATTTACTATAACAAAGGTACTCTTGATAAGACTCGATTCATCTCATGGTTTTTGAGAAATTTGCCTTTTAATAATTCACAGTAGTTTAAAAAAAAAATTAAGTTATTAAAAATAGTTTATAAAAATTCTTTAAAAATACAACATGCCAATTCGTATGGGCCCATTCCAAATAATGTTTGTTTGTTTTTGTTTTTTTTACACTTTAGTGTCTGACAGCTGTCATTAAACATTTAATGTCAATCGGCGAAAAACAATTTTTATTGTTGATTACCATAGCTACATCTAAACTAAATAATTGTCAAATTTGACAACACGTAATATTCTTGATAACATTCAATTTTATTTTTTTTCATTATTACAAGTATTTTTAATTTTCTAGATTTATAATGGCCTTGTAATACACACATGCAGAATATACCGATATGGTGTTGGTGTTTGGATATTGTCAAGGAAATGGTCGAGGGTGTGTCAGAGTGTACTCCGAAAGGTTTCCAAATCGTCGGATACCAAGTCACCCGACATTTGCTGCTGTTGAGAGACGGCTTCGGGAGACCGGGCAATTTTCTACTAGAACCATTGATTATGGAAGGCAGAGTTTTGTAACGATTCCTGAAGTTGAAGAAAAAATTTTAGAACGTGTTGGAGAAAATCCAGAAATAAGCACCAGGCAACTAGGTAGGGAAATAGGAGTATCCAAAGACATCATTCATGGAGTACTTAAAGAAAATTTGCTATATCCGTACCATAAAATGCGAGTTCAAGATCTGTTACCTCATGACCTTGAAATGCGCCTGGTTTTTAGTCACTTTGTTAATAGGCAAAGAGGAGATTTAAACTTTGGCAACACTATTTTGTTTACCGATGAAGCGTGCTTTACAAGAAGAGGGGTTACGAATTTTCGTAATGAACATGTTTATGCAAATGTCAATCCGCATGCAATCCAGGTAAAACATTTTCAAAACGAATTTAAAATAAATGTATGGGCTGGAATAATTGGTAATCATATTGTTGGTCCTGTCATTCTTCCACAAAGATTAAACGGAGAAAATTATTTGCAACATCTACAAAATACGTTGCCAAATTTATTAGAAGATTTACCTTTACAACTTCGGAGAGATATGTGGTTTATGCACGATGGTGCTCCACCACATTTTTCACTTAATGTTAGAAATTATTTAAATCAGCAGTACCCAAATAAATGGATTGGTAGAGGTAACGCCCCTGTAACTTGGCCACCACGTTCTCCGGACTTAAATCCATTGGATTATTTTTCTTGGGGATATCTTAAGAACATGGTTTACACGAGGACTTCAGATAACGAAGAACAACTGTGGGAACGTATTCAAAATGCAACAAATAGTATTAGAGGCGATGTAGAAGTTATGCGAAGAATACATTTTAATTTCCTTCGACGTATAAATCTTTGTATACATGTAAATGGAGGACACTTTGAACAGTTATTATGATATTTTTATTTATTGTTGATCATGTTTTGATAACTTAATTTATACTGCTAATTATTAAAATGCAAATTTCTCAAAAACCATGAGATGAATCGAGTCTTATCAAGAGTACCTTTTTTATAGTAAATAAGTTAGTTAATCTATATTTTATACTTAAACCCATTTTCCTCCATTAGCGTAGAAATCTGAAACATGCAATTATTAAAAAAACCAAATTCTACGCCAATGGACTGATATTGATCTCAATTTTGATGTGGGTTTTTTTGTCTCAATAAGCTATGCTAACTTACCAAATTTTAGCAAAAACGGATGGGCCGTTTTAAATTAAATGCAATAAAACGATTTCAAAATTGTGACTTCAGCGTATAGCGCCCAAACTAAGCAACTTTGTATTAGGGTAAGTTTACTTAAAACTCATAATTTGCTGAAAGGAACATATGGTAGGCTTTTGTAAAGACCTTTTGCAGACACCCTGAATGAAGGTTAAAATTTTAAGATTAATAGAACATCCTCCTTGCTGTTCCTGCGTGGGATATCTTTTTTTCGTATGCTTAATTTTGTTTGCCTTTTTTATAGGCCTCAAAATGTAAAGAATTGTGTCCCTGTACTTCCTGAAATACCAAATTTTATTTAAAAAAATACGAAAATGAAACGTTTCTAATATTTATTAGCAGAGAATTTACAATTTTAGCATTTTCATTGTTTGGTTTCGGCCTTCATTATATATGTTTTTACATAAAAATCCCAAAACATATACAACATAAAAAAATTTTGTGGTATAAATGCAATTGAAGCCCATTTTGGGTAGCAACAATCATCCTGAAGTAACGCACTCATGTGCGTTAGAAATATTACACTAAATTGGAGCTGAAACGTGAGAATAACTCTTGAAATAATGCATTCTGTCTAAGAGAGATGCCACTATACTTACAAGCTGAAGATGAGTTATTTGCTTTTTCAACCATTGGGCTTTACGATATGATTTGTTTATTACGGTAAGTAAATAATATCCGTACATTACAACGTGGGTGATGCTGTTTAAATATAAAACATAAAAACCAGTGCCTCCTGGAATAAATTTGATAGCAATCCATGCTACTATAATCATACCCGTGTGATGGTACACATGTAAAAAAGTCACTTGGTAATAGTTTTTCTTTAGAATGAAAAATATCTGGAAAATATTAAGCATTATTACATATAATAAAATTTCTAAAATTCTAGATGTAATTACTTCTAATAGAAAATGTTTCTACTTAAGTTCAATTTAGTAAATGAAGTTGATGGTTTCTACTACTTGAAGGTAACGGGCACTAAGATTTTCAAATTTTTCTTGGAAATATTTGAAAATATCAGTTAACAATAGATTATTGTTTTTCATTTAATTTCTTGAACATATACCTCCCCAGTGACGCAGATACGTATTTCATATTTCTACATATTCATCAGTACGCCCCTGCTGAAGAAGGATATATTCAGACACATTCACAAGAAGAACGACTTTGCTATCTCACAAAAATTATTTAGACTGAGCGTAGAAGTACATTCAGCGCTGCATATTATCAGACGACCGGAGTACTCGCTCTGTCTACATAACCAATGCAGAACTAAAGAAGTGTTTCCAAAGATGGCACCGCCGTATCTCTAGAAACTGAATTTTATTTGTGTCTTCACTCCTCCTTACAGAATAACCGCATATGTAATGTAACAGAATAAATTGAAACATACATAAGTAGGTAAAAACCTCACCAGTTTTGTATAATACAAAAGTATTTTTAATAATATAAAATATTATTAAAAATCTGGTGTGAAGAACTCAAATACCAGTTGAATATTAATATTATTGTGAATGTATCTGAATATATCCCTCCCAAGAAACGCAGATACGTATTTCATCTTTCTACAGATTCATCAGTACGCCCTTGTTCAAGAAGGATATATTCAGATACATTCACAAAAATAACGACTTCGCTATCTCACAGAAATTATTAAGACCGAGCCTAACTTAATATAACAGAATATATTGAAACATAAATGAGTGCGTGAAAACCTCAACAGTTTTGTATAATACAAAAGTATTTTCAAAAATATAAAATATTATCGAAAATCTGGTGTGAAGAACACAAATACAAGTTCAGTATTAATATTTGTAAACGTATCTGAACGTATCCCTCCCCAGAGACGCAGATAAGTATTTCATTTTTCTACAGATTCATCAGTACGCTCCTGCTGAAGAAGGATATATTCAGACACATTCACAAAAAGAATGACTTTGCTATCTCACAGAAATTGTTAAGACCGAGCGTAGAAGAAAATTCAGCTCTGCATATTATCAGACGACCGAAGTAATCGCTCTGTCTATTTAACCAGATACGTTCACAAAAATATTAGTAATGAACTTGTATTTGTGTTCTTCACACCAGATTTTTAATAATATTTTATATTATTAAAAATACTTTTGGGTTACTAACTTACTATGCGCTACCGAAGACATATACGCTATACTAGACACCCATAGTCAAATGGATGGTGTATACACTGATTTATTATTGAATTAATTGCACCTGTTGAGGATACATTTGACATCCTTTTGTAATATTTTCCTAATCCTAATTTCAAACATTTTTTATTGCTAAATATAACTAAATCTAGGATATAAAATTCACGCTAAGAAATAAGTAATTAAACTTCTAGTTTCAAAAATTCTTTTATTGTAAATACCACTACAATATTGTTTCGCCATACAATGGCTTCATCAGGTGGATGAAATACTGAATATGTACAATACAAGTTTGAATATTTATGTGAAAATTATTTGGGAAATGGTGGTGGAAAAATTTTTACAATCTTAAATTTAATAGAGGAGAGTTGTTTAAATCTAGTTGGTCATTTAAAGCTAATCCTAAACTATTGTATCTATTAATTTCTAAGTTTTCTAACAGGTTAAGTTTTTTACTTTTTTCTTGAATGTGTAAAATTTTGAAATCTATATTAAATTTATGATTGATATCTATACAATGACTTGCGAAAGTTGAATCTGTTTTCTTTTCTTTATGGCTTCTCTCGTGTTCTTTCATCCTAATTTTGAATATCCTCCCCGTTTGTCCTATGTATACCTTATTACAATCTTCGCATGTTAACTTATATACACCAGAGTTTGATTCTTTGTCTATTTTATCTTTGTTGTTTTTAATAATGATCTGTATAGTATTGTCTGCTTTAAATGATATATGTTCGTTATTAAGTTTTTTAATGAAAGTACCAATTTTTTCCGAAATTTTTCCTAAGTAAGTGATTGAATTATAGGAATTAATTATCTTGTATTTTAATTTTGGATAAACTAAGGAAAGGGTTTTAGATTTTTGTTGGCTATTTAGGATGTTATTGACAATATTTATAGAGTAACCATTGTTTAATGCTATTGTGTATATTCTATTTAGTTCAAGGTCGAAATTACTATTACTCATAGGTACATGAATTAATCTATATACCATTGATTGGTATGCTGATAATTCGTGTGTTATAGGATGAAAAGAATTAGCGTGTATTGTGGTATCTGTATGTGTTGGTTTATGGTATATAGCGAACTCGTGTTTATTAGTTTTGTGTGATATGGTTATATCTAGAAAATTAATGTTTTTATTTATTTCTGTTTCTATAGTAAAATTTACTATGGGGTGAATAGTGTTGATATAATTATGTAAAGTTTTTAATTGTCTATCTGAACCGTTAAAGCAAATTAATATGTCATCAACATACCTAAACCAATATACACAATTACCAAACAAGGGATGTGTACTAATTATAGTTTCTAAATTATTCATGAAAATTTCCGCTAATAAGGGGCTTAGTGGGTTTCTCATTGCTAGACCCTCTGTTTGTTTATAAAATTTCTTTTTAAATTGAAAATAATTTTGTTCCAGGCACGTTTCTAAGAGCTGTAAAATTTCGGTCTTTGTGACAATGTTCGTATTTCTACGTTCTAGTTGTAAAGTAATTAAATCTATTACCTCCTGGGGTGGGATACTGGTGAACAAATTCGAGACATCAAAAGAAATGAGTTTACATTTGTTTGATAATTGCAAGTTTGAAATATTGTTAATTAATTCCTGGGAATTTTTAACGGAGAACTTAGATTTGAATTTAGTGTGTGTAAGAATTAAATCTATTAAGTGTTTGGACACATTTCTACAAGGTGCTTTTACGTACGATACTACTGGTCGTATAGGTGTATTGTCTTTATGTAGTTTAATTAAACCGTATAATTTGGGAGGTAGGCGATTTACAGTGGTTAATATACGTTTTTGAGTGTTATTAAAAAGAGAACCTGATTTTTCTATAGTTTGTTTAATCTGTTTTTGAAATTTGTTAGTAAGATCAGATTTAAGTTTTATGAATGAATTATTATCGAGGAATTCATGAACTTTATGTATGTAGTTTGATTCCGGAATTGCTATAACTGTATTTCCTTTATCAGCTTTTGTAAATATAATATTGTTACTAGTCGCTTTCTGTTTAATTGATTTAATTATTTTATTTTCAATATTAAAATGCTTAGTAGTATAAAAGAATTTTTGAAACTAGAAGTTTAATTACTTATTTCTTAGCGTTATAATGAAGTTTCAACAAGTATCTCCTTCGTCAATTAACTATATAAAATTCACACAACATATTTCCAATTTTATAAATATTCAAGCTTCATTTTCGAATTTATATCGCTGTATACATAATTTTATTATCCTATTCAAATTATAAAATCTTGTTTAAATTGACAAATTTATTTATTGTTTTATAATTGAAGATGTCAGTGCAACAGTCGGCTAAGTGCACAGAAGCTAGTTTTAGTAAATCGAAAAAAACGTGTTACGACCGTTATTAATGTATTATACTTCTTGTTTATATACCGGTAGTTGAACGAGACAATAGCTTATCCTCTAAGCTGCTACAGGCCACACAATACGACCGATTTTGGCTCTATTTCGCGAGAAGTTTGTTGGTCATCCAATTTCACGTTTTGGCGACATTAATTGGCCATCGAGGTCATGCGATTTGACACCGTTAAACTTTTTTTGTGGCGAACAATTCTCTAACTTTAGAGTATTTGAAACACAATATTCATCAACAGATGGTCGAAACACCGGCCGAAATGTGCCGAAAAGTGTCCAAAATTACCTGGAAAGGATCGAGTGTTGACACAAATCCCAAAGCAGCCATTTGAATTTTATTGTATTTCACACTTAATGGTAAGGTCCAAACTTTATAATAAAAAAAGAATTCATTTAAAATTCAATTTTATATGTTTGTTTTACGCTTTTTTTTGTAAACCTCAAAATGGATAACCTTATACATTACTATAACTTGATTAATTATTCGAAAATAAAACACTTGGCTTAGTTTCGCAACTTCTTTAATTAGATACACTAACAATTGTTTCGGCTATTAGGCCATTATCAAAGAGCTATCTCAAACTCCTTTGATAATGGCCTAATAGCCGAAAAAATTGTTAGTGTATCTAATTAAAGAAGTTGTGAAACTAAGCCAAGTGTTTTATTTTCGAATAATTAATCAAGTTATTACAAGAATGTTTCACCAAGAAATATCTGCGAAGTCAACCAATGAAACTTATACATTACTGCCTTATTGTTGGAAATGAAGTTTCCAACAAGTTCAAGTTACGTTTGAAAGCAAGCATTTTACTATAATCTGTCAGATTGTTGGGAAAATTTATTAGTGTCAGTTATATTTTGACTAATTATAAATATTTAAAATGGCATTCAAACTAACAGAATCTGAGCGAATTAAAATTTTGATAATGTGCTACGATCAAATGTCGAGCTTTCAAAAAAAAAAAAAAAAGAAAACGCTCCCCGGAGCAGACCTGGTTTCGGCCAACTAAAACTGCCCCTACCCGTTCTTGCCAACGTCCAACGGCCCACCCGGCTTCTGAGGCTGCCTCAGCCCAGGGGTGGGGAGACCCAGAGGTAAGTAAGTCTAGGTAAAAAAAAAGTTGGATAAGGGCGCCACCGAATTTGTGCCGCTGTAAAATGCTGTAAAATATATACATCTATATAAAAAAAAAAAACAAGGCAAGTAGCGTGGGGCAGAAGGCCGGTTCCGCGACCGAGACTTGTTCCACTCTCGAAGATCGAGAGACGAGAAAAGAAAAACTAAGCTGTTTTCAACCCAAACAAATTCTATTTATTATACACACAGTATATATTTGAAGACAAAAGAAAATATATTAAATTGAAATATAAAATTTATATTTTATTTGCGGCTGAAGGCCAGGCACAAGTGAAGAAAAAGATTAATGAATTAAGTATAATATTATGTCATTTCCAATAAAACGTTAAGTTTAATAATTTACAGAGCGGCTGATGGCCTTAGTACACCAAAAAAAAACAATACGTATTCTTTCTTGTCGGTTCACAGTATATACAAATTCAACAATTAGTTGAAATAAATCGGCCTTTAGCTATAAAGTTTTAAAACTCAAATATGTAATTGCGTATAATTAAAGTAACTGATTAATTAATTAGCAAAAATGTAATACAAACAATTAAAGTGCTAATGAAAAAAAAGACTAATTAATTAGCAAAAATATGAAATACAAACAATTAAAGTGTTGATGAAAGTATTCTAATTTAATTTACCAAAAATATGAAATTCAAACAATTAATGTGCTGAAATAAATTTATGTTTAAAATCAAGGTTATATAGGAACGGCAACAAAAGTTCGTAAAGCGAACGCAAAGGCGACACAGGCGACACAGGTTTTTCGTTTAGAAAACACCTGGGATTATTTGTTGACGAACAATTAATTAATAAGAATAAAGATATATATATATGTGAAATAAATCAAGTAATTACGAATAACTAGAGAAAATAAAATAACTAATCGGGTTCTTATCTGGTGGAATAGCTCGGCGATCGTGTCCTTTTTCCCTCCAGAAAAAAACGAACGACACTTGCGGGAACAATCGGATGGTGTTATGTTATTTCCTGCCCGTCGGGTGTACCATCTAAATAAAGGAAGAACAACGAAAGTAAGCAAAAAGAAAGGTACAACAGAGAAAGCTCTATACATACCGAATTAATGCGTTCGATGGTGATTAAAGTTAAAGCGATAATATTTACGTGTTACAAGTTTTCTTCTTCTTTTCCAACACTTTAAATCCTCCAAGGGGAGATATGGCAATTAGCGAATAATTTTTAAATATCCTGATCGATTAAATCCCTCACGGGGCCGTGAATACAACGTTTACAATAAGGCCACATCGATCGATATCTGTGTGGGGAAAATAACGTAACTACGTCCAGAGATCGATAGCTAACAACGAAGTGTCTAGAGCGAGTCTCGTACTTTTCTTAACAAAAAAAAAGCGAGCACTAAAGGTCAAGAAAAAAGGAAAAAAAACTTGAAAGAAATTGAATATCAATTAAAATAACGATTAACGATACCTATACAGGTAGGTTCGGTTGAAATGAAGCGAAATATATTGAAGAAATTATTAATTAAATTACAAAATAAAGTAATAAAACGTTGAGCGTTACGGACACGTAACAAATGCTTGGATATGGTGATCATCAACGTTCATATGATGAACTTCGTGTTTTATTCAATACTCTTTATATCGATCGCCAAGAGAATACAAAATATAAATGACAGGATATAAATATAATTTATATCCTGTCATTTATATTTTGTATTCTCTTGATAAAGGCGTACTGCCGAAACATGTAGAGTTTTTTAAATACATATATTTTGAAGTAATATACAGACCTTTAATCGCCTACTGATTAGGTTTACTATATATATATATATATATATATATATATACAATATATTTAGAATCACTGTATAAGTTTGACATTAATATAGTGTCATTTATATTTTAAATTTCTTTTAAAAATGTACTATGTGTCGAAACATGTAAGATTACTTTAAACATATACATATCAAAATAAAACAGACCATAAATCGCCGACTAATTTAATCTACTATAGCATACGAAGGTCAAGAAATAAATATTATCTCTATTTATATACCAGGTGTCTCAGTTATGTTGTTCCAAAGGCGTACCTCCGTTATCTAGTAAAATAAAAATTTGGAACATCTGATATACACCTAATGTTCTTCAAATTGAGCATAATATTAATATTCTTTCACTTCCGGTTTAACCGGAAGCGACCCTAACTCTTTTGTTTTAAATAGCACCCAGTATATTTTCCTCAAAATTTCAACTCTAGTGAGAATTTTCTTTCCCTTGAAGTATTACACTTTGTATTTAGACTTCAAAACAGAGGTGAAATTGCATTTTAAATATTCAAAAATTGGGATCGTAGAAACCAAAGTGATCTATGGAAACTAAAGCAAAATTTGACATTATTTGACATTGACAGTTCATAAAGTGTTATTAAAATTTGCTTAAAAGTTGCTTAGAACGAAGTTGTATTTAAAATGAATAACAACGATTTTACAAATAAGGAAAAATTGAAGATGATCCTCATTTATGGAGAATGTAGAAAAAACACGCGCGATGTCTTCCGTGTTTACAGAGAGCGGTATCCTGACAGACATATGCTAAGCGCTATGTATTTTACACGTCTGACTTCAAATTTGGAGACATGTGGTACTTTTTCAAAGAAAGAAACCGTTTTTAAAGGAAACACTGCTACTGATGAATAGCAGTGTTGATGTTTTGGGAAATGTGCTTAGTAATCCGTTTATTTCAATTCGAGAAATTGAAGCAGAATGGAATGGGTATCTCTAGTTCTTCTATTGAACGAATCCTAAAATCCGCCAAATTCAGTCCTTTCGAAATTCACCTGCATCAAGGATTAAAACCAGGAGATTATGACAGAAGACTGACATTTCTTGCAAGGCTAGCGACTGCCCGTGAAGATGGCATTATTAGCTCATTATTATGGACAGATGAGAGCCGCTTTTATAATAATGGAACCGTAAATAGACACGATTGCCATATTATTGGCCAATTCAAATTCCTCATTGGATAAGAGAGACCAACTTTCAGAGAATTTGGGGAATTAATGTATGGTGTGGCATGATCTATGGATATATTATTGGACTAAAGTTTTGTGAAGGAATCTTAACTGGTGAAGCACATTTAGAATTCCTTCAGGGCGAATTTCCAGGTTTTCTTGAAAATGTTCCGCTGAATATAGGTGCCAACATGTATTTACAGCATGATGGGGCACTCGCTCACAATTCTAGAATTGTGATTATGTTAATAAGATTTTCCCTAATAAGCGGATAGGGCACACATGGACCAATAAGATGGCCTGCAAGATCACCCGATCTAACGCCGATTGATTATTTTCTATGGGGATATTTGAAGGATAGGGTAAACCACACGCCCCTTGCAGATTTGGAAGATTTAAAAAACAGAATTAGGAATGAATGCGCCGGTATTAATGCCGAGGTATTAAGAATTGTTGTCTCTGACGAACTTTTGCATCGAACCGAATGTTGCATTGAAGCAAATGGACATTTAATAAAATATTTTAATTAATAAATTTAATAAAATTAATAAGTATCATATTTTTGTGTTTTATTTAACATTATTTTTCTGTTATTTGACTTTCAATAAAATGTTTGTAATCTTGTCTAAATGAATATTCTTTTTAAAAGAGATCTTACAAATGCATTTTTGGGAAGTGTATTTTTGCTACTTTAAATTCAAATACAAATTAATGAACATACTTTTCATAATTTAATACAATCCCAAATTTTGGATATTTAAAATGCAATTTCAGTGAAGTGTAATACCTCATGGGAAAGAGAATTTTTAGTAGAATTCAAATTTTGTGGAAAATATAAAGGGTGTTATTTAAAATAAAAAAGTTAGGGTCGTGTCCGGTTAAACCGGAAGCGAAAGAATATGAATGTTCGGCTCAATTTAAAGAATATTAGATGTATATCAGATACCCCAAATATTTTATTAGATAACGGAGGTACGCCATTGGAACAACATAACTGAGACACGCGGTATAGATATATATATACAGTGTGTATAAGCCAAATGGAATAAATTCATTATTTCGGTTACTGTACATATTTATAAAAAATCCCGAAACATGTCATATTTAATTTATAAATTAACATTCTTCAACGTGAAAATGCGATCCCTACCTTCAACCCCCTTCGAATGACAGGGACAACCCCCATTTTTTTAAATGGGAAGTATAGGCTTGTGATATATCGTTGTAAAGGTCTCTTTATTCTCTATTCAAAAATGTTATAATTTTCATGTTTGTTGCAACAATTAAGATAGAATAAAATAAAATCATGTTGTTATCGAAATTCGCTACAATATACTCAAAAAATAAAATTTAATGCAAAATGTAAAAAAAAATTTAAAACGCCAAAAAAAAATATGTCAATATGTCAAAATATGTCAAAATAATTATGTCAATGAAGTAGATGTTCAAAATGTTCACCATGAACGTCTTGGCAACATCCTAATCTTAAATAAAACTGTCTTCTAACATTATTTAACATATCAGGCGTGATCGACCTAATCGCAAGCGTTATTCGTTCTCTTAAGTCGTTTAAATCCAAAGGTTTAGTTTTGTACACAATGCTCTTCAAATATCCCCATTAAAAAAAATCAAGTAAGGTCAGATCAGGTGATCGCGCTGGCCATTCTATCGATACTCGCCTTCCTATCCACCGATTGGGAAATATTGCATCGAGGTACTGCCGGACATTGCGTTGGTAATGTGGTAGTGCTCCATCCTGCTGAAAACATATCGTATTCATTGGAACTTGAGGGTTTCCTGGATCAGGATATAAATTTGCCAAAGTTGGAATGACATCATTTTGAAGTAGTGCCAAATAACGATCGCCATTCAAATTGCCGTCAATGAAAAAGGGACCAATGATATGGTTTCCAACAATACCTGCCCAAACATTAACTTTTACTGGGTATTGTGTGTGTTCTTCCCTCATCCAGTGAGGATTTTCCGTAGACCAGTAGCGGCAATTTTGCCGATTAGCATGACCGCTAAGAGAAAAAGTGCACTCATCAGAAAACATAACGTCTTCTAAATTGATAATATTGTTATCTAGCATGTCCATCATTCGCTCATAAAAATAAGTTCTTCTATCAAAATCGTCTTCCATAAGCTCCTGAGTAGATATAATTTTATAGGGATGCATTTTATTTTCTTTTAATATGTTTACTATCGATGTATGGCTAACATTTAATGTAGTGGATGCATGTCTACTCGATGTATGTGGTTTTCCATAAACTCAAGCATCACATCAAACTAAAATGATCAAACTGTCAATCTAAATGACAACTTTTAAATACAAAACAATTTACTAAGGCGTTTTAAACAAACTAATGTAGCCACGGAAACTTTTTAAAGTATTTTTAATGGATACCATCTAAAAAGCACATTGGTATGGTCTTTACTCACTTTCTTATTATGAAGACCTAAACGGGAAGTAAGTAATGCAATGATGCCTTTGATGTATGTATTAAATCTTTATAAACGCAAATGAGCATCTACTTCATTGACATTCATATTTTTTTCTGGCGTTTTAAATTTTTCTTTACATTTTGCATTAAATTTTATTTTTTGAGTATATTGTAGCGAATTTCGATAACAACATGATTTTATTTTATTCTAGCTTAATTGTTGCAACAAACATGAAAATTATAACATTTTTGAATAGAGAATAAAGAGACCTTTACAACGATATATCACAAGCCTATACTTCCCATTTAAAAAAATGGGGGTTGTACCTGTCATTCGAAGGGGGTTGAAGGTAGGGATCGCATTTTCACGTTGAAGAATGTTAATTTATAAATTAAATATGACATGTTTCGGGATTTTTTATAAATATGTACAGTAACCGAAATAATGAATTTATTCCATTTGGCTTATACACACTGTATATATAATTTTTGTGGTGTTTTTCCGCGCTTTGTAGATACGATATAAACTATTAGTTATTTTAAAATATTTTTATTTCTCATACATACATGTTTCGGAATTTTGTTCCTTTTTCAATGGTCTAGATAAAAAGTACCCTTATACATAATTATTTCACTTTACGTCAAAATTACTTTTACAGAAGTCACATGTGCGTATGCAATTACATACTATCGTCGTTAAAATGTATAAATGGTTGTTTCAAACATATAAATAAATAAAATATGGTGAAACTAACATAGGCAAGACAACATATTAAAAATTATTGTTAGCAAATGTGTGCGTTATTTTGGATATCTGATAAAATGTATGACATATTATATTTTCTTTTTTTGGTGTTTTTGTATGTCCGATTTTGTTTGTAAAATAACATGCTACATATAACAACATATAACAACATGCTACATACCTATCGCCCTCGTTTAATTTATTTACGTTATTATTGGCGTCACAGTTGTGTTATATTCTTCTTCGTTATTCATAAATCGGTAAAACTAGGTTTCTATTGAATTAGGGATATTAACAACACTTCTAGCTTGACAAAAAGACACAAGAAAACATTTCAACATTAAACGAAAATAAAAAATATATAAAATTCTTAATTTTTATTAACAAAAAAATTATAATCTTAATCACTTCTTTCTGCATATTTTTTAAATTTTATTATTCTTTTTTCCTAATATAAATGTTCTGAAATAAAAGTCCCCAAACAAATAAAACATGAATAAATTCTGAGGAATGAGAATTATCAAAAGCAATTTCGGAAATTTACAGTCAGTCTGAAACAATGGAGCTATAAATATTAGGAGTATTAAGCCAAATTGGGCCTGAAAATATAAATCTTTTTAATTAAAATCTTTTTAATAATTGTATTACAATACTTACAAACTGAAGACGAATTATTTGTTTTTTTAACCATGTATTGGAACGATATTCTTTATCAATTACACTAAGTAAATAGTAACTGTACATTACTACGTGCACAATAGAATTTATATAACCCAAATACAAACCGCTCCCTCCTGGAACAAATCTAGATCCAACCCATACCACAATTACCATTCCACTGTGATGGTACACATGTAAAAACGTTATCTGGCGTTGATTTTTTTTTAGAACAAAGAAAATCTAAAAAGAAATACAAAAATTTAGAAATAAATTATGGGAAACAGGTAAAGATTGTAATTGATTCAGCTTTTACATGATGAAGATTCATAATTCAAAATGAAAATAAAACTTTTAATACAGTAATCTTTACTTTATTATTATAACGGGTGTTCATTTGTACAATTTAATACAATTGTTAATTGTGATAACCGACTTCTTGATCTTGTTGCTCCCAATCTCGTTTGTAGTACTGATGATTTTCCACTTGTTCCAGTTGATGCTTACCATCCACCTTTGCGCATATCTTTGGAGTTTCCTGCATTTCCTACCTACCAGCCTACATTTCCATCTAACATAAATATTCGATACAATTTCCACCGAGCTGATCTCCATCAACTATATACCGACTTACTTGATGCAGATTGGTCATTTTTGGAACGTTTTTCTGATGCTGATTGTGCTGTGGATAATGTTTACTCCTATCTTTATGATATTTTTGACAAGCACGTTCCAAAGTATCCTTCACTGTTGACCGGAGCAAGACATGCGGCATGGTTCTCAAGCAATATAATTTCCAATTTGAAATTTAAAGGAGTACTGTCGACAGAAGTGGAAACGTACACACAATATTTTCTTCTTTAACCAGTTTAAACGACTTCGAACAATCTGCAGAGAGGATATTGTCACTAATTACTCTGTATATCTCAAGCGAGTTGAGGAATCTCTTAAAGCTGATCCAGGGAAGCTATTCCAATATATTCATGCGAAACGGTACAACGCGTATACCTAAAACGTTATTCTATGAGGAGACCTCTCTTGACTCTCTTCAGAGTATAGTTGACGCTTTCGCCAATACGTTCTCTTCTACACACCTTCGAAGCATGAATTTTTCCCTTTCTACGGAACAGTTGAACCATAGGCCTTTCACATTGCTTCCAGTTTCAGAAGATTTTATATGTTTTCTGAAATAAATGATTTAAATTTTCTAACAATGCGAGGACCTGTCGAAGTTATTTTTAGATAAGTGTCTATCTGAACATCTTTAACACTTATTACAAAAACGTTTACATTCGGATATGGCGATGGATACGCTGTGTTGAATTCTGAGTGCAAAAACTCGCACCCAGTCGTTGTTCTCCAGGGGTAGTATACAGGTGCCGTCCAAATATCTGCAGGAAAACTGGAGCTTTCTTGTATGTGGTAAATAGTCACAAAATTCTGTTATCCTTGAAGTCTTTGAGCTTCCTGATACGATCTTGTCGTGACTTTAGTAATCTGTCGACCTTACAGTGTTTCTTCTATGCTTATGTGCGGAGCGTACTCAGTATGGTGCAGTTGCGGGGTATCCATACTACGTCTACCAACAAATCACTTTGGAGAGAATTCAGAGACGTTTCTTTAAATACCTCCCCTTCAGGTGCGATGGAATTTATCCAATTCGTGGGATGGATTATAGCGTTTTGCATAATAGACATGGTTTTCGCTCTCTAACTGGTAGAAGGGAAAAAGCAAGTGCCACTTTTCTTTTGAAACTGGTCAACAACTACATTGATGCGTCTGGTCTTCTGTCTCAGATTGATTTTCTTGTGCCAGCTTACCGTACACGCTCGTGTGTCACGTTTCTATTGCCAACGGTCAGATCTAATGTTTTAAAGAAGGCACCTCTGGTACACATGATGTTGACATTGTACTCATTGTACACATTGTTCTCTTTCACACTTACTTTTCTATGTTAAGGCTGTTTTCATAACATAACTTTTAATTTTTCTATAAGCATATTTTGTATTAATTTATAATTTTCTTTTTTTGGTGTTTCGCTAATTCTTCGTTTTTTATTTTTTTTAAAATTTTTTATTTATGTATATATACTATTGTAGATTGCAACCATTTATAATTATCTTAATTAATATCCTGTAAATGCTTGGATAATAAATATTATTATTATTCTTATCAATGGGCTGTTCTTCCCTCAACTTGATGAAGGCATCACCAGGCAAGAATGTTAAAGCAAAAACATAATGCTGCCATTTTCCGCTAGAAGAGCCTTTATCTCTATAATCTAGAGTTAAATCCAATTATTGTATTTTTCTCCACCTATAAATACATGTTTAATTTAAAAAATTATATGTATATACATGTGTTCCTTATTACTATGCGAATATCTAAGGGTGTGAATTTACATAAAAAATAAACGATTTTGTTTGCTTTATAAATTGTGGTCAAAAAATATTTCGTTACGAAAATACGGGGTGTTGGAATATGGTAAGCCTATGATTTTTTTCCAAAATATAAATTATTTTTGAATTCCCCGTTCAATTTGAAACATAAGTGCTCTCTTGAGTTGTTTTCCTGTAATGCATCATTTTCGAGTTATTAAAGGACTTCCAAAATGATTATTAATTTAATAGGAAAAATTAAACACATTACGGGTTGGTATCAGCGTGTAGTGAACAACAACTGACAACATACGATACAAGGTCATCGAAAAAGGTATCCGAGATTTTGAAGCGAAATAAAAATCTTAATATAAATGGTAGAATATTTATTTGTACATCAAAAGCCGCAGCAAATCTTAAATTTATTTATCCCACCTAAAAAGTTTCAATGTGAGCTCCCCCCGTAGCACGGCAGACATCTAGCCGATAGTCTACGTACCGCCAGATGTTCTGAAGCATTTCAGGAGTCACAGTTGAAATTGCTATATTGATTCATTCTCTCAGATGCTGTAAGTCACGAATTGTTTCAGAATAAACAAGATTCTTAACGTAGCCCCAAAAGAAAAAATTGAATGGCGTCAAATCAGAACTTCTAGGTGGCCACATAACAGGACCATTCCTCTCAATCCAATGGTCAGGAACTCTGTTTTTGAGAGCTTCTTTGACGATTAGGCTGTAGTAACATGGAGCTCCATCCTGCTGGAAAATTACATTAATCCCCTTTTCCCTTTCAATTTCTTGAACTTGAGGGAACACATACATTTCTGCCATGTATGAGTAAATAATGCCTGTAATTGTGTTTTCTACAAACATGAAAGGGCCGATAACACGATCCTACATAAGTCCACACCAAACGCTAACTTTTGGTGAATCACGGACGTATTGGAAAACTTCATTTGGTTGCTGTTTTCCGTGCTGATAATGTGGAATGTTGCCTCATCGCTGAATAAATTGTTTTTAAGATACAAATTTCCATCGTCGTCAATGTTACGTAGCATCTGTACGGCAAAGTCAATGCCCTAGGCTTATCTGATGGTTTTATTTCATGTCTTAGGTGAATTTTGTAAGCATGTAATTTAAGACGCTTATGAATATTATTCTGAATAGCTGTTGTTCAAGCCATACCATGTTCCAAACTGCGTCGGGCAATGCACTTTTTAGGACTTCGGACACATGACTGACTTACACGCTCAATATCCTCTTTAGATGTGCGTGGCCGTTCTGAAATTTTCTTGATGCCAAGACTTCCAGTTTCCTTGAACTGGTTAAACCAACGAACAATGGTTTTGTCTGTAGGCAAATATTGTCTATAAGTTCGCCGAAAATGATGTTGCACTAACACAACTGATTTGAATTCAGCGTATCATAAAACATATTGCACTTTCTGCTGTACGATGTCATGATGGCTGTGAACTAACTGATCAGGTCCAGCCGCACTAAAATTCTAAAAATAAATCATACGCTTTAATAAAAAAAAAGGATAACGTATGAAATGATTTTACCAATAATGACAAGCAATTAAATTAAATAAGGATCTTAATCTAAAAATTTTATAATTAATTTATCTAAGATCTTGGATAAATCTCACATCGAGATTGCTATACACTGTATATGCTACAATTGTTATATATAACCCACTATAAATTATGTAGTAGCGTAAATTCCAATTTACAAAAATTTGTATAAAATAAATCTATAAAGATTTGTACACACTGTATATGCAGAAAATATATTAATTATATTACAAAATAACTGCTCACTAATTTCAGTTATAATAAAAAATTAGATGACTCAATTTAATTCAATAATTGTTTTTCCACACAGTATATGTAGAAATTTTTATGTAACCCAAAAAAAAAGTAAATAATGGTTGGTTAAATTCTTTTCACTAAGAAAATGACAAAAAGCAAATCGATAATTATAACATTCTGACTCTATATCTTCAAATTAAATGCTTCTAAACGATAAAAAAAATGCAATAATTAAATATATTATAAGGATAATTAATTTTACAATTATCACATTGAACAGAACTAGGGTAACATTACGTGTTTAACACCCTATATCTATGAAGTAGAATTTATGAATTTGTATATAAAAAATATGCTTAACAATTACGTATCTTAATACGAATAAAAAAATTATTTAATCAATTTATATCTAAACTAATATTATAAAGAGGAAACATTTGTGTTTTTGTATGTATGTTTGTAATGTTTTCACACAAAAACTACTGGACCGATTTCAAAAATTCTTTCACCATTAGAAAGCTGCATTTTCACTGAGTGACATAGGCTATATTACATTTTCAAAAAAAAAGGGATCCCCAATAAAAATGCATTAATGTAACCCAAGGTGTGAAAAAATTAGTCACAAAAAATCTGTCATCGCGTACGCTGCGGAAACTATTGTTGATAGAACAAAAAAATGTTTTACAGTATTATAGAACGTATTAATATCTACAAAAAAGTCTGCGAAACCATATGTCCAACTACTGTAGTTATGCCACTATAACTACTTTTTTATATTTTAAAAGTTAATAAAAGTGCCGACAATAATCAAACCATATTATTCATACATCTGTATTATTCCTTATCCTATTAAATGATATTTTATTAAAGACCATTTCAATACCAGTAAAATACATTTTAAATTATTAAAATCGGACATTCCATTCAAAAGATATAACGAATTTAAAAATGTCAATCTAAAGAAAATAATGTTATAATATAATGTAGTAGTATGGCGATGGCCATATTCATTTTGTTTGTAATAAATTGACAATCGAAAAATTATAACTGGAATAAGAATAGTATTGGCAGAAGGAATTTAATAACAAGTTCAATGAGAATGAAAAGTAATAGGAAACAGGCACAGAGAAGCTGTTATAGAAAGAAGTTAAACATAAAGTGATATAAAATCCAAAAATTAAGGATCACAAGAAAGGAAGATTAAATATTTAAGAGAATACACTCACTATTGTATTTATTCAAGGTAGGATCGAAGAAAAGAGAACATATACGATACAAATTTTATTAAAAGAATTTAAATAACACTGAGATATTTGAAACGTGACGTTTTTGAAGTAATATCAACAATGTGTCAAAAGCCAAGTGACAGGAACATTATTAAAATAGCGGGTTACATTGTTTATAAGTTATGTTAAATAACTAAATGGACTAAACAAAAAATGTAATCAATTCATCAGCTTTACAATTAAAAAAATAATTTTTTTGTCAAAAACATTTTTTTTCCTTTAACTTCACATAGCCACATCAACGCAATTGGATTATTTGTTTTCCAAGTGAATTTATATTTACTATAATACATTTATCTCTTTTCTCATTCATTTTATTTCAGATTTAGTCACAGCGAAGCGTGGTCGGGATTAGCTAGTAATTTATATACAGAATTTTATACAAGATCTTTTTCCTTGTGAGAGATTGAATTACATCAATTCTAATCTTCAATATTATGAGCAAACGTAATTACTACCTCATATCACATGGCGATTACTGGAAAAAAATGATCTTGTAGTCCATCGAAAATTCAAGGAAAAACTTTATTGAATGACCCTTAATAAATGTGCAAAATAGTCCAATTAATAGTAACAACTCAGGGAGTAGGGACAAAAAAAGATAGCAAACCTTTTATGATATACATCGTCGTTCAATAATAACTGACAAACCAAAATGAATAATTAAGGTAATGTTAAATTAAGAGTTTAATTATCACAATAGATTAGCAATAACTATAGAATATATTGAAAATATACAGAGGTGGAAATCGACGTATAACAAAGCAAACTATAATTTATTTTTCATATTGATTTATACCCTTAAATATTCGCATATCAATAAGGAACAAACGGTGTATTTAGAAACAATAAAACTTACCAGCTTGCCTCAAATAAAATCTGAAAGCTATTAGATTTTCTACTGGTACTACGACTATTTCCCTTGCTACGCAATTAATTGCCTTCTCAGAATCAAGTACTATATTCTTGGGTTGAAAGTAATATCCCAGTTTCAACTATTCGAATCTTAAAACTCTGAACAAATCCTTATAAGTATCTTTTTTTTGTCTTTTAGTAAGCAACATGCCAGTGGTATGTATATAGGAATGCATTGTGAATCTGTGCAATCACAAAAAAATTCCATCTATAAAATGATTTCTTGTTCACAAAGTAGCTTAATATTACTTTCACACGAGAATATAATAATATTATTCGATTTATTATTATAAAACGAAAAATCTTCGTCACGAATCGTTTTTATTTGTATTGAATCTAAATATTGATAAACTTCTATGGTAGAAGATAGCAATTTAGGATTGAATTGCAAGCGTATGAAGCTAATATTTTTGCTGATACATTTGACGTTACTGTTAACGTGTCCAGCATGAATTTTTGAAGAACCACTTCCTGGTGTATTAATTTACGTGGTCTAACTGACACAGCAGATTCTGCTTTTGTCTTCGTACCGTTACTTATCTTCTGTCGGTTCAAAATCTCATCCGAAAGTGGATCATGATTATGAAAACCCGATTTGTCGGGTCTAATAGGAAACACTTTTGCACTACAAGATTTTAATATGCAACATCAACACACTTCACCGCTCGATTTGTTATTGCGATATTTTTGAAATTTAAAATTGTCTATCACAAGTAACAACTTGCCCTTTTCACTTAATATTGTTGTATAAGATATCTTGTTAATAACACTTTCAAATTCGATTTTGAATCTGAGCGTTTTTGACGGTACAAATAGTTATGTATACCTATTATTTCCATCCCTCGAATAATCCGTTCGTAATTAAAATAATTACTATCCTATTTTATTTCAAAGTGATCTTTCCTCATGCCGGCAAAAGAGTCAACAACTCGGTACAAGAGTATCGCAACTCTGACCTGCAGTATTTTATTGTATCTTTAAGTTTGGGCCCAAATGCGGCGGTGGCATTTGCGGTGCATGTAATTTAATGGGCCATTTGCGGCGAGTCTATACGAGGGGCTATTTATATCTAGTTAGCCTAGGCCATTTTCCTTGAACAAAACAAAATCTCCTTACAATGGAAAGAAATAACAACATTTTAAACTGTAAAATCTTCGTCAAGAAATTGAAGTATTGCTATGCAGTAAATTTTGAAAGGAAGCATGTCGAATGCAAATGCGAAAATCGATAAATTGCAGTATCGATGCATCATCGAATACTTGTATTTGAAGAAGTTAACTGGTAGGCAAATTTACGAAAATACGCTTAATACACTTAGCGAACAATGCCCATCATACGCGACTGTCAAAAATTGGACTGCGTCATTCAAAAGAGGCAAGCTTCCCGTTGAAGACGAGAAGCGACCAGGAAGACCGATTCCGATGTCCACTCCCGAAAATATTGAGGCAGTTCATGACATGATATTCTCAGACCGTCCAATTGAACTGAAACATATAGCTGAGGCATTAAAGATTTCATATGAATGTGTCCATCATATAGCTCACGTCGATTTAAATATGAAAAAAAATTCTGCAAAACATATTCCTAAATGCTTAAACGCCTAACACATACGAGCAAGAATGAACTCTTCACGGTCAATCTGTGCCCGTTTTGAAGGAGCTCCAGATTTTTTGAAGCAGCTTGTGACTGTGGATGAAACATGGGTCCATTTTTACGGCCCAGAAACAAAGCAGCAATAGATTGTCAAAACTTACTTTAAATAAGGGGGAAAGTTTCGCAGAAACAGTTCACAGGTAAACACTGCAGTATTTAACAGTATTTATGTTTGCAAAAACGTTATGTGTATAAATTTTCTACTGTGAGGGTTCGAAACTCGACCGTCAGCGATATATTAAAATAACTTGTAAGATGTTTGATTTACGGGCATTTAACGTCCTATTTGGTAACAGTCTATCTTTAATCGAAAAATTGTAACGAACGTACATACGTAACGATCGACAACTGAACGAAACTTAAACTGAAATGAACTGTAACAAAACTATTTTTTTGTTATTGTCGTTCAACTTTAGGGTATCGTCTTCTATAATATAGTACAGCGCACAGTGGCGTGACAAAATTTTTTCTTCGCTTATAAGAGGGAAGAGGGAAATAATTTTATATATTATATATAATTTAATCTGTCCATTCTTCAGACGTTGGTCTTTTTATTTCAAGGATATCCGGTATATGTATTGGTGTGAGCGAGTAGTGACCATTTTGACAAGTTTATGATTATGTGTTTAAAAATTATCTTTATGTGCTTATTAGATTTTAGTTCTAAGAAATTGCTGTTTTTCATTTCTAATATTTATAGGTAATCAAGTTTTTTTACTTTTACTTACATTATAAAGGCTGGTTCAATAAAAGCACAACATTCAATTCTTTAATAAAAAGCATATTTATTTTAAATGAAAATTATTTTTATTGCAACTTTAAGTCCAAAATCTCCAATTAAGTATGAAAAAGAATATCCAGTAAATGGCCACCATAACTTTGCTGGCACATTCTTATTCTTTTACTAAAATTTTTTATCACATTTACGCAAATTTGCTGCTCAATTTCACCAACGACTTGTTGAATTTTAGCTGTCAGCTTTAATTTCTTTAAAATTGTCGTTGGATGGTTGAAATATGCGTGAGACTTTACAAAACCCACAGCCAGAAATCGCATGGCGTAAGATCACATGATCTCGATGGCCAATTTTGGTTGCCTTGTTGTGAAATGACACGATCCGGAAATCTGTCTTGCAATAACCGTATTATTTCTTATGCTGTGTGGCAGGTTGCTCCATCCTGCTGGAACCACATACCGGCCAGGTGTACACCGACTAATGCAGGCCATAAAAACTCTCTTAACATATTACGGTAATAGTCACCATTCACGTAACTGTGTTCCCGACTTCGTTCTCGAAGAAATATGCTCCAATAAATCCGCCATCCCACAACCCACACCAAACAGTAATTTTTGCGGATGCATTATTTTCTCACGAATTCGCCTAGGATGCTCAGTAGTCCAAACAAGACAGTTGTGTGTGTACACATACCCATCTAAATGAAAGTGAGCTTCATCGCTAAACAGGATTTTTTTCGAAAAATTAATATTCATTTCATGATTTACAGTTACAAAATGCAAGCCGCTGCGCATTATCTACTGGCTTAAGTTAATTATATCTTATATGGATAAAGAGGAAGATCTTTCTTTAAAATACGCCGTAAAGTAGTTCTTGAAATTGCCAACTCCTGTGAACGGTGGCGAGTCGAGGTTGTTGGATTCTTAGCAATACTTTCAGCCGTTGCGGCAATATTTTCGTTAGATCGTCCCGGCCGATGACAAATTGTTGTCTTCTTATCGACTACCGAAGCAGTTTCCTCAATTTTTTCAATCAATCGCTTAAGCGTCGTATGAGTGGGAGCGTTTTCTCTGTCAAAAATTGCAAACTTTCCCAGTATTTAAAATAAGTTTTGACAATTACAGTGGGCTGTTTATTCGTGTAATGCTGCATTGTTGATGATCGGGGTATGTCAACTTGACATGTACGACATTTTGGTCGCAACATATTTGATTAAAAACGAGTACCGTGAAAGCAAACGTTGCGCTCTTATTGGAATATTATTCATATTATTTTATATTTCTTACTTCTCGTAACAAAAAAAAAGAACATTCACTAAAAATAATTTGTGGACTTTTAGGACCGACATCATTTCATGCGAATGTATAAAAAGCTAACTTCGTACGAGGTCCTTCGTACGAATGACCTTAACATACATTTTTATAATATCGACAGCTGTTGTCTATGTAAGAATACGCTGTAGCGCATGTGTGCGTGTGTGTATAACTTATTTTAAATTCATAAGCGGGACATGATACAATTTTCAGGAAGTTTTTAATTTTGGAATCCATGTCGTAATAGACATAAGATTTTGGATTAACATTCTATATAATTTAATCTTTCCATTTCTTATACGTCTTTTTATTTCAAAAACTCATACACTTATACATTACATAGTAAATTTTATTCTTTCGCTTGGTTGAGTAAGATTTTTCTTTAATAACACAAAAACTACAAAATCTTAACTACAAAAAAAAAATTTTTTTTGGTGCATCTCTGTTTGAATAGTCGATAAAGTAGGTAATGTACAGTATATTGACATACGTCATTTTAACTCATCAGCTCTAGTTTACCTACTACCCTCATTGTGAATTGTTGTCGGTCTTGTTATGGTCTTGTTCGTAACTAGTCATTATTACAATATCATCGATAAAGTTTGTGTTACTATTTCATTATGGCTCGTACGTCCAGACGTTGTGTTAACGATCCTGATATATTTTGTTATGTTTGTGGTGAATACATACTGAAAAATCAGCGTAAATCGATTACAAACACAGTGCGTCGTTTGTATTTTGCTTACTTCGGTATTGAAATTCTACACCAAGATAAAGTGTGGGTGCCTCATAGTGTTTGTAAAATATGCGTTGAACATTTGCGACAATGGGAGAGAGGGAAAGGTAAGTCTTTGAAGTTTGGAGTGCCTATGATATGGCGAGAACAAAAAAATCATTATGACGACTGTTACTTTTGTATGATTAATATAGTGGGCATCAACAAAAACAATCGCCATAAATGGAAATACCCCAATATTTCTTCAGTACAAAGACCTGTTCCTCATTCAGAAAATGTTCCAATACCACCTTTTCACCAGGTAGTGCAGCAATCTCAGGAGGATGAAGCTGAAATACCTATTTCTTCCCAAGTAGATGATGACTTTCAATACTGCGGAATAACATCAGATCCTAAGCCATTTTCGCAGAATGAGCTTAGTGACCTCATCAGAGACTTAAATCTTTCGAAGGAAAGTGCTGAGTTACTAGCGTCACTAAATACCCATGTTTTATTTATCTCTGAGACAGTCGAGCTAAATCACGTCATTGGACTGCAAAAGATTGGCCTGTGAGAGATGCTCTTGTTGTTGGGGAAAGAAATGTTATAAATGAACCCTTAGTTTCAAGAGAAAAAATCATTCTGCCGCCGTTGCATATAAAATTAGGGCTAATGATGCAATTTGTTAAGGCTCTCGATAGAAATGGTCAATGTTTCCAGTTTATTTCTGACAAATTTCCTGGTTTAAGTACTGAAAAACTAAAAACAGGTATCTTTGATGACCTCAAATACGTAAATTGATGAAAGACACAACTAATTTTGAGACTTGTATGAATGATGTGGAGAGGCTTGCCTGGCAATCTTTTGTAGCAGTTGCACAAAATTTCCTCGGAAATCATAAGGCTGACAACTATGTAGAACTAGTAGAGGAAATGATGGTGCGATTCAAAGACTTAGGCTGTAATATGAGTATAAAATTACACTATCTCAATAGTCATCTACATCATTTCCAACACAATTTAGGAGATCTAAGCGAAGAACAATGGGAACGTTTCCACCAAGACCTAAAAACAATAGAGAATAGATACCAAGGAAGGTGGGACAGTCATATGATGGCTGACTATTGCTGGGGAATCATGCGAGATTGCCCGAGTCAGTTTCATTCTAGAAAATCACTCAAAAGCCAATTTCTTGATGTTTAATGTCAATAAAATATATATCTTTTCGTGAATTGTGTTTTTTTTTCTCGGGAACTAGAGCTGACAGAAGAAAACGGGTAACATTTTTGATATCGCCATGTAAGACATACTTAAAATCGGGTCTAAAATCTCCAGCACCAAAATGGTTGTAGGCCAATGTAATAGTACGAACATGGAAACTATGTTACGAAAAAATATATAACGTAATGAATAAGCGTTATTATAATTTGTATTAATTTTATTTTTTAATGTATTGGGATTCACTTTAGACATCAATCAGTTACTGATTTAAATATACATAATAATAATTACATCCAAAATAATGAAAATTTTATAAAAGAAAGGTGCAGAATAAGATTTTTTATGCTAATAGTAATGAGATTATATTAAAAGCTTGTGCTCGTGCTAATGCTGGTGCATATGATGTTATGAGTGCTAAGTGCGTAAAACTCATAGTGCGTGTAGGTGTTGATAAATAATTGGCTGTAGTTGCAATAAACAAAAATGGGTACCAGTATACTAAAAATATTTTTTTCAGAAATACTGACACAAAGTTTTAAACAAACAAATTTGTTTTCAAAAAAAGAAACAAGATGAAAAGAAAAGGGGAGAAAAATCAAAAGGAAATGAAGAATTAATACAAGAAAAAGATTATGAAAAAGGAAGACTCATGAACTAAAGACATTTTTGATAATTTTCTTCTTCAACTTTTATCATAACTAAAAATGTATTGTTTCCAATTTATATAGAAATTGAGTGATTTTTATCGTTTTTGAAAAGAAAATTTCATAGGGGGAAGTATTATTAATTTATTCTCAACAAAATTTAGGGATGGAAGTCGAACTGGAGGACAAGACGTAAAGCGCTAGAAGAATATTAGAGATTTTGAAGGCAGCGAAAGTTAAATTATGTAACAATTATACTATATTATAAAATACATAATATAAAAATTGAAATCTGTTAAAAAAGGTCGTCGGATATCTTAGAAAATTATAGTATTCGTAGAAACAAACAAAAAAGTCTTAGTAAACATGTGTTCACGACTCAACTGTTTCCGACTTATACTCGTGGTCGACTTTCTGTTTTAAGTTTGAAACTTGTCGTCTTTGTGAAGCAACTTATTGTAAATTAAAACTAGCTCTGTCATCTGTCGGTAGATTACATAACATTGCGACAATTTTTTTATGACATGCATTTTATTTACGAATTTGGCTTGTCTTCTAGCCGCCTCAATTTCTAGTTCTACTGCGGGATTGGAAACTTATTTAGGTCTACCTGAATGTCTATTAATTTTAAATGAACCAGTGTCTAACAGCCGGTTATGATGTCTTGTAAAAATTTTATTACTCGATAATAACCATTCGGAAATGCTTCGGCATAGATACGCTGTGATTTAGCAGTTTCTTACCGCTTGCACAAGTACGGTTGAGCGAACGGTAAGAAACTGCTAAATTACAGCGTGTCTATGCCGAAGAATTTCCGAATGGTTGTTATCGACTGATAAAATTGTCCCAAGACTTCATAACCGGCTGTTAGACAATGGTACATTTAAAATTAATGGAGGTTTAAGTAGACCCAAATTAGTTTCTATTCCCACAGTAGAACTAGATATTTTGAGGCGGATAGAAGACAAGCTAAATTCGTCCGCAAAGTGATACTAGTTTGCGTATGCACGTCATTTTGCTGGCGGCGAATATCTGAATCATCGATAACTAGTTTCGGTCAGTTGTCTGCTAACTGCGTACAAGTATGCATCGCATTTTGACAGTCAGTTGTTGAGCAAACTAATTGTAAAAAAAAAAGAGCGTGCCACCAAGTGACGGCTGTAATTCGTTATCTGAATGCTAAAAATGTGCAGCTAATCGAATTATTTAGGCAAGTCAAAGACATGTAAGGCGATGTGATGGATAAATCCTCTGAGCGTCGTTGGTGTCGAAGTTTTACTACTGGAAGAGAGAATGTCCATGATAAAAAACAAAGTGTCCGTCCGTCCATCATTATGGATGATTTGTTGCAGGCTGTCGACGAACTAATTAAGTAAGATCGGCGTTTGAGTTTGGATAATATTAATGAGGCTTTTTCAGATATGTCTCGCATTATTATCCACGAAGATACCATATTTCATTTTAAGTATTAAAAAATTTGTGAAATTTGTGAATTCCGCGCATGCTCACAGATGCACACAAACAGAAATGCATGGCCTCTTCTTTGAGCTTTTTAGAGCGCTATTCAAATGAAGCATTTGACTTTTTCTTTCAAGTAGTAATAGGGTATGAGACTGTAACTGAAACTGAAAACTGAACTGGATTTCTTATGCTACACCTGAAACTGAGCGTCAGTCTATGCAGTGGCATCATGCTGGTTTACCGACTAGACCAAAAGAATTCAGGCAAACGATCTTGACTTGAAAACTAATGCAAAGTGCAAAGTGGTTTGCTTATTGCGAATGGCCAACATAAACGCAGATGCATACTGTAAACCACTGAAGAAACTAGGGCGGTAGATCCAGGACCATAGGCACGAAATGCTTTCTAGCGGCATCATGCTTCTGCATGAAAATACTCCGCCTTATGTTGCCGTTAAATCGAAACAAGACCTTGAAAAGTTTCGTTGGGAAATTATCGATCATTCCCTGACTTGGTGCGTAGTGTCTATCATCTCTTCAGCAAACTGAAAGAATTTTTAGAAGGAAAACGTTTTCAAAACCATGAAGAACTCGGTTTTATTAATGGCTTTTATTAATGGAATAGCATGATGCTGATATTTAAGAGCTCGTTACATGATACGACAAATGTTTGATTTTAAATGGAAACTATGTAAAAAAGTAGCATACGATATGAAAATGTAAAATAAAAAGTTTTATATAACATTTTAATTAGTTACAGTTTTGTTTGAAAACGGGTATCAGTTTCCGGCAGGACTGAACGTCAGACAACATCTGATGCGAATTCTGTGGGAACGCTACCACATTCAAGCGCCATTCAAGCAAGTTTATGCTGTCCTCTATTATGGTGTTTGTCAACGGCTTTTACGAAAACTGGCAGAACCACCTACTTTAGCGATTTAGATTTTATTTGGTGACGATGCTGGGTTTACAAGAGACCGAACATTCAATTTTCGTAACAATCACGTGTGGGCAGATGAAAATCCCCATGCTGTTGTTGAGATGGATATTGTTTAATTGATCCATTATTTCTTCGTTTAACGCAACAAGAATACTTGAATATTTTAAGAGATGAATCACCTGTTTTGTTAGAAGACGTACCACTTTTTAACAGATTAAATATGTGATTTATCCACATTGGAGCTCTTGCACATTTTTTCATCATAGTTAAAATTTGTTTAAATCAGGGTTACAACTGTAAATGGATCCAACTACATGGTCTCTTAGGTCGTGACACACGTGACACGAACGTGACACACACATACAGCATGTAGTAACAATGAATCGGCCCATCCCTGTAGAAATTTTTAGAATAGTCAGTTGATAGAAGATTGTCGGTTTTTTCTCTTGTTGCAGCTGAAGAACGACAGAACCAGGATTCCGGACGGGACAGGGAAGCTCCCGACCCAGAAGGTACAAAACTTAAATTGTTGTACATAACAAATGAAATACTTGGGGAGAAGACTTCTATAGGTATAAGAGAGCAAATGTAACTAGTTAAGTAAGGTCCTAGTTAGCTTAATTCTAAAATTAGATAGTTATAAGTTGGCTAGATTAGTAAAAAGTATATCAAGGTAAGGATCCAGTGTAGGGCCACTAAACGGCGCACCGGAATTTAGGATAATTTGTATTATCTTAAGTTAAACCTAACCTAACCTGACAACAAACGTCTAAGGTCCAACTCTGCTCAAATTATCCTGCACATATTTGCATGCGTCTCCGACTTATGACAGCATTTGTATGCGTGTTAGTTGTGCAAAACAATTTTCTAATTTGTATAATTTGAGACGACATGTAAAAAAGTTCATCCCAACGACAAGAACCTGTTGCTTGGAATTCTTCGCATGAAGAAAATTCCATTTTCTTGGATTCAATTTCAAATTATGTAGCCCATTAAAATACTTTATCACACACATAGTTTATCACACACTTTTTTAGCCATTTCCTTGGTTGTCTTGGTGCAGTTCGTGTTGCTTCTTATTGTGATTAATAAATTTCTAAATATTGTTAAAAAAATTTCCTGTCGTCTCAAATTATACCGTCTCAAATTATACGAATTAGACAATTGTTTGGCACAACTAACACACATACAAATGCTACTATTCATATTATTAAAATATTATAAAACGTCGGAGACGCATGCGAATATGTGCAAAATAAGGAAGAGGTGGGCCGTAAACGCTTGTAACCTGACATCTCTCGACATCTATGTTTTAGTATATCTAAAAAAATTAGTGTACGCACGTCCTGTAAACATTTTGGAAGATCTCAAGCAATGCGTGCTTAAGGCGCGCTTAGAAATTAATGATGGATATCAAAACTAATTTCTTTAAATTATCTTTTGTTCTATATACACTGTCATCAGAAATTCTTTGTAATATTTATCCTAATGAAGCAATATTAAATCGACTACAAGTAAGAAACAGTTGAATTACGAATCCGTGTTGACTAAAACTTCTTTGTTTGTTTCCACTAGTATTATAACTGTACAAAACATAGGAAAATTTTTTTTGAACATCCAGTATATGACATGGGTACTATACAAAAAAAAATCCAAAAAAGGTGCAAGTATTACAAAACATGTATTTCAATATGCTCTCGAACCATTAATGAAAATATAATGTATTTGTATAGCAATAAGACTGCAAACTAAATATTGAACATTCTTGGTAGTAAATTTCTACAATTACTAACTTTTGTTATAAAATTAGTTACAAAATAATACAAATCTGTATAAAAACAAATTTGTATCTGTATATGCATGGACACACAGTACGTATTTACCAGCTTTTGCTTCAACTACCAGACGCATGCGTTTCTGTGTAACCACTTTGTCAATGATAGGTTTACGAAGACAAAAGACTGTAGGTACACTTGCGGTGATGTAGCAAGTTTTGTCCTATCCGAAGACATCAGATAACACACCGATGAGCCTGTAGAAAGGTGAAATACGTATCTACGTCTCTGGGGATAGGATATATTCGGACACGTTCACAGAAAATATTAATAGTGAACCTGCATTTGTGTTCTTCACACCAGATTTTTAATAATATTTTATATTATTAAAAAAACCTTTGTATTATACAAAACTGGTGGGGTCTACCTACTCATGTATGTTTCAATTATTCTGATACATTACACATGCGGTTAAGCCGTAGTATGAGTGAAGGCACAAACAAAATGCAGTTTTCTAGAGAGATTGGCTGTGCCAACCTTTGGAAGGGCGTCGTTACTTCACATTAATTACGTTGACGGTATGCGAGGTACTTCGGCTGTCTGACAACAGGCAGCGCCGAATTTACTTCTGCGCTCGGTCTGGATAATTGCGGTGATAGGGCGATGTGGTTCTTTTCTGTGAATGTGTCTGGGAATATCCTTTCTCCAGCAGGGGCGTACCGATAAGCCTGTAAAAAGGTGAAATACATATCTACGTCTCTGGGGATAGGATGTATTCGGACACGTTCACAGAAAATATTAATAGTGAACCTGCATTTGTGTTCTTCACACCAGATTTTTAATAATATTTTATATGATTAAAAATACCTTTGTATTATACAAAACTGGTGGGGTTTACCTACTCATGTATGTTTCAATTATTCTGATACATCAGATAACTTCATGCCATCTGACGGACAAAACCGACCACGCCGGAAAAAATACGCATATTACTGTGAGTCCATTAACTCGTCGCCAGGTGGCGTAGTATAGCAAAAAACAAATTGCATGTCGATGCGGCAACTCACATCAAGCTTTGATACAAAATAATACAAATCTGTATAAAAACAAATTTGTATCTGTATATGCATGGACACACAGTACGTATTTACAAGCTTTTGCTTCAACTACCAGGCGCAGTTGAAGCAAAAGCTGGTAAATACGTACTGTGTGTCTATGCATATACAGATACAAATTTGTTTTTATACAGATTTGTATTATTTTGTATCAAAGCTTGATGTGAGTGTCGCGTCGACATGCAATTTGTTTTTTGATAAAATTAGTTCATAGAATTTTTACAACTACTTCAGTTTCAGTTTGGGTACTGATCAACCAATATTTTTATAGAGGCTTATACAAATAATTATTCACAGTACTGAAAAAATTTAGTATATCAGAGGTAAGATCTGACTTAGAGCTCATAATATTAAATCTGGAAAAGTAATACATGTCTGGACTATGTAAGCTGCCATTAGCAGAGGGCAATATGGATAAAAATATGGAAAGCTGAGAATAAATATATAGCAGGGACAAAAAGAGATAAGAACAACCAAATGTCGCGAATTTAATGACAAACTGACGCACAACAAGTCGCAAAATAAATTATGTTAAAAAATGACTAGGGGTAGAAGTAGTTTATTTGTATCCTAGGCCAAAAACATATCAACACTTTGTAGAGGTGTTAATTTTATTAAACTTACTGTTCTATTTCAAGGGCTGTCAAATTCCTATTCACCTCTAACAGCAAGGCTGTTTTTCTATTCATCAACATACTATTCTGGGGTTCATTACGGAACTTACTCAAAGGAAAAACTGTTGACAAAACATTTATTTGAAATTTGTTGTACAAACGAAATTTAATCCGTCAAAACCGTTATACATACATTCACGTATTTATGAGTTTCGGCATATTCGGCTTGTACCAAATTTTCTAATTTATCTATTATGTTTTTAGATACATGGATCATTTTGATTTTTTCGGCATAAGTTGATTCTGAGTGAAACTAATGCTGTGTTTATTTAACTTCATGGCATATACAAGTTTTATAGAAAGAAAACACAATAATAAACATTCTTCCAAACATCTTCTAAAAGGAATAAACTATTAATTAACTTTACGAAAATCTTGTCTGAAAATACCTTCTATTTCGATGTCATCATTAGTATCAATTGCTTCGCATCCCTTTTAAATTAGATTTACATTTAGCTAAATTTTTTAAAGAGGTAAATGTGAGTTTTGGAAATTTAAAAATTAAAAACATTTTATGATTTGAAAATTATATTTATTCAAAAATATATACAGCTACATATTTTTATACAAAAATAATAAAAACAAATACATAAAACCTACGAAAAGTTAAATAAACTGCATATCCTGTTACATATTAAAGATATTTAATGAAAACGTAGGCTGTAAGTACAGTATAGTCCGCTTATAATGGACTCCAAGGGACCTCCGATAAACTCCATTAGATCCGTGTGTCCATTATATAGGAAGGAGGAGATAGGTGTGAAATAATATAGCAAAATTTATATGAAAGTTTATATTTTAAAAAGTTAAGTAACTCTGGAACTCGTGAACGCAAAAGTAATTTTAAAATAAATTAAAACATAATATGTATATAAACGTATACATATATGTATCTAGATAATAGAGAAGTATGTATGTATTTATATCAGAAAATCTGTAATTTTTGTTTGAACAGACGTATTATGCATAAATTGGTACAACAAAAACCTATGCATCTTGTTTAAATTATATAGGAAGTCCTTTTTATCTGTTTGAGGTTGAAATAAATTTTGAAGTTTTCCTACACGTGTTAGTGCTTCCTTTGTAGATATGACTTCCATATCTGTTTCATCATCCTCACTGTCTGACAAAACTTCTTCACCGCATTCTCTCATTACTTCGTCAACTAACGCTTGATTAGTAATTGGATGTTCTGTAGTTATAACATTCTTATCGACATAGGCATAATCTTCAAACTAGATGTTTTCATGTAGAAACATCTCCATTTTCAATAATTGACTTAATGGAAGATCATCTTCTGGATCAAAATTATTGTTGAAAGCTTCTGAATCTACATTTTTTATTACACCAGCGTGACGAAAGCAATTTCTAATCGTATCTGTTGACACTTTGGTCCATGAATTGTGAAGAATTACGATCGCATCTAAAATAGAAATTGACACAATCCGATCTGTTGCTTGCATCTCAAGAATTTTTAAGAGTAATTTTTTTCTGTAGGTCTGTTTTTGGCTCCAAATTATTCCTTGGTCCATCGGTTGTAAAACTGACGTTGACCGCGGTGGAAAAAATGCAAGCTTTATATTGTTTAATTCAATATGATGGTGGGCTGGGCAGTTGTCTATAAGTAATAGTATCTGGCGTTTCTCTTTATTTAATTCAAGGTCCTATTTTTTCACATAATTTTCGAAAATAGATGACGTCATCCACGCCTTTTTATTGAATGTGTAATCTACAGGTAAAGTTCCAGTATTTTTGAAGCATCTAGGCTTCTGAAACTTTCCTATTACTAGTGGCTTTCGTTTTTCTGATCCCGAACTATTTGCACATAACATCACTGTTATACGTTCTTTCGAAAGCTTCCCTCCAAAACATTTTTCACCTCTAAATTTATGAGTTTCATCTGGTGTGAGCTTGTAAAACATCCCCGTCTCATCTGCATTAAAGATATTATCCGGAGAATATCCGTTACTAAGCGATGGCCAAATATCTGCAAGCCATTGGTCGGTGATCGTTTTATCGACAGAACCTGATTCGCCACTTATTTTACCGAACACTATTGCATGTCGTTTTTTAAATCTGTCTAACCATCCACTACTGCACTTAAAATCACCTCCACTTAATTTTCCAAATTCTTCGGCTTGCAATTGTAACATTGCCCCACTCACTGGAATATTATTTGTTCTCTGCTGCTGAAACCATCTGAGTAACATTGTATCCACTTATGGACGTGACGAACTACGCAGTTTTTTTTCTTCGCATTTTTATGCCATTTATCCTTAATTTTTGAGCGATTTCCCCATATATTTGATACTGTTGATTTATTTAAATTTAAAGTCTTACACATTGTACTTTGCGATTTACCACTTTCAATTGCTTCAATAATTTTTAACTTTTCATTTAATGAAATTGATTTGCGATTTTTAATATGCTTCTCCATGTTATCTAAATATGTATTATTCATTCAAAAGCGCACACACGACTGATAGCACCTTTTCAAATAACGGTTTGAATGTCAAATTTTATTGTATTTATTTAGGGGAATTACCAAAACGTTCCGTTTATGGTGGATTTCTCGTGGGTTTATAGTCCATTAGAACCGAAAGTCTGTTATAAACGAGTCCATTATAAGCGAATTAAAATACACATGTTTAAATAGGATTGAAATTGGGACCTATAAACTTTGTCCATTATATCCATTATAAGCGGATTATACTTAGGTTGAGTTAATGATATTTTTTCAGGAACAAATTCATCCCACTGCCTCATCAAAATCGATAGGTCTGAATCCGTTAACAGTGAATAAGTACCTATCTCTCAATCTTATTACAACAGCTATAACGTATGTATCGGAATTAAATAAATTGAAAATTTTTCTGAAACGAAGTTATCGAAAAGGGCATATTCGACACGTAATGTTGTAGGAGGAGTTAAGGCAAGGGGAAAGTGTTATGGAGACATCTATAACATAACTGACAGGAAAGTGTATAATTTGTTTGCCAAAATAAATTCTGTGATATGTCCGTAGAATATTGTAGCTTTAAAATCATTAGCGCATTTACCAAAGAAGTGAAATATATTTCGCTCTACCATCTACCAACATTCAGGAAAGATAGAATAAGTAAGGAAGCTGGATATTTGGGTTCTTTAGTGAAAATAATAAAGCGGATAGTTTATTCACAGCGGCAAGTTTTTCACGACACAGTAGTGATTCGTTTCCAAAACACATCATAACAGGACGATATATGACAATTTTTAATCCAAAAGACAGTGGATTGACGGGGATAAATCATCAAAACCAACGCCAAAAATTGAGGTTTACGGAAGCAAATATTTATGATATAGTGTGGATATAGATGTGATATAATTATCGTGGTATTTATTTCGATTTTTTATCACAATGAAACACTTAACACCCACTTACACGCCGTGTAACTGAACTGAACTGAACCCAAATCTCGTTGCATATTTATAAAAGTTTTATTGAAAAATATCCCGCACTCGTTAATAAGAAAAATATTTTCTTCAATGATAACACAAAATTACCTGCAGCAAGATTAGCGCAGCAAAAATTTTAACGCTCGGCTATTTTGTTATGCCTCATTCGTCAATATCACCAGACTTTGAACCACATCATTATTACCTTTTCCAATCGCTACGAAATTCATTGAGAGGAAAAAAAATCTAAGGGCAATGAGGATCAGTCATGTCAAAAATTGTCTTACATCAAACCAGCCTTTCTTTAACATCACATCAAATCAATGTTTCTTTTTGTCACGAATACTGTCTCGAGGTCCTGAGTTGATTCCTTTCAATTATCGTTCATCGAATTTGCTTGCTGTAAACCTCATTTGAAGCATTAAATGCTTATTGAGTCAAAACAGCAGCCTCTAGCGTATTTGTGATCGTACACTTAGCTATAAGTGAATTGCATTTGAATAAATATGTAAAGACTAAAGTTAGACTTAATGAATGAAACCAACATATCAGCTTCGTTATACAAAGGACAAAAGTTTTGCTAAATAGCGCAGTTGAGAGCTGTTCAAGCCTACACGGTAGCCGACGGCTCGGTTTGTTTTAGTATCCGTCTTTTCCCGAACTGTAGAAGTGTAAAAAGTTCACTATGTCATCTTGATCTAAGGCAGAGTACCGGGCAGTTTCATGCTCTGTTCGTGGAGCTGAATATTGATCAGTGTTTAGAGGTTCACTCCCAGCGAGAAAAATTAAGCTTAGAAAATGCTCCTAGGCCAAAACACCCCTTCTCATCCTTTATAGAAGAGAACATTGTCGCTTAAAGAATAGTTCAAGGTATGTAAGCTATCGCGAGATAAATCAATTCTGAGTACTCCTGCAGTAGCAATTCGTATCACTTAGCATCAACGCTTTCTAGTAAGAAAGGTTTATTGTTTATCCCACGTGTTAACCAACAAATTTAAATTTTTAAACTTTTCGAGAATGGAACTTTTCGAGAAAATTTCGAGAACTTTTGAAGAAAATGGAATATCTCATTATGGCATCTTGACAGGTAACCTAACTTTGTCATGCCCACTAAACAACAGAAGAAAGAAAGACAGCTAGCGCAGAGTGGTACACCGAGGAACAACTCCATAGAGTTGCTCAACCCCTTAAAAACATTATTCCTCGCTCAAGACTGTGTACCTGGCTTGTTTGTCACGACAACGCCCACATGGTCCATCGTTCCAACGTATGTGCTGAGTATTTAACAAGACTTGATCTGACGATGTTAGAATATCCCAGATCTCACGTCATGCAAAGAACATGCTGACAGGGAGGACGTTTTCCAACCATGATGGTCTTTTTAGGCTGCAGGATGACAAGTATACGTACAACGTACGTAGAACACAACGGGAAAAAAATTGAACATGGGATGACAAAAGAAATTAATATATTAGCGGGCATTAGATAAGGAGATAGCCTCAGCCCATGTCTATTTAAAATGATCATGGATAGAATAATCGAAGCATTACATGAAGTTAATACGATGTACAAGATGGTAACCCCTCATTGAGAATTTTATGCTATGCAGACGACGCTGTACTTACAGCCGAGAACGAAGACGTGTACTGTACAGATTCAAAATAGCAGCCGAAAACTTAGTATAACAAAATCATACGAAAAAAACTACTCCATGATCATAGCGAAGGATTCCATCAGATGCAAATTAGTTGTCAACGAGGACATAATAAAACAGGTGATGAACTTAAAATATCTGGGATTGAGGTATCAGGCGACAGACGTCTACAGCAAGAAGCGAAACAACAAACAAATAAAGCAGTTGAAATATCAGCATACCTACGTACGAAAAATATTATGGCGAAACAAATTCATGAGTAAAAAAGTAAAATCAGAGTATATAAAGCCTGCATCAGACCTGTGCTAACTTACGCCGCTGAAACAAGGGCCGAAATATCACAAACAAAAAGAACAATGAGAACAACAGAAATGCAAATACTTAGGACTATAAATGACACCACGCTTAAAGACAGAATGAAGAACGAAGACATACTAAGGGAAATCGGAATGCAAGACGTAAGATGGACAAGAATGCGACGCAATTTCTGGAAAGAGTATATTGATAGTATGGGCCCAGAATGACTGGTAAAATTGGCAAAAACACAGAAACCGAACGCGAAACGACCGATAGAACTTAGCAAAACCACCTAAGCGCTGGACATCGCTATCGCAAGAGGGAAAATGACAGAAAACAACAGGACTAGGCCCTACTAGAAGATGAAGAAGAAGAGGCCCAGTAAATCGAAAAGCAATAAGCCGGATAATTGAAGAAAAACAATTAAAATGATTCGGACATGTGTAAAGAATGCAGGACGAAAGACCGCCTAAACAGGTATCAAAATCGCAAAAATATAGTAAATGAAGAATTGGCAGACCGAAAAAGAATATGGATGACATATTACTAATGCGAAGAATCGGACAAAAGAAAGGGACAACACAGGAATAGGACAAGACGGAATGTAAAAAATGGATTGAGATTCCAATTTTGCTGATATTTTAGAAGCAAATAGGCTATAGATATAGAAGAAGATTGATAGATAATAAGTGATGGTCGACCTTTTGAGTTTGTATTCGTTATTTCGAAATAGCACTATATTAAATAGTATGTTGAGAGAATTTTTGTTTAAATAATAATCAGATGATCAGTGTAATCTAAAAATTAATTACTAATTATACCATGTGTCTGTAAATGATTGTGTTGGCACGCCTGCAAGTTGCTAAACTTGTTGTGGCTACATTGTCGCTTATGTCAATCTTAACAAAGCACATTGACCTTAGATTTGTTTTCAAAATGTTTTCGACTGAACATGACGTATAAGGCTGATTTAAATTAAGTGCGAACTATTGCTATCTCTGTTATTATTGATTCTAGATCGTAGGTTAAATTAGTAAAGTATTAGTGTTTTTAACATTGATTAGCATGCAGTTCATGAAAAAAAGATTGAATAACGCATTTCGAGAAATTTTGAAATTTATAATTTTTTTAAATGGAACAGCCTGTATATTTTTTAAAATTCTGAATTCTAATGTTCTTTGTAATATAATAGTTTCAATACCCTATTGTCCTAAAACGAATAATAAAGTATTTACGGTGGAATTTAGTTGATGTCAAAGATACTCTTTCATTCTGTAAAATCCGTAGTAGGCTTCTTTCACTTTAAACAGAACAAATTGTATGCCCTTTTTAAATGTCAATAACGTACTGAATATAAATCTTTCGCACGTTTAGTTATTAAACTTTTTTTTTTTTATTTTATGTTGTGTTCATTAGTTCTCTATTTATTTTTCTAAACATTTTGGTTTTACTTTCGTTGCTTAGTGTTTGACAATATTTCAATATGGTATTTCCTCATTTGGAGAAATGCGATATGTTGGAAGCATACATTTTATGTCGTAAAAATTCAATAAGGACTTGCGAATATTATGCTGAACACTATCCTTTACGACAGCAGCCAGATCGACGTTACTTTCGAAAACTTTACAATCAGTTTAGACTGCATGATTGCTTATTTAGAAAGAAAAGAACATAGAAAAATATCGTCGTCAAAGAAGAAGTAGAAATTACAGTGTTAGCATATTTTGAAGCCCATCGCGAATTTTCCATTAGGGATGCTACTAAGGAATTGGCATTAAGTTATTCATCAGTTCAAAGAATTTTGAAAAAGCATAAGTATATCCCCTTTAAGTTCAGAATCTCTTAAACATTACAGCCAGGAGATTAGCTTTCTGTCATTGGTTTGTTAGTTTTTGTGATGAAAATTTGAATGTAGCACAATGTATTTTATGGAGTGACAAAACAAATTTTTCAAATAGAGACATGTTTAATAAGAAAAATATTCACTACTGGTATCAATAAAATTTATTAATAGTTCGTCCACATTCTGCACAAGTTCGACTTAGTTTTAACGTTTGGTGCGGATTAATTGGTTCGGTAGTCGTTGGTCTACTGTTCTACAAAGGTACGTTGACAGGAAACAGATATCTGGAATTTATTCGTAACGTTCTAGAGGATTTCCTTGATAACGGCAATTACCTAATGCACCAAAATTTATACTTTCAGCAGGACGGTGCTCCTGCACACAACTATCACCAGAGGAAGTCAGAAAATGCTAGCCGCCAATGCAGATAAATTGATATCGTCTGTCAAGAAGGCACCTACACGCAAGAATGATGTCGTGAAAAACTGTCACATGTGTCACTACCACCAAAATCTGTTATAACGCGCTGAGGCACGTGGATAGAAGCAGCATCCTATTATCACATGCATTTTGACTGCGTTAAAAGTATAATACAGCTACTGGATCCGAATGATGCTATTTCTATTTTACACGCTCACAGGTATTTATGGTAGATTTAGCAAATATTCATGGACATTATTTTAGAATACCCGTAGGCATCCGCTATCTAGAGGTTCATTCGTACTGTACGTCGAATTGTTGACTTGTTTGAAGGTGAAGAAGTAGATTTTTCCGAACCGGGGATATATGTGCCGTCACTAATAGTTATTTACGAACCAAGTGCGGGAAAATATATTTCACGAATGAGTGGCGAGTTTAAATGGACGCGAATTCGCGATGTGTTTCACACACGAAGTTTGTACAATATTTTTTGTACGAATACTTTAATAATATCTACTGTTAAATACGTTATCATTTATAACACACTACAAATCTGGTTGTATTAATTCAAAAATTTTGAGTTGACAGTATTGATTATTTGAAGTGAGATTTAATTTAAAATTTATCAAATTCAAAAAATTTAATATAAAATTAAAACCTCCTCTAAAACATGCACTCTCATGAAGAAATTCAATATACACTTCCTGAAATTCGTGAAGCTGCCAATTCTACAATGGGTAATAACAACTGTATTTAGCTTTCAATTCAAAGCGAAATACTGTATTAAAGACTTATTAGACCTAGTAAACAAAATTAGAAACATAAATATCCCAATTAATGCAAAACTAATATCCCTCGATGTTAAAAATCTATTCTCGAGTATACCGTTAATATTCTTGAAAATCACCTTTTTGTTAGATAACAAAAATCCAATAATAAAATCCGAAGTAACAGAATTACTCCATACATGTCTGTCAAAAAACTATTTCTCGTTTAATAACAAATTATAACGAGCCATCGAAAAAATTCATAATTGGAGTAGACTGTGAAATTGGGTTTGTACTTTAGCCACTTCCACATAATCACATTTAGAACAAAAAGCAAAAATTATCGAAAGTTACTTCCGTACAGGTGTGAAAGTAAATGGCGAGTGGCAGTATTCAATTACGGAATGCATGGCTGATTTTAGTGAAGAACATCCTGAATTAGTGTTTGACTACAATGATTTTTACAATGTTTTGACAAATTGTGTAAAGTTATTCAGAGAGACTGGTAGCGTCGGTCGAAAAACTGGAAGTGGACGGCCATCTAAACGTACAGCTGATAATATTGAAAATGCTGTATAAAGTTTTTGCTGGATTGCGGAGAAGAGTTGGTTTGTGTTTAGATGTAAATGGACAACATTTTCAACAACTTCTGTAGCTATATGTAAATTTTGATTATGATTTCGATATTAAATAAATTATTTGTTTTCTTTTTTGTTGTAGTATTATTTCAATGCCATAACCTTTTTTTACAATGAACCCAAATGAAACTGTCAAGCATCAAGTAATGTGTCATTATGTGGAAGTGGCTAAACTACCAACATAATTTCACAGTCTACTCCAATTATGAATTTTTTCGATGGCTCGTTACATCACTGCAAAATGTTTAGCGATGTAAAATCCTTAAAAAGCCCCATTTTCGCAGAATTCTTTATGGATTACATAGAAAAACTAATTCATAACAACAATCTGAACCAAAAATTCTTATATTTGTACAGATATGTAGACGACATAATAGCCTGCTTCACAGGAACAAATAGGCAATTAGGAAACTTTTTCAATGTCATAAATAACATTCTCCCTAATATTAAATTTACGATGGAAACCGAAATAAATAAATCCATCAACTTTCTAGACCTGACCATAACAAAATTCAACAATGTACATGAATTTTCGATTTATCACAAACCCACACACACTGATTCTATAATAAATAATAAATCAAATCACCGCAATCAACACAAACCAGCGACATGTCACACAGGCTAATAGCTATATCCCTCAACACGAAAAACTTCGAAACTGAATTAAATTTAATTGAACAAATAGCAGTGAATAACAATTTTGCCCCAGTGATTAGTAGACAATATGTTAAGGAAGAAACAATTAAAACAGGCTGTAAACCTTACCTTTTCTAGACATAACAAAGAACAAACAATATACACATCAATGATTTATTTAGGTTCTAGTTCGTACAAAATCAGCACACTGGTAAAGATGAATTTAAACATAAACATTTAATTTAAAGCCAATAATATGTTAGGCAATATTATTAAAAAATAATAAAGGAAGAACGGAAAAACGGAAAAAGGAGAAAAATCGCGGAGGATATGAGCTGAATTGTGGGACTTGCCAAAAATTCTATGTCGACGAAACAAATCGTTCTTTTAATACAGGAATCAAAGAACAGATGAGGTCCTTTCACTAGTGCAAACCAACCTCGACACCGTCTTTGCCGAAATGTGGATTGGTACAAATGGTCCAATTCAATGGCAAGCACGCTCCCCTGACCTCTCACCTTTAGATTTTTTTCTTTGGGGATACTTAAAAAATGAGGTGTACAAAACGCGATAGGACAACGTGCGCGAATTGCAAAACAAGGTCAGAGAAGTTTTCCGCAAATTAGATAGAAGGACAATCTTAAGAGCCACCCAGAGTGTACTGAAGCGGGCACGAAAATGTATTGAGCAGGAAGGTGACACCTTTGAGCAGTATTTATAACTTATACATGTACTTTCTTCTTTTTAATTAAATTTTGCAAGCTGTAATATGTTAAAACAAACATTAAACACAAAATATGTTCCTGTTTTGTCAAAAGTTAGCGGAGCAATGACAACATTTAGAAGGAAATAGAAACTGCTATAACTACTTTATTATTCGTTTTAGGACAATAGTGTATTGAAACTTTTATATTACAAAGAACATTAGCATTCAGAATTTTAAAAAATATACAGGCTGTTCTATTTAAAAAAATTATGAATTTCAAAATTTCTCGAAAATGCGTTATTCAATTTTTTTCATGAACTGCATGCTAATCGATGTTAAAGACACTAATACTTTTCTAATTTAACCTACTTTCTAGGATCAATAATAACAGAGATAGTAATAATAGTGCGCCCTTAATTTGAATCAACCTGTATATTGTTATGGCTCACTGTCGGAGTGCAATATATATATATATATATATATATATATATATATATATATATATATTGCACAATATATATATATATATATATATATATATATATACGTTGCGTAACGATTCACGTTTTGATATAATTAGAGCCCCTTTTAGAATCAAACTACACAGCAGTGCCAGTGAAAACCACCAACTGTAGAAAAATAAAATTCATAGTACCAACATAATTGGCGTATCATCATTTACAGACACACGTTATATGCTGAATAGTTAAATAAATTATAACTTTTAGGAATAACATAATTACCTAACGGACAAAATAGAGTTAAAGAAAACGTATATAATGTTAATTGTACATACAAATGTTACTTACCTAAAATTTGTTTCTAAAAATACCAATTCATCATTTATAACTAGAATTTTCACATGTAGACTTACACAATTCTGATTAGTTTTTCTTTTTATTAGTTACGTTTCTTTAAATTCGCGTTTAACACTTTTATATAATATAACAGAAAGGTATATGAATTAGTACAGCTCTTTTTTTTTCTTTGGGGGGAGGGTTAACATAAATGAATATCACCGAAGCTTTTATTTATTGCTGAGCTAATTTACAGATTCTTCAGTTCTTAAATATAATTACTGATCGATAAAATGGCTCAGCAATAAATGAAATTTCTCTACACACATATTAAAATAAAATGATTAATTTCTTACCGTATCTAGTAAATCAACGAGTTTTAAAATGAAGTACCACCAAACCAATTTTGCTGCGATCATACCTCGAAAACTCATCGAATAATCAATAGGCTCACAAAGTACATTATAATATGGTATTATATGTATGGTACCCTGAAAATATGTGAAAATTGTAGGTGCTTTATCGTCGACTAAAAAATAAACTAATTTACCACAACCGCCAATGTAAGGCAGTATATTACTTGCGCCGCATTGTACAATATTAATATATTGTCTAGGTTATATGGTTTTCTGTTCTCCATTAATCTTGGACCTAAGCTAAGAACGAAATACAGATAAAAACCAATAATGCCGAGTACTGGCCAAATGGAACCCATCAAGAACCAGTCGTCGACTCGTGGATCTGCAAAAATCATATAAATTGAAATTATTTGGCCTTTATTTGATGAAGATCAATATTCAAAGTAACTGGAATAAAACAAGTAATGGTTTCTAATCTTCACATGTATTTATTTTTCTTTGTTCCCCAAGAAATTATTTGTAATCTATCCCACATAGAACAATAAACAAATATTATATGTAAGAACTATAACATGAGAAAATATTAAGTAGACCCTTCCTGAGAAACTTAACAACCAAGGTTATACATATATATATACGAGTATATTATATATATTTTAAAGTAAAACCAGACCTTAAATCGCCAACAAATTGAATTTACTATATATATATATATATTTGTTTTCTAAGCCGTAATGCATGTGTTTATTTTATTTATAATATACTTATATTATAGGAAAACATAATCTTGATAAACCTGCAATTTCATTAAGAGTATTTACAGTGTTGTCTTCTTGTTTCTTATATATATATATATATATATATATATATATATAGATAATTATTTCTTGACCTTTGTATGTTATGGTAGTTTCAATGAGTTGGCGATTTAATTTCTGGTTTTACTTCGATAGGTATATATTTAAAACAATCTTACATGTTTCAGCATATGGTGCCTTTTTCAAAGAAATTTAGAATATAAATGACAGTATATTAATGTAATACTTTTATACTGTCATTTATATTCTAAATTTCGTTGAAAAATGCATCATATGCTGAAATATGTAAGATTGTTTTAAATATATTCATATTGAAGTAAAACCAGACCTTAAATCGCCAACTAATTTAATCTACTGTATATATAGATAAAGATAATTATTTCGTGACCTTTGTATGTTATGGTAAATTCAATTTGTTGGCGATTTAAGGTCTGGTTTTACTTCAAGATATATATATTTAAAACAATCTTACATGTTTCGGCAAATTATGCCTTTTTCAAGGAATATAAAATATAAATGACAGTATATTAATGTCATACATTGGCAGTTGCTTGGATAAAATTATTCAAAGATACATTCCAATTGAATAATAATAAATCATGCCTTAGTATTCTAAAATAGATAGACAACAAAAACAACCTGTTTTTGTTGTCTATACTGTCATTTATATTTTATATTCCTTGAAAAAGGCATCATTTGCCGAAACATGTAGGATTGTTTTAAATATATATATATCTTGAAGTAAAACCAGACCTTAAATCGCCAACAAATTGAATTTACCATATATATATATATATATATATATATATATATATAGTATATATATATAGTATATATATATATATAGTATATATATATATATATATATATATATATATATGGCAATAAAATGTTTATTTTTATTATATAAATATTCTAAATATAAGCAAAGACATGAAGAAATCAAACAGCAACAACTGCGAATTTAAATTATAGTTTTCAACAAAAGATGGTTCCCTTTAATTTTCTTATGCATCGATTGTTAAGTTTCTCGCTTATGAAAAAGAACTCACTTTAATCAAATACATAACTAGAATACAACGTTTTGAATCGAAAATAGGAACTAACCTAATTAAGAACCCTAGGTTTAAAAAACTAATTTATGATACCACGAGCTTACTACCTCAAAAGATCAAGGGCCATTCTATTCAAATCGCATTTAAATCATCCAACTTATGAAAATCACTTAGGTAACACCAAGGATAACATTGAAAGACACAAGACTGATATCTATGGAATAAATTGTAGCGATAGTAACCAAAAATATATTTTACAAACCAAATTTTCAATTTCAACTCGTTACGTGGAACATATTTCCCATTTTAAATTTAATAGTCCCGAAAAAATCTAGCGTTATGCGACATATGTGGGACATAAGCCACTCTATGCCTCCAAATAATCTTAGATTAATTAAAACTGTTAATAATTATAAATAATTAGATAGTTACGAAAGTATTTATATACATAGAAATAAGAGTAAATTACGAATTCTGACAATGGACCAACTCCTCAGTCCAGTTTGTATGCTTATTGTGATTGCAGTAATTATTTATACCCTTCATGTTCTTCGCAGCTTCACGGTTCTTGAATTTTTACGTTAGGTTTAAGCAGTATAAAGGGTGATTAAAAAATTGGAGCTTCATTTTTAACTGAAAATAGTTCACACAAAACAATGACAAATGAACAAAAATTGTGATAAAAGTTGTAAAGTAAAAGAGATATTCACACTTATGCGAGCAACACAGGCATACCTCCTACAGCAAATGTTCGAAGTTACCATCTCCTGCTTGAATACAAGCTTGTGATCCCCGTATCCACGAGTTATGATACGCTCGAATATCTTGCCTGCTTATTGTATCTGCAGCATCTTAAAGGGGTATGGTCAATAATTGTTTTCAATTTCATTATCGTTATTGTACACCAAATTTTTCATATGTCCCCATACATAAAAGTCCATCGAGTTCAAGTCGGGTGATCAAGGTAGCCATGCGATAGGTCCACCTCTACCTATCCATCGGTCACTAAACGTATTATTTAAATGCTCACGCACTTCGTAACTGTAATGAGGTGGAACACCATCATACAAAAACCGCATGTCTGGACGCACGTTTAGAGGCATCGCTTCTAAAAGTTCTGGTAAATTGTGAAACTAAAGCCTAAGAAGTTTTTTTAAAATTTCTTTCTTGCAAAACCAAGCATGCGTACAAAATAGGATATTCGTTCACGTTTTTGCTAAAGCCTACATATGTATAGTATGTGTCCGTGAGTCTCTTAAACTGTAAGTGTGAATATCTCTTTTATTTTACAACTTTTAGCACAATTTTTTTTCATTTGTCATTATTATAAAGCTCATTTTTTATCACCCTGTATAAGGGTTTGTTTTAATTCTGGGAATTTAGTTGAGTATAATCGACTACACTATTTCCATCGTTTGTAGGATTTAAATAATCCTACGTTTCGGCAGTCAATCCACTGCCGTCTTCAGGATGATTGATTAACTGCAGAAACGTCAGATTATTCAAATTCTACAAACGATGTAAATTGCCCAAACAATTACTCAATAAATCATCCATCGTCAACAACTTCTCGTTACGAGTGGGAATTTAACTTTATTGCACTGACGATTTGGTGAAGAGCATGTCTTTCAGGGTTGTATCTTAGCCAAGAACGCTACGTTTAACACTATCTTTCTTTTTCAGATTGCTCTACTGAAGATGTCAACTTAGTTGCCTAAATACGTATTTAGGGGTTTATTAATTTATTGTGGTTAGGGATTTTTCTTGTTTCTGTCTGTTTCATATTTCAGACTCAGTCTCTACCAATTAGAATATTTTATAATAATTTTACTTACTTATTTAGACGTTTCTAAAATACTTACGAAGAGTCGGGCTTAGCAAACGGTAAACATAACCTACCGTCTTGGCAACAGATATAAATGAACAAGAAACCTCAATCATGCAAAATAGTTATTAAAATTTAGAAACTTATTACATTAGATGTTCTTCTAATAAAAATTAATTAATCAAACATATTATTAAGGGTATTTCTCACCTCTCCATTGTTCTAAAGCATAATCATGTAAATTCAGGATTTCACGTATTATAAGAGCCATTTCGTTCGCTCTAAATGTTTGACGAAAACTGATTTGTGCTATTTTACCAAATCTATTATACATACAATAAAGTTCATGATCTGTTTACTTATTCAATTCTGATATTTTGTAGTTGCCATTCATTTATTCAGAATAAATCAAGGAAGAAATGCGGAGTCATAAAAAGACTGGAATTTATTCAAATCTAATTATTGTACTTATTTTACTATTTTATCTTTTTTATAAAACATATTTTCCCAATAAAAAACGAAAAATAACATAGTTCAACAAATTTTAGATTTTTTAAAATTTTTCTTTAGAAACTGTGTACAATTTTCGTCTCTTTTATAGTTCTAACAATAGTAATAGCATCAAATTTATTCTGGTACCTCAGGTTTTGAAAAAAAATTATGGAAAGGTAAGTGAAATAATTACAAATGAAACAGACATGCAATATACATATCCGTAACTGTACACATGGACAATACACCTCGTATTTTCAGCATTTACTTCTGCTTAAGACACGTGTTTCTGCCATCTATAGGCGTCATCAGTCAAGCTAGTGAAGCAATGTAAAAAATGATACAAATCTTTTTAAGAACAGATTTGTATCTGTATATACATTTACGCTGAAATCGCCTACAAGATATAGCATATTTCGTCCTATAAGATGGCACTATTTAATAAGTGACATCTGACGGACGAAAGAGACCGATGACGCCTATAGATGGCAGAAACACGTGTCTTAAGCAGAAGTAAATGCTGAAAATACGAGGTGTATTGTCCATGTGTACAGTTACAGATATGTATATTGCATGTCTGTTTCATTTGTAACAAATGCGCAATCCGTGCATAACGTATTGATATATACGATAATTATATAATTAAACCTTTTTGTATATTTACCGCCATCTGGCTCGTGTTAATGGACTACACCTATACGTATATTTTCGCTTATGTACCAGCATAGCTGGTCAAGCGAAAGGTCGCCTTTTTCGGCATAGTCTATTTCGTTCGTCAGATGTCACTTATTAAATAGTGCCACCTTATAGGACGAAGTTTGCTATATCTTGTAGGCGATTTCAGCGTAAATGTATATACAGATACAAATCTGTTCTTAAAAAGATTTGTATCATTTGTATTACATTGCTTCACTAGCTTGACTGATGACGCCTATAGATGGCAGAAACACGTGTCTTAAGCAGAAGTAAATGCTGAAAAGAGGAGGTGTATTGTCCATGTGTACAGTTACAGATATGTATATTGCATGTCTATTTCATTTGTAACAAATGCGTAATACGCGCATAACGTACTGATATACTTAAACCTTTTCGTATATTTACCACCATCTGGCTCGTGTTAATGGACTACACCTATACGTATTTTTTCGCTTATGTACCAGCATAGCTGGACAAGCGAAAGGTCGCCTTTTTCGGCATAGTCTCTTTCGTCCGTCAGATGTCACTTATTAAATAGTGCCACCTTATAGGACGAAATTTGCTATATCTTGTAGGCGATTTCAGCGTAAATGTATATACAGATACAAATATGTTTTTAAAAAGATTTGTATCATTTGTATTACATTGCTTCACTAGCTTGACTGATGACGCCTATAGATGGCAGAAACACGTGTCTTAAGCAGAAGTAAATGCTGAAAATACGAGGTGTATTGTCCATGTGTACAGTTACAGATATGTATTTTGCATGTCTGTTTCATTTGTAACAAATGCGTAATACGTGCTTAACGTATTGATATTCTTAAACCTTTTTGTATAAGTGAAATAATATTAATTCGATATGTACACTAGATGGAGCTGTATGGTATCGTACTGTTTAAAATGTTTCCTTTTTTATTTCTATTTTATACAGTGTTTTGGGCACATTCCGATATCAATGTCCAACATTAATCAGGAAGCATTTCACTCTTCCACTTACCCTGACAACTAGGGACCGGACACGAGAGGCCGAAATTACGATGGACCATATAAATAGTCTATAACATCGCTAAGTACAACACGCAGTTATTGAATAGCACTATTCATACGGTTAACCGCACATCTATTCTTTGTCGTTGAATTATGACACAATTACTTCAATATTACTGTGAAATTCCTTTCTTCATGAGCGCAGATAGAAGCGTGAGGAGTTTTTATAATTAATTTTACTTATTAGTTTATATTTCGAAAAATAAATAAAGTACGGTGAGTTAGTTTCTTTTTTTTCAATGTTTTAACTGTTAATTAAATACTTCGTAATTTTTATAATAGATCCTGTTTAATATCGTTTCATCAAATCTACTTCACCCAATTATTTTCACATAAGTGTCAAGTGAATTTCGTTAAGTTTTAATAACTTACGCATACATTTTTAATTTTCATTTATCTAGATCTAGAACATTGGTAAAGTCACTTTTTCAGATATGATATGGAACAATGTCGAGAATGTCATCGTTAAACAATGTCGAGTTGGATTAAGGGTCAAGGTGATTGTACATCCATTGCCAGTGATTCCGAAATTTATTAAAATATCGTTAAAAAATTTAAAAAAATCGTACGTAAATCGTCACTTAGCATCACAAACCCATGCACATAAATTATACCCATTGGAATCTGACAATTTTAACGGAGAACTCTGTGAAACTTTAATGTCGGCAAATATTCCTTTAAATAAAATTAACAATCCCACTTTCAAAACATTTCTCCAAAAATATACTGGTCGAAATGTTCCTGATGAATCCACCTTATGCAAATATTATATTTCTATGTGCTATACGAAAGCAGTAGAACGCATTAGAAGCCATCTTTCAAATCAGTACCTATGGATATTTGTGGTAAATGTACTACATCCAACTATTCCATATAACGCATATATAATATCAACAAATGTTATAAATACAGTCGATGCGGGAACAGTAGTTAAAACCATTTACAAGAATATGCACCAAATGCTTCATTCGGACTACGGGTATAAAGAAAACATACTTTTATTTGCCAGTGATAGTGCTGCATATATGTTAAAAGCAGGCAGACTATTAAAGGAAACATATCCTGATATGCTGCATATTACTTGTGTAGCACATGCTCTCCACAGAATCTGTGAAAATATCAGAGACACCTTTCCGGAACTTGATAGACTTGTATCCGCTTTTAAAAAAGTTTTCAGAAAAGCACCATTGAGAGTAGCTCTTTACAGGGAAAAATTCCATCTTTGTCACTGCCTCCCTCTCCAGTAGTAGCTAGATGGGGAACGTGATTGAAAGCTACTAGTTTTTATGCAGAGAATTTCGATAGTTTACAAAATTTCGTTACATGTTTAAATGACGATGCTCGAAGTATTTCTGAGTGCAAAGAACTAATACAAATTCCAAATTTAAAAAATCAGTTGTATTTTCTTTAGGAATACTTTGGAAATTTGTCAAAACTAATCACTTATTTTGAAAATCAAAATCTCAAATTAAACACATTAGATGTGGTTAATTAAGAATTGCTGGAAAAAAAAAACAAGCCAATCAACGGGAAACGTACAGACGCGTTTCGTTCTTGTTGGAACTTTTCAATGCACGGCATTCCTCGAAGACGGACATTGCTTTTCATTTCTATACTTTCTGTATATATAGTTAACATTTGGAACTTACTGGAAGTGAGAATTAATGAATATTAAATCTCATTCTTACATGTAAATGTCGACTTATGTGATGCGTTCATAACTACAATCCGACAAACTAAGTTTGTACCAGTATGCAGAACACACCCTTTCGCGACAACGAACTTCCTGGTAATTAGGTTAATTAAGAATTGCTGAAAAAACTAGCCAATCAACGGGAAACGTACAGACGCGTTTCGTTCTTGTTGGAACTTTTCAATGCACGGCATTCCTCGAAGACGGAATTGTTTTTCAGCAATTCTTAATTAACCTAATTACCAGGAAGTTCGTTGTCGCGAAAGGGTGTGTTACTGGTACAAACTTAGTTTGTCGGATTGTAGTTATGAACGCATCACATAAGTCGACATTTACATGTAAGAATGAGATTTAATATTCATTAATTCTCACTTGCAGTAAGTTCCAAATGTTAACTATATATACAGAAAGTATAGAAATAAAGCAATGTCCGTCTTCGAGGAATGCCGTGCATTGAAAAGTTCCAACAAGAACGAAACGCGTCTGTACGTTTCCCGTTGATTGGCTTGTTTTTTCAGCAATTCTTATTTAACCTAATTACCAGGAAGTTCGTTGTCGCGAAAGGGTGTGTTCTGCATACTGGTACAAACTTAGTTTGTCGGATTGTAGTTATGAACGCATCACATAAGTCGACATTTACATGTAAGAATGAGATTTAATATTCATTAATTCTCACTTGCAGTAAGTTCCACATTAGATGTGGCTATTAGTAATTTGAAAAATATTCCAAGTGACTTCGGATGTGGCCTTCCCCAAAAGTTAGACGCAATTTTTAATAGAAATCCAGATTTAATAACATTGCGGCATTGTGTGTGTCGGCAATGCCTCAAAATCTAACTGCTATATACGCTGAAATAAAGCAATATTTCCAGTATGCACCTATAACCAGTTGCGATGTAGAGAGGACGTTTTCTATCTGCAAGGATATATTTCATTCTAAGGGTACAAATTTTACAGAAGAGAAACTTGGGAAAGTATTGCTAGTTAATATTAATACTCCTTTATTCAACATGAACTACAAAATGAACAAATAAAAATGTATTTTGTATTTTATAGATCACCACCCGTTTCTTTTCCAATTAACAGTTAAAACAATGAAAAAAAGAAACTAACTAAAAGAGAAACTAAATCGTACTTTATTTATCTTACGAAATATAAACTAATAAATAAAATAAATTATTAGAATTCCTCACCCTTTTATCTACGGCCTTGAGAAAAGGAATTTTACTGTAAAATTGAAGTTATGGTGTCGTAATTCAGCGACAAAGAATAGATTTGCGGTTAACCGACAACACTGCGTGTTGTACTTAGCGCTGTTATATACTATTTATATGGTTCATCGGAATTTCGGCCTGATGCGACCGATCTCTATTCATCACTCATGTCGCCGAGATTTGAGGAAAAGATATCAAAAAGCGAGTTCAAATAATGTATTCCAAGGCTCATGTTACAGTCTAATTTATGATCACTTCTAAGAAGTTCATTAACAAGTACTATATAATTGTCAGGTTTTCCGTTTTCTAGAAAATTGCGGGTCGCATTTTTAAAAGCATTCCAAACAAGACTTAAGGTTTCTTCAAATTTTTTATCGTGTTGTAGAAGTTTAATTTGGGATAATACAAAAATTCCCTCTTTTTGCATGTGAGATTTTGGGAAATTTTTGTTTATATTATTGGAATCCACGGCCATCTTTATCTTTTGCTTTCACAATGTTTCTCATCAAACCTAACTTTATGTGTAACAGCGGTGGAAGTATTCTATCAGGTTCAGTTAGTGACTTACGAAGTATATTCTTTTGTTCAGGAATATACTGACCCCTGACTGCCGAGTCTTTAACAATGTAGTGGGAATTTCTTGATAGACTGTCTCACTCACAAAGAAAACAGCAACTTTGCAGCAATTCTTTGTTGAATTGCTACAATGTCGAGATATGCGCTGATATACCATTTTTTTATCATTTTGTAATTAATTCTGTCTAGAGGAAAATTTATATTTTCATACCTTTCTTTTAATGGGTTTGTGTAGCCAACGGAGATGGATGGCTAAACGTTTCCTATGTGAAGGACTATGAATAAGAATGTCTACAAAAAAACATCGATTGAATTTGCACGCAAACATAATGCTGAAATATTTACATTTATAAAAATTCTAATTGATAACATTGTCTAAACGGCTGCCTATGTTTTAAAACGTCGACAATGGAGCAGCTTCGTTATTTAGGGTCAGTAATCTCAATACCATTACGTACGAATACATGAGCTGTAAACTCTTCCTTTATGTTTGATGTAATAACCGTTGGTTGTTACTGAAAAGAACCAATTTGTAAATATGTGAAACTGGTAGAAAGCTCTTCAGCGTGGAAACATACGCGGATTACTGTCACGAATCTGATGAAAGGGTGCCTCATATCTAAAATGCAGTGCATTACGTGAATATTTTTTTTGATAGGAGAAGTAAAAAATATAAAATATTAATATGGATTGACAATGTATAAAGAATATAGAATTTACACGCCGCAAAATTTATATTTATTTATTATCTCTTGAAGAGATAACATTGTTTAGACTGTTTTGTATGCTAGATGTCCGAGAAAAGTCAGTTGTTAAAAATTTAAAGCGAAATCGACAATAACAAAACCTTTTTTTTGTTATTGCCCGTCAGCTTTAAAATATCGTCTCCCATAGTATTTATGATATACTCACACAGTGCCGTGACAAATTTTTTTTAAGTATCTTTGCCATTTTTTTGTAGCTTATGAAAGAAATTTTGGGAAAGCATTTTTGAATCTATATTCTACATTCAAATTTAATAATAATAACTAGAGCAGACCAATTTCCGTGCGCGCCATGAGCGCCGATATGGGAGTGTAATTCGTAATATATTAGAATATGCGATAGAATAGGGACGCAACATGAGCTTATTACCGCTATAAGTATAGAAGTAGAGACATTTATTCTATCAGAAATAATTAAATATACATTTGGTTTTCTGCTATTAAAGTAATATGCATGAATACACGAAAAATAAGAATAGTACATATTATAGCAGCGTTGTATGTACCTATAAATAAAATGGAAAATGTATGGAATCAGTGATTGTGTGCACGACATAGGATTTAAAAAAACACACTGACAAACTGGAGAAACTCGTTTGTATATTTTCAAAATCAGGTGCGTTTCTAAGGTTATTTCTGAAAAACATGTCCGCCGTGAGGAAAAAAAATATGTTTATATTCGGAAAACGAGCGTTCTACATCTAGTGATGTTATATTCGCATAATCCAAATAGTTTTTTAAGCAACTTGACGCATCTGTAGACGTGCCCTCACAAATACGTGTTAAGGTGTCAAAATCTGCATTTCTGCCTAAAACACTTTCAAATTTAATTAGAACACTTTCACTTTTTGCGTCTTCTACAAGTTGTGCGTGAACATCTTTAACGATTTGCAGCGATTCCTCTAACGACAGCGACGAATTTTCTAATTTTGTTATTGCTTCTTCTAGTTCCAAGTAATTCTCACGAATACTTCGTAAATCCATTTTAATCTGGGAATCTTGAAATTTTTTCTGGCCTGTATTGATAGCTGCACTTACTTTCGGATCGAATGATAAAACCACGTCCTTAATTTTTTCAAAATGTTCATGATAGTAAAACCCCGCCCGTAACCATGTACCCCAACGTGTCAGAATCGGCTGTGGTAGCTCAGGGGTATGGGGACACAATTCGTTAAATTTCCGAATACGTTTTGGAGATTTCAGGAATACTGCCTGTGTAGTCGATATTAAAGCATCTTCCTCTGGATAACATCTGCGAACCTGTTCTGCCACAAGGTGTAGAGCATGGAGTTTACAAGTTAGGACAATATTTTCTAAGAGACCGGCCTACAGAACATATGGTTGCGGCACCATGGGTCATAAACATTAATACTTGGTCTTTCGAAAGTTTAAATTTTTCCAAACTATCTAATAGCACTTCCGAAATTTTTTCGGCATTACATTGTTCTAGTCGTCTGGATGCTAATAAAATTGAAGACGTTGGTTGATGTGGTTCCATATTACGCGCCATCACATTAACTACAAATTGTTTTTTGCTGTCAGTTGTTTCGTCCACACATAACCACAGTTTTTTATTTTTCTGTTCTGCTTTGATTTTATTTTCAACCTGTTTACGCATCGATGGTAAATTCCTTCGTAACGTTGTCGTGCTCGGTAATGTTTGATTCGCGTATTTATTCCAAAATGAAATAAATGAATCATTACTTAACAAGGTAAACGGCAGTGTAGGTACGCAATCATAGTTACACCTAGTTCATGTATAAGCTGTTGTCGATTAATTTTGTTATTATTGCGCTTCGAACTGCTTACGTGTTCTTTACAATGTGTTTTTGACCAACACATTAGATATGTATTGCACACTAAACATTTTTGAGCCATCGTATATTAAGTCCGGGAAATCCATAATAAACTTATTCACTTTGTCTGACAACGGTCGTTTTCTCGATTTATGTGTCGACGACATTTTATTACGTATGCTTACACTTACATGCAGTCTAATCAAGTAGCAAACACATACTGAATGCTTTTTATTAGTTCTGATGCAATGCAATCATCCTCTTATCGTCGCACATGGCGCGCACAGAAATTGGTCTGCTCTAATAATAACTCATGCTTTCGAACTTTCGACAACAACACGTTAATTACAGGGGATTAGCAAGCCTAGAGTTATTATTATTATGTCTGCGCCCGTGGAGCGACTTAAGATTTTAAGCTGTCGGCATTCGCCTTGAACGAAAAGAAAACCACGGCTTGCCAGTCCCCCGTAATTGGCGTGTTGCTGTCGAAATTTTCTGGAGCATGAGTTATTATTATTAAACACCAACTTTTTCCCAAAATAGTGGCAGGTGACGAAACGTATTACGGTCTTCCTACCCGCCAAGAGAGTTTCCTCAACTTCGAAAAACTCCTTCAATGACTAAGAAACAGCGAGCTATGAAAAAGGTTACATATGCGATATTCTTCAGAAGTACGGGCTTAGTAAATGCAATTAAACTAAACTGACAAAAGACAATTACAGCAACTGGAAAATGTTTGTCTGGAGTGTTCAGTAGAGTTCTAGAAAAGGGAATTATGCTCCACATTGATAATGCATCATCCCATACGGCAGTTTAACTCATGTTTTGGGTTGGAAAAATATGAAAGTAATAGAACATCCATCATAATCACCTGATTTAGCAATGTGCGACTTTTGGCTATTTTTGGGGCTTCAGCGTAATTTGCAGGATGAAAAGTTTGCCTCTGAAGAAGAGATTGATACCGTAGTTCACGCTTATTTTCAAGGTATTCCTAAAGAAGATTAGTTGGGAACTTTTAAACAGTGGAAAGAAAGAATGGTCAAGTGTATCATTGCTAAAGGGAATTACTTTAAGCATATTTCAAATAAAATCCTAGAAAATATTAACTGCGTTTTCTAATCTCAATAATTTCAACTTGTCCCTCGTACATCTCTATGTCTATGAGTATATTCTGTTTCTGCTGCTGTTTTAGATCCTGTGCTAATATGGTCTTTAGTTTCGCCGTGTAGATTGCATCTCCTGCAGTTATCATTTTGAATATTTCCATCTTATATTTTTTTATTATTGTTAATAAAATATATAGGGTTAATCAAAAATGAGTTACGTTTTGAAGCTGCATAAATTTCATTATAAAGTAAAGTATACACAAAATAATAAAAGGCGTTTATTGGTAAAACAATAGGGTTTATTACCAAACAAATCACTTCAGCGCAAATTTTGAATATGTCCGCAATCTTGTTCTTCAACAAGAGGCAGGCTTTCTTCTATACTGTGGAGTAAATTAACTGGAATAGCTGCCACTTGTTGTGAAGTTAATTCTTCGAGCTGCTGGATAATCGTTGGATGACTTAAAAAACTTTTTCTTTAAGATAGGCCCATAGCCAATAATCTGTCCGATTAATATCTGGAGAACGCGCTAGCCAAGGATTGGGAAAGTTCCTGCTTATGATACGATTGCCAAAAGTGGTAATTAACACATTTTTTAATGTAGTGTAAATATGGAGTGGGCGCCATCTTGCATGAAGATGATATTTTCAATATCGTAATTGTGCAATCTTAGGATAATATAATTTCGCAGCATTGTAGAATATCGTTCTCGAGTAACTGTAACTGCTTTTAATTACACATTTTGAGTTTCTTCAAAAAAGTATTGTTCTAAAATGAATCGGGATGTTAACTCAATCCACACAGTTACTTTCAAATCATGAATTACAGTTTCTGAATTACAGTATGCGGATGATTTCCAGAGATGTAAAATTACCGTAATATATATTTTTGGTAAATTACCGTGGTAAATTACTGCTCTTTTTTTACCAAGATTTATTCTTGCGTAATTTACCATTTTTTGAGTAAATTACCATGGTAATTTACTACACTTTTTTATTGTTTAAATAAAACCCTTACAACAAAAAAAGTCTTGTACTACATTTTATTAAAGGAAAAAAAATAAAGAGTACAATATTAACATATTTTAAAATTAAAGAATATTCTGAAAATAGAACTAAACAATGATTTTTCATTATTGCCATTATGTAATATGTAATGTTATTTACATAACTATTCCAGATCACTCTCAGTCTCAGTATTGCAATTCGTATCAGAACATTCCAACTCTTCTGTTGGGAGTTCTTTCAGTGCCGGATTTTCTTTCAGTTTTAAATTTAAATTCACATATACCAACTTAGCAGCTCTTTCTAGCAGATCTATTTCGTTTTTTACTGTGTATAATACTAAACATTGAAAAACTTCTCTCCGTCGCACATGTTGTTGGTGGGCTGTTCAAAATTTCTATTGCGACTTAAAGCTGTAGTACAACAAAGTGATTTCCACCATAATACAGAATTCAATTTGCCTGTCTCTAATGCTTGCCATATCAAATCTTTTGAAAACAATTGTTCTTTCGATTTGTAATAAGCAACCTCAGTCATAATTTCTGCTATATCAGATCCACTAACTAGATGCGTTGATAGTTTGTTAATATATGTCAGTGCTGTGATATATTCCTCGTTATTGAGATTTTTGCCTATAAATTTTGGATCTAGTAAATTGGCAGCCAAATGTGTAGGTGTTATAGCCATTTCTCTCCGTGATTTTAAATGTCATAAGCCAGCATTTAGTTCTGAAACTGGGCATGCAGCAATCAGTTGATCTTTCAGGTCTTGAAAATATTCAACAACATGAAATATGCAAGGTTGAGAGGTTTGTATGTTCTTGAAAATTACGGAGACTGGGTGTAAAATTGTATGTAATGTATCAACTCTTTCCCAAAACAGATCATCTAAAATATTATTTTTTATTCTTTTGTCTAAAGTATTAGATATAGTTTCTGTTATAGCCAATTCTTTTAAATTTTTTTTATTTATCCTTAAGCTTTCTAAACAGAAAATATTAGAGCACCATCTAGTTTGGCCAGGTAGTTTAAGAGATTTTAGTGTGTTTGATTTTTGTAATGCTCGCTGTTCATCTTGTATATTTTTAAATGTAGCATTCAAAATATGCGATTTTTTAATAGTTTTTACTATGACTTTACAATCAGTAATTAAACGTGCAAATACTTCCAATTTTAAAATATCTTGTGCGAATAAATTCAAAATATGAGCACTACATCCATAACAAAAATATTTAGACGGGTACATATCACTGGACATGTAATTATTATATTTATAATGGATTCGTTTCTAATATTACTCCAACCATCAACTTGAATTCCAATTGTTTTAGCCTTTGCTATTTTTTCATTAACTAACTGATTTATTTGAGAGTATTGTTTATCTAAAAGCGCATTGGATAACTGATATCTAGTCGGCAATCGTAAAGATGGTTTAATTTTTTTAAACAATTTTTGCCAATGAACATTTTCCGTAAAATCTAACGGGGTATTACTAGCAAAGCATGCTCTTGCTAAGAGATCCCAAATTTCCTCTTCTTCTGATTTATTCATTACATCCACAAAAAATCCAAATTTTCACTGTAAGCGGATTTAGTGGTGCTTACAGCAGATTGTGGGCGAGAATCGCTTGAAATCGTCTCTCCATCGTCGTCTTCTAAGTCTGTTTGCGAAGAACTTTTTCTTTCCGGAATCTCTAAAATGTTAAATACTTTTCGATAAAACCCAATAGGAATCGATCAAAATTACTCACCTTTATTTATTGCTTTAATTTTCTTAACACTTAATGCTCTTGATTTTGATTGTATTTAATTCTTTATTTTACGAGGACAACGAATGCACTTATTCTGTAAGTGACTGGACATTCTGGTTACATTTAAAACATAACTTTGCGAAAAGAAGTTACACGAATATAATTTCGAATGTTCTGTGGATTTTGAAAATGCTGTTAAAATAGCTTTTTTTAATTTATCTTTTCACCCCATCCCAGCGCACTGCACTACGAGTAGTATATTAACAAACTTTATATAGTTCAACATATACGCCGAAATCTTTTGAAAGACTACTTCATTCGTTATATAAACGGATGATTCACATCTGCTAGAAAGCGACTTCCCCAATCACCGAGTGTGCAATGTCATACGTGTACATAGATGATGTTTTACTTTGTTTGTAATTTACGGAAATTTTATGTGGTAATTTACCGTAAATGACGGTAATTAATTCGGTAATATACGGGGTAATTTACCGACTTACATCACTGATGATTTCCCGACCAAATCCTAAAATTGTGCGTAGTACCACCCCCATTTAGTCGAAAATGCACCTCGTCGGTCCATAAAACGTTATCCAGCCACTGCGGAGTTTGTTGAATTTATGCTAATACACGAAGAACAAAATCATACCTAACTGTTTTATCCGTTCCTTTAAGATCAAATAAAATTTGCATTTTATATGTATACATTTTTAGATGTCCAAAATTCGCCAAACAGTGGTGTAACTTATTTGGAGACGTTCTGGAACTTGATTAGCGCTACATATTCCGTAATTATTATTTCCGGCTATTTCTCACCTAATCTCACGTAAAACTTCTGCAACAGTAATATCATTCGCTACTTTAGGTCTTCAAGATTTTGCTTTATCTGTAACGCAACCAGTTTCTTCAAATTTACGGATTAGGTTGCGGAAAGTCTGTAAACGCCAAGGCCCATTTCTCAAGATATACTCGCTACTAAACTTCCTGCACATTCATAATAGCATTGAACAAGGCTTATACGATTTTGTAACGTTGAAACCATTTTTCACAGGGTGAATGTCAAATTCAGTTAGAAAGCTAACGTTTCTATTTTTATCAATAAACTTGTTGCCATGGTAACGGAAATAAAAAACATGAGCCAGTAAATCCCATTATTTTATGAACACAAATATGTTTATTTGTCACTTTAGTTATTCATGCGCCAAGGGCGTTATAAGTATTATATTGCTCCAAGATCGACGAGGGATGAATGTTGGCCAAGGGCAATATAGTTGCCATAACACCAGTGGTTCATACAAGATTTTTTTTCCATAAAGAATTAATTTCTTAAGCGGAAAATTGAAATTACTTTGGAAAAGTTCCGAGATTTCTGTCAACTGTCATTTCGTTGACAGCCGTTACGCATCATTACGCATCGTACATGACTCCTTGAATTAACGATTTAACCTTAATTTTATTTTAAATGACAGTATTATGTGTTCATTTCACCTTGGATACGGTTACCATAAACACGGCCATATCGCCCGTGGGCGTTATAACCGAACGATATAGCACATAACGCCCGCTAATTTATTCACAGTTTTTATTGTTATGTGAGTAAAAATAAGGCCCTAGAAGAAAGGATATACATTTTACAGAACTAATAATTTGAATTTTTAAGAAAATCTAAAGAAAGAAGCAAAACTTTAGCATTCATTATTAAAATTAAGAGTATCTAAACATTCACAACTTGAAAACTTCAAACAACTGTCATTTAAAATAAAATTAACATTAAAGTGTTTATTCAAGAAGCTTTGTTAGATGCGTAATGATGCGTAATGAAATGCGCATGATAGTTGACAGAAATCTCTGAACTTTTCCAATGTAATTTGAATTTTCCGCTTAAGAAATTAATTCTTCGTGAAAAATAAAATCTTGTATGAATCACTGGCATTATGGGAATTATATATATATTATATTGTCGACATTATATACCCATAATTCCCATAATAATACAATATAATACCCATAACGCCCTTGGTGCATAAATAACTATTTTATCTTGAGTATACTTTACTATTTAACAAAATAACGGCAACTTCAAAATATAACTTACTTTTGAATAACCTTTATTATAACACTACAGTACAGTTTTAAAATAAGTAACTATTTCTGCTCTTAATTAGCACCAGCTAATTTTCAGTCGTCGAATAGAAAAAAATAAGTAAGAAATATGGTGTTCAATTCATTTATTGACCTTTACTGGAATGTGTTTTATATACCGCATAATGAACTCATCCACATGTATTTATATGAATATTTCCAGGGAAGTATGACATTTGACCCGCGCGTGCATGTATAATGTTCGTATGCGTTACTTTAAATTACTATTGTCTTTCTTTTACAGGTCATTATATTTATTCTAATTTGCACTGTAAACCTAGTAATATACATTTCTATGCTGTAAGTATAATTTGTTATATAATTTATATTGTGTTGGTATATAAGCTATATAACCTAATAACATGTATCTTTCCTGACGCATAGAAACGAGCGCTAATTTATTCTTACATAAAAAAGGTGATAATAGTTATTTATGTACCAAGTCAGTAAAGTGATACTTATTGAACGAGTCTGAGATTATGAGCTGAGTGAGAGAAGCGAGCGAGGCGAGTAACAGGCGAGTTCAATAAAGTCACTTTACTGACGTGGTGCACAATTTTATCGTCAACCGTAAAAATTTATATTAAACATAAATGGACATATCGTATGATCAAAAAGTCTTTGGATCGCTATTGCCGTGTTCCGTGAAAATTTCCCAACTTCGCAATAATCGAACGAGTCTTTTTCGGCAACTTCAACGAACTGTGGACAAAGGAAGGAACTGGTAATATCAGCGATGGTGTTCGATCTGGAAGAAGACGGGTTATAAATGATGATGTTATTGATCTGGTTAGGCAACGCATGCAGGAAGAACCAACCTTATCCTTGCGTAGATTGAAACAAGAAATCAATTTAAGTTATGGGATGTGTCAACCCATTGTTAAACATGACTTGAACATGTTTTCTTATAAACTGCAGATGTGTCAGAAGTTACTGCCACCAGATTATCAGAAGAGAGTATCGTACTGTACTGGTTTAATGACCATATGAATAACGATATCCTTGATTTAACATTTTTTACAGACGAATCTTATTTTTACCTGTCTGGATACGTTAATAAACAAGTTATGCGTATGTGGAGCGAGAATAATTCTAATTTTCATAGTGAGGCTCCTTTACATAGTCAAGATTGGTGTTTGGGTTGCAATGTCCCCTAGACGGGTAATAGGGCCAATATTTTTTCAAGATACCATATACGCTCAAAGATATATAAATCAAATACTTGATCCTTTTATCAATCAATTGCACGATGATGAACTTCATAATGGATACTTTCAGCAAGATAACGCGAGACCGCATGTTGCTTGAGTAACCATGGAATATTTACGTCAATTTTATGATGAAAGGTTAATATCAGATGGACGTTAGCCACCTAGGTCTTGTGATTTGAGTCCTTTGAACTACTTCTTATTCCCATTGCTTAAGAATAACAATTTTAAAACTCCAGTTCACACTTTAGATGAATTACAAGAACGTATTGTACAGTCTATACAGGGTTGCAGTGTATAATAGTTGTGCGGAAGCGTTTCTCTTGTTTAACTGTGCCCCATGTGCGACTTTTAATTAGTAGTTTTTACCTACTGATGATGACAACTTAGTTGTCGAAATACGTATTTAGGATACGACTAATAATTGTGGTAAGGGGTTATATACCTTTTTTTAAAGAACGTATTGTTGAAAACTGTCTCACAGTAACACTCACAGCATTTATTAACTTTTGAGGATTTGGATTTATTGTTTTTAATGAACCTGGCTAAATTGTTGTCTGTTTTAAAGCATGTATTTAGTTCTGAAGTTTCTAAACATTTTTTAATTTTAATTGAAGGTTTTCCTATGTACGTTAAACTTTTAAATTGATTATTTTTATTTTTACTCTTATCAGAAGGAAATGCTTTTTCTTAGCTATAATATTATCAATTAAATTTGGGTCATAGTTATTATTGACAGCTATTTGTTTAATAATATTTAATTCTTTGTTGTAATTATTAGTCGTTAAAGCAATTGCTAAAAGCTTGCGTATAATACTATTCTAAGCTGCTAATTTATGGTTATATGGGTGGACTGAACTATTATGAATTGTTCTATCAGTATGTGATGGTTTATGAAATATGGAAAATTAATAATCGACGAAGGAGATACTTGTTGAAACTTCATTATATAGATATAATAAAACACAGTTGTATAGTTTCAAAATAATATATATGCACTACATATGTTTCACCACACTGTGGCTTCATCAGGTGGATGAATATACTAATTCAAAATATCAATTAGATCTTATATATATCAATACAAAGTACAGAACTAATCTTATTCTAAGAGGGGGTGGACATGTATGAGTTTTAAGTTTAGTAGGGGGGAGTTATTTATGTCTAGTTGGTCATTTAAAATTATACCTAATTTATTATATTTGTTAATTTCTAAACTTTCTAACATATTAAGTTTTTTACTTTTATCTAGAACATGCAAAGTTTTAAAATTAGTGTTTTAGTTTTAGAATTTGTGATTATGTTCTAGGCAATGATTGGCAAAAGTTGAGTCTGTCTTCTTGTCTCTGTGGCTTCTTTCATGTTCTTTCATTCTAATATCAAATGTCCGTCCTGTTTGTCCGAAATACACTTTTTTACAATCTTCGCATGTCAATCTTAAATCATTTAGAAAACATAATAAGCCAACACCCGTTGTTCAAACATTGTATTTACTGGATAAGATATGTGGATGACATATTAGTTTCTTTTAACGGTACAGACAGACAATTAAAATCTCTACATAATTACATTAACACTATTCACCCAAACATCAAATTTACCATTGAAATAGAAGAAAATAAATCCATAAACTTTCTAGACCTCACTATAACACACACAACTAAAAAACATGAATTTTCTATCTACCACAAGCCTACACATACAGACACAACTATACACGCAAATTCGTTTCACCCCATTACACACAAATTATCTGCTTATCAATCAATGCTTCACAGACTAATTAACGTCCCGTTGAGTAAAGAAAACTTCGATATAGAATTAAATAGAATACACGTTATAGCGCTAAATAACGGTTTCACCATAAATTTAATTAATAATATTCTAAAAAAACTACAGAAATCTAAAACGATATCTTCAATTTACCCCACAGTAAAAAACAATAAAACATTCAGTTATAATTCTATCACATACATCGGTACAATTTCAAACAAAGTAGGAAACTTAATAAAAACAAGTAAAGAAGAGACCATTTCATTAATGGACAATAGATTAAACTCAGGGGTTTACAAGTTGACATGCGAAGATTGTAAAAAAGTGTATGTCGGACAAACAGGACGGACATTTGATATTAGAATGAAAGAACATGAAAGAAGCCACAGAGACAAGAAGACAGACTCAACTTTTGCCAATCATTGCCTAGAACATAATCACAAATTCTAAAACTAAAACACTAATTTTAAAACTTTGCATGTTCTAGATAAAAGTAAAAAACTTAATATGTTAGAAAGTTTAGAAATTAACAAATATAATAAATTAGGTATAATTTTAAATGACCAACTAGACATAAATAACTCCCCCCTACTAAACTTAAAACTCATACATGTCCACCCCCTCTTAGAATAAGATTAGTTCTGTACTTTGTATTGATATATATAAGATCTAATTGATATTTTGAATTAGTATATTCATCCACCTGATGAAGCCACAGTGTGGTGAAACATATGTAGTGCATATATATTATTTTGAAACTATACAACTGTGTTTTATTATATCTAAATATGGAAAAGTCATGTTTATTATTTATTTTTGAAATAGTAAGGTCTAAAAAGTTGATAGAGTTATTTTGTTCAATTTCTACAGTGAATTTGATATTACTATGTATTGTATTTAAATATGTTACGAAACTATCTAATTGTCTAGTGGTACCAGTAAAGCTGGCTAAAATATCAACCACATATCGGTGCCAGTAAATAAATTTGTTACTCATAGGGTGTTTATGAATTAATTTATCAAAATTATCCATAAAAACTTCAGCTAGTAGCGAACTGAGGGGGTTACCCATAATCAAACCATCATTACTACTGTAAATTTCCCCGTTAAAATTAAAATAATTTTGATTTAAACAGAACTTTAATAATGCCATAATATCAGCATAAATTACAGGGTTAACCCTCTTGATCGTAAGTAAGTTATCAACAAGTGTTATAGTTTCTTTAGGAGGTATGTCAGGAAATTTCCTAGCATACCTCCTAAAGAAACTATAACACTTGTTGATAACTTACTTGCTATGCTAGGAAATTTCCTAGCATACCTCCTAAAGAAACTTTAACACTTGTTGATAACTTACTTGCTATGCTAGGAAATTTCCTAGCATAACTCCTAAAGAAACTATAACACTCGTTGATAACTTACTTGCTATGCTAGGAAATGCTGGTCCAGTATACATTGAATTGGATATAACAAATTCATATACCTGTATTCGTATGTGTTTAGATATAAATTAATAATTGTAGGCATTCTAATTACACAAATTGCTCTATTATAGTTAATATACATCAAAAATAATAAAAAAATGGCTTATTAACGTTTATTTTAAAAATTCGTAGAAAAAATCGAGTTACTTTTTTCAAAAACCACTCTTAGGGTTGAAATTTTATTTCAACCACTTGTCCCATAATATACTATTTTACATAAAATCTGAACTCTAGTTATAAATAAGTGAGAAATGGTAGAGGCTGACTTATTTAATTTTAGGTAGGTTGCTATCGTGAAACTATTTACAACGGGATCCTATTGACTTAATTCCTTTTACACACAGAGAAATACAGACACGTAGATTCTATATTTGACTTGATGCAATTTTTGACAAAATTGGACTTAACCCCTTTTTCGCGCGCAGTGACGTATTATGATAAGACGTGTTAAACCTATTTTAATTTTCACTTAACCACAGTCTCCAAAGAAAGACTATTAAGATCGTTTATTGTAATTATATTCCAAGAATAAACCATATATTTAATTATATTTAATTTGAGACGATACGAGCTGTTTTGTTACATAATATTTTTCGTTAAATATACTTGTATTCACGGTCAAGGCTAGTAGAAAGTCAACATTTTTTATTTACACATGTATATTTATTCATTTTCAAGGTGATACTTGTTTTCAAATTAAATTTGCTTATAATTTTGCAATTTCGAAGCTATACAATAATTCTTAGAAGACATTTACAAATAATTTCGGGTTTTTTAATTTTCTAATGGAATGCAGAGCGCATATAATTACACCATGCCTTACAACTTTCACGCAAACAGCCCTATGATACAAAGGTATCAAGTTTAGGTTATAGCCAAGTTTCTCTTTAAAATTCTTACGTTCTTTCCTTGTGCGAACAAATATTTGTGTCACGATTAAATTGCCATACTGACAAAAGGATCGTTATCGTGAGTTGATCTTAATTACGAACAAATTTTTTCTTAATTGCTGAAATAAATATTTCATTATAAAATGCCTTTATGAGTTTTGTACTAATAGGCTCATTAAAATTAAGTAATATATGTACTTTATATTTGTGACAATAAAGGACTAAATTCGTATTTTAGATATTTTTCTTATTTTCTGCTACAACTAAGCTATTAAAACAACGAAAACGATGCGTTTATAATTTATAAAAATACTGTTTTAATTTAGTCCATTTTAAATTTTCAAGAGTGGTAAATTGAAATAACATACATTCGAACATAAAAAAAAATGTAAAGTTGAATTGTACAGTGGAAATACCAAAGAGGCTTAGTGCCATTTGAAAGGTTTTGAATTATTAAAAAATAGTATATTGTGTAGGAAGTGACGAAAGTAACATTTCTTTAGCAAATGAAATTAAAAATACTTTGTTTTGTTTTCCGTGTCTTTTGTTTGGTGGTGAACCGTCTTGGTCAAAGAACGGAATAAGAGACTTAATTCATCTTAGTGCTAAAATTATTAAACATGAAAATTCCGAAGGGCATTTGAAAAATATATTTAGTCTAAGAATGTTAGGAAAAAATAACATTCAGAATGTTTTAGATTCATCATAAAGAAAAGCAATTCAACAACACAATGAAAAGGTAGCAAAAAATAGCCATGTGTTAAATTTAATAATAAATTGCAATAGATTTTGTGGCGCGCTTGAACTGGCACTTCAGCGTCATGATGAACAGCAAACGTCGAATAACAAGGGCATTTTTCAGGAATTGATCAATTTTACGACAGAATTGGATAAATCGCTCAGAGATCATATCGAAGCAGCACCGGTTTTTTAGGGATTATCAAAAACGATACACAATGAGCTGCTTGATGCAATGTTGAACGTGTATCATGAACAAGTTGCCAAAGAAATTAAAGCAACCGACTTCATATCTGTGATAGCTGATGAAATCACAGATGTGCGAGACCGGTCGAAAGATTTTGGAAATTTCTTCTGCTTAGTGGACATGATGCTAATTCTTTATCTGCCTCCATCCTTAACGAAATTAGTTTGCTTGTTGATGACCCAGAAAAACTGATTGCACAGAGCTATGATGGGGCAGCAGTCATGAGTGGTGCTATTAACGGCGTGCAAAGACATGTCCAAGACCAGTATCCAAGGACTAATTTTGTACATTGTTATGCACATCAGACAAATCTAATTATGTCACATGCTACATCGAGCAGTAGTAATTACAGAAGTTTTTTGCCAATCTGACGGGATTATGTACATTTTTCTCCACTTCACCACAACGAGCTGCAAGATTGGAAGAATTCCTTCAGAGAAAAAGCTTACCTCGTTCTTCAAAAATAAGATGGAACTTCAATTCTACGACAGTGAATACAATATTTGAGCACCGAGAAGAAATAATTGAAGCTCTAGAACAAATCGAGGGAGAAGCTAGTTTACAAACTACCACTCATCAAGTTAGTGCCAATTTGCGAATTTTAGAGGAGGAAAATTTTATCTATTGGTTAACTTTCTTTCATAAAATTATGCCACATGTGGACATATTGTTTAATCAATTACAAAATTTAGATAATTTTGAACGCGCTATTGAAAAAATTCGAACCGAAATCGCTGACACAGATAATCAGTTGGTTAAACAAAATGACCCAGAACTGACTCCTCGACCATCCAAGCGGCGAAGAGTAACTGATGGTAGCCAAAGAAGGAGGGAAACTGTTGAAGTGTGCGATATTACTTTGCTAGAAATAAAAACTAGATTTCGGTATACAGGGCACTTAATATTAGCAAACTTAATTTCTTTTAAACAGTTCTCCTCTTTTCAAAAAAAAATTCCGGAAGATTGCCTTAAAGAAGCAGTAAAATTTTATCCATGCCTCAATGAAAGCAGACTACGAACTGAATTAAGCGTTCTATATTCTAGAGAAGAATTTAGGCAATTTATAGAAGTCGGTGATGTAGGTCTGCTAGGTCTTCTGCTGGATGGATTAAGCGACACCTTTAATGAAGTTGTTACGCTTTTAAAAATTGTCATTACAATCCCAATGACAACATCCGAAGCGGAACGCCAGTTTTCACGGCTGAAGAGAATAAAAACTTTCCTGAGAAATACAATGAAGGAAGAGAGATTAAATGCCCTTACTATGTTATCTTGTGAAAAAGAATGTATAAATGATTTCCCAAACTTTAATGAAAAAGTGATAGAACTGTTCTGCAAGTCAAAGACACGTAAAATGGACTTCGTTTATCGTCAGATGTAATTAAACTGTGTAGTGTAATATTTACTATTCCCTCAAAACAAACTCTACAATGAACAGTACTCTCTGGAACTGTACGTCGGTGAAATTTATGAGGATTGGGTAAGCGTTTTTGTATTACACTTTTTAATTTTGAAATTATGCACTCCCTATGTGAACCACCCCGAACCGCCACTACCTCCGTAATTGTAAAAAATTGAAATCAACTTCGAATTTCAATCATATAGTTATCTCACGAGATTAAACTCCCCAACTACAAATATATTAAATGGTCAGGGAGCAACTAATAGATCGCAGGAAGGCTGGAGGAACTAATCTCGCTATAAAGTATATACGGGATGTTCCTACTATCGTGAAGATTGGCGCACAGGAAAACTGAATGGTTATAGTTTGCATTTAATATACCAGAATATTCGAGGAATTAATTCTAAACTTGATAATATTCGTGCCGTAAGTGACACAATTGAAGCTGATGCTGTCTTCTTTACAGAAACTTAGGTTTCTACTGTCTTGAATGATGCAGAGGTATTTAATACATCTTTCTCTGTGTTCAGAGCTGACACGAATCTTGAAGCAGTTGGATTTTCTACGGGTGGTGGTGTTCAAAGACAATTTAATTTCTGCACCTATCTCACTTGCTAATACTCCATATTTAGTTCAACTTATTGATTTTACAGCCTGCCAATGCAAAATTAGTTCTTAACATTATAATAATTATCAATATTTGTATTCCTCCAAGTGTCTCTTGTAATGACTATGAAGGTTTTCTTGATTATCTTGCATTTGAATTACTCGGCAAACAAGTTTTAATATTTTAATACTTCCTACTTACGATAGTACTGCCCAAGGAACGGGTAAAAAATGTTTTAGTCTTCTTAATTTTATGTCTATTCTCGACTTGCGCCAGTATAACACCGTTATCAATGTTAATTGAAGATTGCTTGATTTAGTCTTCCGTAACTTCGAATGAATGGTTTCTGTTTGTCGTGATACGGATCCTATAATTAAGGAAGTTGCACGATCACATTCTCCTTGAATTTGGTCGGTTGGATAGTTTTCCATCTAATAACAACTTGGGATATAATTTTCGGAGGGCTGATTATAATACTCTCTACAATCATATGTTGAATGTTGACTGGAATATTTTATCTTCATTTGGTGATGCAAATATAGCAGTATCTGCTTTTTACGATAAACTGTATTCAATAGTTGATCGATCAGTTACTAAAGTAAGGTCTTCCAAACATGTGTTTCCTCCCTGGTTCAATATTGACTTAAAGAAATTAATAAAACTGAAGGAGTATTACTTCCGTAAATTTTAGGAAACAAGATCTCAGTATCATCGTTATATAAAATATTTGGGATTCATTATAAGATCTTGTAGGCAATTCCGTAATCCCTTAACATTAAAATCTCTGTATTACGTCTACGTAAGAAGTAGATTGGAATACGGCTCTCCTATAACCTGCATTTGCGTCTGGCTGTGGAGAGTGTTCAAAGACGATTTTTGAAGTATCTGTCTTTCAAGTGTGATGGTTTATATCCGGAAAGACGCACTGAAGATACGTCTCTCCTGGAACGCCATTCTTTGAATTCCCTGAGTGATAGAAGAGAACATCTTAGTGCCAAATTTCTCCTTAATTTACTAAATGAAAGGATTGATTGTCCGTCTCTTCTGTAACAATTGAATTTTTTGATTCCAGCACATTTAATTCGATCGTCGGACACTTTCACTGTTCCCATCGCCAAATCCAATGTGTTGCTCAAAGCTACTTTGCTGCATATGGTACACAACCTTCATAAATTCTACCCTGGTCCCATCTCTCGGTGATTTAGGATAATTTTGACTATTAAGATAAAATAAAACAAATTTTTATGAATTTCACTTTTTAATTATCACTGTAACGAGTCGTTTCGCACCAACCTGGGCTTCGTCAGACATATAACTAACTTATTTACAAAATATTTTTTATATTAAACACAAGTAAACAGTAACAAGCAAAAACACATGTTTTATTTTAAAAAATAGTCAGAGGGATGGGTGCTTTTTATTACGGGATGTCTATACAAAACTTTCGCTACGGTTTATAAAAAAATGTACTGTTCTTAAGTAATAAAACTAAAGGTTTACATTATATTACAGGGATAAAGAATTCTATGGAAAAATACAAAAATACTATACACTATGTAACTGTCTGCAAATCAAATAAATAGATTAAGTAAGGGTGAATTATTTGTTTCTAATTGATCATTTAAGATCTTATCAGTTTTCTTTATTTTATTGATTTCCAGTGACTCTAATAAATTAAGTTTTTTGCCCTTATTTTCTATATGTAATATTTTAAATTCTTTGTTAAAATTGTGGTTCGTTGAATTGATATGAGACGCATATGAAGAGTCACTTTTATTATTTCTAAATGAAGAAAAATGTTCTTTGACGCGTACTTCAAACGATCTGCCTGTCTGTCCGATATAAGTCATAGGGCAACTACCGCAGGTTAACTCATAGACCCCTGACTTTTTATTGTTGTTTGTTAAATCCTTATTGTTTTTTATAAATTTGGATAAATTGTTATTAGTTTTAAACGCTGTATTAATGTCAAACTTTCTTAAATATTTACAAATTTTTGTGCTTGAAGAGCCTATAAACGTGATCATTTTAAATTTTTGGGTGTTATTATTTAATATTGGGTAAACTTGTGATATGGCTTTTGTACGGAGTTTTTTATTTAAAATGTTATCTATTATATTACTTTTATATCCATTGTTGATAGCTATTTGTCTAATTAAATTTAACTCTTTCTCGAAATTTGTTTGGTTCAACGGAGTATTTATTAATCTATGTATAAGACTGTGATAAGCCGCTAATTTGTGTTGTATCGGATGGCAAGAAGTGTTATGTATAGTAATATCTGTAGTTGACGGTTTGTGGTAAATAGCAAAGTTACATTTATTGTTAATTCTAGTAATCGTTAAATCGAGAAAGTTAATACTATTATTTGTTTCCTGTTCCATTGTAAACTTAATATTTTGATGCAATGTATTAATATAATCAAATAATAAATTTAATTGTCTATTTGTTCCTATGAAACCTAGTAATATGTCATCTACGTATCTATACCAAAATAATACATTTTGAAAAAGAGGATTTTTTGAAATAGAATTTTCAAGATGATCCATAAAAATCTCAGCTAATAACGGGCTTAGGGGATTACCCATGATTAAACCTTCTTTACAAGTGTATATGTTTTCATTACATAACACTTCATAACACTTCTTGCCATCCGATACAACACAAATTAGCGGCTTATCACAGTCTTATACATAGATTAATAAATACTCCGTTGAACCAAACAAATTTCGAGAAAGAGTTAAATTTAATTAGACAAATAGCTATCAACAATGGATATAAAAGTAATATAATAGATAACATTTTAAATAAAAAACTCCGTACAAAAGCCATATCACAAGTTTACCCAATATTAAATAATAACACCCAAAAATTTAAAATGATCACGTTTATAGGCTCTTCAAGCACAAAAATTTGTAAATATTTAAGAAAGTTTGACATTAATACAGCGTTTAAAACTAATAACAATTTATCCAAATTTATAAAAAACAATAAGGATTTAACAAACAACAATAAAAAGTCAGGGGTCTATGAGTTAACCTGCGGTAGTTGCCCTATGACTTATATCGGACAGACAGGCAGATCGTTTGAAGTACGCGTCAAAGAACATTTTTCTTCATTTAGAAATAATAAAAGTGACTCTTCATATGCGTCTCATATCAATTCAACGAACCACAATTTTAACAAAGAATTTAAAATATTACATATAGAAAATAAGGGCAAAAAACTTAATTTATTAGAGTCACTGGAAATCAATAAAATAAAGAAAACTGATAAGATCTTAAATGATCAATTAGAAACAAATAATTCACCCTTACTTAATCTATTTATTTGATTTGCAGACAGTTACATAGTGTATAGTATTTTTGTATTTTTCCATAGAATTCTTTATCCCTGTAATATAATGTAAACCTTTAGTTTTATTACTTAAGAACAGTACATTTTTTTATAAACCGTAGCGAAAGTTTTGTATAGACATCCCGTAATAAAAAGCACCCATCCCTCTGACTATTTTTTAAAATAAAACATGTGTTTTTGCTTGTTACTGTTTACTTGTGTTTAATATAAAAAATATTTTGTAAATAAGTTAGTTATATGTCTGACGAAGCCCAGGTTGGTGCGAAACGACTCGTTACAGTGATAATTAAAAAGTGAAATTCATAAAAATTTGTTTTATTTTATCTTAATAGTTATAATGGAATTTCATCAAGTAAAGGCCGAAACAATCATATAATTTTGACTACTTCACACTTATCTACGAATTGTCGTTTGATATTTGTTTTGTACTTGAATTGTATTTTTTATTTTTATTATTTACTATTATTTTTTAACAGTGCCTGATACATGTAAGTATTTTATGGTACACTGTATGTATTTACTCGGGATATGTTTCATCCTGTAATTGAAATATTTCTGTTGGACAATAAAGAATATTATTATTATTATCAGTAAAAAGAATTATATCAAGAATTTCATCATTGTTTAAATTTTCTTGAAAGAAGTTGTCTTTAATTGTTGTTAATTAAGCCTATCAGCGTGATCTCTAAGTAAGATCTGTTGAACAATCGATACTTTGTGTTGATACATATTGCTATGAATAGTGGGCTAGAATGAAAATGAACCACTATTCACCACGATACTGTACAACTTTGATGCTCGATCGGTTGACTTCTTTAATGAGACAGTTTTCCTCTCTTTCTCCAATTTTTACAGTCGATTTTATAATAAAATTTACTTTTCGTTCAGCTGTTTTCTTAGTAGTTTGGCAAAGAGATTTAGATGGCTGCACACTATTCATATTACTAGTTGACAAATTGGTCTCTATTTTATTTTTCTTTTGCAATTAATTAATTTTAAAAAAATTTCGTCGTTTTTTATAAATATCCGTTTTTTAAATTTTACTTTGTACATTTCCTTCCTTTTCAACATAACCTTTAGGAGAATACTTTAACAAATTGACGTAATGACATTTATTTTTACCCTTATACCAACAGCGAAATGACACTAGAAAACACTAAAAATGTTACTAGAAAATACTTGTCATGGATGTGGTGATGGCGTCTCGACTTTCAAATCCTCATTCCAAAGTGTGTAACAAAAGGGACTGGCCGCAACTAAATTGCAAATTTTCACTGACACAAGGAACAAAACTTTTGTTAACATGGTCGTGGTTACGTTAAATCCTGTAAATGCAGCGTATTCGTAACACGAGTCGAGTTACATAGATTATTGGCGTTTCGTCAACACGAAACGCCAATAATGTTTTAGACGCCTTCATTCCTCAGTTTCGATATAATGCTAGAGGTTTCCCCAATAGCATAGCTCGGTGAATCAGCAATAACTTAACATTAAATTTAATTGAAAGATGACGTAACATTTACAAAAATACAATACTAAGAGGAAATACTTGTTTCAAAAGTTTGAATGAGTTATTTTACGATTTTCCTACGATTAGTGGAAATATTTGTATAATCCTCGAACGAGACAGAAAATTCCAACTGTTCACGAAACAATTGGAATTTTCAGTCTTGTTCGAGAATTATACAAATATTTCTACTCACAGTAACCCTTACAGTATCATTCACTAAATTTAATATGTGAGTAGCACATGGCATGTCGAAGATTCGTGGATTCAGTTCTAAAATAATTTGTTCTTAGAGTTTAAATAGAGTCTCTACTGTGCTAAATAACGGAATATAAAATTGTTTTCAATCATATAGCGAAAATAAAAAATACTTTATGCCCAAATCGGCTTATGGTGCCTTTCGGCGCCTTTTCGAACCTGGCGCATGTGTGCGCTGCACAATGTGTGCCACATGGATGACGTGACATACACTCAATAAAATAGTAAAAAATTGGTTCCATCTTTCAGGACATTTAAACAAGCAAAATATGAGAATTTGGTGTGCAGAAAATCCTCATGAATTTGTGGAAACTACGCTACAACCACAAAAACTAGGCGCCTGACTATCAGTTTCAAGAAGAAAAATTATTGGGCCTATATTTTTTAATCAAATCATAACTGCTGAAAGAAAAAAAATTCCGGGTTTCCAATGGAAAACGTGGAAAACATAAATGTATTAATTCACTTGAGCGCCACTCAAAATTTATTTGAGAATATTGTTAGTTTTCAGAAGTCACAGTAAAGCACACAAGTCGGAAGGTAAACAAAATAATATTCAAATCTCATTCAAACGAATCTTAGTTTATTAAAAAAAAAAATTAAAAAAAAATTGATTCTTTATAGAGCATAAAGAACTGTGTAAGACAATATACACAAAGAGGTAAAATAATTTGCTGGAGTTGACAGCTAAGCAAATTCAAACGTCCTCTAATGAATCGCGAACAAAATTAATACTAATAAATTCCAAAGATAACTTTATTCTTTCACCCCTGACAAACAATCTCAAACGTAAACAGATATAACTGTCAAACCGAACAACTCTCTAACGCATGTGCAGATACCACACGTACAAAAACTCCAACCTTGATATTTGAAACGTTCTAGAATTAAACGTGACAAAAAAATTTACTGGAAACGAAAAACTATCTTTGTCTTCTATTTTAACTAATATTAAAATATTTAAAAATTCATACAATCAATATACAATGATAAATGCATACAATAAAGAAATAATATGATTTAATATAAAGTAAAATAAAACTTACGTAGTTTTTATTTTTATATAACCTTGAGAACACGTGAAGTAAGAGATTAATTAAATTAAAAATACGAAGTATACAAACTTGTATAAATTCGGTAATGAATTAAGCAAGCACAAACCACTATTAATTCAAAAACAAAAACCGAAATTACTTGAAATAAAGATAAAAATGTTTTTTCTGCAAATATGCGACTCTCTTACTTGGATATCAAGACGTGTCTGCGGATATCGCATGGCCAAACGCCGAACTACAACCCAAATCAAAACTAAATCAAAATAAAACAGTTCAATACAAAATCTATAATCATAAATAATTTCACAAAACATACAGAGTCATCAAAAATTATGGTTTAATCAAAAATAATGTTTTCTTCACAATGTTGCGGGGAAAAATCCATATCATATGTAAACGAAGATTCAAAATTCTATGAATGGTACTAGAAGATACGTTCGTTTAAAATGATAAACGACGAACTGATGTATGTGGGCCTTCTTTAAGAAGGTTTTTTACGTGTTCAACAATGTTTTGATGTGTACGTGGTCTACCGGAACTGTTGCCTTTTAACACATATTGTAGCCCAAAGTTTCTCCACGACGAGACGAATGTGATGATGTAAAGCGGTATTATCCACAACTCTATTAGGAAACTGCAAGTGATGCTGTCGTCTACATTCCGCGTAGGAATATTGCCATTCTCTGTTAACCTGCCGTTGCTGACGCGCGGACTCTGAGTCCGCGTCATTCTTTGCTTTTGATTTACTAAACATTTCCCCACCCCCGAAATCTGCCCGTTACGGTATTCGTCGAACTAGTTTCAAGGAACATTAGTCTATAACCTGAAGTGTATCAGTGTAGTACTTTTTGTTTTATAAAATATTGCGGAGTGAGAGCCCGCGGCCAGTGCAAACGTTATTGAAATTCGCATAAGGTAAGATACATGAACATTTTCAACAGGAATATACATAATAATGTATTCTTTAGATGTATCACCCTAAGTTCTCCTACGAAAAGGAACAAAGGAGAATGCATGAACTTATGTTAGAATGTCTCAGTGAGAATGATAATGAATGTGAAGTCGCGAATGATTATCAAGAAGATGACTCTATGGAAGATAGTGTAGAAGAACGGGAGGAAGATTCAGACGGAACAGGAAGTGTCTGGTGGTGAACAGGAAGAACCGATTTCATGGGGACCACATTTTGTTGGAAAAGATGGATCAATATGGTCCAAACATGTTCCTCCTTCAAGTAGAACACGTTCGGAGAACCTGATTATGCGATTGCCGGGTCCTAAGGTAGCTGTAAAAAATTTGAAAGGTGCTTATGAAATAAGGAAATATTTTTTTGATGATGAGATGTTAGGAAAAATCGTGGAATATACTAACAAACATATGGACAAGAATAAAGAAAAATACAGTCGTGAAAGAAATGCAAAAGAAACTGATAAAGCTGAGATTCAGGTCCTGATTAGCTTGCTTTATTTAGCTGGAGTACTGAAGTCCAGTCGTCTAAATGTGGAAGAGTTGTGGAGCAACAGTGGGACTGGCGTTGAGCAATTCCGCCTCACAATGTCTAAATTTCGCTTTACTTTTTTGCTGCAACATTTACGATTTGATGATATGGATATACGCGTGGAGAGGCGAAAGACAGACAAATTAGCCCCCATCAGGGAAATATTTGACCCATTTGTCGAAAAGTGTAGATCTGCATATACTCCTTTTCAAAATGTAACAATTGATGAAATGTTAGTGGCGTTCCGTGGGAGATGCGGCTTTCGCCAGTACATCCCTAGCAAGCCCAATATGTACGGCCTAAAGGTTTATGCTATGGTGGATTCAAAGACATTTTACGCGAGCAATTTGGAAGTCTATGTTGGCACACAGTCAGATGGACCTTGGCGTTTGGATAATTCCCCTTTAGCACCTGTTCAAAAACTGGTTGAACCAATCAGACATTCAAAACGGAACGTGACGTGTGATAATTGGTTTACCAGTATCCCATTAGTACGTACGCTATATACGGATTACACGCTTACTTTTCTGGGAACTATTCGCAAGAACAAACGCGAACTACCTGCAGAAATTTCGAATCCTCAAAAAAAGACCGATAGGTACAAGTATGTTTGCATATGATAAAAATATAACATTGGTGTCATATATCCCGAAACAGAAAAATAAACGTAATACTGGTATCAAGTCTGCATCACGACGATAAGATCCACGAACCAACAGGTAAACCTGAAATGATCATTGATTACAACGAGTCGAAGAGTGGTGTAGACACATTAGATAAAATGTGCGCGACATATGATTGTGCCAGATGGACTCAAAGATGGCCAATGGTTATATTTTATGCGTTACTGAATATAGCTGGAGTAAATTCTATGGTACTGTTTCATCTGCAAAACACTGACCATAGAATCCCTCGACGAAAATTTTTGCACATTCTAGTTTCCGAATTAGCTGATAATTATCTTTGTGTTCGCGTAGCCCAAACCAATATCCCCAGAACTATATCAGCCTGATTGAAGGAAATACTTGGATTACAAGATCCTCAACCTGTTGCAAATGCTGAGAATACACGAGGACGTTGTCATTATTGTGACAGAAGAAAGAACCGACCAACTCGATTTTCCTGTCGAATGTGTGGAAAATTTATGTGCCTGGAACATCTAACTTGCATTTGTACTGTATGTTACACCTGAACCTAAGTCACTCCCATCTATCAATTAATGTTTTGGTTTTATTATTCGTTTCGAGGTCGTATTCGTAACTACAATGTTTATTACTATAATACTCATGTTGACTCCTCCTAGTTTGAAGGAACCTTTGATGTATTCTTCAAGCTGGTGTTATCGTAGAATACACTTGTGCACGGGTGTAAGACCGTATACACTTTTTTCGTTCACTCGTTGGTTAGTAAGTAAAATAATAAAATGCAATATGGTATAATCTGTTTATTTATACATATATACATTTATTATAATACGATTGGTTGTACACTAGTACCTTGTTTGTTGACTTATATACTAAATTGTTATGTTGATGTATTGAGTTTCGCTAGTAAGAGCTATAGGAACTCTTCCCTAGGAGAAAACTATCGAAGTTAAACTCTCATATCTTTTGGACTGGTGTCCTGAAGTAAACCTCACCCACATCCCCACTGCTTATACAAGTGGTGGGAATTACAAAAGGTTATTTTAGATTCATGACGTATAGCAAAGTAATATAAACTTTCCCAATCATTTAAGGTATGGTAAACCAGTGTACAATGACGAGCATACAACCTGATCTAATACCTTTTACGATCACTTTGTTGTATACCGTTAAATCCCTTCGGGAAGGTTTATACTTAAAATAATTCATGAATTGGTCTTGACCGTCATAAAACTAATTACCTAAATGGCAGGGTTACTTGGTAAATGCAATTAGGCTTGCTCTATGCTTTTGGAAATGATATTATTCAAGAAATTATATTTACCGGGTTATTGTTCTAATTTGCATGACCTGTAAACTGTTACTGGGAATCAGACCTAACTGCCCAGAATATTCATAAGCGCCTTAAAACGGCTAATGAAATGTACACAATATAAATTAAATAACGAGTCACAAAATAATAAAATATACAATGTGAAAAATAGATGAATTGACGTTTTAACAACTCAAAATATGTATTCTATATATGAAATAATAAATAGCGTTCAATTAGTTTAGTGTTTGTTTTAACCATATAAATACTAAACAGACCATTTTTTGCGGTTGAACCCAAGAAAATGGCATTCGGAGTCATAGTCCGCCGCCAGTAACGGTGTCTCTAGGATCTCGCGCCAGCAACGGAAGGGTAATTGTGCACTTCGGAAATAAGCTTCAATAATAAAAATATTTTCTTGCAACATGTACTTTATTTAATAGTATTGTTTATTAAGTAAGAAAGCATTTGTAAGAAAAAATTATATTGCTAGTCACCAAATGACAAATGTCAAAATAACATTAGATAAATAGTTATAAATAAAAGATAAGTTGCTTATAATAATTTGCAAGTACTAGTCACTCAGTGCCTACTGAGATGAAGTTCTTTTTGAAACACCTTGTATTAAACCAAAAACAATCGATTGAAGACAGAACACCGTCTGTCGGGTCAGCTAGTATGTAATAGAAATATAAAATACATAAATTTTAACATTTTATTGCCAACTGTCAGATAGTAATAATAGTTATTATTGTTTAATATTTCATTTTTATTGCTTATTCACATATGTATATACTTAATTACATATTAACATCTACGCTATTCTATACTACTAATTTCCCATACAATGTAAGCTTATTTGAAGACGTACAATTTCTTTTCAACGTAACCATTGTCAGAAGGTGCAGTTATTCAATTGTCGAAACGGAACTCTCACATAGTCTCTGAATTTATAATCGCTTCGGCACTCTCTCTATGCCAGTACGTACAGCGCAAACTAGCACAAGAACCGGTACCGTTCCAGAAACCTACTTAAATCACTTGCCGTTTCGCCATTTCTCCTTTAGTCAATTTGCTGTTGGTAATGGAACCTGCTGTTGGTATTAATAAGACAATCTTCTCGACAGTTTTCTTTGGGCGTGAACTTGAATTAACCTCGTAGCAAATGACTCAGGATAGAAAGTGGCAATCACTTTTATGTCGGAATAGACAATCGATAATTCAGTACCAAATGAACGAAGATATATAAATAATACGCATATAACGTATACATACACGAAATGTATATGCATGTATATATGTTTATCTATCAAAAGTGAGATCGTTTGCGTGACCTGAATAGTAGAGAAAGATATAAAAATTTAAAAAGAATTTACAGTTGTGTTTACTGCTAATGATGAGTTCCACAAAGTAATGAAAACGAACGTTTTTCTCGAAGCTAATGGGCGAATAATATTATTTATAATTAAATTATTTTATAGTTATAATTAAAGTTCGGATTTTTATGCACAAGAAATGCTTTAAATATGCGCATAAATATGTCACATTCTTTCCAAAAATATGTCAAATATATGCTTAATTTTTACCATTTATGCAATTGTATTTTTGATGTATTTCGCTTACTTGAAATCAAGGAAAGAGTAGTAAAATAGCAAAGTAGTTTAAAGTAGTCTAAATTACATTTATGCACAAAAATAGATATTATTACATAATATATGTTAAAAGCATTGCATAATAATATGGTAAAAGATTACAATTAATATTTATATACATATAATTCTATGGTTATTACTTAATAACATAATAAGTTATTATGACAAAACAAGATAGAGACATACAGAAATTAATTAGAATGAAGGCAGAGGAGGAGAGGAAAAGAGGTAAAACAGTGAAAAGCGGATATCAAAAATTGATTATAGATAAGAAAGTGTGGAAATGGAATAGAGAGAAATACTTACTAGAACTATCAAAGGAGGACCCAAAAAACTAAAAGAAACTGCGGACGGACATCTGATGACGAAATTGGCAGTGAACCCGGAATTGAAGCTTAATAAAAGTAAGAATAGAAATGAGAGAAAAAGCAAGGAGGAGGCTAAAGACGGAGAAATTTGGAAAATAGGTACATGGAATATTCGGAGTCTGACAGGAAAAGAAAAGGAACTAGAAGAGGAATTCGACAAAGCAGGGCTGGATATACTGGGGATAACGGAAACGAAAAGAAAGAGAGATGGTGAATTGGAAATGGAAGGAGGGCATTTGTTAATCTACAGTGGAGTAGACAGGAAACAAAGAGCGAAGGCGGGAGTAGGATGTATAATAAGGAAAGAGAAAGTGAAATACCTGCATAAATGGACAAAAATATCTGAAAGAATTGTAAAAATTGAAATGAATATGGACAAAAACACCAAAACAGCAATAATAGTGGCATATGGACCCAATGAGGACGAGGTGGCTGAAAAGAAAGAGAATTTCAGGGATTTAATGTCGGAAACAATTGAAAACGACAGGGGAAGGGTGATATTGATAGGAGACTTAAATGCAAGAGTAGGTATAAAGAATGACGAATCAGGAGACGCAATTGGAAAACATGGAGAAAACTATAAAAACAACAATGGATCAAGACTGATAGATTTTTGCATACTGAATAACCTAGTGATAACTAACACCTTTTTCGAGCACAAAGACATACACAAATTTACAAGAGAAGTAAAAAGTAGAAATGAAAGGTCCATAATTGACTACGTATTAGTAAATAAAAAACCTAGAAAGGAAGCAAAAGATACAAGGGTAAAAAGAGGACCTGAAATTTACTCAGACCATTATTTGGTGGTGACTAAAATTAAGATACAAACACAACAAAAACGCCCAGACAGAACCTGCGAAAAGATAAATTTAGGTACAGAAAGAATTAAAACGTACAAGTTAAAAGATATAGAGACGGCAAAGGAATATAAATTACGTGTAGAAATAGAGATTGATAAAATAAAAGAAACTATAAATGAATTAAACGTAGAAGAGGTGTGGACTCTTATGAAAGAACTAATAACTAAAGCAGCCAAGGGAGTTTGCAGAATGACAAAAATTAGAGAAAATATCAAACAAACCAGATGGTGGAACGAACAAATAAAAGCAGAGATAAAAACTAAGAAAGAGAAATGGATGCAGTATCTGAACGATAAAACAAATGAAAAATACGACATTTACAAAGAGCAGAGAAATAATGTTAAAACTATGGTAAAATCAGCGAAACAAGAATCATGGGAAGAATTTGGGGCCAAGATGGAGAGAGACCTTTCCGGAAACCTAAAGTTGTTTTATAGAGTTCTAAAAACCCTTCGACGCGGAAGAACATATAAGCCGAATCTTATTAAAAATAAACAAGGGAAAATACTAGATGAAGATGAGGACATTATAAAGAGGTGGAAGGAGTATTTCGAAGAACTCTTAACGATAGAAAAGAACAATGACATAGGAACTAAAGAAGAACAAGAGAATATTAACGAAAATAATGAACAAGACGTAGAAATAACAATAGAAGAAGTGTCGGAAGCCGTGAGAAGATTAAAAAGGGGCAAGGCGGCAGGGCACGATGCAATATATACGGAGATGAGAATGAACATAGGACCGAAAGCTGTGGAAATAATGGTAAAGCTACTAAACAAAGTATGGAGAGAGGAACAAATACCACAGGACTGGGAGATAGGAATATTGATACCGATATTCAAGAAAGGGAATAAACGGGACTGCGCTAATTACAGGGGTATTACTTTGCTTTGCACGCTGGCCAAACTCTATGAATGGATACTGACCAAAAGACTAGAAAGAACAGTGGAAAGACAGTTAGAAGATTCACAAAGTGGTTTCAGAAATGGGAGAGGAGTTCAGGACCACATATTCACACTGAAACAATTAATAGAGAAATATACCAATGAGAATATATATGTGGCCTTTATAGACCTCAAGAAAGCTTTTGACAGCGTGCCAAGGGAACTAGTTTGGAACAGTCTAAGAAGGAGAGGAGTCGGGCAAAAATTAATAAACTGTATTAAAGCTGTATATAAGAACACAAGAAATTACGTTAGAACCAGGAACACAAGATCTGAAGAATTTGTAACGACGGAGGGATTAAGACAAGGAGGCAACCTTAGCCCAGTATTATTTAATATAATAATGGATGATGTAACAAAAGAAGCGAAAATGAAAGTTAAGAAAATGAAGGTGGGATACTATAACATGGAACTGGTAGAAATAGCAGAGAGCATATTTTCAGATGATTTGGTGATTTATGCGAAATATGAGCTCAACCTCCAGCGTAATCTAGATATATGGGCAGAGGCGTTGCGAAAGAAGAATTTAAAAATAAACGCAGAGAAAACCAAAGTTATGGTAATAGGGAAAAAAGATGATGAATTACAAATAAAACTTGACGACACTAAAATAGAACAAGTAGAAACATTTAAATACCTAGGGGTGAAAATACACAAAACAGGAACCATGGAGGCAGAACTGAATGACAGGTTAGATGCAGCATCAGCACTTTATTACTCCTTGAACAATTCGTTCCTGAGAAGAAGAGAAGTGTCAAGGAAAACTAAGACCTCAGTTTACAAAACCATATTTAAGACCGTATTGATATACGGAAGCGAAAGTTGGACATTGACGAAACGAATGGAAAACAAAATACAAGCAATGGAGATGAGGTTTTTAAGAGGAATAATGGGAATTACTAAGAGAGACAGAGTAAGAAATAACAAAACAAGGGAAGAACTTAAAGTACGGGCGCTGAAGGAAGATATACAACGAAATCAATTAAGATGGTTTGGACACTTGACAAGAATGGGAGAGGAGAGAACAGTAAGAAAAGTATGGCAAGCAAGAAGATATCAGAGAAGACCAAGAGGTAGACCTAGGAATTCGTGGGACAGCCAAGTGGAAGACATATTGAGAGCCAAGGGAATGTCAGGGAGAGAGGCGAAAAGAATGGCAATAAACAAGAAAGAATGGGCAAGGATGATATACGGAACGAAATTAGAAGAAAATAATAATTATAGATTCTGATAGGCTGCACTTACTGATTTAATGTACTGTAACTTTAAGGAATTGTTTGATTTTTGTATTTAACCTTAACACCTAACGGTAAATAAGGTATTGATAATATATATATATATATATATATATATATATATATATATATATATATGTTATTAAGTGACACCCATAGAATTATATGTGTAATTATTACATTACAAACTCGATAGTGTGAACACAAAAATACCAAGGGCCAATCATATTAGAGGGGGTGTTCATACAATTGAAGGTACATAAAAATAGACAATCAAAACCTCTTTCAAATTAATAATCGTCGTAGGAGATATATGTTGAAACTTCATTATATCAAATAGAAAACGCTAGGTTGTTTAGTTTCAAAAAATATATTGTACACACACTACATATATGTTTCACCACACTGTGGCTTCATCAGGTGAATGAATATATACTGTAAACTTACATTTGATACCTATTTATATAAATACAAATATAAAGGTGAAAAACAAAAATTTCAATCTGAGAGGGGGTGGACCTATTGAAGTTTTAAGTTGAGTAGGGGAGAGTAATTTACCTCTACCTGGTCATTTAAAATTATGCCTAAATTATGGAATTTATTATTTTCCAAAGCTTCTAACGTATTGAGTTTTTTACTTTTACGTACTACATGTAATGTTTTGAAATCAGAATTGAATTTGTGGTTATATTCGAAACAGTGATTAGCAAAAGTTGAATCTGTCTTCTTATCTTTGTAGCTTCTTTCGTGTTCTGCTAATTTAGTTTGGAAAGTTCTTCCTGTCTAACCTATATACACTTTTTTGCAGTCTTCAAATGTCAACTTATACACCCCCGAGTTTGATCTACTGTCCGTTTTATCTTTATTGTTTGTTATTGCTTTTTACAGTTATAATATTTAATAATAAGCACACGCTAGACGCGACACTGAAATATAACATCAAAAGTTCTTACGCCATTAACAAGGTGATTAATTAACAAATTGTAAGAGACTCACCTTATCTAAGTGACTGTAAGTGATTGTAGAAAATATTTAATTTGGCAACTCTGAGAAATTGGCTAGCCTGGTCATTCACTTTATACTTATCTTTTTGAATATTATTAGAATTATTGTATTTACTTAAAAATAGATATTTACATATGCAGGGTTATCTATTTTGATGAGGTAACCTTAATCAGATTCTGCCAAAAATTCAACTGGTTTTCAAACGTGATACCCAAATCCAAAACACTGTTGGAACGCGCAACAGGTTCTCTATGGATGAAATAAATAGCCGTCAAGGCATTATGTTTCCTCGTGTAAGATACAGAATTGCATTTGTTAAAGTGAAGATTGAACTTGCTTTTCATGCACCATTCAACTACAATGTTCAGTGCGTTCTGCAGGAAAGTGATGTCTAGTTCAATTAACATGGTACGATAAATCTTAAGGTCATCTGCATAGGCCAAAACTGCACAAGGTATAGTAGTTAGCAGGTCATTGATAAACATAATGAAAAGCAGTGGTCCCAAGTTAGAGCCCTACGGCACACCAGAAGTGGAAATGTAAGTGTCTGATCTCAAGCCATTGTAATACACGTAATTGTGCCTATCCTGAAGATAATTATGAAGTAATCTAATCAAAGCATTAGACAGACGAAATGCACTTAATTTCTGCAGCAATATCACATGGTCGATGGTATCAAAAGCTCGTATAAAATCAGTATATATTACATTAAATTGACCGCCCCCATCGAGTTCTTCAGCTATCTCCTATGTAATAATAGCAAGATATGTTATAGTAGAACGGCAAGTCATAAATCCATGTTGAAACGGCGAAATATTATACTCTAACGTTCTTCATTATAATATTGTGCAGCAGATGTTCAAAAACTTTTAAAAATTATTTAGAATCGCTATATCTGTAATTCAGGACGTTGGCAGCATATCCTTTTTTAAAGACAGGACAAATTCTACCAATTTTCCATACACTTGGAAACCTGCAAGTACGCAAAGCCAGGTTAATAATTTTCGATAATGACGCAGAAAAGATGCGAGCACAATCCCTGACCAGGAAGCTTGGGATGTTATAGTGACCAGCAATAGTCGAATTCCTCAACTTTCCAGCGCATATGGCGACGTCATCAATGTCATCATCAACAATGGTAGTTGGAGGAAGGTTAGAGAGCATATGAGACAATGACGTCAGAAATGATGGCGGCAGAAATACTGATGAGCAAGTAGCAGAAAACGCGTTTACAATGTCATGTGGTTTATCATAATGCGTATTGTTAAAATATACTGTACCAGGAATTCTAGAGGTACGTCGTTTCGATTGAATAAATTGACAGAAAGTTTTAGGAGCAGAACATATGGCACTTCGCACATTCTGAAGGTAATTCTTATACGCCATAGAAATATCAAAGTTCAGTTCTCTCCTGACACGGTAAAAATTTTCTTAGAAGTATTGACTGGCCGTGGATCGCCATCTCCGACGATAGTAGAGCTTAATTTTAATTTGCCCTTAATAGCCTTGGAAAACCATGGAGGAAACCTGGCCGATTTCTCGGATTGAATCTTAGGAATAGTTGAATCCATAACAGTATAAAGCACATTGTAAAATTTCTCAACAGCTGAGTCAACATTAACACAATAATTTATAAAAGACCACTCCACAAGTGAAATGTCGGAATAAAATTTATGAAAATTTGCTTTCCTAAAATTAAACCTGGGATTGCAATTAGAAGGGAATGCAGCTGGTTTGTTCGAAAATCGAAATTCAATGTCAATATATAGTGAAGGATGATATCTATCTTCCGGCAGCACGTGACAGAGATCCCGTTCAAGTAAGAGGTTACAGTCTATGTTAGACAATACTAAATCTAGCAATCTTCCTTGCTTATTAAAGATGTTGTTGCATTGAGTAACACTAAGTGAGTTAATGAGGTCTATGAAAAGTGATACTTTAGTATCGATAGACAAAGGCGAAGAAAAGCAATCATGAAATTAACATTAACATTAATTCACGTTAATTTTTCAAGTTCTTTCAACGCATACTATATCTTTCCCAAAAATACGTCGCTGTTTCTAACATCATAGTATGATACTACAGCTCTATAGGCAGCCTTCAATTTAAACTCACTATACTATTTGCTCACAATACGAGTGCTGCTATTATTTTAACAGGGCGTTTATAGAGGTTTAGAATCCCAGGGCTGGCGTATGAATGATAGTTTTTTCGGGGAGGGGGAGGTAACGCTATCCTTCTGAGTTACATTTAAATGTTGGAGAAATAAAAATTCATACTCTTATAAAATTAGTCGGATGTTTTTTCCTTAATATGTTGCATTCGCTATTTGCACCTCAACATCGTCATGAAAATGATGCCCACTAAGAGATCTTTTTTAAATAGGAAAACAAACAATAGCTGGGTGGGCATTCAATTTTCTGAACGCTACATTCGCGAATTTGCTGACTGTGTACCTGCAGCAGTATGAGCGGACGCATTGTCATGCAATAATGGAACACATTTTGACAATATTCGTCAAAAACTGACTTTATCATGCCTTCGATACCATTGACCATACTGCTCTCCTGGGTAAAATGAGTTTGTTCGACTTCAGCAACTCACTAATAATGCCCTGCACTTCTTACTTTACTGATAGAAGAAATTTTGTATACTATAATGGCTATAAATCTAGAACGTACCTTTCTACTTCCGGAGTGCCCCAAGGTTCAAATTTTGGACCCTTGTTATTTAACATCATTGTTAATGATTTAATAAGCTCCATCAATTGTCGTGTTTTGGCTTATGTAGACGATTTAAAAATTTTTCATCGAATTGGTGGTGCTCAAGATGCTGCTGGAGTTATTTTTGATGAAAAGCTGACCTTCGCTGATCATGTATCCCAAGTCACTAGGTCAGCATATCGATTATTGGGTGTATCCGTACGTGTAAGGACTTCGACAACGTAGCTTCACTCAAGTCACTTTTTTATGCGCTAGTTGTTAGCAAGTTAGAATATGCCGTTGCGTGTGGTATCCTATATTTGACTGCTATATTAATGTAGTTGAATCTATACAGCGCAAGTTTCTAAAGTATTTAAGTTATAAAGTTGAAGGAGCGTACCCTCCTCGTGGTTTGGACTACAGGTTACTCCTGGGTCGTCATGGAGTTGAATTGCTGGAAGCAAGACGACACCTAATTAGTTCAAACTTTATCAAAAATGTAATTCTTTATAAGATCGACTCAGCTGATTTGCTTGCAGAAGCGAATTTTCGAGTACCTCGTCCAAACTCAAGAGAGAATGCAGCGTTCTACTTCCAATTGCTAGAACAACAAATAATTGCTGAGGGCTCCCACGGTGCATTCTGCCAAAAATTTCAACAGTTTAAATATTTTTTCTGCAGACATGTTTCATTAATTTGGTTCTTCGTTTAATGTTCTTTTTTATCTTTTCTTTCACTATTCTTTTAGATTTAGGTAGTTTGATTATGTTATTGAATTATACTTTGTTTTTAATTCTTTTTCACATATATATTATATTTATTATTTGTTTGTATTGTCTGTATTGGGGTAACCTGTTGGACAATTAATAAATATTATTATTATTATTATTATTACGCCTAACCCTTTTTATACTAGTAAATTAGAAGTGAAAGTTACAAAAGCTGTAGTTATCGCTACATTACCATATTACTACATGAACGAAAACGATTGTCCCAAAAAATAGAACTTTGCAACAAGGCATCTCTCTTTTTAATTTACAAAAAGAAATGAAAATTGGATTAAGGCCGTTTCTGTGAAAAACCCTTGAATTTTATTGGCACTAATCGTTTATCACTAAATCGTTTATATTTTTATCGGCTAAGAAAAAGTATAATTGAATCGCTTATTATTAAAAGGAACTAAGTCATTTTAACAGGTTTTGAGAAAAAGAGAAAAAACGTCCCAAGTTCAAAAATTATTTATTTTTCGTTGAATGCAGTTACTGTTTCATTATTTAATTGGATAATAAGTATTGTTTTAAGTTTTGTTAGTATATATGTTTTTTGTTTTCTAGCTAAAAATTATGTTTTAGTAAGCTGACTTAGTCCCATTTAATAATAAAAAACAAAATAGTCGATATTTTGCGTAATATATTTATTAAATGTGTTTGAAACATGCGTAAATATTGTTGTTTGACTTGCAAAATATAACAAATTTCAAAATTATGTGTTCAAGGGTCTTCATTTATTCCGCTTTTATCCTTTCTAGACTTCCTATCCCAGGTGTCGATCAAATTCTGGTAAAATGGAATATTATCTTCATCCACCCACTTAATCAGCTGCTTAAGGTATTCAATTTTGGTGTCCAGTATTGGAATTTTATCTCCGGTGTAGGCTTTTCGTGAAGGCATGGATATGTTGTACCTTTTATTTGGTAGTGCTAAATCGAAATGATGAACAGTAAAACAGACATTAATGAAATCGCGAGCTTCAACAATTCCAGGCATGTCCTTGTTATGTAAAATATGGTGATATTTGGAAATTGTAAAGCTTACGTTCTGATTCCTAGGTAGATTTAAGAAATCATTTGATATACCTGTCTTTTTATAGTAAGTCGGCCACCATTTTTTCCAATCTAAAATGTCATTCGTTAGTACCTCTTTTACAACAAATTTGCTGCTTTGACTGGAATGAATTATTTTTTCAGTATATTCGCGTACTGAATATATTCTGTCAAATTTTCTTAAATGTCTTTTTATGACAGCGAAATCCCTGTCGCAGGGAAGAAAAGAGTGTCCCCGAATTGGAAAAAATTGTTGTACTTTTTCAAATCTCCCTGTCTGAATGAGTGCCATACAGAACCGTACCATAGTATGGTATTTGTTCTGGCCGGGGCAATTGTCTGAAAAAAGCCTAAATTCTTTTGAACCTGGATATGCGTAGTTGTCAAGGTAGTCCATCAAAAATAAACATACTTCGTCTGGTGTCTTTGCAGCTATACCTTTATGATAAACGTAATAGTAAACTTTTCCAGTTTTCAAGTCGTGGATTCCAAAAACACTAACGCTTAGTTGCAGTGGCGGCTCTTGATGACGTACGATGTGAGCTGCTGCACGGATGAGACTGCTTCGTTTAAGCGTTCATATATACAGAGAAGCTAGTAACCGTACCGAAATCTTCCGAAATAGTTCGAAGTAGTCTCATCCGTGCAGCAGCGCACATCGTAGGTCATCAAGAGCCGCCACTGCAGTTAGTTGAGTTAAATAGAAAGAGTCTTGAACAGGAACGAGTGGTAGTTGCAGATTCTGCATCAAATCAAATGCTACAGCAGTAATCCTATCCGTTTCTTTTACATCAGCAATAGTATTTTTCAATGAAGTGTAAAATTTCATAGCTCTACGTTGATGTATTATTTCTTCGGCAACGGCCACCCGTTTAGCAGCTTCACCTAACGATGGACTTTTAATTTTAAGAGAGAGCTCTTCACATTGACAACATGTCTCAATTTGGGGACGACCGAAGTGCAAAGCAAAATTTTCATTAAAAAATTTAATGTAGTAACTATATTTAACATTGCTGCTAGGGTATTTTTCTTTGAACATGTTGGACATTATTTTGACATTCAGTTTGCTATCGAGATAGTGATTATCTTTTCCAGAGTAATGTGTCTCTTTGACAGGAAAAGAAGATATATGTAGACGAACTAACATGTTTTCTGCATCGGATATGGCATGAGTTTTTAAGCATTTTCCTCGTTTATCACGAGGAGTGGATTTATTTATCAACAATGCTTTTAGTCTTTTAACTCTTTTAACACTAATCCCATGCAGACTTAAAAATGCATTCATACATACTTTTACTTTGTCATTGTCAGATTGTGGAGCAAAATGAATAAAAGACCTTTCTCTTTCTTTCCCGTGTTTTAAACGTTTTCGTCGCTTAGCAACGTCAGTGACTACAATAAGTGATTGTAAGTATATATCCTGTTCATCTTTAGTTATGAAATTAGTATAAAACTTTTCGAATATGTACTTTCGTTGAGCGTCACTGAATCTTTCAAAGCACTTCATTGCGCATCTATACAGAAACAAAAAAAAAACAAATAAAAACATTTTCTCATAGGTTTCCCAAATATAATTTCCTTACCTGCAAGGGGCGCCCTGTTTTCATGCTAAAACAGTACGGCCCCTATGATTTATTATTTTGGGCACCTTTAACCCCTTAATAACGTTTTTCTTATAATTTTCATCATTTCGTATACCTTTGCGTCGCTTTTTTGGTATTTCATCAACACTCGCTCTATCGTCCTCACTCTCAATAAAATGTTCACTTTATTTATTAGACATTCTTGTTTAAACAGCGTTATTAAGCGCAATAATATTAACAATCATGCTACAGAGCACACAACGTTTTATTGTCCGTACTATTTTGAGAAATGTGTTATAGGTTAAGTTGTTACTCAACTATCAAAACCGGCGGTAATTTCAAAAGGGATCAAGTCAAGCGACTTAGACCCTTTCAAAAATAAACCTAAATAAACACATTTACATACCATAATATGGCATAGTGGCACTTAGTTCCTTTTATCATCAAACGATTCAGTTATATCGCTTTAGTAAAGAGCAATGTATATCTCTAAAAAGCCGAAAAGTGACTTAATGACATTTAATAATAATCCCTTTTAATAATAATTCAATTATAAGAAATATTAAGATTTATGAGGTATGCAATAAAACATGACACGAATTGCCAGGAATTTTATTACGTTCAGAAAATAGCAAAATAAAATGAAGTACGCAATAGATTGACGTATATCTTTTTACCGTTTACTACATTGCGTTCATCCCAAGGGCAAGAATAATTAATTAATAATACACGTGCTAATGGAACGGATTCCGAACGAAATTTTTATTGTATTGATGGATACACATATTCATTATGATAATATCTTGTGTAGTGGACAGCACAATTACAATACATTATCTTTGATTTAAAAAACAATGAATGTTTTACGTAAAAAATTGTGTATTTTGTTTTCGGTATATGTATAAGTTTATTTCGCGGAAATTTTCAGTCTTGTCGAGTCTTCGTTCTTATTCTTGTGATTTCAATTTCAAATCGACGGCTCAGTCATGGAATTTTTAGAAAATTTAGAAAAATGGGCAGGTGAGTTGCTGAGCTTTTGCTAACACATTACAGTTCCATTCCTATTTTACTACTAAATTTAGATTTCCTTTGAATTATACGCAGCAATTTATAATTGAGGATAATTAAAGCTGGGACAATATACAAAATGGATATTTGTTGTTAAAAGATATATCAACAAAGTGATGAGTTTTCTGGGTTTATTTAATGTTTTTTTTGTATACACTAACAATTAAAAAATGCATATTTTGCATAGTCTTACTACTTGATGCATATTTCATGTAATACTGCATATTTTCTTCAAATTCAAAAATAACAATTCGAAAATAACTGGCCATGGGAAATACCAGATTTCCAAATGTTTTGGGAAAAGCGGTAAAAACATATAGCGATATTTCGTGGCCTATAAAATTAAAATAAATAACAATGCTTTGATATAAATTACAATATTTTACAATACTTATATAACTTATATCAGTATAGTATATTCTACTAGCAAAATTACAAAACCCGAAATTAAAATGTTTCCTTCAAAAACACACAATACCATGTCCCGATGCAAGTACTTTGAGAAAGAATTATGTCGATCATATATACACTGAGCTAGCTAATTGCCGAGATTCGCACATTGGTAGGTGTCAATTTATTTATAAGTGGATAAAACAACAAGCTCTTGCGGTCGATATATTGTTAATTTAAATTGCAAATTGAATAAATTTTTGCTAATTCGTTGCTAATAAAACAAGTTATTGTACAGTTATTGGTTTTATCTAACTGCTTACACCTATATGATTTACTAGGATTTTCGGCCTTCAAACAACCAATTAACTATAGGTTTGTTAGATAAAGCCAATAACAAAAACTATGTACAATAACTTGTTGTATTAACAACGAATTAGCAAAAATTGTCCGTAAATAATTGACAATGTGTTCTGGAATTTGTTTATTGAAATTACAGATTCTGTCAAACGCAGTTGTCTTGTTGTCTAGTTGTCTTCTAATTTAAATATTGTTTCTGATACTACAGAAAAAGTTATCGCAAGAATTGCCAATTGATTTGGTACTGCATCATTTTTTAAATACTCTTTTGGTTTCTTTATAGCATCGGAAATTTGATATATTTATATATGTTAGATATAAGTAAATCTAGGATAAAGAATTAAACTTTCAAATTTCCAATTTTATAAATATTCAACGTGCATTTTCAAGTTTAAAACACTGTATAACATACTTTTATGACGATATTCAAATTATAAAACTTTCTTTAAATTTTAAGAATTTATATTTGCAAATTTATTTATTACCTACTTTATAATTTAAACCGCTTCTTTTATTGCTTAGGGTTATTAGTAAATGTATTCAAGAGACGACATTTAATCTGAGCACCCATTGTTCACTAAATATGTACAATGCAATTCATCCGAAACTACATACTTAGATTTATTACCACCTACTAATATTTAATTCGCAATGATATTTTATTTATAATTTACTTATTATTAGTAAGATTTAAGACTCTAACGTAAACTTGGTACTGTTGCCAATAGTTACAATTTCTACGAATTGAACACAGAAAAAATTCACCGTTATGACGTCAAATAATGCAATGTACAACGAATACGCGTATTTAATGGTGTAATAGTTTATAGGTGCAGTGGTGTATTTTTACCTACTTGTAACACAGTACAAAACAGAACAGCATCAACTTAGCAACAGAACGGAACGGAACAGCATCAGCTGAACATCAAGACACACAGTCCTTTCATAACGTTCATATCAAACAGTATCTATCAGAGTCTCACACTAACAACAAGAGACTCAACAGTATCATTTTAAGTTTACATTAAGTGTTTCATATGTGAAATTGCTTTAATAAATTAGGTTTATGTGTTTTTTGTTAAATAAATAAAATATTTAGAAAACACCAAGTTTCAATATAACTGCCACCAACCAAAATAAATAAACCGCTTATGCGGAAGTTACACCCCGTGAGTGGTGAGTCAAGATATAATTTATACATGGTTCTTCATGAGACGAATACAACACCAACTTTTAGTCCAAAGAGACCTTGATAAATTATACGGAACTCTGAAAAAATAATTTTTTTTATATTTCCATAATTTTTTGAATAAAAAAATGTGGCATTTAGCTATGTTCTCCACCTTGTGATTACTAGCTTTTAAAGTAAACAATGAAATGATTCTTTGAACAACTGAACCCGCAATGGCGCTTTTAAATTTTTTTTTGCTTTAAAAATTAATTCATTCGCAAGAGAAAATTGATTTCTAATTTCTTCGGCAACGCTATTAATGCCACGAACCAGTAAGTAGTAGGTAAATTAGGACAACATATCTTTAAATTAACCGAGGCTTTACACATATAAGAGGCAACATCGTTTAATATTAATATAATTTTATCATGTGGTATTATATCTGGCAGGGAACTGGAGAAATAATTTTTAAAAAGCTAAATTCAGTATTAGAAAAAAATATTTTGAAAGGGGGAAATTGTAAACATTGAATTAGAGCCTTATATTGTAAGCAATTAAAAAAAATGCTCCGATTACTTCCGTCGATGTTGAACGATATTTTTCTATATTCAAGCACTTGTTTGACGACCGAAGACATTCGTTTAAAATAGAAAATTCAGAAAAACATCTAATTGTTGTAAATATTCTTTCTAGACTTTACGACGCTATTTTATTCGAATTTTTTCATTGGAAAAAAATTCGCCCTCAAGTAGGAATCGAACCCACGACCTCTAGCTTGCCGGACCATTGCTCGACCACTGAGCTGTTGAGGCGTGAATTAGAAACTTTTATAGGGATGCCTTTAATTACATCAAAGGAAACAGATGAAATATATCTTGCCCGTAGTACGGCAGTTGTGCAAATTTATCGCATTTTCGCTAAGTAATATAATTGTAAATATTCTTTCTACACTTTACGGACAAAATATATTTCATATGTTTCCTTTGATGTAATTCAAGGCATCCCTATAAAAGTTTCTAATTCACGCCTCAACAGCTCAGTGGTCGAGCAATGGTCCTGCAAGCCAGAGGTCGTAGGTTAGATTCCTACTTGAGGCCGAATTTTTTTCTATGAAAAAATTCGAATAAAATAGCGTTGTAAAGTGTAGAAAGAATATTTACAATTATAACGAGCGACCATTAAAATTTTCACTCGTAGCTGGCCGTATATATAAAAATTATGTCGCAGCTTTAGTCATTAAGATGTTATTTCAAACATCTGTCAGTGTCAAATATATATTTTAAAGTTTCATCAAAAGAAAAAGTAATGGCCTTTAAGAATGTTACTTCCTGACATCTCAAAAAATTGACGGTATTTTGCAGTATTCAATCGAAAATTGCCTTGCGGAGTTTGAAGAGAGATATCCAAATACTGTTCCTAGCTATAAAACTTTCCGTGATACGCTAACGCATTGTTTAAATCTTTTTCATCAAACAGGCAGTATTTTAAGGAAAAAAGGAAGCGGTCCTCCTCTCAAGAGAAGTCGCGGCGTAATTGAAAATGTCAGACAAATTATTAACGAATCTCCTCAAACATCTATTCGCAGAGCTTCGCAACAAGTAGGGCTTTCGTATGGAACATGTCAAAAAATTTTCAAAAAGAACTTGCACATGTATCCATATAAATTAAGTTCTGTACAAAATCTATTACCTACGGATTATGAAAAAAGAACACAATTTTGCCAATGGTTTATTCAAACAATGACAGACAATATTTTAAATCATACTTTTTTCACCGATGAAGCTTGGTTTTATTTGAAAGGTTATGTTAATTCGCAAAATATGCGTATGTGGTCCAGTGAAAATCCTCATTCCTACAGAGAAGTTCCTCTACATCCAGAAAAAATAGGGGTATGGGTAGGTATGAGTCATCACCGATTAATAGGACCAATATTCTTTGAGGGCACGATAACATCGGAGAAATATAGTAACTAAATTCTCAGTGTTTTTACTAATCAATTGACTAATGATGAACTCCAGGTCGAATATTTTCAACAGGATGGGGCTACATCTCACGTTACACTTGAAAATATTCAGTTTTTGCAAACAATTTTATGACGATAGGATAATAAGTAGAAATACAGCGATTCCATATCCACCACGATCGTGTGATTTAACAGTCATGGATTTTTTTGTGTGGCCATCTATAAAGAATATTATTTATGAAACACCAATTAATAATCTACAAGAGTTAAGACATAAAATCATTGAAAAATGTGAACACATCAATAACTCACCGCAAATACTGATCAATGTTTTCAATGCTCTACGAAATAGAGTGCGATTATGCTTGGTGGAGAATGGTCATCATTTTACACATTTTTTATAATATTCTATTACTTTGTATAAAAATTATAAATATATTTAATATAAAAGTGAGCATTTCAAATTATTTTTTAACAATCATGACGTTTGAAATTATAATAACAGATCTCCTCTAATAACTTAAGTTAGGACATACTTTTTGTGTACATGGCTTACTTGAGCGAAAATTTTAATGATCACTCGTTATATTTCAGAACTCTGTCTGTTTGCATTAAAAGACGTACAAACAGACAACTGTTATCAATACCATCGCGCTATAACATTCATATATACATGTTAAGTTTATCGATTGTATTGTCGTCACCGATGTATCAAACCCGATACGGGATAGCGCCGTTTCTGCAGTCTAATCATAAGTCATTAATGAATTTGTAAAATATTTAGTTTCCAATGACAAGTCCTTTAAACTCGAGATTTTAACAATTTATTTATTTTAACAAAAAAAAAAACAATGATTTGCTGATTAGATTAAATGATCAAAATTTCGTCCATCAACTAACTGACAATATCCTGAACATCTTCAAATTCGCGCAAAAACATTTATAGTACTTCGTCCAGCATTTATAATAATAAGTTTCCCCGTTATAGAACTCTATTTCTTCTGTACCCCTCGAATATCTCATTTTGAGTTGAAGTCCGTTTCTTCGTCTAAACTAGAATTGTTTCTGTCTTAAAAAAAAGCAACAAAACCAATATATCAAACTATCGTTCCATTGCATTTATTTCTAATTTCACTAAAATTTATTAACAGTATTTATAACATGCTTTCAAAAACTGTCGCCATTAGAGACAGCCTTACTGTTTGATAATGGTTGGCGACAGTGTATGTAATCTGTCACAAACGTATAATTTTGAATGAGTATGGCCGTTTCTAATAAGGAAAGTTTTAAAAAGCATATTTATATTGCATGTATCATATTTTCTCTTATATTTCTCCGCGACAACATGATTTCTCCGAGAGATCCATTGTAACTAACCTCGCAACTTTAACACAATATGTTTCATAATGCTAAGGATTGTCAAGGTCAGGTTGATTGCATTTATTCTGACTACTTCAGCGCATTTGATACTATAGAACACGTAAGGAGTTATGTTCTTGACCACTGCGACTTGAACATCCTATCCTTTGTATGCTATTTAACCGTCTGCTCACCCTTTTACGCTTCGTTTTTGGCAACAAATAAGAAGAAAAATTACATGAACTAAATACCATCTAATTCTAATATGAAATGGCGTTCGGTCTAACTTAATGTTAGTTAAAAAAACTACAAAATACTCTCCTTTAAATAGATATGAGCTCATTCAAGATTTATTTACATACTAATAATAATACGAGCCTGAAATATTTACATTCTTAGTTACTCCACATCTTAACACGTCAAAAGGGTTATAATTCCTACCTTTGGGTATCTAAACAAATTTTTCGTAGACGCAGTTGTACCCGCACTGAAAATAATGAGAAATATTTATTCTATTAACATATTATGAAATTCTATGTGACCGTATAATCTCCAAATATGCGTAGTTACGTTGCATAAAGATTTACGTCGCTTGCTACGTACGTTATTGTTATAAATTATGCATTCGTTAAGCTAACGCTTATTTACACATAATACAACCTACTTTTAGAATACATCTTGTTCATGCACATAAATGACATTTCTTAAGTTCTAATTTTTGAAAATAGAATGATGGCCATTCTCGAAGTAGGTAGATTTTCAAAGTTTGGCTAAACTTAAAAAAACCCGAACACCCAGTAGGGATTGATCAATTTTAATAATATTTATACATAATGTTCGTTTAATCAAACTTAAGAAATGACTGGATTTTCAAACTAAAATAATGAATGCTGGAGATTTTGCAGCAGTTCTACGATTCACAGGTTGTAAATTTGTGGAAGTAGTTTAAGAAATAAACTCGTTTATTTAGTTATCCTTTCAAATCGCAAATTGTGAGTCTGCAGTAACTGTAAACATAAAATAAAATTTGCTTTTAGATTTATTATGTTTATTAGATGTGTATGATATTAGATCTGATGCACAATACCACAGCATAGGCAACTTACTATACAAGTAATTAAACGTCATTAGATTTAGGGCCGGTATTATAAACAACGAATAAATCTCTGAATAACAACTTGACGAATAAATTTATTCAACGAATAAATTGAAATCTGGCATTACAAAAAATGCATACAAATAAAATCAGTATTGTAAAATAACTCTGAATAGCTATGTATTTTGCAGTTTAGCGTTTCCATAAACGATGGAGCCACTGAATAAAATGAAAAAATACAAAAGAATCCTAATTCTTTACAGTTATTTTTGTTTATATTTGTAAAATACAAACCGATAAATCGAGCGTTATCAAAATTCAAGTTATCGAACACACACAAAATATAAACTTTTAAAAATAAGGTTATGTTTATTTGAAACAGTAAAGCAAACAGCTGTTCGCATTTAACAAACGAATAAAATTTAATACCACGATTTTCTAGGGTGTAAATTAATTGGTAGATTTACTAGCTGAGTTTTTTATTCGCTATTTATAACACCTAAATTAAATTTACTTGTTTACTAAATAAAATCTGCAGATTTTATCGTTTATAATACCGGCCCTAAGAAACTTGGGTCATTTAACCAAATAATTCAATAAACAGATAAATATTTACTTTTGCATTCTCACTCTAAACCATTTTGATTATTTTCTTAAGGAAACTTATGAAACAAAATTATTGTAATTTTCATAGCTTTCTTTAATAATGTTAACTTTAACATAATTACAGTTAACTACGATATTCGACATTTAATAACTCAAAAACGGTTTAAGATACGGATATCATATGACATATTTTTGAAATCAGAAAAAGAAAATCCTACGCAATAACATAGATGTTTCACACTTAACCCTAGATTACCGGTCATTCGTAAATTTTACGATGCTCGTAAGACATCGTACTTTTTCGCTTACTTACGGTCAATGCATCGAATTGCCTTACTGAGTACCTTCTAGTCTAGTATTTAGCTAGACAGTGTGGTGTGTGTGGTCGTTCTGGTTTCCGACCCTAAAGCGATTTTTCGGCGATAGGTTCGTAAATTTTACGAAAGTCCCGTATTTACGCCATTTTATAAATTAAACTGGTTCTTATTTTTCGTACCGAATTTAATTGTTTTAGTAATAGAAATTTGAGGTAAGATATTTCTTCATTATTATTATTATTTAAATACATTATACTAAATATAATGATTTTTTTATTAAGATGTCAAATCGAAAGTTTTTGACCGAGAAGCAACTGGAGGAGGAAGCGGCACGTGTCATGAATGGAAAAGAGAGTGATCCAGAATCATTTGACGACAGTGATTGTAGTGACATTGAAGAGGACATTTTGGAGGTTGAATCATCTGCCTCCGACAGTGAGGTTGATGAAGATAATAATTCGGCTGTTTGTCTCATCCAACAAAGCTTTAGCCCAATTCAATCTGAAGAAGAAATAGAACCTAGTTTAGATGAAGATGATATTCCTTTATTACAAGTACGTACACGTTCAAAATATGTAATCAACTTGAAAAACAAACGTTTAAAATGCAAGAATGGTCACAAATGGTCATCTGAGCAGCCTCAACAATCCAAAAGAACGGCTGCTAGGAACATTATACATTTTATAGCTGGTCCTAAAGGGGCTGCAAAAGATTGTTCTAACCTTGATGAATATTTTTTACATTTTTTTTCTGACAATATAGTTGATATTATTTTGCAACATACAAATGCAGAAATCGCCAGACAGGCCCAAAAATACAGCGGCCACCAGAATGTTTCCCCAACGACAAAAGACGAACTGAAAGCCTTGTTTGGTGTTTTAATCCTTTCTGCCGCAAAAAAAGATAATCATTTGTCAGCAAGGCATATGTTTGATAGCACTATTTCCGGCACGTTTTATAGATCATGTATGAATTGTGATCGTTTTTTGTACCTGCTGAACTGTATTAGATGCGATAATAGAGAAACAAGAGAAGAGAGAAAGGTAAATGATCCTTTTACACACATTCGAGAAATTTGGGAAATTTTTATTGACATATGTAGAAATTCATATACTCCAACTTCATACGTCACCATTGATGAACAGCTTTTGGCATTCCGAGGACGATGTCCTTTTAGGATGTATATTCCTAACAAGCCCGCGAAGTATGGGATAAAAATTGTTATGGTATGCGATTCCGCCACCAAGTATATGTCAGACGCAAGTCCTTACTTGGAAAAAAAAACAGAGAGCAATGGTTTGCCTCTAGCCGAATTTTATGTAAAAGAGTTAACGAAATCAATTCATGGTACAAATCGCAACGTTACCATGGACAATTGGTTCACCTCGGTTTCCCTTGCTGACCAGTTGCTACAAAATCCTTACAAATTAACTATGATAGGAACTATACGCAAAAATAAAAAAAGAGATACCCAAGGAGTTCTTGGATGGAAATAGTCGAAACGCAAATACGTCAATGTTTTGTTTCGATCAACAAAAGACATTATTATCTTACATGCCAAAGAAAAACAAATTAGTTTTGCTACTTTCAACTATGCATGAGAAGGCAGAGATCGTAGAAGAAACCGGTAAGCCAACAATAATTCATAACTATAATGAGACCAAATCAGGTGTGGACACCTTTGACCAAATGTGTTCAAATATGAGTTCGAGCAGAAAAACACAGAGATGGCCATTATGTGTGTTGTATGGAATGATAAATATAGCCAGCATAAACTCTTATGTTATTTACACTTTTAATACGTTAAAAAAAGGTGAAAAACCTATTTCAAGATATCAATACATGATTGATTTAAGTCTTTGCCTTGCCAAACCATGGATGCAGTATAGATATAACAGCAAAACTTTACGTGGATATCTTCGGCAAGACATAGCTCAAATCCTCGGTATATCAAAAGAAAACGTTGTGAACACACCCCAAGACAAGAAGAGGAAGACCTGTTTCTACTGTCCAAACAAAAAAAGGCGCATGACCACTAATTATTGTATGGAGTGCAAAAATCCAATTTGCTGCGAACACCGAGGAGATATTTGCACCGTATGTTGTGAAAAATAATAAAATATGTTGGTTTTATAATTTTAAACGTTTGTTCTGATAATGAAGAACGTTATCTTTTTTTTGTATTTTTTTAAAATAAAGTTTGATAAGGCAATTTTGTTTTTTTTTATTGAGTTGTAAAATTTACGATAGTCCCGTAATTACGTTTGGCAAACACAGTCCCGTATTCTAGGGTTAACTACATTGTAACTAGCATTATACATCACAATCATGAACAAACTCCTGAACTGAGTAATAGACTTTCAAGTATAATAGGTCCCTAATATTGCATTAAAAAATATCTTTGGTACAGCTCACCGATTTTGATGTGGCCGGTGGGAGAATTGGTACATGCGTCAAGTAAGGTCAGTGTTAGATAGAGACAGTATTCGGAATAATGAAATGTAAACTCTTTGTGCGAGTCGTACATTGGGACGTAGTAAGGGATAATAAGGGATGCCAGAGGTTCCCCTAGCTATGAATTTCGTGCGCATCTCGAGGGCGGTACTTCTAACCGGCCACATCAAAATCGGTGAGCTGTAGCTGCCTATACTTATAAGAAGGCACCCAGGATGCATGAGGCGTGACTAAAATATGTCTATCTCTTTCGTTTCATGCTGCGTTCTCCTTTTGTCTTAAAATTGTTATCCACGCAAGTGCCATCAGATGTTAACCGAGCTAAACGCCCCGTGAGCGGTGGGTTAAACACAAAATTATTTTTTATCACAATGTACATCAATAAAATACTTATTTTAGCATATAAAATTATATTTTATTTTTTAACATAATTCCTTGAGTCTACACATTTAGCCCAGCGAGTTTCCAATTTTTTAAACCATTGATAAAGTAATCTTTCAGCAACTCTACAAAATATACGTTTGTCTGGGACATTACCTGTTCATTTGTCAGGATTCTCTTTCCACCGAGTCATTTTTTTTAGCCAGATATGGCGAATCTAGTGGATGAGGTAACAATTCTAACGCAATTCGACAAATTCTGTTGCAGCAACAGAGGACGAATGAGAAGGCGCATTATCGTGATGACACATCACTCTCTTCTTCAACAAATGCGGTTATTTCTTCTTCAGTTCTGCATCAAAAAACCTGTCAGTAAATCACCATAATATTGGCCAGTTATCGCTTTTCCCTTTTGTAAATAATCAACGAAGATTACACCTTTGCAATCCCAAAAATCTGTGGCCATGCCCTTATCGAACGCAAAAAAGGATTTTACTTCCTTGGTGGCACATTCTTCGGGATAAATCCATTATTTCGACTCTGGAATATAATGATGTATCCGAGTTTCATCTACTGTGACATATCGACCAAAGAATTACATTGGATTACGTTTGAAGATAGTTAAAAATTCTGCTGATATTTGGAAAATAGCGCGCATCTAATCACACAACTGATTGATGCCGGTAGAGACATGCTGAAACAATCGGGTGGTTGTAAAAAGACAACAGTAGCCAAAGGTTACTTAGGCGATAACATGGGTTCAGAAAAAGGTTTAAAATTTAATATTGTTGAAGCCTCCCTGATTTGAGAAGCTTTTCGCTATGCACAGCTTTCCGAATAAAACACTCGTTTGTGAACTAAAATATTTTATTCTACTCTATAAAGAACTATTAATTATTTGATCAAAGATACTTGTTATTTATTTGAATTTTATTTTGAATATCTGAACGAAGATAATGCCTAGTTTTCTGTCTAGCTCGATGCTTTACGAGTTCTTCTAGATATTTTCTCGTTGAGTTCTTCGTAGATACTGGCCTTGACTGGTCTTTTGTGCCAGGGGTTTTGTGGGTTCATATCTACAATTATTCTAACAAAGTAATAAAATTAAACTATTGTAAGAAAATTGGAATATTAATCAACTGACATACGGAAAAACCCTCAATAAATAGGACAAAGAGGGCTATAAACAGGCGCGGCTCGTGATGACTACAGTGACTTTATTTAATACAGTGACGACAATTGCATGTTAAGTCCCGCCCAGCCGTCATCTTGAGGCAAATTCAAATCTGCGAGTATAGCAACTATGGAACATTTTCTAGTTATATTATTCAATTTCGCATTTAATTTGTGAAGTATATGTCAAAACAAGGAATTGAATTCAAAATCAATAGAAAATAATTATATTTTAAGATTATTTCTACGTAGTACGTACATTAATAATTTATTTTTAAATCAATTACAAAACTGTAATTTTCACAAAATATACTTACAAATACACAAAAAAAATTAAATAAAATAAATTTAAAATCTGTTCAATATTTGATTATGTTCTTATTTATTATGAATAAAATGTTTTTATAAATTAAAAGCCTTGGTCTTGTTCGAAAGTCTGTATTGCTTGTAATCAGTTTCTTTTTAAAAATATTTTTGAGAGTAGTCTCATCAACGAATATTTCGTTTTGCTCATGTCTATTGAGGAAGCAGTAAAGCAGAGACAATATCTTCTCTTTTTTTGAGATTGTTAAAATTTAAACACATAGGAGACATGGTATATGGATGAGAAATAAAAACGAATATATAGAAAATGAAATTTATTGTAGTAATCTACATGTATAAATCATCATAACTTTCATCTGTTGATGATCCTGATATAGCCACTTCCCTTTCTGATGTTGATGCTTTGATGTTCACTAATTGCAACAGTCATAGAACTTACTGATTGTGATGGTTGAATATCAACTTCCGGGATAAAAGCTGATTGTCGTGGTTGAACGATTAATTCAATATATGAAAGAGATTATTTCCAATTTTACTTTATAATTACTGAAAGTAAACATATCCAATATACATAAATATAAACTATATAATACCTTTTCTACTAGAATCTACAAAATGTAATTACATATTAGATTATTTTCTAAATTGAACTTACTTGAGCTAGTATCCATCTTGCATGGTAGCAAATGTGTTCCTTGTATATGAGATTTTCGTTTCTTCTCTTCCTTAGTAAAGGAGAAGAGTGTTGGTACAGCATTAGATCTTAGTCTCCGGGTTCCATCCATACGCGTCTTTTCCTACATCTCTGGAGCAAAGTGAATCTACCGGACAAGAAAAATATGTTATAGTTAAATCTGATTCTTTATTTATACACCTGTAAGTGTAAGTTACGTAGTGAATATTTACATACCTCACATAAACATGATGTATCGCTTGGTGTACAATTGTCTCGCCTCATTTTAATATGCCATTCTTTTCTTATTAAAGTATCTCTTGGAAATTTTTTCATAAGGTATCCCTTCTTAGCACAGTTACTACAATTTAGAGCAGCACAACCAGGCATCTTGTTATGATGAAATTGATTTCCAAAAATGTTTTATTTTACAACCAAAACCTCAATATTATAAATAAATATTGCCGACGTACTTACTTAAGGCACACACTAATAAATTTAATAAACACCGAAAATATGCTATAATCACAAATGTAAATTATATCACTTAATAATCTTATAATTTGAAAATTCCAAAAATAAGCACATAAAACCAAGAAAACATATTACTTCACAATATACCGTGTGTCCCAATTTCGATGCTCACCATTGGTATCTCGGTTATTAGAAGATATAGAACAACGGTTAAATGGGGAATGTTTTGCAGAATTCAATACTCGCGGCAAATCTCATTTCAAATTTGATCTAACTTTTTAAATTTTTAAAATATTTTGAAAAATCAAAAATTTGCCGATTTCGTTATTCCTCAATAACTCGATAACGCTTAGTCTGACCTCTTTTAAAGTTTTACATTGTTTAGACACTTTTTTAAAACAAATTATTTGATATAAACAGAAACCCCCGATTGTCATTTGTTTTTAAGTTATTTCCACTATCTTTTGTTTTTCATATGGCGGCCATATTGGATTTTGGGTTTGTTAGGTAGTCCTCAAAATGTGCTTTTCAACGATGTATAACATGCCCGAAAAATTTTTATTTATAAGGAAAATATTAATAAAAACGAAAATTAATCTTTAATATGAAATTAGTAGGCTGAAAAATTAAACACCAATGTCAAATGAAAGTGAAAAGATATTCTAAGTATAGCAAACGCCAATTAAGTTGGCGCGAGGAGGGGTAAGTTCGCGCAGGATTAAAAGTAGTGGGGAGATTTGTATTTGGTTTTACATCAAATGTCAGATAATTCTAACCTCTGAGCGTGTATCACTAGCAAAGACATTATGTTCCGTCAAACGTCAATGACAAATATATTCTGACAATGAAACAAAACGATAACCTGTCAAAGTACAATTAGTGCTGCAGAGATAAGTTAATTAAAACTACTTGTAGTTAGTGATAAGTAATTATTGTCAAGTATTAAGATTTATAAGTATTGATAATGGCACATACATATTCAAACGAAGAAAAAGTTGATATGTTGGAAGTGTATTTCAAAGCAAATAGAAACACTAAAAATGCGTGCACGAGTTATGCAGAGCGTTTTCCAGAAAGGCAACAGCCACACAGGACAATTTTTAGAAGACTAGTTAAGCAAATTAAAAAACTTTGGAAGCTTCGAACAAAAAAAGCTAACTATGAAATTAATGATGCTGATACACACCTAAATAATATTTTGCAGAACGTTAGGAACAATCCCAGCACATCAGTTCGTCGTGTGACACGAGAAACAGGGATTTCAAAATCTACTGTTCACAGAACCTTGACGAAAAACAAGTATCACCCTTACAAACCAACAAGTGTACAAGGTTTAAGTGATAATGACAATCTCCGACGATTACAGTTTAGCAGGTGGTACCTTCAAAAATGTGAATATGACGCTAATTTTCCTAGGAAAATACTATGGACAGATGAAACACGATTTACCAATTGTGGAGTGTTCAATAGGAATAACTATCATCATTGGTCTACTGAAAATCCACATTTGGTAAATCAAAGATTTCAAGTTCGATTTGGTTTTAATGTCTGGTGCGGTTTAATTGGTATGACATTTTGTTTACATTTTTTTTGTTTTTTAAACTCTTTTTTTCGTTTTAGATAATCAGTTAATAGGTCCTTTCATCTTTGATTACAATTTAACTGGTAACAGATATTTGGAGCTACTAACAAACGAGATAATGCCTGCTTTGAGGCAAATTATTAATCCCGAGAACATGCAAAACATCTGGTTCCAGCAAGAAGGTTGCCCGGCCCATAACACTCGTAACGTGCAACATTTTTTGAGAGAAAACTTTAATGAGAGAATGATTTCAAATAATGGACCCGTGCAATGGCCTGCGAGATCACCCGACCTTACCCCGCTTGACTTTTATTTATGGGGTACCACTAAAAACGAAATATTTGATTTTGAACCGCCAGAAACTCGGGAAATTTTGGAACAAAGAGTACTAGATGTGATACGATCAGTAAACGGAAACACGCTACGTAGGGTTTGTAACTCTACTCGAACAAGGTGTCAAAATTGTGTGGAACAGAATGGTCGTCATATTGAACAATTTCTTTAAGTGAATGTGAACTTTAAGTTCTGTATCTTTACTTTATATTTCTATAATTTTTTTATCGTTTCGTTTGTTTACAGTATTACTTAGAATATCTTTTCACTTTCATTTGACATTGGTGTTTAATTTTTCAGCCTACTAATTTCATATTAAAGATTAATTTACGTTTTTATTAATATTTTCCTTATAAATAAAAATTTTTCAGGCATGTTATACATCGTTGAAAAGCACATTTTGAGGACTACCTAACAAACCCAAAATCCAATATGGCCGCCATATGAAAAACAAAATATAGTGGTAATAACTTAAAAACAAATGACAATCAGGGGTTTCTGTTTGTATCAAATAATTTGTTTTAAAAAAGTGTCTCAACAATGTAAAACTTTAAAAGAGGTCAGACTAAGCGTTATCGAGTTATTGAGGAATAACGAAATCGGCAAATTTTTGATTTTTCAAAATATTTTAAAAATTTAAAAAGTTAGGTCATATTTGAAATGAGATTTGCCGCGAGTATTGAATTCTGCAAAACATTCCCTATTTAACCGTTGTTCTATATCTTCTAATAACCGAGATACCAATGGTAAGCATCGAAATTGGGACACACGGTATAACACACGAATAATTCATAGAATAATTTGCCTCTTGCCTCGTAATGGCGTCTGGTACCATGTGATGATAACAACCAATCAAAATTGATACACCTAGTTGTCGTCACTGTATTAAATATAGTCACTGTAGTGATGACGTATTTGGGAGGGCGCGTACAATGATGCGAGTGCTTCGTGTACTAACTATAGCGTTTTCTTAGTAAACACCGAAAACACACGAGTAAAACCCATAATAAACCTTTACATTCAATTAAGCTTTGGCAAATTTAACAGAAATAACAGGCACGTGACGGGCCACAGAATTACATCTATTATATTAAATCAATTAGGAAGTTTCGGTAATCTAGCATTTCGCATGGATTACAATTGTAATTAATATTGAATGATATGATCCAAATCCAAGATCTTTTAACTATACTAATATACATTGAAGAGTATGAATTTCAAGAAAGTAATTAGCTAAATATATATAAACTAAACTAAATCTATGTAAAACAAAAACCACAAAACAATTATGAATATTATTGTATTGCATTGAATATATGTTGCCCTTTGCGTTAAGCTTTCTTAACAAATTATATTTTTCGTTAACCAAATTAGCTGAGACAAATTTAGAAAAATTAAAAGTAATTCATTTTAATTATTCAGATGTATCTGAAGCCGATACTAAATTAACTAGTTGGCAATGTTTGCTTCTATAATTGTACCATTAAATATAATATTCATGTCAGAAAATAATTGTTAAATAAGTAGATGCTGTTGTTGTTTGTACAAGTGTAGTTCCTTTTAACAATAAAATTTTGAGGACCGTTACGAAATTTTAATAGCCCTACGTGTTAGCCTTTGTTATTGACATTTTAAGGGTTATCGAATACAGAACGCTATTGAATCAATAACAACAAAATAAAGTGCCTGCAAAACTTTCCTCATTAGAGATGGCCATTCTTTCTTTTAATGGTCGGTGACAGTGCACGTACTTCGTCACAAACGTATAATTTTAATAGTTTTGTTAAATCATGTAAATGTGTGTAATAACTAGTAATTTAGCTTTTAAAAAAATATTTTTAGATTGGTCAAAATTAAAGGAAATAAATAATAATACTTAAACTAGTCTGTAATTCACAAATGTGCCTTAGTAACCAGACATCCCTCGTATATTGAACCGCAAATGGAAAAATTATCGCACCATTGAGGCAATAACAATCGTAAATATTGGAAGAAATGTACGCTTATTCGCGCGAACGCCTAGAGTAGGCTGGGCAATAAAAAAATACACATAACATTTTGACAACCAATTTTTTAAAATTTTACCCTGATACTCATTAAATATTAATGGATAATTTTGAACAACATGTAGTGATTGAGTAACGTGCCTTCAAAAACTTTTCTCATTCGAGACGGCTAGATGGTTGGTGACAGAGCACGTAATCTGTCACCTAAACGTATAATTTTGATAGTTTGGTTATGTCATGTAAATGTGTGTAATAATTAGTAATTTATGTTTTAAAAAAAATGTTTGTTACATTAGTCAAAATTAAAAGAAAATAATACTATTTTTGAGGACAAAGTTGACTCTACGCTTCATGGTTTCGAAGCCATTTATTAGGATTTCTTGGTTTATATCAGCACAAGTATTCACAATAGCATTACGAAGCACTACGATTGTATGATGTCTGGTCTTTGAAATTGTATTCTTTGAATATCAAATCTGGAGATTTTGGAGGAAAGTTAATAATTCTCGTTTCAAAAAATTCTTGCGAGAAGCTATTGTTTCTCGAGATTTATGCACTGGTTCATTATCTTGCTGGAAATATCCTTGGGTAAGTTCATCATCATAAAGTTCATTAATGAACGGTTCTAATAATTCATTTCGATATCTTTCAGCAGTTGTGCATTGATTAAAAAATATAGGCCTAATAATTCGTCTTCTTGAAACTGCTAGCTGGACGCCTATATTTTGTGGATGTAGCGTAGTTTCCATAAATTCATGAGAGCTTTCTGCGGTCCAAATTCTCACATTTTGCTTGTTTAAATATCCTGAAAGATAGAACCAAGCCTCGTTCAAAAAGAAGCATTTTTCGAGAATGTCAATATTATTTATATTATTCAAGAACCATAGACACTACTGTGTTCTCGTAACAAAATCTACTTGTTTGAGTTCCGGAATTGCTTGAATTTTATATGGAAACAACGTTAAGTTCTTTTTTAAAATTGTATGACATGTTACTACTGACAAATGAACTTGTAGTGATAGCTTTACGATAGATTTTTTGGATGAGTTGTCCATTCGACGTCGAATATCTTCTATGCAATTTGCTGTTCGTTTTCTAGGTGATCCACCGCCAAGTTTACGAGTTATAGCCCCTGTTTCACCAAATTTAATAACACAAGCTTGAATATGTTTTTGCAGTTTTGCGTAAGTAACTGGCAGATTAGGATAGTGTCCCCACAAATCCTGTAATCACTGATTAGTGGCATAAACCCAATTTCCCTTTTGAAATTTTTGGCCAGTTCTATAGTAACATTATAATAAAATAATTAAAAAAATTTAAGCGTTTATAATTTGAATTTATGTATGACAACTGTCAGAATTCTAAATTCTAATTCTAAAGCTTCGCATGTGCACCAATCTTTGATAACTTAATTACTTAAAAACCAGCTTAAAATGAGGAACGTTTTTGAGAGCACATTATGACAAATAAATAAAAACTAATACCCTAAATATATTTTCTCTGTTTCAGATCCCAGAACGAAAGATTGGTTTTTAGTGGTATCTTTTCCAAAAACGCTTGCAATAATAACTACATATATATTATTTTGCACGGTAATTGGACCCGCTCTGATGAAAAACAGGAAACCATTTAAACTTGATCGATTCGTGCAATTCTACAACCTCGCTCAAATAATTTTGAGCATTTACAATGCAATACAGGTTTCTTAATAACATTTATACAAGGTGTGACAATCAAATTCTCGGAATAGCCCGTAATTATATCGAAATAGTGTTTCAACATGCTTTAATAACACAATGTAATATTCACGCTCTGTCTTAATAATATCTGCAAGATAGCTAGTTAGTTATGTTTTATTGAATGTGTCTCTTCTCCAACAGGGGCGTATTGATAATCATGTAGAAATGTGAAATACGTATCTACGTCTTTGGAGAAGATACATTCAAAAATACATATGAACTTGTATTGTGTTCTTCACACCCCATTTTTAATAATATTATATATTATTAAAAATACTTTTGTATTATACAAAATTGGTAGGTTTACCTACTCAAGTATGTTTCAAATTATGTTGTTATACAATGTAATATTGGCTATATCGTTTACTCTTCTTGATATTCGTCATTTTTGACGGATGGTGCTCGCATAAGAACGTATGTAAATTGTTCAATTCAAAATTGAGTAACACAAGGCATGTCGTGTTATATACTTTTATTAAAATATTTCAATAAATTTTCAGCATTTCAGTATTTGTAAAATACAGTCTAGGATGAAACAGTATGTTTATCTAAAATAATTACTGGGTAGCTTCATTGGGGTAACGTCGCCCCGGCGGCTCGTCCACGCCTGTATATACATTTCGTCAGTCCAAGTAGTAACAAAAATAGATGATGTTACTGTAGTCAATGTTTACAAGTCACCACAAGCGTCTTGGCCAGATAATGTATTAGATACGTATCCATATCCTACAATATATGCAGGTGACTTTAACAGCCATCACACTGATTGGAAATATCATAGCACTGATGAGAATGGTGATCGCCTTGCGAATTGAGCAGACGCCCACAATCTCCACCTAATCTTCGATGCCAAAGAACGAAATACTTTCAGGTCAGCTGCATGGAACACTGAAACCAACCCGGATATCTGCATCGTGTCGGAAAATGCCAGAAAACACCCAATTTAAATCTCAAGGAAAGTTCTAGGCGACTTTCCACATAGCCAACATCGCCCGGTAGTTCTCGAAATTGGAATTAAAGTCCCGATAATCAACTCTACACCTAGGCCTAGGTGGAATCGTGGGAAGGCCCAATGGGATAAATTCGCTACGCACTTAGACAAAGTCGTCAGATGGATCCCTTCAAAGAGCAGTAATTATAATAGATTCATCAAAGCCATATTAGCAACAGCAAAAAGGTACGTACCTCGGGGCTTCCGTAGAGAATATATCCTGAGATGGAGCAGTAAGACGGAACAACTTTAACAGGAATTTCAGAACAGCGGCGACTCTGATATAGCGGATAAATTCCTTAATCGTCTGGACATAGAACGTCGCAAAAAATGGGAAGAAACGACAGGTAGTATGGACTTCAAAAGATCTAGTAGGAAAGTTTGGAGCCTCCTGGAGAAACTAGGCAGCTACAACGCACCCACTCGTGGTCCACTGGAAGTATCAGCTGATCAAATCGCTGCACGAATTGTGGCACTGCCTACAGCCAACAGAATGCAGACATTAAGAAACTGACACTCCGCCGCCAAACAACAACAGCCGATCCTGAATCGACATATGGGTTCAACGGACCCGGTTGGTAAATCGCGAAAGTATTTTTATACTGCCAAAACCATTCCTTCTAAAACTATTTTTTGTCAAAATTTTACAAGCTATAACTCGTACTTAAAAAGTCTATTAATACCAGTAAATTAGCCCAACCATAAGTACGATAAAACAATGGTTAGAAATCGTTTCAGGTCTATTGGACCCGCTCGGTAGTCCTAGAGTTAATTGAAAGATGATGAGGCGAGGCGAAATCTAGCACTCTGATAAGTGAGAGGTAAAATGACTTAAATAAATGAAGCGCTCTGATACGTAAGAGGCGAGGAGACTCAGGTTAATCAAGCACCCCAAGGTGGCACTACGTATACGACGTTGTTGTTGAGTTAAGCTAAAAGTAATTTATTCACCACCAATTTACATTTCTATAAGTGACATTTTCCCAGTTATTCAAAATTTGTAAAATGAATAAAGTTTTCTAAGACTAATTTTGATTATTTACAAGAGAAATGTATTTTTATTGCACGCGTATTGCAGAATCGTATGAATAGGTTCTCAATGCGAGAAATCTAAATGATTCATACAAATCCTACGTATTTTTTCCAGTAGAATTCAAATCTCCGATGAAATATACAAGTTCCTATTTAGGATTACAATGTTACCCCCACTCCACCTACATTGAGGGAGAGAGGGGGACTAATGTATATATATATATATATATATGTATATATATATATATATATATATATTACTAATGTATTTCTTCCATTGATTTATTAAATTTTAAATCAGGGCATTTTTTCGTTTCGAGTTTCGAGATTAATAAAACACTCGATATATTTAAAAAGGTGTATGTATTCCGAAAATTAATTCATTACACCTTGTACATCAACAAAAAAAATTAAATACTATATGTTGTAGGTAACGAGGGTCACAACACAAGCAAATTATAATTTTATATGTGATCCATTATGCACAGGAACCGACTATTGGAGTATAAAGGTACAATAAAGAAAATGTAAATGTTTGGTTTAAATCTGTATAATCGTAGTTTTGTTTTATCGTAGATTCTCGAATATCATTGGCTATATCTATTTATCAAATTTATTGATTTTGGCGACACCGTAAGTATTAAAAAATATTACTTAATCGATCCAAATTGGTGGAGGCGATGGCTTAAATCTGAAACAGAGAGAAACAAGAAAAATCCACAATATTAATTAACCCTCTGTCTACCAAAAGTGATTTTATTTTGTGTTTATTTAAAGATTTCGCGCTTGAGAACTTTGTGATTACATAACTTTATAGCCTATGATATACTTTGTTGAGTTTTAGTTGATATTAACCCTTAACCGCCGTGGAACAATTGTTGTCGCGTAGGTACTAGCCGTAGTGCGATCATGGTGACCGCGAAATATTCCATTCCGAAAAAATTCCTAATATAATTTTTTCTACTTTTTTAAATTTTCAATAGATTAAATAGGACGCCAATAATAAGGAAAAATATAAATGCACAGTTAAAAGATATTCTCATTTTGTTATTCATCAAAATATGAATGCTTGTACTAATTATTGGAGTATTTGTACTAATATAACAGAAATGCTTATCTCATGAAGCAAATGACTTTAGCAAAAAATCTTATTTAAATTCTTAATGAAGAATAATATATTTATTTAACTAAAAAATAAACCGGCAAAAAAAAATTTGGCACATTGAAGCACATTCCAGGCAAGTCGGTTTATGGCATGATCTACACAATTAAAATGTCTTTCTTTTAATCTTTGAGGGGCAGGTACAGCATGTTTTCGGGAATTTCCTCAGAAATACCTATAATTCTTCGTATGGTGGCACCCAATTCACGTTTCAGATGAACGTTTCTTCATCTTCTTTCAAGGTAAGAGCGTACTAAACCTTCTGCAAGCTGTTTTAAGAAATCTCTCTTATTTATCTTAGAACAATCCTTAAATGACTGACGCAGAAGGTGAGCATTTACACCACTTATATCCAGCAGACGAAAAAAAGAACCATCGGCCATACTTGTGTGCGGCGACTTGTTGAAAGCTTAGCACACTTTTCATCAAGCGCGTCGACGCCTCCCTTGGTTATATTGCAAAACGATATTATTTCTGGTTTGCCCGTCTTCTTATCAGTGGCCTTCGAATGGTGCATTGTAGAAATAAGTATAGCGGCCTTATTTTTTTTTTGGCACATTAGAAATTAGTGCCGTACTTTGAGTAAAACCATATAATGTTGATCCAACAGTTCGATTTCTATTTGGCAAAAAGGTTTGGAGTATTTCTCTTTTACTTTTCTTTATCGTTCCCACATATATCAGGCCTCTCTGAATTGGTTCAGTTAGTCTGAGAACAGACTGCGTAGTAGGCTTTGAGTATTTTTTCTCTTCATCTATAAGACCAATTCCATCAGAGTCATTTCCGCAATCAAGGTAACCATTATAGAAGTAATGATTTCGTGCATCAGTTAGGCACATTATCTTCAGACCATATTTACAAGGCTTATTTGGCATATACATTTTGTACTTGCATTTGCCTCTAAACGAAACCAGCACATCGTTGATACACATAGTTGCGCCAGGAGAATATCAATTTTGTGAGTTTGTGATAAATTTATTAAAAATTTCTAAAATCGGTGCCAATGCGTCTCCCTGATATCTCAGGGCTCTATGCTCAGGATTATCAAAACGCAAAGCAATAAGTAAGGTCGATAATCTATTTTCACGCCCAGTTCCATCGGTAGCAAAGATCCATTCAATTTTTTCATGATTCGAAATAAAAAAGGCGGTATTAAATAATAAGCCCAAAAAAGCACGTAGCTCGGTCATGTCTAAATCCTGAAGTTCAGACCTTTGTTCATTTTTATACTTACCTCTCAAACACTATAACTTTATATTGGTCCACCGTAGCACAACTTACAGTATATCTTCCGAAAATAACATGTTCCAAGAAGGAACTGGATCAGCTTTGTTACCCAAATTTGCCGATGGACGTATAACAGGAAGTTGCATTACAACATTATGTTTTTGTGTTCTGGTTCGAGATATAAAACTTTCTGATGACCATTTGTAGCGATTCTTGACATAGAAATTTGTTGAGTTGTTAGCTGATGCTGTGCTACTTTCTTCTCTTTCACTCTTCATCTCCTCGATACGTTAAGCCTCATCTTCACTATCTGCCTCTGCTTCCGAAGCTGAGTTATGATCACTTACTTCGTAATAATCTTCATCGACTCTTTCCTCATCACTATTTTCGCCATCTGCTTCATTAGACCAATTTAGCAAAGTATTTTCAAATTCTGAAAGTTGCCCATAGTCAAAAACCACACAAAATAAACGTAGACAAAATTAAAATAGTTACACTAATGCCGTCGTCCGGTCACTGTGACCGCGTCGAAATTTTAATCTCACTCTTGTAAGAAATAAGTTCACCAATCAAGTTCAATGTTTACATGTAAACTCACGATCGGGTGATTTGAAGGTACTGAGACGCATATTGCGGTATATTAAAGCGGAGGCAATTTCCAAGAAAATACAATTTCCCAGCGGTCTGTGTGACCGCACTACGGTGGTTAAGGGTTAATTTCTTCATTAATTATTTGTTTCAATATAAATTTTCTACTGAGAACTACCATTAGGGTCCATCGGTCCCATAGAGATTTCGTATATAAGTGAAGGATAATTAGGGACTTCCCCAGTATATGTATATTACGCAAAGGCAGGGACTTCCTCAATTTAGCTCCTAAGCTGCTCACTGTTCAGTAAGGTTTCAGCTATTGTGAAGGGTGCTCGTATACATATTGTATCTCGTGAAAAATTTGTGGAGTCATTGATTTTGCTTAGTTACTGCTTTTTATTGTTGAATCTGGTAAGTTTACAGTTTATAGTTTAGCTTATTTAATTGATAATCGTTCCTCATAAGATCTAAAAATATAAAGAAATTTGATAAAAGATGACATTTGAAACCTTAGGAATTGCAAGCAATTATAAATGAGATGAGCGACATTGAATATCACAGTGATGATAGTGAACATGTTCCATCCGATGACGATGGGGAAATCGACATAATTGAAGGTATGACATACAATGAAGGAATTTCCGAGTCAGGTGGTGAAGACAATTCAGAATCAGAAAACAACTCTGGCGATTCCAAGGCCAATAATGAAGATTCTGATGAATGATGATCAACCAAACGCTAACGGATAAACTTTTCTTTCAAAAAATAAAGAAGTGTGGCATGAAACTCCTCTCAATTTGACACAAGGTCGATTAGGGCGGCAAAAAGTTGATAGTATATCCTTTGCGTTATTGATTTGCTTCAGAAAAATATTCATGGCGGTTATTGTGAAATGGACAAATGTAGAAATACTGTATTTGGGAATAGGTGGAAACAACTAAATGAAAACGAACTAAAAAAAATTATGGGCGTCCTAATACTCACAGCAGTATATAAATCAAAAGCGAAGAAATATCTCAGTTATGAGTAAGAAGAATGGACGTCACATTTTCAATGATATGATGCGCCGCACTAGGTTTCAAAATATAGTTCGAGTAATAAGATTGATAATGCAGCTAAGAGAAGAAAAAAAGCTCTTCTGACAAACTTTAACCAATTCGTGAGTGTTTCGAACTCTGGAACGACTATCTTCAAGATGGATATTATTACTAACCGCGGCTTTGCCGGTTATTGGGTGTGGCTGCCGTGTGCTAATAATAATGAAATTATTCTAAGATAAATAATTAGTGGTGCTGGTGAAGTTTCATAAAAGGTCCAGGACGTGCGTGATAATGGTTAATTAAATAAATATATTACATCTTACTTACTAAATAAAACACAGGAGCGTTGTCCTTAAAGTCGGTATTTATTTGTACATAAAAAAGAAATTGAATTTGATATATTTAAAAGTAATAAAGAAAAGTAATATATACACGAGGAGCGGTAAATAAGTAATTGAAAATTAACACAAAATACACTGAAAACGAACGTTAAATTGAGCAGTAAATTAAATGTTAATTAATTAAGATTAATATAAAATAATCTCTGTATCGGACAATACAGAGTTACCTTTGATTGGCGAAGATGGTCGGCCACGTGGTTTGCGAAGATATATTTGGTCAGGTATATGTAGAGCGATGTTTTCTAATTGCAGAGATGTAAGGGCACGTGCATCGTGGCCAGCACTTGAACAGCACGGCGGGTAAGATGTGTATGTTACGAGGGTTCTAACGAGAAGCAGACTGATAGTTTGTGTCGATAGAACACTGGTTTAGAAAGAGGTCTGTTTTATGACTTAAGTCGAAGAGAGGGTCGATATCTTGACTAATAATATAAGAAGCGCGACCTGAAGAGGTGTTCTATCGATGGCATAAATATTATTAAAATATCCCCTGTGAAACAAGCTTTCAAATGATATGAAATACTATAGGAGATGCACGTAATTAAATTAAAACAATTTAATCAAATGTATATAGAAATTCCACAGTGAACGACGGGTCAGGTAGAAGACCAAGGGTCTCCCGGTTAAGAATATAACATAAGAAATGCTTTATCTTTGCACACGAATATGTACAGAAAAAATGTCTTAAGTTAAATATTTTAAATCGAGATATTTAAAGAAGAAATATGATTTTAAAATAAATTAAAATATTCTTATATGCGAAGCGTAACAATATATTCCAAGCTAGTGCATCACTGTAGATAAGCAATTGCGAGCCTTTAGAGCAAAATGTTTTTTCGACAATATATATCGTCAAAGTCAAGTAGATATGGTATCAAATTTTGGGCAATTTGTGAAAGCATCACATCCTATGCATGGAAATTAGATCAAAATTAAATCAAGGTCAGAATGTAGTGAAAAAATTAGTAATAGATATAGAATAATCTGGAAGTAATATATCATGCGACAATTTTTTTACGGCCTATTCACTTTCTAACTACATTGGGACCATTCGTAAAAATAAGTCAGATTTGCCCACCTTACAAATCCCAAGAATCGAGAAATCTTGTCGACATTATTTGGCTTTCAAAATAATAAAATGGTACTTTCATAATGTCCAAAGAAGGAAAAAGTAGTTACATTACCTAGTACAGTACAAGTTAGTCCAATTGTTGTCGCATTGTCACCGTAGCGGCATCACACAGACGCCGCTGGTTTTTGGTTTTTATTAATAAAATGTGATAATAATTTTCTCGTTATATCTCTTAGATATGTTACTAGAAGGTATATAATATTAAAAAAGTCAACAGATAATAAATTTAAAGAAATTTATTTAAAAAAAGTTGTATTTTCTTTGCAGAAGTGTAATTTTGAACATTTTTTACATACGCTTTAACTTAATAATTTTGCAGGATTTAAACAACACTATAATATAAAATAATATCGGTGTTTGGAAACTAAAAGAATACCTCTTTATAATAAAAAAACAAAATTTAAAGAAAAATGAAAATATGATAAAAATTACAAGGCCTGATTTATTGGAAATTTTTCTTACAGTCTATACACATTTAAGATGAACATTCTAAACATATTGGTTTACGACAAGCAAAACACATATAGCTTGTCCGTCTTCTCAGTTTAGAGGGACAGGTGTGGCAATTTTTACGTTTTCCTAATTTTTCGACATTGTTTGAAACAAGTGGTTCACCGGGGATCCCCAGAATTCGATTTATTGTTAATCGTAAATCTCGTTTTAGTTGTAAGTTTTGAGCCCTTCTAGCTAACTGTGGTTGGACCAACTGGTCGGCAAGTACCTTTATAAAGTCTGCTTTTTCAAGTTTTTGATTATCTTTGTATGCTTGATGAAGCACATGAGCATTAACACCACTTATATCTAACAGTCTGAAAAATATTGCCATTGGCCAACGTTGAGTACGGCGACTAGTAGTGTGTTTAGCACACTTTTCATCAAATGCATCGACCCCCGATTTAGTGAAATTATAAAGGGAAATAATTTCCGGCTTTTTAGTTTCAGGATCGTATGTTTCGGTGTGGTGCATCGATGACACTAAAACAACTGCCTTGTACTTCTTTGGCACGTAGGATACGAAAGTCATATTTTGAGTAAAACCAAATAAAGAAGTTTCACATTTTCTAACTCTGTTAGGTAAAAATTGCTGGGGGATTTCCCTTTTATTCTTCTTCATGGTACCTACATACGTTAGCCCTGCTTTCTTGAGTACTTCCACCAATTCTATCGACGTGAACCAATTATCCGCTGTCACGTTTCTATTAGAATTAACAATAGGCTTAGTTAGTCTCACAACAGCTTGAGTGGGTTTACTGAACTTTTTTTCGTCTTCATTTAAACCAATACCATCGGAATTTTTCCCACTGTACACGTACGCATTATACAAATAATGATTTCTTGCATCTGTCATACACATTATCTTTAGCCCGTACTTACATGGCTTGTTTGGCATGTACATTTTATATTTACATCGTCCTCGGAAGGCAACTAGCTTTTCATCCACGGTCATATTTGCACCTGGGGAATACATAGCCTGGGAATTAGCAATTAACGCATTGAAAAGTTCGGAAATGGGAGCCATTGGGTCTTCCTCTCGTCTGAGATTTCTGTCATCAGGATTGTCAAATCGTAAACAGCTAAGTAAAAATGCGAATCTGTTTTTACTTAGAACACAACAAAAGATTTCACGTCCCGTACCATCAATAGTAAAAATACGTTCAATCTTCTCATGGTTAGAATTAAAAACTGCTTAATAATATAACAATGCTATGGAAGCTCTTAATTCCTCCATATCCAAATCCCCCAGCTCTGATCTCTTCGAATTTTTGTACTTGAGCTTTTCTTTTTGTATTTTGACATTAGTCCAGTTCAAAACCACACGCAGCATTTCTTCCGAAAACAGTAAACTCCATACCGCAGCAACTTCTGCTCTAGCACCCAATTTAGCAGAAGGACGCAGGCCCGGTAATTGGACAATTATATTGTGGTTTTGTGTTCTACTGCGCTTGACAAAGTTTGTTGACACCCACTTGAAGCGATTTTTTCCATAATACACCTTTTTTGTAATGTTATTATTATCTTCACCATCACTTAGACTTTCATCGTTATCGTTTATTACAGCCTCTTCTTCGCTTCAAGTTCCGAATCGGAATCATGATCACTTACTTCGTGGTGATCTACAGAAACATCTTCATTGTCACTTTCACCGCCATCAATTTCATCAATCCACTGTAGAATCACATTTTCAAAGTCAGGATCGCCATAGCGAACTGTTTTTCTAGATCCAGAAGCACAATCCATCACAATAAAGCACTTTCAACTAAATCGCCCAAAATTTGTAAAACTTACGAAAACGCCGTAGCGGTGTCTGAGAGATCCAGGACAAACTTTAATTATTTATATTAGGGAAACAAATGCGTCTATTGCCACAAAATGCTAGAAACATGCTGATACACGTTAAACATGAAGGTACATAGACGCTAAGTATAGTTAGTCAAAGAGGGGGTAAGTTATTAACCAATGAAGAACCTGATGCGTCTCAGAGACGCCGCTACGGTGGTTAAGGGTTAAAATATTCTTTGCGACGCGTAACAATATATTCCAAGCTAGTGCATCACTGTAGATGAGCAATTGGGAGCCTTTAGAGCAAAATGTTTTTTTCGACAATATATATCGTCAAAGTCAAGTAGATATGGTATCAAATTTTGGGCAATTTGTGACAGCATCACATCCTATGCATGGAAATTAGATCAAAATTAAATCAAGGTCAGAATGTAGTGAAAAAATTAGTAATAGATATAGAATAATCTGGAAGTAATATATCATGCGACAATTTTTTTACGTCCTATTCACTTTCTAAGTACATTGGGACCATTCGTAAAAATAAGTCAGATTTGCCCACCTTACAAATCCCAAGAATCGAGAAATCTTGTCGACATTATTTGGCTTTCAAAATAATAAAATGGTACTTTCATAATGTCCAAAGAAGGAAAAAGTAGTTACATTACCTAGTACAGTACAAGTTAGTGGTACAAAAAGAAAGCCAGAAGTAATCCTAGATTATAACAAAACTAAAGTCGGTGTATATATTATGGATAAAATGGCTAGAAGTTAGTGTGAAACGAATGGCATGCAGATGGCCATTAACTATTTTTTATAATATGATAGATATTAGCATTATGAATGCATTAATAGTGTGGCTGTCTCTCAACAGAAACTGTAGCAAAAAGTTACTCAAGAGAAGGAATTTTATTATAGAGTTTGGCAAACAACGGTCTCAGTACCATGAAAATCTAGAACCAGCTGAAACATCTACAAGTAGGGAAAGTGAACCGCCATGGCAATAGGGTCGATGCAGCATCTGCACATCTAGAGGCAGAAAAACTAGAACTACTTGTAATAAGTGTAAAAAGCAGGTATGCGGAGAACATTCCATAATATTATGTACTAAGTGTGTTGAATAAAATTAATAAATAACCAAAGAATAGCAAAAATAAGTTTGAACATAAAGAAAATCACCGTAATTCATATACGGTAGTTACAGCTAGTTTTTTTTTTCAGTAGACAGAGGGTTAATAAACTAAATATGTTGCCGAAATACGTATTTAGACTTTATTGATTTATATTGTGCTTAGGAATTGTTTCTGTTTCTGTCTAATATTTGATTGGAAAGTTAATTGACGAAGGAGATACTTGTTGAAACTTCAGTATAACGCTAAGAAATAAGTAATTAAACTTCTAGTTTCGAAAATTATTTTATTGTAAATCACTACAATATTGTTTCCCCATACAATGGCTTCATCAGGTGGATGAATACTGAATATGTACGAGTACAATGCAAGTTATAATATTTATGTGAAAATTATTGGGGAATGGTGGTGGAAAAATTTTTTACAATCTTAAATTTAGTAGAGGGGAGTTGTTTAAATCTAGTTGGTCATTTAAAGCTAATCCTAAACTATAGTATCTATTAATTTCTAAGTTTTCTAACAGGTTAAGTTTTTTACTTTTTCCTTGAATGTGTAAAATTTTGAAATCTATATTTAATCTATGATTAATTTCTAAACAATGATTTGCGAAAGTTTAATCTGTTTTCTTTTCTTTATGGCTTCTCTCGTGTTCTGTTATCCTAATTTAGAATGTCCTCCCTGTTTGTCCTATGTATACCTTATTACAATCTTCGCATGTTAACTTATATACACCAGAGTTTTATTCTTTGTCTATTTTATCTTTGTTATTTTTAATAATGTTCTGTATAGTATTGCCTGTTTTAAATTATATATGTTCGTTATTAACTTTTTTAATGAAAGTACCAATTTTTTCCGAAATTTTTCCTAAGTGATTAAATTGTAGGAATTAATTATCTTGTGTTTAAATTTTGGGTAAACTAAGGAAAGGATTTTAGATTTTTGTTGGCTATTCAGGATGTTATTGGTAAAATTTATAGAGTAACCATTGTTTAATGCTATTGTATATATTCTATGTAGTTCAAGGTCGAAATTACTTTTACTCATAGGTAGATGAATTAATCTATATACCATTGATTGGTATGCTGACAATTTGTGTGTTATAGGATGAAAATAATTAGCGTGTATTGTGGTATCAGTACGTTTTGGTTTATGGTATATAGCGAACTCATGTTTATTAGTTTTGTGTGATATTTTTTAATCTTGAAAATTAATGCTTTTATTTATTTCTGTTTCTATAGTAAAATTTATTTTGGGGTGAATAGTGTTGATATAATTATGTAAAGTTTTTAATTGTCTATCTGAAACGTTAAAGCAAATTAATATGTCATCAACATACCTAATCCAATATACACAATTACCAAACAAGGGATGTGTAGTAATTTTAGTTTCTAAATTATTCATAAAAAATGGGAAACCCACTAAGCCCCTTATTAGCAGAAATTTTTATGATAAATTTAGAAACTAAAATTAGTACACATCCCTTGTTTGGTAATTGTGTATATTGGATTAGGTATGTTGATGACATATTAATTTGCTTTAACGGTTCAGATAGACAATTAAAAACTTTACATAATTATATCAACACTATTCACCCAAAATAAATTTTGCTATAGAAACAGAAATAAATAAAAGCATTAATTTTCTAGATTTAACCATATCACACAAAACTAATAAACATGAGTTCGCTATATACCATAAACAAACACATACAGATACCACAATACACGCTAATTCTTTTCATCCTATAACACACAAATTGTCAGCATACTAATAAATGGTATATAGATTAATTCATGTACCTACGAGTAGAAGTAATTTCGACCTTGAACTAAATAGAATATATACAATAGCATTAAACAATGGTTACTCTATAAATATTATCAATAACATCCTGAATAGCCAACAAAATCTAAAACCCTTTCCTTAGTCTACCCAAAATTAAAACACAAGATAATTAATGCCTACAATTCAATCAGTTACTTACGAAAAATTTCGGAAAAAATTGGTACGTTCATTAAAAAAGTTAATAACGAACATATATCATTTTAATACTATACAGAACATTATTAAAAATAACAAAGATAAAATAGACAAAGAATCAAACTGTGGTGTATATAAGTTAACATGCGAAGATTGCAATAAGGTATACATAGGACAAACAGGGAGAACATTCAAAATTAGGATGAAAGAACACGAGAGAAGCCATAAAAAAAATAATTTATCGTTGAGATAAATGTTTTCTAATAATATAAAATATTATTAAAAATCTGGTGTTAATAATATTTTATATTATTAAAAATAACTTTGTATTATACAAAACTGGTAGGGTTTTACCCACTCATGTATGTTTCAATTATTCTGATAAATGTTTTCAATTAAATGGCGATTATGTTGAAAAACTACATTGTAATATTGATGAAACTTGACAAAATAAAAAAATTATAACTAAATTCCCAGAACTTTGGAAACATCCCTCGTATTATTTTTTATCAGTACATTATATGTAATTATGTTGTGGTATACTATATGTATTTATTTAAGTTATGTTTCGTCCTGTAATTGGAATTTTTCTGTTGGACATTAAAGAATATTATTATTATTATCTTGCCTCTTTGACAATGATAAGGTATCTTACCGAAACATATGCTAGAAAAATTTAATAAAATAGCCAAACAGCTAATGTCAAATTATGTCATCTATTCTAATATTCATTCATGTTTCACCAGTAGCCTACTGTAGAAACAGTTAATAACATATAACCTTAATTTCGTTGTATTGTTCAATATATTGATCTAAATAAAAGAGGTCGTTATTTAATTATAGCACCCTGTACGTTTTCGGTGTACTTTCAAAAGATTTTATTTATATACAAAAAACCTATGAATATATTATTGTTAACATTTTCTTTCATATAATTTTACAAAATATAACTTATAACCAATAAATACGTCCCTAGATGATGCATTCTTGTAATTTGATATATAATTATAATTTGTGTTACAGATATTTTTCGTGATGAGGAAAAAATACAATCAAATTAGTTACCTGCATTTACATCACCACGCTAGCATGTACTTGGGTTCTTGGGTTTTCATTAGATACTTTCCCGGTACGTATTATAGTAACAATAATAGTCAAAAATATTTTTGGTCTTCAAGTTTTAAACTACGTTACCTTTGTAAACAGCTAAATGTTATTAAAGCACAAAGCAAATAAAATCGGCAAGAATAACACTATTCTTTTATACAAACCGGATAATTCCAGAGTATCGGTTGTTCTTGAAAGGAAAAGACAATGTATTAAAAATGAAAATATGTAATTATGTAGAATACAAAGTTTTTATCTCGACACTGCATTTCAAGAAGTTCATATTACTACTATAACATAACGTTTGTTTTAGTTCCTAAAAATGAAAATGAGAACTGCGTAGGACAAGATGCGCGAGTACAAAAAAATCCTTTATTATTCAAAACTATTTAGGATTTATAAATTAACCAGAACACAAAATGCAGATCTTACCGCCCTCTTTTGTACAATACTTAAAATCACTCAAGACAAGAATAGTAGTAATCTTACTTGTTAGAGTGCCACTTTTTGCTTATGTTATTTGTTTACTATATTTTGATATTTGGGCTTCATTGGCATTTCATAGGATTTTTTTATTTTTCATTTTTGTTTTATATATCGTAAATAATACTATACAATGTCAATACAATATACAATTCGTTTTTAGGCTGATGCTATAAAAATTCAGCTGCATATATTGTTTATTTGTAAAACTATTTAATAACACTCAAAACGATTTTTGCTGACTTCTAAGCGCGACTTTTTTTTTACTAATTAGGGTGTGCTGAATCCGAAAATCCGAAAATATTGGTAATTGCAAATCATGTCAAAATTAAACTGTATACTATACTATGTATACTCTTTGAAGAATCACTAATGCGGCTAATTAGTTTCTTCAATAAGACCTGTTACGATATAAAGTATAATAGTATATTACGTAACAAGAGTTGTAAGTAACCCATTACACACGAAATGAAAAAGTTTACGCACGAAGCCGCGCAGCGGCGAGTGCGTAAATTTCACGAGTGCGTAATGGGCTTACAAATCGTATAACGTACTATACTTTTTCTACGTCCACTCATTTTCTTCTATTAAATAAAATACATCGCAATTATTTAAACTTTATTATAATAGTTGTTAATAACAATTGAACAATTATTGTAAATCGATTGTGCCTTATTTCTTAATGGTGATGAACGGTTATTTATAATTAGTACTGACTGCACGGTACATCAGAAGACGAAGATTGATAATTGGTAATCGCCTCCGATATTCGTAATGCGTTGTCATTTTTATTTTTAAGAGATTGATTCACATAGCCTTCCGCCACTGTAGAAGATTGTCAGCCACCAAGTCGCTTTAATGATAGCATATTACCTCCTGCATCAACTAACATAGTGGCTGATGATCTCCTAAAACAATGGCCAGTATATGGCTTTGGTTCCGGCAGTTCAAGATATTCAGCAATTTTACGTGGTGTACTACCGATTGTGTTTATCCCCACAACCTGATTCATGCATTTTCCATTTCTGTAATTAAGAAATAAAGGAAGTTCCATTTCAGCAGGACGCAAATTCATGTATTTTTGACATGTGATATAAAACGTAGTACTACAAATGAACGTCTCGTTTTAGTTTTAGAATCTGGAATATCGATTATCAAGGATTTTCCCGTGTCCTGAATGTGTTCCATTTTTATATTTCTAAGTTCTTGTTTACGGCAAGCCCACTTAATCCAATAATGAGGATAACCTGAAAACAAAAAAACAAAAACTCATTTTTATGTGATGATAACTATACAACATTTTAATTCTTTACCTTTGACAACAAATGTTTATCGTCTGGGGCATCTTTTAGAAACTTATTAATTTGTTCTGTAGAAAGAATTTGCGATTTTTTACTTCTAAATCCATCCGATTTCCGCTTCAGTAGGGCGATTAGTTTTGGATAATCTGCTATGTTAATGTTATTATTAATGTTTAGTGTAGTTCTTAGCATCGAAGAAATGGCCCAGAGAGAAGATGGCTTCATAGTTATTGATAATTCTTCAAAATACGCAAGGAAAACATTCTCCGAAAAGGATTTAACGTTATGCTTGTGTCGCCAATCCATAAATTTTTTATAGGTAATTTCGTACCTTTCTTTGGATTTTAGCGGTAACAAATTATGTGTGGCAGCTTGAGCTTTTTCTAAAATCTCCGGTGGAATGCTCATAACTTTCACTACTATCAGACATATTCGTAGATAAAATTGAGAAAATGTTCGAATACAATAATATTTTGTTAAAGAAATTGACAATATAAATGACATGACATTAATTTCCATAGCATGTTACTTAAGAAAACGTGTCCTATTTTTAAAGAAATTGCATTATGTGCTGCGTACATGTAGGGGCATCACTCTTTTAATCCAAAATATATCTCGCTAATGCTAAAAGTTTATGTTTTTCAATTGACTAAATTTGTGTAAATAGACCAAATAAAGTTTTACGTAGACAAAAATTTTATTGCAATTTGATCAAACCAAGAAGTTTAAGTTTTCTTCTCAAAACGCACGTGTATGTTATGAGATCTCATTCCGTGCATGAGATTGTTAAATGTCATTTACAAGAAATGTTGACAGTGCGATTTTTGACGTTACAGACATGGGCGTAGAAAAAATTTAATAATTCATTTATCTATTTCAATACAATATTAGTCACGAGTATAGTGCAAGTATTTACAGAATAATCATTAAAAAATTACAAGAGTATTTGCGAAAGGAAAAACAACAATCAGGAAATAAGTTTTCGTTTGTAGCACCTTCCGCTGCGTATTTTGAATTGGCAATTCCTTTGAACACTCCAACAATAGTTGGCCATTATATGAGGTTCCATCTTACGTGGTACCGAGTCTCCATGATTTTGAAATCTTGATGAAATCTCTCGCCTTGTTCATCGCTTACAGAACCTAAATTTTCGGTAAACCTATCAAGATGACTATGAAGGAAATGAAGCATGTTTCAACCTAGACTGTGAAATTTTCTAAGCATTGATTGCACTAGATCTTTATAATTGCAAGCTTTTTTGTTTCCAAGAACATTGTTCGCGACCATCGTGAATGAAGTCCAGGCTTCTTTCTCAGCTTTGTTCATAGAGTTAATGAAATTTGGATATCTCATTAAAGTTCTAATTTGAAATACATCTAATACCCCATCTTTAATTTTTTTTGTAACTTAGTCGTGGAAACTTTTTACATATGCACTGGAAGCAGTTACCTTGCAAATCTAGAGCTTTTACATATTGCTTCATAAGACCCAATTTGATATGAGAGGTGTAAGAATTACTTTTGTCTCTTTCTACTAAAGGTTGACTTATAATATTCTTTCCTCCAACATCTAGGGATATTCTGCTAGCCCAATGTTTGTTAATCAAGTGTTGGTTTCTAGCTCCGCTATCTCAAACGCACAAAGATCAGGGAAATTTTGTATATCCTCTTAAAAAGTCAAGTAAAAGGTTTAACATTTTGAGATCCACACAGAAGACCCAGTTATGGTCTGTATATTTTAGTAACTTTAAAACTTTGTCAATGTCGTCATGTGTTTCCTTTAATTCCACGGAATATCCAATAGAAATTGATCCTAAAACATTCCCGTTGTGTAGTAGGATACACTTGAGGCTTCTTCTATAACTATCGATACACCACTCACTTGGGTCATATTGTACGACGGCCATTTTAGTTAGAAAACCTGGCACATTGTTACAATAAACAAATTCACACTCGTATTTAAAATATTGCACAAGATCACTTTCCCTGCTACGATAAAAAGTTATCTTCGTACTTTGCTCGAGTAAGTTTTTTTTTCATTTAATCGTTCTGGTGATTCCTTTGATAGGCCCAAATCCCTTACTAAATCATTCAATTCTGCTTGAGCAAAACGTTGTGGTCCATCATTAAAAATTATACCTCCATAGTCACAATTTACATCTGAATTTTGCCCCTCAATAGCGTCTGCCATGCCTTCAGCATACGAGCTTTTCATAAACGTTGACGCAAGAAAATATCTAAAATTGGTCCATTTTCTGAAGAAAAAAGCAGCCGGTTATAAGGCCCTAAAGCCAAAAGTGTTAACACTGGATCAGATTAAGTTGTTTTTGGAAAACGCTTAGGATGGAAACTATTTACATTGATAAAAACAAAGTGCTCTTATTAAAATTGTTTAATTTACTGTTCGTTTTGTAGATAGTTTTAGTTATGGGAGTATCAGGGTCCATGAGACGTGATGACTTAACAAAAACAACCATTGATTACATTCAGGGCGGCTACTATGTTCACATAATTACTGTTCGTGATAAAAAAGCCCACACAAACCGCACTTTTACCACTACGAACCCAGATTACATAAGACTTTATCGCAAATATGTTGCTATTCGTCCGAAACATGTTACCTGTCGTCGGCTATTTTTGCGATACGAGCAAGGAAGATGTTTTTCAAAAGTTATTGGAGTAGATAGCATAGGGTAAATACCAAGTTTGATAGCAAATTATTTGCCGAACAGTAACCAATATACAGGATATTATTTTAGGAGGAGCTCTGCTGCTCTCCTTGATAACAGAGGTGCTACAATATCAGTTTTTAAGTGTCACGGTGGTTGGAGATCTGCCACTGTGTCCAAATCGTATATTGAAGATTCTATGGAAAATAAAAATAAAATTACTAATTCAATATCCGGTACCTCATCACTAGAGAACGGACACGCTTACCACTCAGTGCAGTACTGGCGAAAGGTTGTATTTCTAAAATATTTAATTATATTTATATAATTGGAAAACGAACGGGTGGTGATCTATAAAATTACGAAATACATATTTATTTGTTGAAAAGTTGTATTTATAAAGTTTTTAATTTTATTTATATAATTGGAAAACGAACGGGTGGTGATCTATAAAATTACGAAATACATATGTATTTGTTGAAAAGTTGTATTTTTTAAGTTTTTAATTTCATTTCTATAATTGGAACATTTTTATTTGTTTATTTTGTCGTTCAAGTTGAGAAAAGGAGTATTAATATTGACTAGCAATAGTTTCTCAAGGTTTTCTTCTGTCAATTTTGTTCTCTTTGAATTAAGTACATCCTTATAAATAGAAAACGTCCTTTCTACATCCCAACTGGTTATAGGTGCATACTGGAAATATTCTTTTATTTCTTCATATTTTGCCGTTAGATTTTCTGGAATTGTCTCCATATATAATTGCTGCAATGTAATTAAATCTGGATTTCTATTAAGAATTGCTTCAAACTTTTGCCGAAGGCCACATCCGAAGTCACTTGGAATACTTTTCAAATTATTAACAGCCACATCTAATATGGTTAATCCGTCATTTAATTTGAGATTTCGATTTTCAAAATAAGTGATTAGTTTTGGCAATTTTCCAAAGTGTTCGTGAAGAAAGTACAACTGATTTTTTAAATTTGGGATTTGTGTGAGCTCCTTGCACTCACCAATACTTCTAGCATCCTCCTTTAGCAGTGTTACGAAATGTTTCAGACTATCGAAATTCTCAGCATAATAACTAGTAGCTTCCAGCCATGTTCCCCATCTTGTTATTACTGGAGTGGGAGGCAGTGACAGAGATGGAAATTTTTCCCTGAAAAGAGCTACTCTCAATGGTGCTTTTCTGAAAACTTTTTTAAAAGCTGATACAAGTCTATCAACTTCCGGAAAAGTGTCTCTGATATATTCACAGATTGTGTGGAGAGCATGTGCTACACAAGTAATATGCAGCATATTAGGACATGTTTTCTTCAATAGTCTGCCTGTTTTTAACATATACGCAGCACTATCACTGACACATAAAAGTATTTTTTCTTTGTACGTGGCGTCCGAATGAAGCATTTTTTGCATATCCTCCTTAATGGTTTCAACATCTGTTTCCTCATCAAATCTATTTATAACACTTGTTGCTATTACATATGAGTTATAGAGAATAGTTGGATGTAGTACACCAGCTACAACATTTACCACACAGTGTCCTAACATATCCACCGTTTCGTCGGCGGTTATCCATATGTATTTATTTAAAAGATGGCTTCTAATGCATTCTACTGTTCTCGTATAGCACCTAGAAACATAATATTTGCGTAAAGTTGATTCGTCAGGAACATTTCGTTTTACAGAGTTAAGATGTGTTTGCGATCCTAAGTGACGAATTTTTGACGATATTTTACGGATTTTGTAATAAATTTCGGAATCACTGACAATGGACATACAATCAGTATGACCGTCATTCCAACTCGCCATTGTTTTACGATCCCGTTTTCGACGTTCTTCCATATCATATCTGAAAAAGTAACTTAAACAATGCTCTAGATCTAAATAAATGAAAACTAAAAACGTGTTCGTAAGTTATTGAAACTGAACGAAATTCAATGCACACTTACGTCGAAATAATTGGTAGAAATAGGTTCAATCAAACGATATTAAACAGGATCTATCACAAAAATTACGATGTAAATAACAGTTAGAATTAGAACTACGAAAACAAGAAACTAACTCACAGCACTTTATTTATCTTACGAAATATAAACTAATAAATAAAATACATTATAAAAACCCCGCTTCTATCTACGCTCATGAAAACACTTTAAAAAGCACTATATTCTCCTAATACAATAGCTGGATTGTCCATTGTTATCGCTGAGAGCCCAGGTGTCCCAGTAAGTCAAACAAATACTTCATTGAATTACGCCGGGAAGTACTCAGCGACGTTATACACAATTCCAATTGCCGATTGCGTTTTATGGAAATTGCGTCCGTTCTCTACTCATCACAACGTATTTAGAATTAAAATAAAAACTGTGTTTCAAATTATAATTCCTGAAAAAATTTAGATTTTACAGCTTGTAGAGTAAATATCAGTAACAATGCGAATTGCACGACTAATATTAATATGTATCCTAAAGATTTATAATAAAAACAAAACATTCTGCTTTACTGATAATAAATAATTAAACATGTGTTCAAATGTTTATTTATTTTAGCGGCCGCTGCTATAGTATTTTGCGCACTGTGTTGCGTTCGCGAATTGGTAACATCGCTGCCGGTTGACCAAAAACAATTTTTATTATTTGTTTCCACAGTTTCTAAATAAAACAACTTCCAAATTTAAAGCATCTAAATTATTACTGAGATTTAAAAGTTTCTTATCTACTTTAATAATTTAAGAAACTTAAATTTTTATGATTTATCATGGCCATGCAATTTACCAATGTAAAGTACACCGATATGTTATTGGCATACGTAATATCGCATACGATGTCATTCATAAAGTAATTAAAGAAGAATTGCTACATCTATACAATAAGATGGCAGATCAAGGTTTCTTACATTACCATGAAATGCGCTCGGGTTTTTGTCGGTTAGTTAATTGGCAAAGATTTAAATTTTGGCAACGATATTGTGTTTACTGATGAAGCCTGTTTTACAAGAAGATAAGTTACTAATTTCCATGACAAACACGCTTAGGCAGTTGAAAATCCACATGCAACCAAGATAAAACATTTTCAACACGTATTTAAAATTAACGTATGGACAGGAATAAGTGGTAATTTTATTGTTGATTCTGTCATTCCACCACAAAAATTAACGCAAGACATTTATTTGCAAAATCTACAAAATACAGATTTGATAAAGAACTTGCCTATACAACTTCGGACAGATATGTGGTTTATACATTATGGAACTCCACCACATATTTCATTAAATGTTCAAAATTACTTAAATCAACAGTGCCCAAACAAATAAATAGTTAAGAGGTAAAGTTAAGAGGTATAAATTAGCCACCACGTTCACCAGACCTAACACCAATGTTTTATTTTTTATGGGGACATCTTAAGTTAGTGGTTTACACGTCACCTGTAGATAATCAAGAACAACTGTGACAACGTATTCAAGAGACAATAAACAATGCCAAATATGGTGGAGAAGTTATGCAGAAAGTGCATTTTAATTTTCTTCGTCTCGTAAATTTTTTTATGCGTATAAATAGTGAACACTTTCAACGATTTGTATGACATTTTTATTACTTTTTAATGTTTTAGTAACATAATTTGTCTGTTAATTGTTACTTCGAATTAACAAAATACAAATTTCACAAAAACCATGACAGTAATCACGGCTTACAAAGAGTACTTTTTCTGTAGTAAATAAGTTGCACAATCTAAATTTTAATCTTAACCCCTCTTATTCCATTGGTGTAGAAATGCGAACAGGGCAATTATTAGAAAACCCAATTCCTGTGCCTATGGAATCATGTTACTTAAAATTACGATATGGGTTTTTCTGTCTCATAAAACTATGTCAACGTACCAAATTTTAGAAAAATGGCTCGAGACGGTTTATAAAAGCAAAGTTTTCGGACAAATACATCCCACATGCTTTGATTGTCGCCTGAACTTATAAATAAGAAAGCCTTATTAGACCTTACTTATGATGCTTCGAAAATGGGCAAAAGAAATTTAAATTTATACAAAGAATTAAAGAAAGATTACAATGCTCTTCTTTTAAAAACAAGACAGAAATATTATTCTGATAGGTTAAGAAATTCCAGAAACAAATCTAGAGAAATCTGTAATATAATAAATACCAAATTAAATAGATACCATAAACCGACACTTCAAACATAAATATATCGCCGAACGACTTCAACCATTCCTTTGCGAATATGGTCACACAGTTCCATAAGAACCTTCTTGCTACGACTGTTTCTTCTTATGATCTACTAAAAACAAATCTATTAACAACAAAAATTCGTTCTTTATTGGACCAGTTACCGCGAAATCATTGAAATTACGAGATCTCTGAAGTCTAAACCCTGTAGGGATATTTATGGTATGAATGTCGTACTGTTGCAGGATATTATTGTTGATGTTGCACCAGTTCTTTCTCATATAATGAACAGTTCTTTTAACGTTGGTACTTATCCTGAGTGCTTGAGGATTTCCAAAATTATACCTATTTTGGAAAATGGTGATCGGAACGATATTGCAAACTATCGTCCCATAGCAATTGTTCCTGTGATGGCAAAGATTTTTGAAAAACTCTTATTCAATAGGATTATTGATTATTTTAATAGGAATAACTTTCTATCCGTAGAACAATATGGTTTTCGACCAGGTTTATCGACGACTGATGCTGTTCTTCAGATGTTTACATTTTGTTGATGACGCTTTTAAACATTGTTGCTCTGTGGAGGGACTCTTCTGCGATCTTTCTAAGGCGATTGCGTATCTCATGAGCTCCTATTGCGGAAGCTTGAATATTACTGTTTTTGTGGGAATGCCTTGGAATTCTTAAAGTCTTACTTGTCTGATCGTAGTCAACAGGTTTTCTTCAGTTTATCTGTTAGCGGGGAGAATTGTGTCAAACATGGCGTCCCTCAAGTTTTCATACTGGGGCCCATGTTGTTCATAATTTACATTAATGATTTGCCATGTAATATTAGCGCTAAGACTGTATTATTTGCGGACGATACTACTTTTTTTAGTAAAAAAGGATGTAAATAGTGCCGGACCCGGACTTGCTGATGTTCAGCAGCAGTGCAGTACGTGGTTTGCTGCAAATAGATTATTTATAAATTCTAACAAAACGAGTAGCATATTTTTCACAAATAGACATACCACTCCCTGGACAAATATTAAATTCCTAGGGACGCATCTGGATTCGGGTTTGGACTGGAAATAACATATTGGAAAATTAAGCTTGAAATTATCTAGAATCATTTATGCCTTAGGCAAACTTACTTACGCAGCAGGGTTGAATCAGCCACTATAGCTTACCATTCTCTTTTTCATTCACATATGTCCATAAAGTATTTCAGTTGAAATATAATGAACATTGTAAACAATATTTTATAAAAAATAGAATCATGTCCTTTTACTCTACATTTATATTTCATACTGTTCTGTATATAAATAAACACATAAATAATTTTAAAACCCGTGGTGATGTGCATAGTTATAATTACAGAACGGACGCAATTTCCATAAAGCGCAATCGGCAATTGGAATTGTGTATAACGTCGCTCAGTACATCCCGGCGTAATTCAATGAAGTATTTGTTTGATTTACCCGGACACCTGGTCTCGCCGCGATAACAATGGACAAGCCAGCTATTGTATTCGGAGAATATAGTGTTTTTTAAAGTGTTTTCATGGGCGTAGATAGAAGCGGGCTTTTTATAATGTATTTTATTTATTAGTTTATATTTCGTAAGATAAATAAAGTGCTGTGAGTAAGTTTCTTGTTTTCATAGTTTTAACTGTTAATTACATCGTAATTTTTGTGATAGATCCTGTTTAATATCGTTTGATTGAATCTATTTCTACCAATTATTTCGACGTAAGAGTGTGCATTGAATTTCGTTCAGTTTCAATAACTTACGCACACATTTTTAGTTCTCATTTATTTAGATCTAGAGCATTATTTAAGATACTTTTTCAGACATGATATGGAAGAATGTCGAGAACGGCATTGTAAAACAATGGCGAGTTGGATTGACGGTCATACTGATTGTATGTCCATTGTCAGTGATTCCGAAATTTATTACAATATAAATAAAAAAATGACGTAAAATATCGTCAAAAATTCGTCACTTAGGATCGCAAACATATCTGAACTCTGTAAAACTTTTATGGCGGCTAATATTCCATTAAATAAACTTAGCAATCCCACTTTAAAAATATTTCTGAAAAAATATACTGGTCGAAATGTTCTTGATGAATCAACTTTACGCAAATATTATGTTTCTAGGTGCTATACGAGAACAGAAGAACGCATTAGAAGCCATCTTTTAAATCAATACATATGGATAAGCGCCGACGAAACAGTGGATATGTTAGGACACTGTGTGGTAAATGTTGTAGCTGGTGTACTACATCCAACTATTCCTTATAACTCATATGTAATAGCAACAAGTGTTGTAAATAGAGTTGGTGTGGTAACAGTTGCTGAAGCCATTAAGGAGAATATGCAAAAAATGCTTCATTCGGACGCCACGTACAAAGAAAAAATACTTTTATTTGTCAGAAAGAGTGCTGCGTATAAAACAGACAGACTATTGAAGAAAACATATCCTAATTTGCTGCATATTACTTGTGTAGCACATGCTCTCCACAGAATCTGTGAATATATCAGAGACACTTTTCCGGAAGTTGATAGACTTGTATCAGCTTTTAAAAAGTTTTCAGAAAAGCACCATTGAGAGTAGCTCTTTTCAGGGAAAAATTTCCATCTCTGTCACTGCCTCCCACTCCAGTAATAACTAGATGGGGAACATGGCTGGGAGCTACTAGTTATTATGCTGAGAATTTCGATAGTCTAAAACATTTCGTAACACTGCTAAAGGAGGATGCTAGAAGTATTGGTGAGTGCAAGGAGCTCACACAAATCCCAAATTGAAAAAATCAGTTGTATTTTCTTCACGAACACTTTGGAAAATTGCCAAAATTAATCACTTATTTTGAAAATCGAAATCTCAAATTAAATGACGGATTAACCACATTAGATGTTGCTGTTAATAATTTGAAAAGTATTCCAAGTGACTTCGGATGTGGACTTTGGCAAAAGTTTGAAGCAATTTTTAATAGAAATCCAGATTTAATTACATTGCAGCAATTATGTATGGAGACAATTCCACAAAATCTAACGGATAAATATGAAGAAATAAAAGAATATTTCCAGTATGCACCTATAACCAGTTGCGATGTAGAAAGGACGTTTTCTATTTATAAGGATGTACTTAATTCAAAGAGAACAAAATTGACAGAAGAAAACCTTGAGAAACTATTGCTAGTCAATATTAATACTCATTTACTCAACTTGAACGACAAAATGAACAAATAAAAATGTTCCAATTATAGAAATAAAATTAAAAACTTTATAAATACAACTTTTCAACAAATAAATATGTATTTCGTAATTTTATAGATCACCACCCGTCCGTTTTCCAATTATATAAATAAAATTAAATATTTTAGAAATACAGCCTTTCGCCAGTACTGCACTGAGTGGTAAGCGTGTCCGTTCTCTAGTTATAATACTAGGAATAAAGATCAACTGGATAGTCAGTTCTTTAGACTTACAAAAATTAAAAGAAACAGTATTCAAACTGTATAATAGACTACCTTTATCGTATAAGAAAACAAATTCAAAAAACAAGTTAAAAGTTTATTAATCAACAAGTGCTACTATTCACTGGATGAGTATCTGAGCGGCGGACTGTGACATTGTTTCTCTGAACGATCGGTCGTGCAGTCACATGTTTTATAAAATTATTCTTTGACACATGTATGTGTATACAATACATGCTTTTTTTGTCCTTTTCTCTTTTCGTTTTATTTTATACATATAATTACTGTATATTTTTACGTATTATAATACATTGACATTTCTTGTTACCCTGTAACACATAAGAAAGAAATAATAAACAATAAACAATAACAATATATTTATAATAAGAAAACGGATTTAGAATTGTAACTTCAGCATTTTTGTAAAAACCCTTTTCAGACACCTTATTATTTTAATCACTTATTGTGTTTATAATATTCTGTAATATATGTTTGTTTTAGGTGGACAAATAGCTCTAGCTTCAATACTAAATTCAATTGTTCATACATTTATGTACATATATTACTTGATAGCATCCTTTGGACCCGAATACAAGAAATATTTATGGTGGAAAAAAAATATAACTCAAATGCAAATTGTAAGTAACTGTGATTTTCTTTTTATGATTGCACAAAGCGTAATTGTTGTCTAATGAAACTTCAGTTCGTAAAAATAGAGAATATTAAATTCTGCACAAAACAACCAGATTCAATATATTTATCAATTCATTTACTTGTTCGTTTTGGCAATCCTATGATGTGGCGTGTACAGCAAATTCACACATACCGACTGCTGTGCCTGTTCGGTAGATGTGAAACATTTCAATAGAGAAAATGCAAAGAAGATACCTTTCCCAAACCTGACTCCAGTGCCTTATAGCTCTGAAATACTAGTTTCGCACTCACCTTCCACTTTGGATGATATCCTGAGTGACCTGGTTTGATATTTACGCCAAAGCAGTCTGGATGCGTAATGGGAATCAATTCGCATTTGCATTTTGCAAAAAAAAACTATGGAGATAATTTTTGGATTGGATTTTGGATTTAGGACCTGCGTAACTTAAGCAAAATGATATCTTTAAAGTATTTGGACACACGCATAATAAATACCAGATATTTGAAAATATCAGAACAAATATTAATTAGAGGCGATCTAAAAGTAAAATTATTATTAAGAATAAAAATCCAAGATCCTTCATTTCAATTTTATTTGTTAAGATATATTGCTTTTAATTCACTAAGAGGATTTGCAAGCCATGGGAATCATAATGGGAATCAATTCGCATCTATATTTTGCAAAAAAGCTATGGAGATCATTTTTGGATTGGATTTTGGATTTTGTACATGCGTAACTTAAGCAAAATGATATCTTTAAAGTATTTGGATACACGCATAATAAATCCCAGAGATTTGAAAATATCAGAACAAATATTAATTATAGGCGATCTAAAAGTAAGATTATTATTAAGAATAAAACTCCAAAATACTTCATTTCAATTTTATTTACTAAGATATATTGCTTTTAATACAGTAAGAGGATTTGCAACCCATGGCAGATTGAATATAAGTAACCACACCGCATTTATCGATATTTAACTTAAGTTTAAAGCGGTCACACCATGCAATTAATATATCCAGATTCCACAGAAATTTAACATTATCATCAATTGTGAAAATCTTGGAATAGATTTTTATATCATTTGCGTGTACGAGAATGGAACACTTGGAGAACAAAATCATTCATAAACAAAACAAGTAACATGGGGCTCAAATTTGATTCCTTAGAAACACCAAAAGAAAGGACGAAATCGTTGAAACAGAATCCATTGTACGAAGGTAGGTATATCAAAATATAACGAGACTGGTACTATAACTTCTTTCACGGCTAAAATTTTATAACACAAAGAACAAAACATGAACCCCCCATCTTTAATGTGCTTATTCCCAAGTAGGCCTTGATTTAACTTTTGACGTTAATTCAAATTAATTACTAAATTGTCAGTGTTTGACGTACCTTTCGAAAGTAAGAGAATGGAGCAACAATATACCATAAAATTTTGTGTTCGGTTGGGTGAAACTCCAATTGAAACTTTTGAAATGATTAAAACTGCATACCCAGATGATAGTTTATCACGATGTTGAGTGTTTGAGTGTCATAAGAAATTTAAAGAGGGTTGTGAATTAGTGGAAGATGAATCTCGACGCGGACGACCACCAACTGCAAGGATTTATTCAAAAATTCCAGAATTTAACGATTTGATGGAAAATGAACGTCGGATCGTGGCACATATCTAATTTCTGATATTGTTAATTTGTCTTATGGTTCCGCTCAAAAAATGAATCATCAAGATTTAGGGTACCGAAAGATCGCGGTGAAGATTGTGCCATCATAACCTTCTGGCTTTCTAACACTCTTTACAGACTCATCTTGCCAGGACATTCCTCTATTGCCTTTAGAATATCCACGCTTCATTAAGAAATATAACTTTTCTATGAGACTTGGACTTCAAGTTTTCAACATATTTTCTAAGAAATGTACTTCCCAATAGTGCTATTTAATGTTTCTCTATAAGAGGGCGTCGAATACCTTCCTTTTTAAACTTGAAGCCAATTTCTTTTAATAAAATTGATATTGTGGATTGTGATATAGTAGTAATAATCCCTTTCATTGCAAGCTCGTTTTTAAGTGTCAACAGGGTGACATGTTTTCCTAAATAAAAAATTTTACAGTATAATTTACAAATTATGTATCCATTTTGGATTGTTCGTTCTCTGTACATACATGTGCGGCAGGGAAACTTGCTGATTTGAAAAGTCAATAAAAGAAAAAGTACTTCATATATCGATTTAATTATTTTTGTATCGTATAGTACACATTCTGAATTTTTGTTTTAAGTAGTTTTAAAAATGACATCGGGCAAATGGCGGCCCTCATTAGTGATACACTGATCTACCCTTGATTTGAAGTTGCGCTCCACTCTTTCGAGCATATCGACGGGAATGTTGGCGATGGCTTGGCGGATGTTGTCCTTCAGGTGTTGCAGGGTCCGGGGTTTGTCGTTGAAAACGATGGATTTAAGATATCCCCATAAAAGAAAATCGCTGGGTGCCAAATCGGGGGAGCGCGGCGGCCACGGTACGTCACCCCTCAAGGATATAAGGCGCTCGTGGAAGTGTTCCCTCAAAAGCTCCATCGAAGTTCTCGCTGTGTGCGCCGTGGCTCCGTCCTGCTGGAACCATACGTCCCCAAGTTCCATTTCTTCAAGTTGTGGAAGAAAAAATGTCTCAATCATTTCTCTGTAGCGAACTGCATTCACAGTAACAGCGGGTTCTTCTTCCTCGAAAAAATGAGGCCCAATTATTGCAACTCTCGACAATGCACACCACACAGTAACACGTTCACAATGAAGTGGCATCTCATGAAGTTCGCGGGGATTGACATCACTCCAATACCGCATGTTTTGTTTGTTAACACAGCCGGGAAGGTGAAAATGGGCCTCATCACTAAAAAACACGAGAGCATCATCTGGCAAGTTACTGAGCGCTTCACATGCAGTTTGGCGAGAAGCGAAATCGCGTTCACTCAACTGTTGGACCACATCAAGTTTGTAGGGATGAAACTGGAGTTCGTTGTGAAGAATTCGTCTCACTGTGCCATCAGAAATCCCCAGAGCAGCAGCGTGTTTAAGCGCCGAACGCCGGGGAGAGCGCAAAAACGACTCCATTTCGAAGTTTTCTGGAGTTCTGGATGTCCGTTGACCTCTTGGGCGTTTTTTTGCAACACTCCCACTTTCCCTGAATGTGTAAACCAATGAAACAATCGATTGCCGGACAGGAACGGGACCCGCGGGATGAATATTGAACCGAGTTCGGAAGGCACGTTGGGTGGCGACCACCGAATGACCGTTGGAAAAGTAGGCCTCGACGGCGAACGCACGCTGTTCCTTAGTCCAATGCATGACGACAACTGGCTTGTGGGGTTAGAAAACTTCAGAACCCCCTCTTTCTAATGAGACCCTCCCCATCCCTTTCTGACCACGCCTCGCTGATTGGCGTCCAATTAAAATCAGCAAGTTTCCCTGCCGCACCCTGTATTATAAAAAGTATTTCGTACTTCCATTTTGGAAGATTCTGGAAAGTCCTTCGTTTTTGGTTTAGCTCTTTTCCAGGAGAATAAAGAACAGGATTTTCACACTCTTCCGTTTCCTAACTCTATAAACCATTGCTTTAGATATTTGAAGAGTGGCTGCTACTCTCTTAAATAAGTATAATATTTTAGTATAACTACAATTTGAACAACACAACCTAATTAAGACATACTTCAAAAACAGATTCAAATGGGATTAAACATCCCTTATTTTCTCTTTCTTGCTGAAAATAATCTATGACATTCAAAACAAGCTGTTGCGATTGTGAATTTAATATTTTAGCGGGCATGAAATAAAAACATTTATTAAAAAGTTATTTTATTAAATTTATTGTATAAAGTATCCTAAAAAACGTGGAACAAAATACTTCTGCAAAATCTATCGCCAATTATTATTATTAATATTTCTTCACACTATATTTTTTGAGAATTGTAAATGACAGCAAAAAGTAAGAAATATCAATAATCGCGCTACATAACCTAACAATCAAAAATACGATATTCGATATATTGATAAAGAAGCCACGACACACTACGTGTATGTGTTTCTCTCCTACATATTAAACGTATATTTTGCCGTATGTCTGTGATAGAAAGACGTACGATAAATTTTCTTTTGTTTCATATTTAAACAAAACAAAGATGTATTATAGGTACACTCGTCCTCAGGAAAGATGATCCCTGCGTCATTAATAAACATTGTATGATTCAAATCAGTACTTCGGCGTCATATTAAATACTGTAAATTGCAAAATGAATATGGAACTAACTTCGTTTCCGGGCCAAATATATTTGACAGTCGGTCGAATTTGTAGATAATATGAACATATATAATCGAATCAGTGGCGGCTCGTGCTAAAAATTTTAAGGTGTTCTGCAAGTTTTACAAAAAAATTTACCTTGCACGGGCAGTAAGAGGTTGTCTCCCATCAATCTTATCGTGCTTTCTTCGCCTTCCGCACTGAAGTAATGGATTTCTGGAACGATTGTCAATTGTCACACAAAAAATTAAGAGTCACTAAGCACTACTTTACTAACAAATTATTTCTTATAAATTAAATCTATTCTACGTTCTTTTCGATTTGCAAATTTTGGTATCACTTTGTCATTAAAATTGTCTATTTCGGAGATAAACTTTTTTTCGATAGATAGCATGGAAAGAGATGTTAAACGATCTTCGGTCATTGAATTTCTGAGAAACGTCTTAATTCGATTTAGTGTTGAAAAGCATCGTTCGGCCTCTGATGTTGTCATGGGAGTTGTTATTACAATTTCTAATAATTTTCTAGTCTCCTTCAACGTATCTCCCAGATTGTTTTTTATTAAAAATTTTAGAAGAGGTAGTGCGCCTTTTAAAGATCTACAATCAGTTTTTGAGTAAATAACAGACAATTCAGTTCGTAATCTTTCTTTATCAAGGGTGGGATAATAGGAGCATGCGGAAGTGAGTTTGTCCTCAGGAAATTTACTGCAATACTCTCCAAAGCATTCCGAAAAAAAAGTGATGCCACTACTAGATGCTCTTTAAAATGAAATCGATCTTTTGCACAATTTAGAATAACATCACGCACCTCTAAAGCCGAAATTCGATGATTAAATCTGCTGTTATTTGGACGTTTGCGTTTTTCTGGTGGTGGCTCATCGCTTATTAAATCTGTTTAGTCCATTTACTAATTTAACATAACTTATAAACAATGTAACCCGCTATTTTAATAATGTTCCTGTCACTTGGCTTTTGACACATTGTCGAAATTACTTCAAAAATGTCACCTTTCAAATATCTCAGTGTTATTTAAATTCTTTTAATAAAATTTGTATCGTATATGTTGTCTTTTCTTCGATCCTACCTTGAATAAATACAATAGTGAGTGTATTCTCTTAAATATTTAATCTTCCTTTCTTGTGATCCTTAATTTTTGGATTTTATATCACTTTATGTTTAACTTCTTTCTATAACAGCTTCTCTGTGCCTGTTTCCTATTACTTTTCATTCTCATTGAACTTGTTATTAAATTCCTTCTGCCAATACTATTCTTATTCCAGTTATAATTTTTCGATTGTCAATTTATTACAAACAAATTGAATATGGCCATCGCTATACTACTACATTATATTATAACATTATTTTCTTTAGATTGACATTTTTAAATTCGTTATATCTTTTGAATGGAATGTCCGATTTTAATAATTTAAAAAGTATTTTACTGGCATTGAAATGGCCTTTAATAAAATATCATTTAATAGGATAAGAAATAATACAGAGGTATGGATAATATGGTTTGATTATTGTCGGCACTTTTATTAACTTTTAAAATGTAAAAAAGTAGTTATAGTGGCATAACTACAGTAGTTGGACATATGGTTTCGCGGACTTTTTTGTAGATATTAATACGTTCTATAATACTGTAGAACATTTTTTTGTTCTATCAACAATAGTTTCCGCAGCGTACGCGATGGCAGATTTTTTGTGACTAATTTTTTCACACCTTGGGTTACATTAATGCATTTTTATTGGGGATATCTTTTTTTTTTAAATGTAATATAGCCTATGTCACTCAGTGAAAATGCAGCTTTCTAATGGTGAAAGAATTTTTGTAATCGGTCCAGTAGTTTTTGTGTGAAAGCATTACAAACATACATACAAAAACACAAATGTTTCCTCTTTATAATATTAGTTTAGATACCGAATCATATCGCCCTCCGCGCTGGTCTAAATGCAGCGAACAGGCCTGGTAAAATCACGCATTGGTTTTAAAGAGCCTCGGAGGTAGCGGGGTGCGCGCGGGTGTTTGAAAGAGCTCTGAGAGCACGTTCGTGTGGACCAGATAAGGAACAAGTGAGCGATCGCGCGAATTAGGTTGGTTATTCCACTGGTCGCCTATTGAATATTATTACAATGCGACTTTGATGTTTTTGCTTTCATTTTATGTTGGAATTTCGTAAGCGAATATCTCGGCTTCTACTGGTCGGATTTTGATGATTTAGGTGTCAAATTGTAGGGTTTGATGTCCTCTACAGGATGATGTAGAAAAATATGCAAATTTTTTGATATAAAATGCCGGAAAAATTATGTAAAAGAAAACTAGTTATAACTAATACAGGTTCGCCCGCCCAATTTTTTGGGAGCTCTGCAGCACTGCAGCGCTTATGCGCTAGCCGCCACTGAATCGAATTACATCTTAAGTTATATTAAAATTACTATAAATTGAACAAAGCTGCGTAAACAGTAAATCAAATTAAACTATAACACCACATGAAAAATAAAATGAACTATCAAGAATTTACAACATTTATGTCAACATATAAGATTATGTAATTCTTTAATCATTTTAATGAATGGCAAAACCAAACAGTTTCAACTTAGTTGTAAAAGCATTATTACTGGAATTGAAATCATAAAATAGACCAGAGTATCTACTTTGTATAACTGTAATTTACTAATTACATATTCACTGTTATGACAGTTTTATAAACATTATCTTATAAAATGTATATTTGTGTTAAAAAAATAAACAATTTAGTTACATCAAATATATTTCAATACAATTTTAAATTTTTAAGGGACAGTTCTACAATACACTAACTCAATTATATCATCGAATAACCCTAGATATCTCTAGTTAAATGTTCTACAGTGCCTAATTTTAAATAAAATTTGGAATATATTGCAGTATAACTTAACACTGACATAATAGATAAGTTGAGTTTTGCACAAAGGTCGGTATAAATATTTGAAATTGCAGTATGCATTATAAATAAAGAACGGACGCAATTTCGAAATTGTGTATAACGTCGCTGAGTACATCCCGGCGTAATTCAATGAAGTATTTGTTTGACTTACTCGGACGCCTTACTCGGACGCCTGGTCTGGCAGCGCTAACAATGGACAAGCCAGCTATTGTATTCGTAGAATATAGTGCTTTTTATAGATAGTGTTTTCATGAGCGTAGATAGAAGCGGGGTTTTTATAATGTATTTTATTTATTAGTTTATATTTCGTAAGATAAATAAAGTGCTGTGAGTTAGTTTCTTGTTTTCGTAGTTCTAACTGTTATTTACATCGTAATTTTTGTGATAGATCCTGTTTAATATCGTTTGATTGAATCTACTTCTCCCATATTATTTCGACGTATGTGTGCATTGAATTTCGTTCAGTTTCAATAACTTACGCACACATTTTTAGTTTTCAATTATTTAGATCTAGAGCATTGTTTAAGTTACTTTTTCAGACATGATATGGAAGAATGTCGAGAACGGCATTGTAAAACAATGGCGAGTTGGATTGACGGTCATACTGATTGTATGTCCATTGTCAGTGATTCCGAAATTTATTACAAAATCCGTAAAATATCGTCAAAAATTCGTCACTTAGGATCGCAAACACATCTGAACTCTGTAAAACTTTTATGGCGGCTAATATTCCATTAAATAGACTTAGAATCCCACTTTAAAAATATTTCTTCAAAAATGTACTGGTCGAAATGTTCCTGATGAATCAACTTTACGCAAATATTATGTTTCTAGGTGCTATACGAGAACAGTAGAACGCATTAGAAGCCATCTTTTAAATCAACACATATGGATAAGCGCCGACGAAACGGTGGATATGTTAGGACGCTGTGTGGTAAATGTTGTAGCTGGTGTACTACATCCAACTATTCCCTATAACTCATATGTAATAGCAACAAGTGTTATAAATAGAGTTGATGCGGAAACAGTTGCTGAAACCATTAAGGAGAATATGCAAAAAATGCTTCATTCGGACGCCACGTACAAAGAAAAAATACTTTTATTTGTCAGTGATAGTGCTGCGTATATGTTAAAAACAGGCAGACTATTGAAGAAAACATATCCTAATATGTTGCATATTACTTGTGTAGCACATACTCTCCACAGAATCTGTGAATATATCAGAGACACTTTTCCGGAAGTTGATAGACTTGTCTCAGCTTTTAAAAAAGTTTTCAGAAAAGCACCATTGAGAGTAGCTTTTTTCAGAAAAAATTTCCATATCTGTCACTGCCTCCCACTCCAGTAATAACTAGATGGGGAACATGGCTGGAAGCTACTAGTTATTATGCTGAGAATTTCGATAGTCTAAAACATTTCGTAACACTGCTAAAGGAGGATGCTAGAAGTATTGGTGAGTGCAAGGAGCTCACACAAATCCCAAATTTAAAAAATCAGTTGTACTTTCTTGACGAACACTTTGGAAAATTGCCAAAACTAATCAGTTATTTTGAAAATCGAAGTCTCTAATTAAATGACGGATTAACCACATTAGATGTGGCTGTTAATAATTTGAAAAGTATTCCAAATGACTTCGGATGTGGCTTTCGGCAAAAGTTTGAAGCAATTCTTAATATAAATCTAGATTTAATTACATTGCAGCAATTATGTATGGAGACAATTCCACAAAATATAACGGCTAAATATGAAGAAATAAAAGAATATTTCCAGTATGCACTTATAACCAGTTGCGATGTAGAAAGGACGTTTTCTATTTATAAGGATGTACTTAATTCAAAGAGAACAAAATTGACAGAAGAAAACCTTGAGAAACTATTGCTAGTCAATATTAATACTCCTTTACACAACTTGAAGGACAAAATGAACAAATAAAAATGTTCCAATTATAGAAATTAAATTAAAAACTTTAAAAATACACCTTTTCAACAAATACATATGTATTTCGTAATTTTATAGATCACCACGCGTTCGTTTTCCAATTATATAAATAAAATTAAGAACTTTATAAATACAACTTTTCAACAAATAAATATGTATTTCGTAATTTTATAGATCACCCGTTCGTTTTCCAATCACATAAATAAAATTAAATATTTTATAAATACAGCCTTTCGCCAGTACTGCACTGAGTGGTAAGCGTGTCCATTCTCTAATTATAAACAAAACATATTTATACAAACTTATTTGCTGTAAAATGTTTTTTTTTTGGTTCGAAATTATTTGTTGACTGCTAGTAAATTAGAACTTGTACGATTGCAGAAAGAAATTTTGAAAAAGGAACATGAAATGGAGCAAGATAAAAAAGTTTAGTAATTGAACTTTCAAAAATTAAATTAGAGCAAACAAAAAATTTTACTTGCAATAAGTTATAGATTTATTATAAGAAACATATAATATATACAAACAATAGTTATTTTATTTATTGTCTTCATCAAATTGTATGAAATTTGTTTTGTGTAAATATATTTGCAGCAATATATTTCTGCAAATATATTTTACTTCGAACTATTTTTCTGTATAATAAAAGTAACATGTCTTTCCTATTTCAAGTTTTAAACATGCAATCTTTGCTGTATAATTTTACTTATGGTATATTTCCCTGTAATGTAAGACCATGCTTTTAAGCAAATTTGGTTTTCGATTACAATTTAATTGCACAAATATAAACAAATTTTCTCAAAAGAATTGAATGTCTAATTTTACATTATGGCAGAATTTACATAAATTCTAGATCACTATTAGTACTATATTCCGATTCGAAATTTTGATTAACATTTTTAATAAATGGTGTTACTTCTTCTCTATCAAGCAGCAATTATCGGTCCCACAATTTTCTATTTCGCTATTAGTGTGTCGAACAGTATTTGCCCAAGTTTCAGGTGTGCTTGTTTCTAAGGCATTGTTCCACATTTTAATAGCATTTTTTGCTTCAAAATCCTCTTCTCCAATGTGTTTACTGTAATATGTTTTCGTTATTCCCCAGATTAGTTCTACTGGATTGAATATACAGTGACATGGTGGCAGTCGTAGAACTGTATGTCCCTATCTTTCTGCTAACATTTCAGCGATATATTTTTGTTCTAGCTTATTACTAAAACATAAAAATGATATGAGTAACTAAAATATACATTTTTAAGTGCATACCAGTTCACTAAATTTAATAATTCGACCTTTAATAACTATCCGTAGCTGGTATCTTATGACTATTTAGCCACTCTCTTATTTTACCTTTGTTCCAAGAATTATTTGGATATTTATCATACAGAACACTATGATAACTGACATTATCCATGATAATCTCTTCTTCTTCTTCTTCTCTGTTTTGGGTTGGACGCCACCACGTCCAGGCACTTGAGCATACTGCTCTTTGTACTATCCCCAATGGATCTCTCAGTTCCACTCTGTTAGTCTTGTGTCCTCTATAAAAGCCACTATCCTCCTCAGGGGAAGTTTGAGTACACTCGAAGGATCCAATAGATCTCTCCCGAAATATTTCTGTCTGAGCTCCTTCAGTTCCTCACACGTGCATATTACATGAAGCATAGTTTCTACTTTGTCTGGCTGCTGAACAGCTTAGGCATCGCTAGTTCTAAAAAGAACTGGTTCTGAAAATACTACTGTAATAAAATAGGAATAACAAAGATAACGGATAACGTGTCATATTTTTGACAGATGAATTAAATTGTCATTTAAAAACTCTTTAGACGATAATCGAAATATACATGTAGTTTATTATATAACAAATTATTATATAAACAAATTTTAAGTGTAATATGTTTTCGTTATTCCCCAGATTAGTTCTACTGGATTGAATATACAGTGACATGGTGGCAGTCGTAGAACTGTATGTCCCTATCTTTCTGCTAACATTTCAGCGATATATTTTTGTTCTAGCTTATTACTAAAACATAAAAATGATATGAGTAACTAAAATATACATTTTTAAGTGCATACCAGTTCACTAAATTTAATAATTCGACCTTTAATAATTATCCGTAGCTGGTATCTTATGACTATTTAGCCACTCTCTTATTTTACCTTTGTTCCAAGAATTATTTGGATATTTATCATACAGAACACTATGATAACTGACATTATCCATGATAATCTCTTCTTCTTCTTCTTCTCTGTTTTGGGTTGGACGCCACCACGTCCAGGCACTTGAGCATACTGCTCTTTGTACTATCCCCAATGGATCTCTCAGTTCCACTCTGTTAGTCTTGTGTCCTCTATAAAAGCCACTATCCTCCTCAGGGGAAGTTTGAGTACACTCGAAGGATCCAATAGATCTCTCCCGAAATATTTCTGTCTGAGCTCCTTCAGTTCCTCACACGTGCATATTACATGAAGCATAGTTTCTACTTTGTCTGGCTGCTGAACAGCTTAGGCATCGCTAGTTCTAAAAAGAACTGGTTCTGAAAATACTACTGTAATAAAATAGGAATAACAAAGATAACCAAAACACAACAATAACAACCGGTCAACCTCCTGTCAAATAATTCGAATTCGACAGTATCATGTAAATGTTTTTTTTCATAATGACCAACATCTAATGTTAATATCCTTAGTAAAACTAGTTGAAATGACGCCAAAATTATAATTTTTAATTAATATTATTCATCGAAAAAATCCTACAATTACTGGTCGTGAGCAAAAAAATCGGGACAGTGTCAAAATCGTTATGTCAATTTCCTTTATTTTTTAGCGTTGTAATCTTGACGATATTTGATTAACTTTCAAACTCTACCTGAAACTATATATCATAGTTTTATTTCAAAATTGAATAATGCCGCATCTTTCGAAAACTGATAAAGCCAGACTTGCTACCTCGTAGTTTGAAAAATGAATCGTTAAGGAGTGTATCGGTTCAATTTAATATTGGTAAAAGTTTAGCCGCAAGAATATATAAAAAAAATGGAGGGAAGAGGATAGTTTAACCCATTAAAACCCAAGAAATTTTTAAAAAAAAAAAAGCACTTTTTTTAATTGCTTTCTATTAGGGGCACTATTAGAAGGAAAAAAGTAAATCTAAGTCACACTCTAAAACTAAAGGTATATATATATGTCCCTGAATGGGGACGATGGGATAAAGTGTAAGAAAAAGAAAAACTCGTAAAGTGATATTGATTTATTTAAAAAGAATACAAAATACTATTAAAATTAAAGAAAAAGAAACTAAAGCAGTATAAAAGAAATCTCTGCAATAAGTAACTGATTTAGCAATGATAAATTCTGAAACACTCCCGTTCTATGCAAAGAGTCACTCTACATTTTGAGCCTCCACCTAGCCTTCTTGTGACAATGGGTACACCATAGCTGCTGGTCCAGTTTTTTTGGAAAATGACCACCTTCACCACTTCTTACACGTGGTGGTATGTAACCTATAGGTCGCCTTTTCGATTTTGTCCACTTCTGATTACAAGCTAAATAATGGCGAACTATCATCCTGTCAAACTCGAGCAATGATATTGAATTATCACTTACTAATTGATAAAGCCTCCAGGCATTGACCAGAGCCATGTTCAGCATCTTGGTAAAAAGTACCCACCACCACTTTTTGCCGCGAATAGAAACTCTATAGTTGGTTACTGCCTGGTCGTGCAAATCAACTCCCCCATAGATTTGTTGTAAGTTTTGAAAATATTTGGCTGTCGCACATCTACTTTTTCTTTAGCCGCCGACGACCAGCGCTTGACTTTACCAATAGGATCTAGTGTATCGTAGTTTGTAACCATAGAAACAGTATTGTTGTAGTTTTTGAGACAGCAGAGACCCCAAGATCTTCATCAAGACTCCAGTAATTACGTTCACTTGGTAGTTTATGGGAGCCAGTTAGTAGTAAAATCCGCACAAATAGTTTCAAGCCATCTCTTGACACAAAGAAGTCATGTCTATTTTTTTGTGCCGCATACAAATTTGTTTGCTGCACCAAATGATCAAATATTTCGTCGTCGAATAATTTTTCAAATATCTCAACTGGATTACAATTTCCGAACTCATTTTTTAATATATCTAAACGGTCAGCACAACCCGAAGTTGTCCGCATACTGGTATCCACAAATTCTTTTGTCCAGGTTGGAGATATTCTAATTTTGGCCCTTTGTGATTTTAGCTAATTTTCTCGCCATACTGATAGTGGCAAGTTATCTTCGTCGTCACTTATCCCTTCATAACTGCTATTTATATGTTGTAACTCAATTTCACCGGCTATGTCAGTTGGAAATATATTGCCTGTACTAGTAACTCGTTATCATCCAAGTCCTCTTCATCAGTGTGTGGGTCCATATCAGGCGGTATAACAACAATATCTATTTCATGTTAACCACTCGCTGTGGCAGCGTCTTCTACAGCAGTACTTAAATGACGATACTGCCTTCCATAAAACTTTCGTGAAAGTATTTCTACAAAATTTGCTGCCTCCATAACAAACTAAAGCGAAAAGGTTATATTACCACAAAATTATAATGTAGGTGTTTTACATGGACTACTTCCGCCCAGTGTCCCCAAATGAGGACATCTATATATATTACTTATCTAACAATTTCCTGTCTCGTCTTGTAATACAATGGTTACAAGAGAATGAAATTTAAACTTGAGATATCCAGCCCTACTGTCCTGATCTAAATCCCAAATGTAATCCTAAAAATGTATGGGGATTAATGAGATAGAGCTTCTACCCAGGAAGAATTTTAGGAGATTGTTCAAAATGCTTGGCATCAAATTTATATAAATGTTGTACAAAATATTGTCGCTTCAATGTCTACAAGATTAGATGCAGTTAATAATAACGGTGGAATGACGAAATACTAATTATCTTAATTTAATAATTATTTTAATTTAATAAATAATTATTCTATATCGTTTTTAGTAATTTTTATTTACATTTATTTTAAAAATGTTTAATAAATGTCAATAAGACACACATTTTTGACAATTCCTGACTTACCATTATGAGTAAAGATAGCCACTTAAGTAGTCACAATTTAAACCCACGCAGAAACAGTGTCCCGTTTTTTTTGCTCACGAGAGTACATACATATAAGGTATTTCCGATTAATCAAATTATAAATTTAGTAATATATAAGACTATTATTTCCCTTGTTATGGGACTGGTAAGACAGACGTCATTCTTTTTGGTTGATGACGAAAGTGGATTGCTTCGTGCGTTTTACCATATACTGGCAGTTTATCAGATATCAAACTTACATAACGTGTCATGTTTTTGACAGATGAATTAAATTGTCATTTAAAAACTCTTTAGACGATATTCGAAATATACATGTAGTTTATTATATAACAAATTATTATATAAACAAATTTTAAGCGTAAACATATTTAGTACCCTAAAGTATAACAGTTAGGGCCGAACAGATAGGCCACATTTTCTCGCTACCAATATTTGCGTAAATTCTTAGATTGTAAAATAATACTAGCCTTGTTCGTTTTATATTTTTAATTTAGTTTGTAACGTGCTCTTTAGTTGTAAGTACCTGACGAAGCCACTGTGCTGGCGAAACAATTGTCGTTTTACGATTACGTATTAAAATGTGAAGATTTTAACCATTAGTTTTGTTTCTGTTTCATTTTTGTAATGCAGCACCAGTCTCGTTATTTTCTGATATTTCCTTGTATGTTACGTACCACTTTCTTTGAAATTGTATTATATTAAAAAGTTACTTAAATAACCAGGAAAATATATGAATTCAAATAGCTGCTAGAGAAGTGCAATAGAAATAGAACAGCCCTTGTTCTTAAAACACTACTCTCTATTATTTACAAAGCTCATGCAATTTTCGTTCGAAAAAATGCGCTTCTACATATGCTTTATTCTTATTGTAAGTTAAATATGATATGTGTATCAATATATAATCATAACTCATTATCAGACTAAGTATGGTGATATTTTAAAATTAATATCTATGTTTCAGGTGCAGTTCCTCATACTAGGTGTGCATTCCCTGGCGCCATTCTTTTATGACTGCGGCTATCCTAAAGTATTAACTCTTGTTATTACATTTCAGTCTGTAACATTTTTATATTTATTTACGAAATTTTACATTAACACTTACATGAGAAAATCGACTGTTAATCGTTTAAAAACCAAATAATGAAAGTTATTTGTAAAGCGTAAATTATTTAAATAGTAAATGTACACATATAATATAACATTTACGACCGGTATTATCAACGTATTTAAAATGACATTTATATTAAACTAGCTAAACCAGGACACGCTTCGCTGTGACTCAGTCTGATATGAAATGAATGGGAAAATAACAAAAAGTATTTTAGCGAACATAGATTCAGAGAGAAAACATATAATTCAATTCAATATCCTGCCTTACGTTGCTGTGGCTAAGTAAAGCTAGTGGACTGACTACATTTTGTGTTTGTCCGTTTTCTGCAAAAATATAAAGCCCCTACGGTTGACCAACTCTGGAGCATGCGGCGTATAATTGCCCATGAGGGAATCAATCGTTTTCTAGATTCAAACCGTATACTTGCAAAGATTGCCCTTGCACATAGACATATTGGAAATTGAATTAGTTTGGAATCGAAAGCCATGTCAGTCGGAATGAGTGGTTTTTATGGAAGTAGTACGTCTTCACCTTTATCAGGTCCAATCAAAATTCTTGCTTCAATTAGATTTTTTAACTACTGATCTAATCTACTATTACAAAAATTTGGCTGCTTGATATTTCGGAGTAATATAATTGGCAATTTTCAAATTCAGAATGTGTGACGGTAATCCGGGAACATTCCGTTGGAAAATTCACTAATTCGCTTGGTTCATCATGGAGTTAATGGATTTGTATGTTATTGTTTCACCTGCGATTCCGTTTAGAATGATTTTGTTCATACCGCGTACGTCGACATACGTAATTTCTTCTTTTTCCATTCATTAAAAAATAATCTACTTATTTAATTGTTTTTCAAATATCTATATCATTAATATTTTCGCATTTCAAATTTGACAATTGTCTGCTATATTTTTAAAAAAATAACATTTTCACATTATTTTAAGTTTTCATATAAGACAATTAATTCAACATTAAATCAAAGTTGTTTTCCTTTTTAACAATATGTTAACGTAAATAGAGTATATGATTAGCAAACGTCAACTTGTAATAAAAAAGTACTACCAAATTAAGTATTTGAAAAAATTTTTACGCTACTTATGTTAAAGCACACCGTTGATTTCACCGGTGCGGAAAGATTTTTGTCGCGCCGTTTTACTATAAAAATACTCGTGCATTCGAATGCAACGTTGTGTCAATATTTCAAGTCGATCGACCGACTATTTCTCGAGTTTTACAAACATTCGGGGGCTGAATTTTTATGTATATAGAGATGACATTTAAAAGTAACGCAAGTGTATTATCAACATGTTTAAAGGAACATTTAATTCTAAACAGGAATTTAAACTTAAATGCACAAATTTGACTACTCAATTATTAAAAGGAGAATTAACGCATGTTTATTTATTTATATGCATGTTTACAAGTACTTCTGTGCTTCTGATATACATACAAAACCGCGAAACTTCTATGTACATATATCCATTGTAGGCTATATATTTTCCATTTAATGTTATAATCGTTGCCACTGCAGTATTACATAACATTCCAATTAATAGGAATGAGCCTCTACCAGTTGAAAAAAACATTTTCGTCGAAGCAGAAGTGTTTAATGAAGCAAATAATAACACTCAACAGATACTAATATTAGATTATCTTCAAAATTTATTGTGATTTTTTAAAGAGAATTTTATTGTTGTATGAATTTTGAGCTGTCACATATTGTTTACTTTTTGATTTATTAGTTCAACCGTCTGCAATCTTAGGTTGTTCAAATACGCTAAATTTGTTCTGAAAGTAATACCAACCTTCCTAAATATCACATTTAGTTAAATGCTACCTAAATTCATTTAATATTACAGAACTCCTAATTTAAGGGACACTTAATTTAAATGCCTTTTAAGTAAAACTGCTTTTAATATCAGTTGATAATACCGGCCGTTAGTAGAGTAAACATTGCAAGCGCGGCCAAAATTAGAATAACACCAAAATTATTTCGTTCCATGACATTCGACACCTTCTGGTTTTGAAGGAATATTTAACGTTCCTTCAATAATAATTAGGTTCTTTGCTGTTATATTAAATAAGAAGAGTTCCATTAAATATATTACAGTGCAGAGCAACAAATGAATCTGTATATTTTCAAGCCAAAAAATTGTTTGTGACTAATATCTGGACTGATTTGTAATAAATGGCGTCTTCTAGCATTACTAATGCAATACTGTTAACAATTTATACCTACAAATTATGAAATTGAAATACATGAATTTCGAGATGTGTGTATTAGACTGGTCGCAAAAATTTTTTTTCTTTAATTGATATATATGCACTGTCTAAAATATGAGGTTTGCTGTCGCAAATGCGAATTTCATTTTTTAGCTCGATTCGATGGTGCCTTCTGGTGCCTAGTGGGGCCCAAAGTATCCGATATTATGAAAAACACACATTTAATCCTATTTTTATTGGTTTTTATAACTATTCGAAAGAAAAATATAATTCGTTGGATAAAAAACTACATATTTTTATTCAATTTAAAGGTAAGAACTAGATTATTAATTTACAGTTGCTTTTTTTTGTATTAATTCATGAGAGCGAATTTGTTGTGAGATGGATATAATTGGCGATACTGCTCCACAACTTGAAGTAGGAACTGCTTATCTTTCTCATCGTAGGTCAAAGATCGATTGAAGTCCGTTATAAGTTTAATTGCTCTCTCTGCTGCATCGTTCACGACGTGCAAATGGTGACAGACTCGTTTGCCAGCACAGTAATCGTCTCTTTGCTGCCATTCAGAGGGATCTAATTGTAAAAATGATACATCTATAGACAGTCAAGTAAAAAATCTCTTTGTCCGTGAAGTTACGAAATGCGATATATCTTTTGCACTGTAAGACAAAATTTCTTCCATTGTTACCACATTTCTTTTCGAGACTTCTGCATCATTTTCGTCTGCGTCTTCATTATTGATGTCAAGTTTTTGGACCATTTTCTTTTTTACTACCAACGGGACACTTTCATCAAAAAACGAAAGGCCAACTGCTTCTTCTGCTAAATACCACAAATGTTTCCTTAGTTTTTGCAACAATGTAGTGGAAACTTCTTTGTCGAAATAAGTAACTACGTTTTGTATAAAATCAAGGTCTTGTTTCGGCGCTTCAATAGCATTCACACATCGGAACCAGTAAGGAACATAAATAATTACTAGGAATAAACAAATACTGCGAAGACTTTTCAATTCCGCTGCTGTCATTTTGAATTGCTTGCGAAACAAAAAAATTTTCAAGCAATAAATACACTTTGACATAAATCGTGCATGGGATGTTGCACCAGGTAAACGAAATTGATTAAAATCTGGTACATGCTCTCCAATAAAGTGAAGTGTTAACTGAAGCAACTCTTTGTAGTCCGCACGCACGTAATGACATTTTAATGCATTCAGGCGAAAATTCTTTACGTATTCCATCTGCGATGCTGTTAAATTCCGCAGAACTTCTTCGTCCAAAGTCCCTTTTGTGAAGTTGCTAGCTGCAATGTTTTTCCAATACTTTGCAAATCGGTTGAAGAGAAGAACTTCTGGTCCGGATGTTTTTCCAAAATTCAGTTCAAACACTGACCTTACTAATAATTCGCTAATATGGTGGCGACATGGAAGAAAAAGTAGTTTGCGTTCCAACTTTTTTTCAAGTAAATATGCAGCGCCGTTATTAATCCCAGTATTAGTGGCTGTGGTGTCAAAAGATACAATTTCTACCAATCCATCAAGAGCCCAGTGTCGCAAAAAATTTAAGGATGCGTCAGCTATATTTTCCCCGGAAGAATTTTCTATTTTTGGTATACCTAGCAATTTTTCCATGTTTTCACTGGTCACAACGAGAGAAAGTCGATCTTGTTTTTCTATTCCCTTTATGTCTGGAAGGAGTTTGCCGTCCCAGTGCAAAACAAATACTTGGGGAATCTGTATTGTAATAAATAAAATGCATTACTATAATTCTAAAATTTAATATTAAATCAACTACCTACATTGAATTCATCAATAATCCGCTTAGTTTGTCTTCTACGGTATTCTCTTCGCATAGAATGGATTGTGGTTCGATTTAATACCAGATCTTCTAAATTTATTGATGTAGAAGCAGTGGAAGCGTCTTTCAATTTATTTAGAATAGCAGCAGCAGTTGAAGTAACAATATGCATGGCATGTCTTGTAGAAAGCTTGCATTTGTCCATGCTTTCTAACATTCTGTCATCAATAAAGTGAATAGTACCGCGAGATTGAGTCTGTGTTTTTTTCATATTTTCGAAGACATTTTCAGTATCCGATACGTTTTGGGAGTCCATTGCATGACCTAGTTCAACATCTTCGGCTTCTGTGTCATCTGCAATATCCATGCCTAATTTAGCTGAAATTATTTGCCGACGATTTTTTACAGAAACAGTATAAATCTAATAAATAGTAAAATAAATACCTTGATTTTTATACTTTGCAACACGAATGTTTTCTTCTTCCAATCGCTTCTCTTTACGTTTTTCTTTTTTCTGGAGAATTCTATCTACACCATTCATAATTCCTGGGCGATCTCTCTTTCTTTGGAGCACTAAAAAATCTTTTTCTTTTATTTTCATTTTTTCCAAAGCATCTGGAGTTGCGATATCAAAAATAAAATTTTCTATTTCATCACAAAAATCTTCTTGTTTTCAATATTTTTCGTATGGGGTTCTACAGTTCTTTTGTATTTGTCTCCATTTTTCGTATATTTTTTTCAATTTCCGCATGCAACTTGTCTCATGCATCGTTGGAATGTGTGCCCTGTTCCAAAATTCCATTGCAACGCCAATAGCATATTTCATACTACTTAACAATGTCTTATGTTCAACCCGCATTTTGTAAAAATTGAAGTACTTTCTTAATAGATGGTAGTTTAGCTCCCAAAATTTCATTTGCACATTTGCCCACTAAAAATAATATCTTGATCAGAGCGAAAGTTTTTCTTTTTAATCACTGCACTCTCAGAAGTCATATTTCTAAAACGAAGATTTCACTTTATATTATTTATTTGTGATCAAATATTAATTTGCACTACTTATAACGTCAATGGTTGACAGAATATGTAAAAATCAGCAAAACATAAATGACGCTTTCTTTCAAGTCGCACATAACACGACGTTGAGCAAAAATACCGTTATTTGTACCAGAGAAATGTATGAGTTGATTCACTTTTGCAGTCCACTCATATTAACATTGCATTTGTATTGCTTTCGCACATCAATATACACTAATGATATTGTATCAGGCGCGGCTCGTGATGACGTATTTGGGAGTGCAAGTACAATGATGCGAGTGCCTCGTGTGTTTTCGGTGTTTACTAAGAAAACGTTACAGTTAGTACACGAGAATACACGAAGCACTCGCATCATCGTACTTGCACCCCCAAATACGTCATCACGAGCCGCGCCTGATATTACTAAAAAATACTCCCCTAAAAACATGCTCCATAAATCTGTGATTTTAAAAGGTTTTTTTAAAAACATTCAATACAATCATATTGATTCACTGCTTTTGTGAATCATATGAATGAACACGGATTGCAAGCAATGACAGGCATTTAATAACAACTGTTTCGTGAATGTAAATCATGCATTAGCAAAGTTTTAAAACTTTGACAATAATTTCAGTTTAAAAACACTTATTAGATAATTAAAATTCTGTTTCGTCGAAAGAAATATATATTTTCTACCGTAGTAACAACAAGCAATAAAGATAGGACTAAATGTATGTTTTTTCATTATATCTGGTACTTTGGGTCCCACTAGGCACCAGAAGGTACCGTCGAATCGAGCTAAAAAATTAATAGCGCATTTATAACAGCAAACCTCATATTTTAGACAGTGCATATACTAAGAATTAAAAAAAAAAATCCATATAAGCTGCGACCAGTCTAGTGTGTATCTTATTTAATAACTTCCACTCTTTCCCTTCGATAAATTAGCCTGTAAGTGCAAATGAATTGCATTATGCAGAAAGGGCGCAAGTCATTTTTGTCATGAATTGCGTTTTCAACGAAAATTTACTTTATCGAGGTACCTATATCTACCGTAATACGTAAAAAGGGTCAGACATAAGGTCTGGTTTACAGTATGTAGGTATCGAACATCAGTAATAGCAAGTTTTATGCATAACGGACGTAAGTCAATGACATGCGCCCTTTCTGCATGTAATGACTCAATAGGTCAGCAGCTGCATGACAATAAGTGAGGTTAGTATAATAATTTATTGTGTGCTATGTGGTTATAGTTAAACAAGTTTAGTACAATTGGGGTCTAACAGTGTGAATTTACATAAAATACCAAAAATATGGAAGTTACTTCTAAAGCGAAGAAAAGAAAAGCAGATCCTAGCAAATACAAAAGAAATGTAATCAAGAAATCACGCGTGGAAGGTACTGCATACAAGAACTATAGAAACAAACAAATTCCATTAAAAGTAGTGGGTTTAGCATGCAGGTAGGCTATTACAATGGCTTTGTTATATTTCTTACAAGTACAGCATATTATGTATTGCAGCTGTAAAGAGAAATGTTTTGATAAGTTTACAGAAAAAGAGAGATTAAAGATTTTTCCAAACAAAAGATGAGCAAGACATTTTCTTGCAACACAGTTTATGACATAAAGCAGCGGCGTGCTCGTCAGGAAGAACATTATAAACCTAAGTCCCATTCATGTAAATATTTTGCTTTAAAAGATACTTCTAGAATACAAATTTGTCAAAAGGCGTTTTTATATTTGTATGCTGTGTCTGAAAAACGCATTCGAAGAGTCAAGGAGCTTACTTACTAGGTCAAACACCAAGAGACCTGCGTGGACAGAAGTCAAGTGCCAATGCACTATCAGAGGATATAAAGCTGTGTATGAGACGTTATGTGGAATCTTTTCCCACGAAATTAAGCCACTATTCTGGAAAAGAAGTGAAATATTCAGTCAACAGTCAACTTAACATAAAAATAATGTTCGACTTGTTTACAGAAAAATATGTTGGCTTAAATATTAGTTATGCATCTTATAGGAACTTCTTCCGTGAAAATTTTAATTTGTCTTTTGGTTGACCTCAGATTGACGTTTGTTCTACTTGTGAACTTCTTAAAAATAGAATTAAAGATAGAAATCTAAATGATACAGGTAAAAGAACAGCAGTTGCTGAGTTAGTAGTACATAAAGGTCGAAGTAAGAAATTTATTTCAAAAGTAAAAAGTGAGGCAGAAGAAAAGATAATAAAGAGGTGTTGACATTATATTTCGATTTCATGCAAAATATGCAGCTACCTAGAACTCCCGTGGGAGACGTCCTTTACTACAATCAGTTGACGGTTTTCATGTTTTTGCATTCATAATGTCAAACAAAATACAGCAAAACTGTACATTTATCATGAAGGACAAGCCAAGAAAACAGCTGACCAAATTTGTTCGTTTCTATTGGATTATTTGAAAGAAACTCCAGAGAGTGTAAAGGAACTTCGACTGTTTTCTGACAATTGCTTGGGACAAAATAAAAATCATACACTGATCCGAATGCTTCTTTTTTAACTGATAGTAGACGATTCTCTAAAATTATACATTATTTTCCCGTAAGAGTTCATTCGTTTCTCCCTTGTGATAGAGACTTCGCCATAATAAAAGGAAACTTACGAAAGAATGATAGAATCTATACGATCCACCAAATAACAGAACTCATTATTACCAGTAGTAATTCAAAAAAATTTATGAAAGAAGTTGATACAACAGATATAATCAATTTTAGAAACTGGTGGCCAAAACTGTACAAAAAACACGGTACATCGCAAGAAACTCGGTCTAAAGACATTCCGCGACAAAATAAAATTCATTTTAATATCAGCACTTTCTCAAGTTTCTTGTATGATTCTCAATATCCTGGTCGAGTGGAAGTTTATCAGTATATCGACAGTTTCATGAAACATACTTTTCAGTTAAAGCAACCTGGAAGGGTTGTAATTGCAAATTTACCCGCAACTCCAGCATACCCTCTACAAAAAGTTCCAATAAGGCACCATAAGATGGAACAAATCAAAAAGTGTGCTGCATTTGTACCAGAGGAGTACAAACCATTTTACGATTTAATACTATTATGGCCAAGTACATGTTGTAACAATAATGAAAATGTTGACGTATAATAAAGGTTAGTTCATTGTTTTCAGGTTACTACACTTTAGCTCACTATTTTTAAGTTACTTTGTATGTGTTGCTTACGGAAGTAATAAAAATTCGTTCAGTTTACCAGGTTTCTATTTCTCATTTTGCAGAAAGGGCGCATGTCACTTTTTGATAAGCCCAAAAAATTTTTTTTGAAGACGTTTGTTATAAAATAATGTGATCAAATAACAGTTACAGATACATCGTAACACTCGTCGGTTTTATAAACGATAAAATCTGCAGATTTTATTTAGTAAGCAAGTAAATTTAATTTACTCTATAGATTGGGTATTATAAATAGCGAATAACAAAACTAAGTACCAATCACACTAAGTATTAATTTACCAATTAATTTAGACCCTAGAAAATCGCGGTATTAAATTTTTTTCGTTTATTAAATGCGAACAGCTGTTTGCTCCACTAGTTCAAATAAACATAACCTTACTTTTAAAAGTTTATATTTTGTGTGTATTTGATAACTTAAATTTTGATAATGCCAGATTTATCGATTTGTATTTTACAAATAACGGGTGTTCAGAAACATTCGAAGTCAAAGTAGTCCTTGAAAATATGAAGTCATGTCTGAGATAGATTGACTTTTGACAGACAACAGTTGACATTTAATAATTATTACAGATCAGATACTTAAGTAAAGATATACGATTTTTTGTTCAGAGCCCACTTGACTTCGAATATTTCTGAACACCCGTTATAAACAAAAAGAAGTAGTAAGAATTATGAGTTTTATTCTGTGGCTCCATCGTTTATCGAAACGCTAAACTGTAAAATACATAGCTATTCAGAGTTATTCTACAAATACTTATTTAACTTGGATTTCATAATACCAGATTTCAATTTATTCGTTGAATAAATTTATTCGCCAAGTTGTTATTCAGAGATTTATTCGCTGTTTATAATACCGGCTCTTGGTGAAGCAAATTTAATCAAATAATTTCATCAGGGAGTGTAAATATATCAAGTGTAAAAGAAAAACATTTTTTAATAGTATCAAAATATTATTAAAAACTCGGTTATTGAGAACAGAATATAGATCATTCACGTTAACAGACGAGTGACGTGATAAACCGGTACATAACAAGGTTGACAAATCTACATTGCTTTGAGTCAGCTATTGTTATTAAATAATCAATGAGGTTATGTTTACGTTGTCATTTTAAAATACAAACAACTCCTATTGAATACGGACCACTTGCGACCGACTCATTGCAATCCGGTTAAAAATCAGACCGCTTGCGGCCGAAAAGTTTTTACCTGTTGTCTAATCGAACCACTTGCGACCCGTATTTGGACAGTTGTTATAATGTAATATAATTTTAATGCAACGTTAAAATGATAGATTATAAAAATACAATTAATTAAAAAAGCATATATTACTGTAAAGTTTGTCTTTTCGGGTTCTTAAATAAAACTAACGGTAACGTAGACGACACTATATTAATAATAGGAACGAAAGACAATATAAAAACTAATTACTAACAATAAGCATATTTATGTATTTGTATTTATGTAAGTTCACTCGGCGATAATTCGGTATCGAATGAATTTCTCCCTCCATTTCCAGTCTTCTTACACCAGTCTATAGACCTTCCACAATATCCCCGAGGTTCCTCGGTCTTTCTAGAGACGGTGGTATGTTCGCGCATGTGAGTCATCGTTATACTGTTCGCGAATATTGTGGATAACTCACATCACATTACATATACCGGATGTCCCTGATTTTAGTTTACAGACTGCAACTCCTCACCCGGTATACTTACGAATAAATCTTTGAAATAAAAGTTACTTTACCTCTTAAAGTCTATAGAATGACGTAGTTAGCTTTGAATTTAGTTATCGCTTTGTATGTCATTTGAACGTTAACATTTTTTTTAATGGAATCCAATATTTTGAATGGAGCATAATGTTAATCAAGAAGATGCCAATAACTTTTTGAAATAATTATTGTGAAACTTCTATGAAGACTCTAGAGAAACATTATTTGAACGGAAGGTGTTTTAATCATTATTTGCTAATAAATGATACAAATAATAGAAAACAACTAACAGTATTTTTTCTAAAGAAGAAACACACAAGCCTCCATACGGCGCATTAACGCTCTGCTACATGCAGAACTTATCATTCGGATTATTGTTTGGTAACCTTGACGAATTTTATTCTTCAAAGCATCCAAGTTGACAGAACGTCCAGAATATACAATTTCCTTTAAATAGCACCAGAGGAAGAAATAAAGAGGTGCCAAGTCCGAGAAACGCGCAGACCAAGGAATAGGACCTCTACCGCTGGATAAAACATCTTTAAATAATCGTTGACAATACGTGCATTGTGAGGTGGAGCACCATCTTCTTGTCAGAATACTGTTCGTCTTTCTTCGACAGGAATATTTTCCATTAAACCTAGCAATACGATTTGTATACCAATAGGTCCAGCCCGCTACGGGCCATAGGCAACAGTATACGTATGGAACGTAATGCGATGTGGCAACGTGTGTACGATGCCACCCCGCGTGCGCAACATAAGACCGATGGTCGAGCGCAACAGATTGCCCGTCATTCGTATTTAGCTGTGCATACGTAAAGGTAGTTATCATGTCAGTGTATACAACCGCAGAGAAGGTACAAATAGTTTCGTGGTATCTTGCCGGCAATTCCTGTCGAACAACCGCTGATTTATTTGCTGTAGAGTACGTAAATCGACCTATTCCTTCGCATTCGACGATTGAAAGGATCGTAAATGCGTTTAGGAAATATGGTTGTGTAGTCGGAAATTGCCGCAAATGCCAACAAATTGACGAACAGCCTCATATCCCTCTAATACCTGCCGATCGGGAGGAGAGAGACGTGAGGGTTTGTTCGTTAGTTGAAATGGGCGACCTTAAGTGTACACGGCAAATTGCAGACGAAATCGGTGTTAGTCGAAGTACAGTAAAGCGGATTCTAAAACGCAACAAATATAAATATTACAAAGTTCGAAAGTGCCAGGAGATTTTTCCCGAGGACAATTTTGCAAGAATGGAGTTTTGTGAGTCCATGATGGAAAAGGCTAACAGGGACGAATATTTTATAAAAAATATTCTGTTTACCGACGAGTCTTCTTTTCCACGTCATGGCAAGCATAATGCCTCATTCGTGCGATATTGGTCTCGAGAAAATAAACATCTAGCTCGTAATGTTAAAACTCAATACCCCGAAAAACTTAACGTTTGGGCGGGTATCTTGGGTGATAACATTATAGGGCCATTTGTTATCGACGGCAATTTGAATGCAGTAAAATATTTAGATTTGCTGCGAACACAAATTATTCCTGCAGTCCGTCAACTAAACGTCGATTTTGATGCAATAACAGCAGATTAGTAAGAGAGTTTTTAGAAAACACTTTTCCTAATCGTGTTATTTCCGGGAGGGGTACGATAATATGGCCACCTCGATCACCCGACCTCAATCCCTACGATTTTTATCTGTGGGGTTATGTCAAAGAAAATCTTTACGGTCTTCTAACAATACCGAACTTGCAACAGTTGCAAGTTAAACTGTTTAGAATTTTCGAGACAATAACCCCTAGAAATCTCGAGGAAGTGAGGCGGGAGTTTTACAATAGGCTCGGCTATTGTTTGGGAAGAGAGGGCGGTATTTTCGAATCATATATTGAGTGACTTTCTTAAAATTTAAATTTATTTTGCAGAATTATTGATTTTTTTACTTTCATCTTTCAGAAAACGTTATTGTTTTTTTATTACTTAAAATTACTTTTCCGTAGCAGCTAAGAATATAATAATAATAATAAATTGGACCTTATTATGTTTGAAATAAATGGGCAAATTACGTATACAGAACGAATATGCAAACGACTATATCCTCGCGCGGTTTAAGTCTTACTAAATTCTTAACTGCAATGTGCTGCAATTGGCGCGTAGAGGGGATTCGCTGTTGCCACTCATTGCTGACTATGGCCCGTTCCGAGCTGGACCCATCGGTATAAAACTTAAATAACGTTGTACGGTTAGGGTTTCCTTATAAAAAAAGACGAATTAAGTAACCATTGAAAAGGCCACACCAAACGTTGGTTCCCCACGCTATCTGGAAGCGCGTTTCTTGCATCCAATGTGGATTTTGATTTGACCAGTAATGAGCATTACGCTTGTTAAGAATGCCATTGTTGTGACATTCATCGCTCCAGAATGTGTAATTAAAGATATTTAGATTTTCTTCTGCTAAAATATGTAAACGTGTAATGAGGTCTCGCCTTCTTTGGAAATTGTTCGGCATCACTCCTTGAACTAAATGAATTTTAAATAGATGGTACCTGTGTTTTTTTTTAAATTCGATATACGATGATATTACTAATTCCAATTTAAACTGCCAGAGTACGAATAGAAATATGAGAGTTTATCACTACATAGGCCAAAACGTTGATAACACAGGTCTACAGTGATTTTGATGTTTGAAAGCTGTTTGCTAATTTGTATATGTTTGGGGGCCCTTATTCCAAAAAACGCCATATTTTTGCTCTATCACGTAAATTTTTTTTATAGCGCTCTATATCTTAAAAATGTTAATTTAGTAATATACATACCTATGACAAGAATATGTTTGTTCCATGTTAGGCATGATTTTTAAATGAATTGATTTTTATGAAATTAAATGTGATTTGGCAACACTGGTTAATATTAGATTTCTCAGCAAAGCAACAGAGTCAGCGCAGAAGCGTCAATAGAACGTTGAAACCTGCTTATGTGCAGTTTGGTTGTGTTAGTCGTCGTGCTACTGTGTCCGCGTGCTTGTTGTCTTCTTTGTTGCGTATTTTAAGTGTTCTAGAACATATAAATATGGAAAGAAGACATTGTGTGAACAATCCGAATAACTTTTGTTATATCTGTGGTAGTTATGTCGTAGTAAAGCAGAGGCAAACTATACCTTCGTTTGTGAAAAATGTATACCATGCTTATTTTGGTGTAAAAATTGGCGACCAAGACAAGTCCTGGGCTCCTCATACTGTTTGTTCTTTTTGCGTTGAAGCATTAAGAAACTGGCAAAAAGATAGGAAGAAATGTTTAAACTTTGGTGTTCCTATGGTATGGCGAGAGCCTAGAAATCACAGTGATGATTGTTATTTTTGTTCGTGTAATGTTCAAGGATTCAACAGAAAAAATAAGAAACAAATTGTGTATCCCAATCTTGACTCTGCTATTCGACCAGTTCCTCATGGACCAGATGTACCGATACCTACCGCCCCAAAAGCACTAGAAAACGTCATATCGTCAGAATCAGAGGAATCTAATTGCGACCCAGATGACTCAGATTTCACACCAGATTTCAGAGAGCCCGAAGTGTTTAACCAGAGCGAACTAAATGATTTAATTAGAGATTTGCACCTTCCAAAGGATGCATCCGAATTGTTAGCCTCCCGACTTCGTGAGAAACATTTACTGGCACCTGGCGTCACATCAAGCTTTTACCGGGATCGCGAAAAAGAGTTATGTCAATATTTTACTCAAGACGGACCGCTAGTGTATTGCAACAATATTCCTGACTTAATTTCAAAATTAGGAAATGTGCGGTATGTAAAAGAAGAATGGCGCCTGTTTATTGACTCAAGTAAGCGTAGTTTAAAAGGCGTTTTATTGCACAATGGTAACGAGCTGGCCTCGATTCCCGTTGCCCATTCGGTACATTTAATGGAAACGTATGAAAATTTTGAACTTCTTTTAAAGAAAATAAACTACCAAGAACATCAGTGGATGCTTTGTGGTGACCTTAAAATGCTGTGCATGCTACTAGGACAACAAGGAGGTTATAGAAAATTTCCATGCTTTATTTGTGAGTGGGATAGTCGAGAAAGGGATAGATATTGAACTCAAATAGAAAGGCCCTCTAGAACAAGCCTTACACCTGGTAGCAAAAATGTATTAAGAGATAGCTTGGTTGACCCCAAAAAAGTTTTACTGCCTCCTCCCCATATCAAACTTGGCTTGATGAAGCAGTTTATTAAAGCCCTAGACAAAAATGGACAGTGTTTTAAATATTTGTGCGAGACATTTCCAGCCTTATCCGATGCCAAGTTGAAAGAAGGTATTTTTGTTGGGCCTCAGATAAGAACATTATGCAAAGACAAAGATTTTCAAAACACAATGACCAATGTCGAGAAAAACGCCTGGGTTTCATTTAAAGAAGTAATTGATAAGTTTCTTGGGAACTCTAGGGACGAAAACTACGAAAATATTATTCAAAATATGTTCCAACACTTTCATCGTCTAGGTTGTAATATGAGTTTGAAAGTGCATTTTCTGTTTTCACACTTGAACTATTTTCCTGAAAATCTTGGAGCAGTTAGCGAAGAACAGGGAGAGAGGTTACACCAAGACATTAAGGAAATGGAACGGCGATACCAAGGCAGATGGAGCATAACGATGATGGCGGACTACTGCTGGATGTTAAAACGGGATCTGCCCTTAAAAACATACAACCGAATGTCCGGACAACGCAGCTTTCTGGCAAAAAGACAAAGATTTCACTTAAAAAAGACTGAGTAAAGTATTTTTTTCCACCTTTTTTACTTGTATTCCACCTTTTTACTCAATAAACGAATAAATTTTTTTAGAAATATCGTTTTTTTCATTTAATATTTGCAAAAAAACCTTACGTGATACAAATAAATGCATAGAATTTTTGAAATCAGCCTACCAAAATTATATCAAATCAGTTTTCAAAATAAAAACATCTGTCAAAAAGTTTCATTTTGTAGACCTGTGTAATGTTTTCTTAATTTCCAAACAGTGGCTCGAAGGTTCCTATATTTTGCATTATTAGGAAAGAATCCAGTTCTCATATTTGACTACACTTTACTGAAAGTCGTAGGAGATGGATGCGCACGTCCTGGAAATCATTCTCGATACACGCGTGCTGCTTCTCGGGAATTCATATTATATTGTCCATAAATTAACAACATTTCTACATGTTCATTGGGTGTGTATGTAATAGGTGCATTGAGTATTAACGAAATCGAACGTTGTCAAAACACAATAATGAACAACGAAAATTTCATAAAACTAACAATACTAAGAGTAAACACGCACAATAATATAAATTCTACTTGTCAACCATAAAAGTTGTTAATTTTTCAAAACCTACTACTAGGCTAGTGCTCTCAATGCTCTTTCTCAATAATTATTGCAAAAAACTGCAAAAGTAATGAAAAATATATTGAGACGAAAGCTGTTTGCGTCTTCTTGATTACTATTATGCTGTATTAAAAATATAGCATTACATTAAAAAGAAAATTACGTTGAAATGACCTACAAGGCGATAACTAAATGCAAAACTAACTACGTCATTCTATAGACTTTAAGAGATAAAGCAACTTTAATTTCACTACTGTACTGTTTGTGTATATACAAAATGTCCCGTGTTGTTATATTCAAATTTTAGGAGTGTAAAGTAGACTTCATTTCAAGTAAAAAAAAAAACGCAAAACTTGTATATCCATTTTTATTTGTTTCAATGTTACAGATCAATGAATGTGATTGTCAGATCATGAAAAAAATGTAATCCTAAAGTCAATAAAAACTGATTTTATTTAAAAAAGTTCAATTAATAATATTTTCGGAATGTCCACCTCCTTGTTGAATACAGGCTTGTGCCCGTAAGCCAATAGAAAAAGTACTTATTCGAATTTCAAACTTTTCTTTATCGGATTTGCTAGGCAGCCAGGTGAATACGACCCAACAACTCTTCTCTTGTGTTCGAAACTTGCGCGTAGACTAAATTTTTCATGTACCCTCATAAATAAAAGTCAAGGGGATTAAGATCGGGTGATCTGGGTGGCCATGCAACAGGACCACCTCGACCAATCCATCTTGGATAAATGACGTTAACCCAATTTCGAACAGAAATTCCGAAATGTGGTAGTGCCCCATCCATGTGAAACGACATATCTCGTAGAACATTCAGTGGGACATGTCAGTGGGATTTTCTGATGACCACCTGTACAGGTTTCCCTGATTTGTAACACCACTTCTCGTGAGCGTAAATTCATCTGTCCAGAGGACTGTTCTGCAGAAATTAAAATGAAGCCGTGATTGTATTAATATCCAGGTAGAATAAACTAGACGAGCATAGTGGTCTGCCTCAAGCAAACCGTGTCCCCTGCGATAGTGATATGGATATAAGTCCTCACGTTTTAAAATACGCCAAACTGCCGTTCGTGGCACTCCTAGTTGTCTAGCGATTCGACCTACACTAAGAATTGGAGCCCTTGTAACAATAGCTACTGCTTCTTCCTCTAAGTCTACTGGCAAATGTACCCCTCGGTCGAAAAGATAAGCACGCAGTCCGCATTCCCGAAATTGTCTGTGTACTTCCAGAAACGTTCTGTAATGAGGAATGCGCCTATCGGGAAACCGATGTCGGTATTCAATAACTGCTTGACGTACACTGCCGTTACAGTAGCCATACACAAAATGCATACTCTTGAGAAGAAAATCGGTAAGGCATTTTGAATAAAGAAAACGTGTCAACTCACTAATAAGCTGTTGTATGAACTGAAACGTATTGTAATCCTTTATTAAAAAATGCAACGTTAACAGTCATCTGAACATTTGTTTATTGTATAATATTCATGGCTCAGCACTTACGAAATAAGTAAGAACCTTCTTTATCATAAACCAATTTCCAGTACTCTTCTTTGTAGATCTCCAAGAAATTACTGTATGCACTACGACGACACGAGTTTATTTATTTTAGGATAATATTTTATTATGCGACGTTAACAATCACAGGCCTGTTATTGAATCGTATATTTTTTTTTAAATAGAATCAGTTTGTATTGACTTTAGGATTACATTTTTTTTCATGATCTGACAATCACATTCATAGATCTGTAACTTTCAAACAAATAAAAATGGATATTCAAGTTTTGCGTTTTTATTAGTTGAAATGAAGTCTACTTTACACTCCTAAAATTTGAACATAACGATACAGGACACTTGTATAAGAATGTTTAATTTAATTTTAAATTTATTTTGTCAAATACATTTCGAATTTAAAATATTAATTCATTTAGACATTTTCTGCATATATTCGTATTTTCAAATAGAAAGCTTTCCTTTTTGTTATCGCACTAGCCGACCTACACTTGGACATCTACCTGGACATGAACGGTCAACCAAAGTATCTACGTTCTTTTCAAATTCTTACAAATACATTTCATTTTAAAATTTAGTTATTTAATTAATTACAGATATCTCTTTATAATTACATCATGTCGCATATCATTTTAAAGGGATATTTTAATGATATTTGCTTCATCGATATCACAACTTTTTAGCTCGCGCTTTTGATTAATTCTTTATTCAAAAACATCGTCAACTTCTCTTACATCGAACTCATCCTTTTTCTGTTTTCAACTCTCGTAAGTGACACATCGCTTAAACTTGACACGTGCTGTTCCAGCACCCAAGCGTCGTCAATCTTGCTTTCCACATTTCCTATCGAGACATACTCGCAACCCAAAGTTAATCTGTATTGTTAAATATATATTATAATTTTATTTAATTCACATTTAATTCACTGCATTAATTAACTTTCTTTCCAGCGCAATTTTTTTATGTTAATTTTTAATTACTTATTCAACATTCTTTGTATATATTACTTTTATTTAATTACTTTAAAATATATCAAAGGTCAATTTCATTCTTGAAAATATTTAAAAAAATACTTTCAGAACAACGTTGTTGTGTTTTATTTAATTAATTAAATAACGCCCCAGCTAGCTCGGAAGGAACCAACATGAGCCACTATTATCTATCTTGTATCAATTTGGCGCTCCGACGTGCTCAAATACAACATACTCCAAAATAGCGGTTTTTTAACGGTACATATATATTTAATTATTTCGTTCAAAAATTTCATTTCTATCTTTACTTAAGAGTATAAACCAGAAGTTGATGAATTAGTTGTATATTTAACCCCGTGGAACTCATATGTGGTATAACAAAAACATACAGCAATAATATAGGAAAATTTAGTAGAAAAGAAGGAGAATGTGTAAGATTATGGAAGGAAGCATTAACCCAAGTAACCTCTCACATTTGGGCTGACAGCATTAACCATTACGAAAAAGATATTCAATAATGGTGGGATAGTGACGTGGGTTTCGAAAAGCAAGACATATTACAATTTATAATCAACGAAAATACCTCTGATTCAAACGACAGTGTAAATGATGAGACAAACTAGCATTTCTTATTAGGTAATATTGTTTTCTTTTTATTTATATTATATGTTTATCACAATGTTACAATAATATATGTATAGATTTTCTGTGTATTATTTTTGTATATGTGGTCCAAAATAAATTAATTCACATACCTATTTAGATTTTGTTTGTATTTTCTTGAATATATACTAAAATAAATTAAAGCATATCAATAAAAATTTTTAATATCTTGAAATAACAACATAAACCTAACCTCACAGATTATTCACTAACCACAGCTGACTCAAAAATGTAGATTTGTCGACCTTGTTATATAACTGTTAATCATGTGACTCGTCTGTTAACGTGAAAAACCTATAGTTTCTGCCAGTTTTCTTCACTTCTAGATAAAGTCCCTGATAACTATTCTCAAGATAAATATTTCTGATAGATAAAATGTATCTGAATTTCTTCACCAAAAGCTATAGTTACTTATCCGGTAGACAAGCATCTAATAGATAATGCAATCGAATGAAGCGGCAACGTCATAAAAACCTACAACATTTATAAAAATAAGAGAATACCTATAGCTTGAAGCTGTAATTAAGTGATCTCCCATTAATTAGGAGATGAAAGCAAAATATGAACGCTATCTTTCCACCAAAGAAATTTAGTATATCAATAAGTAAGCACATACTAAGCTTTTGTTACGAATGATACAAATATGCATACACATATCTATATCTGTACACATGGATATACACCTCGTATTTTACCGACATTCACTTCAGCAATAAACACATGTGTTCCTGCTTTAGAACGTCATCAGTCTGACTGATGAAGTTACGTTTAACGGCTCGCCTTCGGGTCAAGTAGCAAATTTTGTCCTATCAGATGGCACAAAATAATCTCGTGACATCTGACGGACAAAAAAGACTACGTCAATAATAGCGAACAAAAATACGTGTATTGATGTAGTTCATTAATTCCTAGCCAAATGGCTGCAATATACCAATGAAGTTTAATATATCAATGCATACGCACACATTAAGCATTTGTTACAAATGATACAAATATCTATATCTATACACATCGACATAAAGCTCGTATTTTACCAGCGTTCACTTCAGCTAAAGACACATGTGTTACTGTTTTACGACATCATCAGCGTCGCTAATGAAGTAACGTCTAATAACTTCCTTATTTTAAATGGAATACCCGGTATATTATTTCATTTTTAGATTCCTGAGAAAATTTCATAGTGGGTTTTCATCAGGTTTCCCTATACTTATTTTCAATTTTTTCTTAGATATCTTGACTTTTTTGAAAATTTTGACAGATGTAGCCCTGTTTTGAGCATTGCGCCCTTTAACCAATTTCGATTGGTGGAAAGCGCTTCTGGGGTAGACGGAAGCACAGGAATGATAGTTTCGAATGCCATATTGACAACTGATTTATCGCATACAGGGTATCCAAAATTTAATGACGCTTTTTCAAATGGGACACCCTGTATTTTATTGGATGGTCGGATGCAGAATTTGATTCAGGTGGCAGATCACTTATCAACAAGTGACGAAGATTGGCTTTTAATTGAGGAAATTTTAAAGGTTCTAAAACCATTTGAGGTTGTAACTACACTATTATCGTCGACAAAAGATTCTACGCTATCGATGACATATCCTTTAATAAAATCGCTAAGGAACAATTTCTTAACAGACGTTGAAACCGATTCTTCAGTACTCCATCTGTTTAAACTTTGTTTAAAGGACGAATTTGGCACAAGGTGGAGAGAAGATATAATTTGCAACATTTGTAGTTTTTTAGATCCTCGCTATAAAGCATATTTCAGTGAATCGCAACAGGATGAAGTTCGGAAAATTATATCGACAGAACTAGCAAATCTCCAACCTGGAACAGATATAAATCAACCTCGTCGAATAGCGAGGTCTTTAATTATCTATTCCCAGAAGAATCCCTGTTATCGGAAGAAACATCGGAAATAGATAAATGTATGCGAGAGGACCCAATTGCAAAAAGCGCATCCGTATTTGAATGGTGGAAGAGAAAGGAGAATAAATATCCAGTACTAAATCAATTAGCTCAAAAGTATTTGACGATTCCTGCTACATCAGTACCTTCGGAAAGGATATTTTCGTCAGCTGGTGATTTGATTAGAGCAAAGAGAAGTTGTCTTTCTTCAAAGAATATAAATATGTTGGTGTTTATATATAATAATTTAAAAAGTAATATAGTTTAAATTGGGAGTACCTATTTGTTGTTTAGTTTTCCTTTTCATAAAATGTTATTTTATTTTCAATTATTTAATTAATAATTTTGAAACCACTTATTGTAGTGTATTTTTGCAGATGTGAATATTTAAGAAATATATCACAAACAAATATACATAATATTGAATAGATTTGGCAGATACATGGTGAAACTCCATATTTATATAAATAAAACAAATAACTAAAAAGTTTCACTAAATTTATAGTAAACTACTACAATTGTTTCACCACACAGTGGCTACTTCAGGTAGAAAATATACACAAGTTACATGTCAAAATAAACGTCAACAATAAGACAACGATGTTGTCTTATTATTTGTTATTGTTGTATGTCTGTATTAACTATACAGATATATGCATATACATATTGTATAAATTTCTGGCAATTTCAGGGATTTTAACTGTACACTGATGTAAGCAAGTGTTTTTAAAGTTTGTCATATGGGTAGTTTAGCAAATTCTTATTATTTTTTAAATAAATTGATATAATGCAATGAATGTGGGATTCATAAAGTGGTACGGCGAAGTTATTCTATGTTTTATTTTTCATTCATTGTGCAATACCACAAGGTAACAGTAAGAAGTGCTAATTATTTATATAATATTAATACAGAAAAGATTTTTTTCTATACTTGAAGTAGTTATATTAAAGATAGGTAACCCAGAAAAAATTATAAGAGAGGGCAAAAAAATAGAAAGGTGAATGCATGAGCTGACTTCATTCAAACAAAATGGTTGTGAAAAATTCGCAATTCTTCTACGAACATGCAAAGGAAGTCTTAGTAAATCGTAAACGTTTGAGATAAATACAATAAGCGAAAATGTTATGTCAAACTGCCAGGCAGTTACCTCTTTAAAATAGCACTATAATTTACTACTATAATTTATTAAATATCATTTGGATAACGCTTGCCGTATACACCTATCTACAATATCTACACACCAATGATTGCGAATAAATCTTGATAATCATTATTAATAATAAAGATACGGAATATTTTATTCTCAGCTAGAACGTTATTAAATTTATATTACATTATTAAAACATACACAGGAGTGTAAACTAGATTTATAAATTTGAATACATATACATCCATACCGTTGTCTCTAAGATTATATATCAAGACCTACTTCAAAATAGCACATACGGAACCGAAGTATAGGATAGTAAATCTAGAAGTGAAGCGTTTGGCAACGAATTCCCATCCAGAGAATTGGATAACACACTTGGGTCTGAAAACCAGATATTGAATCCGATATCTGAATAGGGAATCCGGATAGTATATCCGAATAGTGGATCCGGAATCCTAGGATCCGGATAGTGGATCCAGTTCTCAGGATCCGGTTCTCAGGATCCGGATAGTGGATCCGGATAACACCAAGATCCGGATATCCGGATAGTAAATTATCCGGATCTAAAATTATCCGGATCCGGATAACAGCACTAGTACAGATATAGATATGTGTATGCATATTTGTAGCAATTCTAATTATCTTTTCACTATATTTACAAATCGCTTTGATTTGGGAATTGAGTTTTATCAAATACAAAAACAAAATACTTTTTTTACATTTAATTACACTACAATCATTCAAATATATACCGGGTTCTTTTTTATCATTACACATACATTTATCCCTATGTACAAAGTTTGAGAAAGAAAAATCAATTCATTGGAGGCGTAGTAAGCAATCAGTTATACACCCGTGCGTTTTTTTCCAATTGTCAAATATTTCTAATTTTTCATTCAAAGCAAATAATTTATTTAATAGAGTTAATTATCCCAAAAGATGTATACCTTGTGCGAAGACAATTTTAAATATTTTTAACAAATTCAGAGAAGATGGATAGTATTTCTTTAAAAACGAAATATATCTAAGATAGTAAAATTAGTGTATCAAAAAAGGTAAAAAATATGAAAGGGTTAATAACATAAATTTTACCATTTTATGAGATTGTAGAACGTTCTCACTTGTCACATTACATCATACTCCTAACGAATTACCGAACGTAATCCACGCATTGAGGACATTTCTGACACGATAAAAACAAATAACACCTCGTGGTGTCTTACGAATAAGTGCTTTTATAAAATGGAGAAATTTAGCTTAAAAAACAGTAGGAGGAAATTCCTGTAGGTAATAAACATGTTACTATTTCCTTATTAATCACAATAACTTTTGGACTGTACAATTATCTGACAGCATCACTACTAGAATTAAAGATTGAGGAAGGAAAGACATTATGCACCAAACTTTTGGAATCTGTTAAAGCAAGGCTATTTTCATATGAAGGACGATCAGTTACTAAAGTTGCAACTGTTTTACACCCTCGATTTAAAAGAGAAGGTTTCCGTAGTACTAAAAATGCTACTGGGGCTACTTCTTTCTAGAACAAGAAATGTTTAATATTATGAAGAAAATATATCCTGAAAATAAAGTACAAATGCCAGTACTCGAAACAGGCATTTGTCCACATCAAAAGTCACTTTCATGATTTGGGTTTTTGCAAAAAAGAATAAGAGAAAGTAAATTTAATTATAGCTGATGTAATAATAACTAAAAGGCAATATCTCGAAAGGCCAAATTCAAATCAGGACGTAGATCTCCTTTTATTTTGGAAGGAAAGTTTCAAAAAAAGAGGCAATTGCATCTTTTATTTGGATTTTTTTTAGGTAACAGGAATAGAGCTAAAACCCTGAGAACAATGTGCTAGGAAATACTTCTTTCTGTATTCCAGCGAGTTCAGCAGCAAGTAAAAAAATGTTTAGTACAGCTCATTTAATAATACAACAAAAGCATGCAAGATTAAAACCGAAAAATGTTAATATGATAATGTTCCTAAATAAATATTTTAAAAATATAGATAAGTAACTGAAGTATTTATTTTATTAAAACACCCAAACTTTTCTTATTAACTAAAGAAATAACACAATGGGTTTCATCTTACTATGCCTTCTAACTATTAAAGATATGAATGTTTAAGCATTCAAAAGGAAATTATTTAGTTAGCTATACATAATGTACATGAAACTCTTTAAATCTATTACGAAATTGTTTGCTTTATCAGTAAAAATAATTTTATTTAAAATCTCTTCGTTTTCATTTAACAAATTAAACATTATATCACAAAAATCAATTCGTTTTACCTTATCTTCCTCGAAAAGCTCTTGCTGGTTTGATATCTTGTATAGCTTATATTTGAATTTTTTCAGGGTTTTTAATACCGAACTGTACGATACTCCAAAATGCCTGACTACATCTAAAAACGATTCTAAAAGCTTCATGTGTTCTGTTAATACGTGATTGGTATTTTTTTGTTGGAATTTAGAAAACAACCATCTTCTTTGAATTTGTTAAAAATATTTAAAATTGTCTTCGCAATTAAATAAATTATCTATTTTTCAATAAAATGTACAGTGTACTCTCTCCTTATAGACACCTCTCTTAAGCGGACACCTCCCATAAACGGACACTTTTTGCAGTACCAAAAGATTACTTAGGGATTTTTAAAATTTTTCTCTCTTGAGCGGACAACCCTCCCATAACCGGACGCGGACACTTTTTCCCACACCAAAGTGATTTTAGTTCCCCATAACCGGACAGCTTACAACACTGTAACACTGTTTTTCCGTTTACTCTTCTTCATATTCGTACATTCGAACAGATGTTGCTTATTGAATAATACGTATATGTACAAAGGGGAATTCCCTAAATACGCACAGCTTGTTGTTTTGAATGTAGTACGTAAATACATAGTACATTTATAGATTCATATTGTATACATACTTGAATCGCTATGCCTAAAGCAGTGTTGACTATTAAAGACAAAGTTAATGTCATTGAAATTCAAAAAAATGAGTAACTTAGTGTACGCGAGTTAGCAAAGGAATGTAAGATCAGTAAAACTCAAGCTGCTTGTATCATCAAAAACAGAGACCAAATTTTAAGATTGTGGGACACTGATGTCAATCCGGATAGAAAAAGGAGTATGCTGAACGTCAAAGGCGTTAACATTGATAAATTGTGCTACGAATGGTTTGTGAAGGCTCGAAATAAATGTATTTCTCTCTCGGGACACTTATCAGGAGCAAGGCTAAAGAAATTGCAGATAAATTGAATTATGCAGATTTTAGTGCATCATCTGGATGGCTGGAAAGGTTCAAAAAACGGCATAACATGACCTTCCGTGCAATTTCTGGAGAAGCCGCTAGTGTAAACCAAGATGATGAAAAAATGCCATCTTTGATTCAAGGATATGATTCACGAGATATTTATAATGCGGATGAGACTGGATTGTTTTTCGGGGATTACCCGATAAAACATTTGCATTAAAAGGTGAAAAATGCACTGGTGGAAAAATGGCTAAGGATAGGCTAACGATTTTGCACTGCGTCAATATGGCTGGAGAAAAGGAACCCCTTTTTGTTATTGGGAAAGCTGCAAAACCTCGGGCGTTTCGCAATATTCATTTGAACAATTTACCAGTTACGTGGCGATCAAACAAAAAGGCTTGGATGACGTCTGATTTGATGACTGATTTTCTAGCGCAGTTCGATAGAACAAGTTCAAGGACGGAACGTCCTGCTATTTTTAGACAATGCGGCCTCTCATCCTCGCGATCTTAAATTGAAAAATTTTAAAGTTATTTTTCTTCCAGCAAACACAACAGCATTTTGTCAGCCCCTGGATCAAGGCGTTATAAAAAACTTTAAGTTTTTGTACAGATCGTTATTTAAAAAAAATATTTTGCTGCAGATGGAAGACGCAAATTCTGCTTTGGATTGATCAAAATCAATAAATTTGTTAGATGTCGTTTATTTCATACACAAAGCGTGAGAGCAAGTGGGTCTCCAGACAATAAAACATTGTTTCAGGAAAACTGGTTTTGAGAAAACAGATATCCTAAATGACGATAGCGGTTGGACCGCAGAAGATGAGCTTCCACTATCAGCAGTTGCTCAGTTCTCCAATATTATTAATCAAGTTCAGAGCCAAATCCAAATTGACGTCGAAGACTATATTAATTTAGATAATGAAGTCTTCATTAATGATGAAGATGTGGAAAGCATGAATACTGAAATGTTAATTGCTTCCCAAGAAACGCTCGCCAACTCGTCTGAAGATGAGCTAGAAAGTCAAATTGAAGACAAGTTAACTTCCTATAAAGAGGCTTATTTAGCTATAAGAAAACTAAAGGCTTTTTATTTGTATCACAGCGACCTTAAAGGCGTTCAATTACTTACCGATCTTCAAATACATCACCAAGATAATGAAATTAAAGGAAAAACGCGCAAAGCTAAAATTTCTGACTTTTTTAAATCTATTTGAATATGTACCTTGCATAACAAATTTTGTTTTTTTTTACTTCTCGCAAAAATGTTAATGAAAATTCTGTTTACTTTATCTAATATTTATATGTTCTTGTTTTGGAAATAAAATTGTTTAAAGATAAATATATTACAAATTATTATTTACTGTTTTTGTACTTTTCTCATAAGCGGACACTTCTCATAAGCGGACAAATTTTTCAGTCCCATGGCTGTTCCCTTAAGAGAGAGTACACTGTACTTAATTTAAGATTAATTAATACTTAATTTAAGTACGAATGAAAAATCAGAAATATTTGACAATTGGAAAGGAAACGTCCAAATACGTCACTGTTGTATAACTGGTTGCCTATTATGCCACCATAATTGATTTTTCTACTTTTAACTTTACACATAGGGATAAATGTATGTGTAATGATAGAAAAATAACTCGGTATAAGATTACCACAAAATAGCGTCTAAGGTATGCGAATCCGATGAATACGTATAAATGTCTAACTGAAAGTCAAAAAAGAAATTTATTTTTAATTCTTAAAAAATTTCCAAATTTTTAGAGTCAAAATATGGTTAAAGTAGGTCAATATCTTTGCTTACGTGGATAGACCAAATAATTCAAGTTCATTTATCTGCAAAAAAAAGCTATATAATTACTAAATTTAGGTTATGAATAATAAATATTGTTTTTTGCCAGACGGTTTATGCAAGATAGTCAACCGCCACCTTTGATCTTTTTATTGCCACGTTTTTTTTTTTGTGGTTATCAATAATATTTACGGTGAATATCTCGACAACCTAAATAATATTTTGAACATTAAATTTCTTTAAAAATAAAATTATTGTTTATAATCCGTAGGATATATGTCGTTTAATCTCAAATAAATATTTACATTGGGCAACAAATTTTAGTTTATTTGTTGTATATTGTATCAAAAATGACAATGCAATTAAAAACTTGGTTGCAGTTTTTGGTCATTGTATTTTATGCTTGTTGTAAGTACTTCATATTGTAGTATGATTCTCTCATGAGAATAGCATAGATTTTTAGAGAATATTGGAGAACATTCGAGAATTTTCTACTCAATTCCATAATATTTGAGGTAGTGACGTTTGTCATTTGTTTGTATACAGGACAGTTTAGTACAAGGCAGACATACGGTTACAGTGTTCATATATAAGAACACATAACATCACGTATCTCTAAAACTTGACTAATATTAAAAAGATAAGTTTATTTTCGGTTTTAGCACACCAAAAATAGTAAGATTTAGTCGATTTTATTTTAGATATATTTTGGCTGTTGTTCAGTATTATTTGTACCCAGCAAAATTAGCGGAACACAAATTTAATACTACAATATTTTTTAATTAAAAGATAAACATAATTATCAACTTTGTAATATCAAATTTTCAACATTAGTTAACAAGATTTTAATAACAAATATGCTCTAATTAAACAATTTTCTTGTAGAAGAATACATAATTAAGAATACTTCCAAAATCAAAATGTATTTTAATACTTAAAATTATTAAAAATTCTGTTTAGACCCGAATATCCAGATTTAATATCGTGTGTGCCCTCCGTTAACATTAATTACAGCTTGTCATCGTCGAGGCATGCTGCGGATATAGCGTCTAAACATGTCTTGTGGTAAATTTTGCCATTTTTCTACAAGAATTTCGACTAACTCCTGAAGAGTATGACGTGCCTTCTGATATTCCTATCAAGGGAATCCCAAACATGTCCGATAGGATTCAAGACTGGAGTCATGGCCGGCCACTCCATCACTTGGATTTCTTGTTCTCGAAGAAAATTGGTCGTAAAATTTTCTGTGGAATTCGGCAGATATCTTTCTGGAAGATAAAACCATCACCAAAATTATCGGAAAATGGTACAACATGCTGTTGAAGGATTATTCTAACATAATTCTGTCATCGAGACGTTGAGGAACAACAACCAAGTCGGTACGGCTATCTATGCTGATTTCACCCCATATCATAACTGATCCCGATTCAAATTGATCCACTTCCAGTATACACTCTGCAATATATATCTCTCCAGGATGTCTATATACTCGTACACTACCATCGCAACGAGTTAAAGTAAACCGGAATTCATTACTAAAAAGCACAGACCTCCAGTGTCGAAGTTACCATTCTATATGTTCGCGAGCAAAGTTTAGGCGGATTCGTTTGTGATCCTTGGTCAATCGAGGAACTCGCACATGCCTTCGAAAAGTCAAATTTGCTTTTTAAGCCTTCTTCTATCCGTTTGATCAGAGGTTGTTATACCGGTAACACTTCGAAGTAGGTTTTGTAAGTCACAAGCGGTGGAAGTTCGACGGCGAAGACAAGAATTGATGATGAAACGGTCATCCCGATGCCTAGTTTTTCTTCTACGTCCTTGTCCAGTTCTCCTAGAGTATCTGCCCGTTTCTTGATTTCTTGATACCTATGCCATCCTCTGCAGATAATCGATGGACTGGTTTGTAGTTAATAGGCGACATATCGCATAGATCGACCATCTTCAAGTAAAGCAATCTCTCTCGCTACTTCGATTTCACTTACATAAGACATTTGAATCTTAGATGTAATTTGACACTCAAAATTGACGTTTAAAATGTCAAAAAACTTCAAAAGTTTTGATTGTTTGATTAAGAAACAAAAACCATTTTGTTTTGGGTAGTATTTTACATTTGAACATCTAAGGAGAAAAAGAAAAAATTATCAAAGTAATTTTCTTTTGTGCTTAGCTAAAACATTCCAGACAATAATGAAAAACATAAAAAAAAATCGTTTTCTACTAACAGAAAAGTTACAGGCGTTCAAAATATTGTTCCGCTAATTTTGTTGAGCAGTATATTTACATTCTTTTTTTTCCTTTAAATTGATCCTGTATTCCGAAGTCGATACACAATTATCTTAGTCGAAGGAATGTGTGTCGCAAGATACGAAGGATACACAAAAGAAAGATGTCGATTCGGGATACGTTCTGCGTACAATTTTTTCGCAGCAAGACTATTTTGTCCTCTTTCGCCATAAATTAAAATCATATCCATATATTTGATATTCCTGTAGATGCCATTGCGAACGCAATTAGTCACAGCGCAGACTATGTCCAAATCTCAACGTTGTTTGGAAAGGAAATTATTAAAGATATTTGTAAGTGAAACTGTTCTAGCCAGTATAGAGAGAAAATAGAAAAAATTGTATATACTACTTTTAAATATGATCTTCTATACATGTTACAACGTGTAATTTAAAATATTGCCGAATCACGGAGTGCTATTGATATGAAATTTTGCTCAGAATGATATGCCATATTTGGAACGAAAATGACTTCATTAAAATCAAAAGGAAACCGGCAATTACATTTTAGTCAAGTAGTATTTGTAGATACATTTAAATTATACGGTCAAAACGGTCGAATACGAAATTCCTACTTTCGTATATATTTTAGTAAATTTTCAAAGATACGTCTAATGATACCACAAGAGAGTACTAGTTTTTGCTAGAAGTGTAGCACACAGTCAAACCCAGAATATTAAAATAAATTATACTATATATTGCATTATATTTTTTATTTTTCATGTTTTAAGTTTTCATATATATGTTTTTTAAAAGTCCTTTAGGCTTGTTTCTATAGTTACTTTATTTTTTATATCTAGTCATTTTTATATTTTGTACGTCAATTTTATTATTTTTTAACTTTTTTTGTAAGTATTTTTACTACTGTTTTATACTCTTATTTATTTTTTGTTATTTTTCTCATTAATCTTGTAGTTACCCCAGAAGAAGCGACAAAGTGTTGCGAAATATAGGGTAATTTAATAATGGAGTATTTTAATTGACCGCTTACCCGAATTTAAATAAATTTTTGATAATATATCACCGTCGATAATTTCTTTTCAATTATATATATATATATATATATATATATATATATATATATATATATATATATATCGCCAACTGATTGAATTTACCATATATATATATATATATATATATATATATATATATATACATATATATATTGTTATTAGGCAAATAGCACCATTATTCCAGCCATCTGCAATTGGAAAAGAAATAATTAACACTGGAATAACACTCAATAGAATGGATACATTTGGCGGACATAATTTGTAAAATTAGTATCGAAATGTTAATAAATTAATATTACGATAACTTTGTATATTTCAAATTAATTTATATTTATTCCAAAATTTACTTTTTATATTTTTAATTGTCATTTCATAATTCAAGTCATTTACGCGAAATTAACAAGATAGCTAATTTATTTACATTCAAATTTTATATCGATACTAATTGACACGCTCACTTTTTAAAACCCGCAAACAGGTTATTTTAGTTCTAGACATTTAACAATTAAGTTAACAACCTAACATTGGAAAGCCCGGTGAAACTATTTGTAAATTATTATTTTAATTTTGTTTTCATGATTGAATTAATATTTCTTTTACATTTAAATTATTATCAATTGTAATTAAAGTAAAAAGCGAGGCTATTTTCATAATTTCTTACAAGGCTTTGAAAAGAAATAATTGCCATCGAGCGTCAGTAGAAAATTTTACAACGATTGCCAGGAAAAAAGTGCTACTCCGATTTTAAAATTTAATTAAACTGTGATAGAATTCTAAAAATACTCAGAAAAGAAGCATTTAACCTTGGCGCTACATAAGAAATACTTTTTGAGTCGATAATACCTGAGATTGGCAAGTAATCGTCCAACGCATCATTTTGGGTCACCGGCTACGCGCAATTCCTACACCGAACAGCGTCCATACCTGCATCGTAGAAACGAAAACACCTTTATTTGAGCCCGTACACCGACAATCCTGACCAGCAGATACCATCCTACATACCTGCCCACTACCTACCAGAAACAGGTTTAATTAATTCAGTTATTTTGGAAAAAGTCTTATAAGAACTATTTTTTTTTAACAAGACAAAATTCTATTAAACTCTTAACTCTTTGATTTTACTTTAAAAATACATTTCTATCTTGCTCAGAATTTGTAAAAGGAAACTTATGATTAAGAACTGTAGTACTCACCCTTAATTTGTTCGCTTATTTATTTATATTACCATACACTTTACGATAACATTGCTATTAAAACATAACCTTTATTTCACACGTGCACACCATATTAATTCCATGTTTCGTCGTTAGGCACGTATTTGTTCATTGTTTACAGATAACTTATAGTCAATAAATATTTACACTTATTACTTTAAAAAACTCTTTTATTTATCATTGCGTAGCTAGAGAAAACTTTGTAAAATTGTTAAACAATTTTCCATCATACACATAGGAGTAAACTGATCGACGAGGAGCCGGAGATAGGGTCCAATTTTTGTAAAATATTATACATGTTCTAGAGACATCTAGTCGCAACCTGAGATATTACATGATAGTGGCTTATGATCAAAAGTTACAAGTTTAAAATAAAGGCGCCCAACTCAAAGTACAATTCCAGTACAATTCACTTAATATTTATATTATTATTATTCTTATTTATACATCATTAATTTACATCATATATTTATCATCATATATTTATCAATTGGCGCTCGAACGTGGTTGCGTATTTTTACCACCACAGCCTATATTTATCAATATATATATATATATATATATATATATATATATATATATATATATGGTAAATTCAATTAGTTGGCGATTTTAGGTCTGGCTTTACTTTATATTTTATATCCTTGATAAAGGCATCATTGCCGAAACATGTAGGGTTGTTTTAAATATATATACTTTAAAGTAAAGCCAGACCTTAAATCGTCAACTGATTGAATTTACCATATCATACCAAGGTCACGAAATAATTATATATATGTATATATATATATATATACAGGTGCGTATAAATTGGCGGACCCACTACACGCGGCGATGTTCTTCTTTAAATTCGGAGTCCAAAATCCTAATACGAAAATGTTGTACCATGCTCCATATCTTTGCACGAGGTTCCTAAAGTTCGGACTTTCACTCTTGAAATAAGCATTATTACTCGATATTTGTTGACAGAAAGTGCTACAATTTAGAATAAAGAAGAATTGTTGTTATTATCCTTTCGTTAAAGTTTTATTTTTGATTTTAAAGTTTGTTTTTAATATTTGTTTATTAACTTATTTTGACGAAAAACACATCTGACAACGTTATAAAACAATACGTAGGCAGCCTAATGTTGTTCTGGTCAAATACATTACTACTGTCAAATTCATTCTGAAGACAAAGAAAGTCTGATACATCGTTTTAGGATTAGGACTTTTAACTCAAAATTTGACCAAGAATGTCGCCACGTGTAGTGGGTCCGCCAATTTATACACACCTTGTATATATATATATATATATATATATATTATAATATAATTCGATGTGAGAGAAAGCAGCTTGGTTTTAAGATATATGCAGCACTGTCAATGACAAGTAAAAGTATTTTTTCTTTGTACCTATCCTCCGAATGAAGCATTTGGTGCATATTCTCGTAAATGATTGTAGGTACTGTTTCCGCATCAACTGTATTTATAACTTTTGTTGCTATTACATATGCGATATATGGAATAGTTGGATATAGTACACCAGCTACAACATTTACCACACATCGTCCTAATATATCGACAGTTTCGTCGGCACTTATCCATAGATACTGAATTGAAAGATGGCTTCTAAAGCGTTCTATTGCTTTCGTGTAGCACTTAGAAACATAATATTTGCGTAAAGTGGATTCATCAACATTTGCCCTTCTACTAACTGACAAAGTTCTAAAGGGTCTTCAAACTCATTCAAAAGAATTTTGTAAAACTTCGTCCACCATTTGTAGTAATCAGTTTCTTATGCATTCCTCCAACTCATTTAAATTTTCAGGTCTACTTCTATATGTCTTATTTTTGAGATAACCCCACAAGAAAAAATCGATAGGCGTTAGATCAGAACTACGAGGTGGCCATTCAATGGCACCCCTTCGCCCTATCCATCGACCAGGAAACAATTGATCTAAATACTGCCGCATAATTTTAGAATATGCTTACTGATACCATATGTTCGCAGCAGGAATTAGTGGATTGTATAGATCAGTATAAAGCCTAGCAATAGCGGGTACAATATTATTTCTTAATAAATCCAACCACTGAGCTCTATTAAGGGTACCTTCAATGAAGGAATGCCCAATAACATTATTGTCTATCATCCTAGCCCACACATTTATTTTCTCCAGGTACTGAGTATGCACTTGTCGCATCCAAAGGGAATTGTTTCTAGAACAAATTCGATTGTTATGTCTATTGACTATACCACTCAAACAATATGTTGCTTTATCTAAGAACACAATTATTCTGATAAAGTTTGGATATGCTACGCATCTGTTAAGCAAAATTTACAAAATTCTATTCTGCGATCAGGGTCGTCTTCAGTTAACTTATGACAGAAGTGAAATTTATATGGCTTCAACTTTTTGATTTTAGTATATTCATAACGAAACTCAGGTATATATCACTATCAAGAGCAAGCTGAGTTGATGATGTTTGTGGATTCTCCTCGATTACTAACAATTAGAGATCGGAATAATGATGGACCATATAAATAGTATAACATTGCTAAGTACAACACGCATTTATTGAATAGTACTATTCATTCGGTTAACCGCACATCTCCAATTACTCCAATTTTACAGAAAATTCCTTTCTTCATGGGCGTCGATAGAAGCGTGAGGAGTTTTTATAATTTAAATTTAATTTTCATTGAAATTTTATTTATTAGTCTATATTTCGTAAGATAAATAAAGTACAGAGATGTAGTTTCCCTTTTTCATTGTTTTAACTATTAATTACATAAGTACTTAGTAATTTTTGCAATAGATCCTGTTTAATATCGTTTCATCGAATCTACTTCTCCCAATTATTTTGACGTAAGTGTCCAGTGAATTTCGTTAAGTTTCAATTACTTACGCATACATTTTTAATTTTCATTTATTTAGATCTAGAACATTGTTTAAGTTAGTTTTTCAGATATGATAATGGAACAACGTAGAGAATGGCATTGTGAAACAATGGCGAGTTGAATTAAGAATCAAACCGATTCTACGTACATTGCCAGAGATTTCGAAATTTATTGCAAAGTTTGTAAAATATCGTTAAAAAATTCCAAGAAATCGCAAGTAAAACGTCACTTAGCATCGCAAACAATTGCACAGAAATTACACGCGTTGGAATCTGACAATTTTAACGAAGAACTCTGCGAAACTTTAATGGCGGCAAATATTCCATTAAATAAATTTAACAATCCCATCTTCAAAACATTTCTCCAAAAATATACTTGTTGAAATGTTCCTGAAGAATCCACCTTACGCAAATATTATGTTTCTAAGGGCTATACGAAAGTAGTACAATGCATTAGAAGCCATCTTTCAAATAAATATCTATGGATAAGTGCCGACGAAACTGTCAATATATTAGGACGCTGTGCGGTAAATGTTGTAGCTTGTGCACTACATCCAACTATTCCATATAACGCATATGTGATAACAACAAGAGTTATAAATAAAGTTGATACGGAAACAGTAGCTAAAACCATTTACGAGAATATGCACCAAATGCTTCATTCGAAAGACAGGTACAAAGAAAAAATACTTTTATTTGTCGGTGACAGTGCTACATACATGTTAAAAACAGGCAGACTATTAAAGGAAACATATCCTAATATGTTACATATTACTTGTGTAGCACTTGCTCTCCACAGAATCTGTGAATATAGCAGAGACACTTTTCCGGAAGTTAATAGACTTGTATTCGCTTTTAAAAAGTGTTTTCAGAAAAGCACCAATTTACAGGTAAAAACTTCCATCACTGCCTCCCTCTACAGTAATAACTAGATAGGGAACATGGTTGAAAGCTACTAGTTTTTATGCAGAGAATTTCGATAGTTTACAAAATTTCGTTACATGTTTAAATGGCGATGCTTGAAGTATTTCTGAGTGCAAGGCAGTGGTGGCTCGGGGTGGTTCACACAGGGAGTGCATAATTTCAAAATTAAAAAGTGTAATACAAAAACACTTACCCAATCCTTATAAATTTCACCGACGTACTGTTCCAGACAGGTACTGTTCATTGTAGAGTTTGTTTTGAGGGAATAGTAAATATTACACTACACAGTTTAACTACATCTGACAATAAACGAAGTCCATTTTACGTGTCTTTGACTTGCAGAACAGTTCTATCACTTTTTCATTAAAGTTTGGGAAATCATTTATACATTCTTTTTCACAAGATAACACAGTAAGGCCATTTAATCTCTCTTCTTTCATTGTATTTCTCAGGAAAGTTTTTATTCTCTTCAGCCGTGAAAACTGGCGTCCGCTTTGGACGTTGTCATTGGGATTGTAATCACAATTTTTAAAAGCTTAACAACTTCATTAAAGGTGTCGCTTAATCCGTCCAGCAGAAGACCTAGCAGACCTACAGCACCGACTTCTATATTTTTCCTAAATTCTTCTCTAGAATATAGAACGCTTAATTCAGTTCGTAGTCTGCTTTCATTGAGGCATGGATAAAATTTTACTGCTTCTTTAAGGCAATCTTCCGGAATTTTTTTTTTGAAAAGAGGAGAACGGTTTAAAGGAAATTAAGTTTGCTAATATTAAGTGCCCTGTATACCGAAATCTAGTTTTTACTTCTAGCAAAATAATATCGCACACTTCAATAGTTTCCCTCCTTCTTTGGCTACCATCAGTTACTCTTCGCCGCTTTGATTGTCGAGGAGTCAGTTCTGGGTCATTTTGTTTAACCAACTGATTATCTGTGTTAACGATTTCGGTTCGAAATTTTCCAATAGCACGTTCAAAATTATCTAAATTATTCTTTATTTTTAATGTATCTGTAATGACATTTTGTAATTGATTAAACAATATGTCCACATTGTCCACATTTGGCATAATTCTATGAAAGAAAGTTAACCAGTAGATAAAATTTTCCTCCTCTAAAATTCGCAAATTGGCACCAGCTTGATGAATGGTAGTTTGTAAACTAGCTTCTCCCTCGATTTGTTCTAGAGCTTCAATTATTTCTTCTCGGTGCTCATATATTGTATTCACTGTCGTAGAATTGAAGTTCCATCTTATTTTTGAAGAACGAAGTAAGCTTTTTCTCTGAAGGAATTCTTCCTATCTTGCAGCTCGTTGTGGTGAAGTAGAGAAAAATGTACATAATCCCGTCAGATTGGCAAAAAAAAATCTGCAATTACTACTGCTCGATGTAGCATGTGACATAATTAGATTTGTCTGATGTGCATAACAATGTACAAAATTAGCCCTTGGATACTGGTCTTGGACATGTCTTTTCACGCCGTTAATAGCACCACTCATGATTGCCCCATCATAGCTCTGTGCAATCAGTTTTTCTGGGTCATCAACAAGCAAACTAAATTCGTTAAGGATGGAGGCAGATAAAGAATTAGCATCATATCCACTGGGCAGAAGAAATTTCCACAATCTTTCGACCGGTCTCGCACATCTGTGGTTTCATCAGCTATCACAGATATGAAGTCGGTTGCTTTAATTTCATTGGCAACTTGTTCATGATACACGTTCAACATTGCATCAAGCAGCTCATTGTGTATCGTTTTTGATAATCCCTAAAAAACCGGTGCTGCTTCGATATGATCTCTGAGCGATTTATCCAATTCTGCCGTAAAATTGATCAATTCCTGAAAAACGCGTTTACTATGTCATGTGGTTTATCATAATGCGTATTGTTGAAATATACTGTACCAGGAATTCTAGAGGTACATCGTTTCGATTGAATAAATTGACAGAAAGTTTTAGGAACAGAACATATGGCACTTTGCACATTCTGAAGGTAATTCTTATACGCCATGGAAATATCAAAGTTCAGTTCTCTCCTGACACGGTAAAAATTTTCTTAGAAGTATTGACTGGCCGTGGATCGCCATCTCCGACGATAGTAGACCTTAATTTTTAATTTGCTCTTAGTAGCTTTGGAAAACCATGGAGAAAACCTGGCCGATTTCTCGGATTGTATCTTAGGAATAGTTGAATCCATAACAGTATAAAGCACATTGTAAAATTTCTCAACAGCTGAGTCAACATTAACACAATCATTTATAAAAGTGAAATGTCGGAATAAAATTTATGAAAATTTGCTTTCCTAAAATTAAACCTGGGATTGCAATTAGAAGGGAATGCAGAATACAAGATCATTAATTCCTATAATTCAATCACTTTCTAAGGAAAAAATTCGAAAAAAATTGGTACTTTCATTAAAAAACTTAATAACGAACATATATCATTTAAAACAGACATGAATCTATACAGCGCAAGTTTCTAAAGTATTTAAGTTATAAAGTTGAAGGAGCGTACCCTCCTCGTGGTTTGGACTACAGGTTACTCCTGGATCGTCATGGAGTTGGATTGCTGGAAGCAAGACGACACCTAATTAGTTCAAATTTGATCAAAAATGTAATTTTTTATAAGATCGACTCAGCTGATTTGCTTGCAGAAGTGAATTTTCGAGTACCTCGTGCAAACTCAAGAGAGAATGCAGCGTTCTACTTCCAATTGCTAGAACAACAAATAATTGCTGAAGGCTCCCACGGTGCATTCTGCCAAAAATTTCAACAGTTTAAATATTTTTTCTGCAGACATGTTTCATTAATTTGGTTCTTCGTTTAAAGTTTTTTTTCTCTTTTCTTTCACTATTCTTTTAGATTTAGGTAGTTTGATTATATTATTGAATTATACTTTGGTTTTAATTCTTTTTCACATATTTATTATATTTACTATTTGTTTGTATTGTCTGTATTGGGGTAACCTGTTGGACAATTAATAAATATTATTATTATTATTATTACGCCTAACCCTTTTTTATACTAGTAAATAAGAAGTGAAACTTACAAAAGCTGTAGTTATCGCTACATTACCATATTACTACATGAACGAAAACGATTGTCCCAAAAAATAGAACTTTGCAACAAGGCATCTCTCTTTTTAATTTACAAAAAGAAATGAAAATTGGATTAAGGCCGTTTCTGTGAAAAACCCTTGATTTTTATTGGCACTAATCGTTTATCACTAAATCGTTTATATTTTTATCGCCTAAGAAAAAGTATAAAATAAGAAATATTAAGATTTATGGAGATATGCAATAAAATATGACACGAATTGCCAGGAATTTTATTACGTTCAGAAAATAGCAAAATAAAATGAAGTACGCAATAGATTGACGTATATTTTTTTACCGTTTATTACATTGCGTTGATCCAAAGGGCAAGAATAATTAATTAATAATACACGTGCTAATGGAATGGATTCCGAACGAAATTTTTATTGTATTGATGGATACACATATTCATTATGATAATATCTTGTGTAGTGGACAACACAATTACAATACATTATCTTTGAATTAAAAAACAATGAATGTTTTACGTAAAAAATTGTGTATTTTGTTTTCGGTATATGTATAAGTGTATTTCGCGGAAATTTTCAGTCTTGTCGAGTCTTCGTTCTTATTCTTGTGATTTCAATTTCAAATCGACGGCTCAGTCATGGAATTTTTAGAAAATTTAGAAAAATGGGCAGGTGAGTTGCTGAGCTTTTGTTAACACATTACAGTTCCATTCCTATTTTACTACTAAATTAGATTTCCTTTGAATTATACGCAGCAATTTATAATTGAGGATAATTAAAGCTGGGACAATATACAAAATGCATATTTGTTGTTAAAAGATATACCAACAAAGTGATGAGTTTTATGGGTTTATTTAATGTTTTTTTTGTATACACTAACAATTAAAAAAGGAATATTTTGCATATTCTTACTACTTGATGCATATTTCATGTAATACTGCATATTTTCTTCAAATTAAAAAATGACAATTCGAAAATACCTGGACATAGGAAATACCAGATTTCCAAATGTTTTGATAAAAGCGGTAAAAACACATAGCGATATTTCGTGGCCTATAAAATTAAAATAAATAACAATGCTTTGATATAAATTACAATATTTTACAATACTTATATAACTTATATAAGTATAGTATATTCTACTAGCAAAATTACAAAACCCGAAATTAAAATGTTTCCTTCAAAAATACACACAATACCATGTCCCGATGCAAGTACTTTGAGAAAGAATTATGTCGATCATATATACACTGAGCTAGCTAATTGCCGAGATTCGAACATTGGTAGGTGTCAATTTATTTACAAGTGGATGAAACAACAAGCTCTTGCGGTCGATATATTGTTAATTTAAATTGTAAATTCAATAAATTTTTGCTAATTCGTTGCTAATATTAACAAGTTATTGTACAGTTATTGGTTTTATCTAACTGCTTACACCTATATGATTTACTAGGATTTTCGGCCTTCAAACAACCAATTAACTGTAGGTTTGTTAGATAAAACCAATAACAAAAACTATGTACAATAACTTGTTGTATTAACAACGAATTAGCAAAAATTGTCCGTAAATAATTGACAATGTGTTGTGGAATTTGTTTATTGAAATTACAGATTCTGTCAAACGCAGTTGTCTTGTTTCTAATTTAAATATTGTTTCTGATACTACAGAAAAAGTTATCGCAAGAATTGCCAATTGATTTGGTACTGCATCATTTTTTAAATACTCTTTTGGTTTCTTTATAGCATCGGAAATTTGATATATTTATATATGTTAGATATAAGTAAATCTAGGATAAAGAATTAAACTTTAAAATTTCCAATTTTATAAATATTCAACGTGCATTTTCAAGTTTCAACCACTGTATAACATACTTTTATGACGATATTCAAATTATAAAACTTTCTTTAAATTTTAAGAATTTATATTTGCAAATTTATTTATTACCTACTTTATAATTTAAACCGCTTCTTTTATTGCTTAGGGTTATTAGTAAATGTATTCAAGAGACGGCATTTAATCTGAGCACCCATTGTTCACTAAATATGTACAATGCAATTCATCCGAAACTACATACTTAGATTTATTACCACCTACTAATATTTAATTCGCAATGATATTTTATTTATAATTTATTTATTATTAGTAAGATTTAAGACTCTAACGTAAACTTGGTACTGTTGCCAATAGTTACAATTTCTACGAATTGAACACAGAAAAAATTCACCGTTATGACGTCAAATAATGCAATGTACAACGAATACGCGTATTTAATGGTGTAATAGTTTGTAGGTGCAGTGGTGTATTTTTACCTACTTGTAACACAGTACAAAACAGAACAGTATCAACTTAGCAACAGAACGGAACGGAACAGCATCAGCTGAACATCAAGACACACAGTCCTTTCATAACGTTCATATCAAACAGTATCTATCAGAGTCTCACACTAACAACAAGAGACTCAACAGTATCATTTTAAGTTTACATTAAGTGTTTCATATGTGAAATTGCTTTAATAAATTAGGTTTATGTGTTTTTTGTTAAATAAATAAAATATTTAGAAAACACCAAGTTTCAATATAACTGCCACCAACCAAAATAAATAAACCGCTTATGCGGAAGTTACACCCCGTGAGTGGTGAGTCAAGATATAATTTATACATGGTTCTTCATGAGACGAATACAACACCAACTTTTAGTCCAAAGAGACCTTGATAAATTATACGGAACTCTGAAAAAATAATTTTTTTTATATTTCCATAATTTTTTGAATAAAAAAATGTGGCATTTAGCTATGTTCTCCACCTTGTGATTACTAGCTTTTAAAGTAAACAATGAAATGATTCTTTGAACAACTGAACCCGCAATGGCGCTTTTAAATTTTTTTTTGCTTTAAAAATTAATTCATTCGCAAGAGAAAATTGATTTCTAATTTCTTCGGCAACGCTATTAATGCCACGAACCAGACAAGTAAGTAGTAGGTAAATTAGGACAACATATCTTTAAATTAACCGAGGCTTTACACATATAAGAGGCAACATCGTTTAATATTAATATAATTTTATCATGTGGTATTATATCTGGCAGGGAACTGGAGAAATAATTTTTAAAAAGCTAAATTCAGTATTAGAAAAAAATATTTTGAAAGGGGGAAATTGTAAACATTGAATTAGAGCCTTATATTGTAAGCAATTAAAAAAAATGCTCCGATTACTTCCGTCGATGTTGAACGATATTTTTCTATATTCAAGCACTTGTTTGACGACCGAAGACATTCGTTTAAAATAGAAAATTCAGAAAAACATCTAATTGTTGTAAATATTCTTTCTAGACTTTACGACGCTATTTTATTCGAATTTTTTCATTGGAAAAAAATTCGCCCTCAAGTAGGAATCGAACCCACGACCTCTAGCTTGCCGGACCATTGCTCGACCACTGAGCTGTTGAGGCGTGAATTAGAAACTTTTATAGGGATGCCTTTAATTACATCAAAGGAAACAGATGAAATATATCTTGCCCGTAGTACGGCAGTTGTGCAAATTTATCGCATTTTCGCTAAGTAATATAATTGTAAATATTCTTTCTACACTTTACGGACAAAATATATTTCATATGTTTCCTTTGATGTAATTCAAGGCATCCCTATAAAAGTTTCTAATTCACGCCTCAACAGCTCAGTGGTCGAGCAATGGTCCTGCAAGCCAGAGGTCGTAGGTTCGATTCCTACTTGAGGGCGAATTTTTTTCTATGAAAAAATTCGAATAAAATAGCGTTGTAAAGTGTAGAAAGAATATTTACAATTATAACGAGCGACCATTAAAATTTTCACTCGTAGCTGGCCGTATATATAAAAATTATGTCGCAGCTTTAGTCATTAAGATGTTATTTCAAACATCTGTCAGTGTCAAATATATATTTTAAAGTTTCATCAAAAGAAAAAGTAATGGCCTTTAAGAATGTTACTTCCTGACATCTCAAAAAATTGACGGTATTTTGCAGTATTCAATCGAAAATTGCCTTGCGGAGTTTGAAGAGAGATATCCAAATACTGTTCCTAGCTATAAAACTTTCCGTGATACGCTAACGCATTGTTTAAATCTTTTTCATCAAACAGGCAGTATTTTAAGGAAAAAAGGAAGCGGTCCTCCTCTCAAGAGAAGTCGCGGCGTAATTGAAAATGTCAGACAAATTATTAACGAATCTCCTCAAACATCTATTCGCAGAGCTTCGCAACAAGTAGGGCTTTCGTATGGAACATGTCAAAAAATTTTCAAAAAGAACTTGCACATGTATCCATATAAATTAACTTCTGTACAAAATCTATTACCTACGGATTATGAAAAAAGAACACAATTTTGCCAATGGTTTATTCAAACAATAACAGACAATATTTTAAATCATACTTTTTTCACCGATGAAGCTTGGTTTTATTTGAAAGGTTATGTTAATTATGTTAATTCGCAAAATATGCGTATGTGGTCCAGTGAAAATCCTCATTTCTACAGAGAAGTTCCTCTACATTCAGAAAAAATAGGCGTATGGGTAGGTATGAGTCGTCACCGATTAATAGGACCAATATTCTTTGAGGGCACGATAACATCGGAGAAATATAGTAACGAAATTCTGAGTGTTTTTACTAATCAGTTGACTAATGATGAACTCCAGGTCGGATATTTTCAACAGGATTGGGCTACATCTCACGTTACACTTGAATATATATATTAATTTTATGGCGATAGGATAATAAGTAGAAATACAGCGATTCCATATCCACCTCGATCGTGTGATTTAACAGTCATGGATTTTTTTGTGTGGCCATATATAAAGAATATTATTTATGAAACACCAATTAATAATCTACAAGAGTTAAGACATAAAATCATTGAAAAATGTGAACACATCAATAACTCACCGCAAATACTGATCAATGTTTTGAATGCTCTACGAAATAGAGTGCGATTATGCTTGGTGGAGAATGGTCATCATTTTACACATTTTTTATAATATTCTATTACTTTGTATAAAAATTATAAATATATTTAATATAAAAGTGAGCATTTCAAATTATTTTTTAACAATCATGACGTTTGAAATTATAATAACAGATCTCCTCTAATAACTTAAGTTAGGACATACTTTTTGTGTACATGGCTTACTTGAGCGAAAATTTTAATGATCACTCGTTATATTTCAGAACTCCGTCTGTTTGCATTAAAAGACGTACAAACAGACAACTGTTATCAATACCATCGCGCTATAACATTCATATATACATGTTAAGTTTATCGATTGTATTGTCGTCACCGATGTATCAAACCCGATACGGGATAGCGCCGTTTCTGCAGTCTAATCATAAGTCATTAATGAATTTGTAAAATATTTAGTTTCCAATGAGTCCTTTAAACTCGAGATTTTAACAATTTATTTATTTTAACAAAAAAAAAAAAACAATGATTTGCTGATTAGATTAAATGATCAAAATTTCGTCCATCAACTAACTGACAATATCCTGAACATCTTCAAATTCGCGCAAAAACATTTATAGTACTTCGTCCAGCATTTATAATAATAAGTTTCCCCGTTATAGAACTCTATTTCTTCTGTACCCCTCGAATATCTCATTTTGAGTTGAAGTCCGTTTCTTCGTCTAAACTAGAATTGTTTCTGTCTTAAAAAAAAGCAACAAAACCAATATATCAAACTATCGTTCCATTGCATTTATTTCTAATTTCACTAAAATTTATTAACAGTATTTATAACGTGCTTTCAAAAACTGTCGCCATTAGAGACAACCTTACTGTTTGATAATGGTTGGCGACAGTGTACGTAATCTGTCACAAACGTATAATTTTGAATGAGTATGGCCGTTTCTAATAAGGAAAGTTTTAAAAAGCATATTTATATTGCATGTATCATATTTTCTCTTATATTTCTCCGCGACAACATGATTTCTCCGAGAGATCCATTGTAACTAACCTCGCAACTTTAACACAATATGTTTCATGATGCTATGGATTGTCAAGGTCAGGTTGATTGCATTTATTCTGACTACTTCAGCGCATTTGATACTATAGAACACGTAAGGAGTTATTTTCTTGACCACTGCGACTTGAACATCCTATCCTTTGTATTCTATTTAACCGTCTGCTCACCCTTTTACGCTTAGTTTTTGGCAACAAATAAGAAGAAAAATTACATGAACTAAATACCATCTAATTCTAATATGAAATGATTAATTAATTAAATAGATATGAGCTCATTCAAGATTTATTTACATACTAATAATAATACGAGCCTGAAATATTTACATTCTTAGTTACTCCACATCTTAACACGTCAAAAGGGTTATAATTCCTACCTTTGAGTATCTAAACAAATTTTTCGTAGACGCAGTTGTACCCGCACTGAAAATAATGAGAAATATTTATTCTATTAACATATTATGAAATTCTATGTGACCGTATAATATCCAAATATGCGTAGTCATGTTGCATAAAGATTTACGTCGCTTGCTACGTACGTTATTGTTATAAATTATGCATTCGTTAAGCTAACGCTAATTTACACATAATACAACCTACTTTTAGAATACATCTTGTTCATGCACATAAATGACATTTCTTAAGTTCTAGTTTTTGAAAATAGAATGATGGCCATTCTCGAAGTAGGTAGATTTTCAAAGTTTGGCTAAACTTAAAAAAACCCGAACACCCAGTAGGGATTGATCAATTTTAATAATATTTATACATAATGTTCGTTTAATCAAACTTAAGAAATGACTGGATTTTCAAACTAAAACAATGAATGCTGGAGATTTTGCAGCAGTTCTACGATTCAAAGGTTGTAAATTTGTGGAAGTAGTTTAAGAAATAAACTCGTTTATTTAGTTATCCTTTCAAATCGCAAATTGTGAGTCTGCAGTAACTGTAAACATAAAATAAAATTTGCTTTTAGATTTATTATGTTTATTAGATGTGTATGATATTAGATCTGATGCACAATACCACAGCATAGGCAACTTACTATACAAGTAATTAAACGTCATTAGATTTAGGGCCGGTATTATAAACAACGAATAAATCTCTGAATAACAACTTGACGAATAAATTTATTCAACGAATAAATTGAAATCTGGCATTATAAAAAATGCATACAAATAAAATAAGTATTGTAAAATAACTCTGAATAGCTATGTATTTTGCAGTTTAGTGTTTCCATAAACGATGGAGCCACTGAATAAAATGAAAAAATACAAAAGAATCCTAATTCTTTACAGTTATTTTTGTTTATATTTGTAAAATACAAACCGATAAATCAAGCGTTATCAAAATTCAAGTTATCGAACACACACAAAATATAAACTTTTAAAAATAAGGTTATGTTTATTTGAAACAGTGTAGCAAACAGCTGTTCGCATTTAACCAACGAATAAAATTTAATACCACGATTTTCTAGGGTGTAAATTAATTGATAGATTTACTAGCTGAGTTTTTTTTATTCGCTATTTATAATACCTAAATTAAATTTACTTGTTTACTAAATAAAATCTGCAGATTTTATCGTTTATAATTCCGGCCCTAAGAAACTTGGGTCATTTAACCAAATAATTCAATAAACAGGTAAATATTTACTTTTTCATTCTCTCTCTAAACCATTTTGATTATTCTCTTAAGGAAATGTCACTTATCAAACAAAATTATTGTAATTTTCATAGCTTTCTTTGATAATGTTAACTTATACATAAATACAGTTAACTACGATATTCGACATTTAATAACTCAAAAACGGTTTAAGATACGGATATCATATGACATATTTTTGAAATCAGAAAAGAAAATCCTACGCAATAACATAGATGTTTCACACTTAACTACATTGGAACTAGCATTATACATCACAATCATGAACAAACTCCCGAACTGAGTAATAGACTTTCAAGTATAATAGGTCCCTAATATTGTATTAAAAAATTATCTATTGGTAGCTGTCTATACTTAAGTGGTAATCTATTGTACAGTAGATTACCATTATACCATTATACCGGGTGCGGCAATAGTGTGTCGGCGGAGCTTTGCATGAAAACTAATAAAGTTGTAGAAATGAAATTTTACGTACACATATACACACACTACAGTGCATTTTCTATTTTTATTTATATATTTAACAGGGTGCCACCCAAATTATCTTTGCAATGATATCTGACAATGTGCACTTACAAATGTTAGTTTTGGTTTTATTGCAAATTTTGTTAAAATCTTGACAGTTGCAGCGTCTAACATTTTAAGTCTTAGCCTGAAAATGGGTGCAGTGCCTCACGTAACTCTTTTGTTACTAATTTATGAACTAACACGTTATATGTTTTGAGGGTGAACAACGTGACAACATACAGAAGGTGTTAAATATGTTGTGCCAAAGTTATTGAAGTTTAAAGGGTATTTTCTATTTTTTTTTTAAACTGAACCTATAATTTTTTTATTAGTCAGCAAATTCCTTGTAAAATTTCCGTTAAAATGGTACCAATAATATAGTAATTACTTCTAGTATTTTCGAAGTTATAACCCTTTAATGGGATATACCTATGTTTATAATATTCAATATGCGGTGCATCTAATAGTTGGTTGGCCATGAAATGATATCAAACAAAGTAACTTTTACAAACACCTATTTTTTAATTCTTTATTATTAGTTTTAGAATTACATTTTGTAATTTTTCCATAATAAAACAAAATTAATTTAAAATGTGTTCAAATATATGTCCATTCTGCTCTACACATGCTCTTAATCGCATCTGCATCGACAGACTTACATTTTGAGCCATGTTGCTTTCTCTTAATTCAAGACAAGCGTTTCTGATTCGTTTCTGCATGTTCCTTACCGTTGTGGGAGGTATTTCGTAAATTATATTTTTTACACTAGGCCACAGAAAGAACTCACAAGGGGTTAGATCTGGTGATCGCGGTGGCCAGCTTATAAAGCTTCCTCTCCCAATCCACCTATTGGAGTGAATACCCTATCTAAATGTGAAGAATGGACCTATAATAGTGTTTCCTATGATGCCTCCCCAGGTGTTAACACTCCATTTTTGTTGGTATAAAATGGGTTGCACAAAATGAGGGTTTCTAGTGTCATAATAATGAGAATTTTTTCTGTTTGTTATTCCACAATTAGCAAATGTTGCTTCATTTGTGAAAAGCACATGATCTAGACAAGTTAGATCTTGTCATAATTGGAAAAGTAGGCATTCACAGTAAACAAATCTCCTTTCAAAATATGTTTGTAATAAGCCTTGATGATTTCGAATTTTGTAAGGGTGAAATTTATGTTTTTTTTTTAATCCTACTTACAGCAGTGACTTCTATCCCGTGTTCTTTCGAAATTATCCTTGTAGATATACGCGCATTTTCCACAAAGGACTGGACGACTGTCACTTCATTATCTTCTGTAATCATAGTCTTAGTTCTTTCATGTTTGACGTAATTCACTGAACCCGTTCGAAGAAACCTTGTCAACAAATTTTCAAACGTCTTAATATCTGGTGCTCTTCGGTGAGGATACTCCATAGCATATGTTCTTGATGCTAAAGTGGATTTCTATTACTAGCGCCAAGAACAAGTACAATGTCTATTAGCTCCTCTTTCGAAAAATTAATTCTAAAGAAACACAACTATAAACTATTACGGCATGTAAATAAAAAATAATGACAACAAAACGATATAACTGACAACAAGATAACAACTAATAACGAACAAACGGAAATTGATAATTAACTTTCCGAACTTAAATTATATCAATTAAACGCAATTACAGCAAAGAGGAACTACAGAAAAACACTTTATACGGAAATTTTTAAGTAGATATTTGAAGTTTGGTTACAAAGCAATTTTTACTTAATATCATTTAATGGCCAACCAACCAACTATTAGATGCAGCACCGCATAATGAATATTATAAACATAGGTATATCCCATTAAAAGGTTATATCTTCGAAAATACTAGAAATAAGTACTATGTTATTGGTACCATCTTAACGGCAATTTTACAAGGAATTTGCTGACTAATAAAAAAATTATAGGTTCAATTTAAAAAAAAAGAGAAAATATCCTTTAAACTTCGATGACTTTGGCACGACATATTTAACACTCTGTATATGTTGTCGCGTTGTTCACACTCAAAACATATAACGTGTTAGTCCATAAATTGGTAACAAAAGAGTTACGTGAGGCACTGGACCCATTTTCAGGCTAAGACTTAAAATGTTAGACGCTGCAACTGTCAAGATTTTAACAAAATTTACAATAAAACCAAAACTAACAGTTGTAAGTGCACATTGTCATATATCATTGCAAAGGTAATTTGGGTGGCTATCTTCATAATAACAAGAAAAGACATCAACCCATAAAAAAAAAAAATTGAAAGTGGTTGCGGAAATTTAGAACACCCTGTAAATATATAAATAAAAATAGAAAATGCACTGTAGCATACTGCATGTGTACGTAAAATTTCATTGCTACAACTTTATTAGTTTTCATGCTAAGCTCCGCTGACACATTATTGCCGCACCCGGTATATAGAGTATTCAATTATTTTTTTGTATCCCATTGAATCTACACGCCACTGTATTTTGATGGCATGTAAATAAAATTCAGTCACAACAAAACTCTTCTTTGAAATATTTTTTTTGTATAAGCAATAATAACGATTTTAAAGCTTGGGTAATTTATAATGAATAATCCTGTGCATCGGTTTTCGTACTAAAATGTATCAAATCCCTTTAAAAATTACTTTTTCCCACTCCCCTTATAGTAAGCATACCATTAATACATTGTTTCTATAGACGTAAGTTGGTTTTACTGAAATGACTGTGATTACTATGACAACGGGGCGTAAGTAATTTACTTACGTCCTTTAGGGAAAAAAAGTGCATCAAAACACGTGTTCTATTAATTTATATTTATGGTAATATTACAGTTTGTACAATTAGTAACATTATTAACAAAATTGGGATATTTATTTATATTTCTTGATAATTCAATGTTATTATCACCTACTTTATCAGCAACACTTAATGTCTAATTTATTAAATTCCGAGGTTGTTCACCGTTACTGTTTATCATGATTACATTTAATTTTTGAGGATTTTATTGTCTGGGGAGTGGGAAAAATGTTATAAGCAATTCGGGAGGTAACATTTACCAATCTCGAACTCTATTGCAAGTCCTCGGGCAAGCCCTCGGACGCAAACTAGTCCTCGACTAGTAAATGTTACTTACCTCCCTTATTACTTAAATAACTGTTTCCTACTACCAACTTCGTAAGTTGACTCTTATTGCTCTTTTTGGAGGGAAGTAACAGCTACTTACGACTTATATGCATTTCTAACCCTTAACAGCGGTATGTAATATTTTACTTACCTCCCTAGGGAGATAAGTACTTTGACATTCGATTTGGCAGTGATATATGACAGAATAAATGACGGAAATACACACTTAGATTTATGAACTAGCTCGGTTAATATCTGAAGGCACCCAGGATGCATGAGGCGTGACTAAAATATATCTATCTCATTCGTTTCATGCTGCGTTCTCCTTTTATCTTAAAATTGTTATCCACGCAAGTGCCATCAGATGTTAACCGAGCTAAACGCCCCGTGAGCGGTGGGTTAAACACAAAATTATACGCGTCGAATACAACGCAATATTTGGTTCTACGAAAGCACATTTACATTTGGTCTTTCAGCAGGATTATATCACAATGTACGATACATCAATAAAATACTTATTTTGGCATAACAAATTATATTTTATTTTTTAACATAATTCCTTGAGTCTACATAGTTAGCCCAGCGAGTTTCAAATTTTTTCAAACCATTGATAAAGTAATCTATCAGCAACTCTACAAAATATACATTTGTCTGGGATATTACCTGTTCATTTGTCCGGAATCTCTTTCCATCGAGTCATTTTTTTTAGCTAGATATGGCGAATCTAGTGGATGAGGTAACAATTCTTAACGAAATTCGACAAATTCTGTTGCAGCAACAGAGGACGAATGAGAAGGCGCATTATCGTAATGGAACATCGCTCTCTTCTTCAACAAATGCGGTTATTTCTTCTTCAGTTCTGCATCAAAAAACCTGTTAGTAAATCACCATAATATTGGAAAGTTATCGCTTTTCCCTTTTGTAAATAATCAACGAAGATTACACCTTTGCAATCCCAAAAATCTGTGGCCATGCCCTTATCGAACGCAAAAAATGATTTTACTTCCTTGGTGGCACATTCCTCGGGATAAATCCATTATTTCGACTCTGGAATATAATGATGTATCCGAGTTTCATCTACTGTGACATATCGACCAAAGAATTACATTGGATTACGTTTGAAGATAGTCAAAAATTCTGCTGATATTTGGAAAAGAGCGCGCATCTAATCACACAACTGATTGATGCCGGTGGAGACATGCTGAAACAATCGGGTGATTGAAAAAAGACAACAGTAGCCAAAGGTTACTTAGGCGATAACATGGGTTCAAAGAAAAAGGTTTAAAATTTAATATTGTTGAAGCCTCCCTGATTTGAGAAGCTTTTCGCTATGCACAGCTTTCCGAATAAAACACTCGTTTGTGAACTAAAATATTTTATTCTACTCTATAAAGAACTATTAATTATTTGATCAAAGATACTTGTTATTTATTTGAATTTTATTTTGAATATCTGAACGAAGATAATGCCTAGTTTTCTGTCTAGCTCGATGCTTTACGAGTTCTTCTAGATATTTTCTCATTGAGTTCTTCGTAGATACTAGCCTTGACTGGTCTTTTCTGCCAGGGGTTTTGTGGGTTCATATCTACAATTATTCTAACAAAGTAATAAAATTAAACTATTGTAAGAAAATTGGAATATTAATCAACTGACATACGGAAAAACCCTCAATAAATAGGACAAAGAGGGCTATAAACAGGCGCGGATCGCGGTTTTTAGTGGTATCTTTTCCAAAAACGCTTGCAATGATAACTACATATATATTATTTTGCACGGTAATTGGTCCCGCTCTGATGAAAAACAGGAAACCATTTAAAATTGATCGATTCGTGCAATTCTACAAAGTAATAAAATTAAACTATTGTTAGAAAATTGGAATATTAATCAACTGACATACGGAAAAACCCTCAATAAATAGGACAAAGAGGGCTATAAACAGGCGCGGCTCGTGATGACTACAGTGACTTTATTTAATACAGTGACGACAATTGCATGTTAAGTCCCGTCCAGCCGCCATCTTGAGGCAAATTCAAATCTGCGAGTATAGCAACTATGGAACATTTTCTAGTTATATTATTCAATTTCGCATTTAATTTGTGAAATATATGTCAAAACAAGGAATTGAATTCAAAATCAATAGAAAATAATTAATTTTAAGATTGTTTCTACGTAGTACGTACATTAATAATTTATTTTTAAATCAATTACAAAACTGTAATCTTCACAAAATATACTTACAAATACACAAAAAAAATTAAATAAAATAAATTTAAAATCTGTTCAATATTTGATTATGTTCCTATTTATTATGATAAAATGTTTTGATAAATTAAAAGCCTTGGTCTTGTTCGAAAGTCTGTACTGCTTGTAATCAGTTTCTTTTTAAAAATATTTTTGAGAGTACTCTCATCAACGAATATTTCGTTTTGCTCATGTCTATTGAGGAAGCAGTAAAGCAGAGACAATATCTTCTCTTTTTTTTCGATTGTTAAAATTTAAACATATAGGAGACATGGTATATGGATGGGAAATAAAAACGAATATATAGAAAATGAAATTTATTGTAGTAAACTACATGTATAAATCATCATAACTTTCATCTGTTGATGATCCTGATATAGCCACTTCCCTTTCTGATGTTGATGCTTTGATGTTCACTAATTGCAACAGTCAAAGAACTTACTGATTGTGATGGTTGAATATCAACTTCCGGGATAAAAGCTGATTGTCGTGGTTGAACGATTAATTCAATATATGAAAGAGATTATTTCCAATTTTACTTTATAATTACTGAAAGTAAACATATCCAATATACATAAATATAAACTATATAATACCTTTTCTACTAGAATCTACAAAATGTAATTACATATTAGATTATTTTCTAAATTGAACTTACTTGAGCTAGTATCCATCTTGCATGGTAGCAAATGTGTTCCTTGCATATGAGATTTTCGTTTCTTCTCTTCCTTACTAAAGGAGAAGAGTGTTGGTACAGCATTAGATTTTAGTTTCCGGGTTCCATCCATACGCGTCTTTTCCTACATCTCTGAAGCAAAGTGAATCTACCGGACAAGAAAAATATGTTATAGTTAAATCTGATTCTTTATTTATACACCTGTAAGTGTAAGTTACGTAGTGAATATTTACATACCTCATATAAACATGATGTATCGGTTGGTGTACAATTGTCGCGCCTCATTTTAATATGCCATTCTTTTCTTATTAAAGTATCTCTTGGAAATTTTTTCATAAGGAATCCCTTCTGAGCACAGTTACTACAATTTAGAGCAGCACAACCAGTTATGTTGAAATTTATTTCCAAAAATGTTTTATTTTACAACCAAAACCTCAATATTATAAATAAATATTGCCGACGTACTTACTTAAGGCACACACTAATAAATTTAATAAACACCGAAAATATGCTATAATCACAAATGTAAATTATATCACTTAATAATCTTATAATTTGAAAATTCCAAAAATAAGCACATAAAACCAAGAAAACATATTACTTCACAATATATAACACTCGAATAATTCATAGAATAATTTGCCTCTTGCCTTGTAATGGCGTCTGGTACCATGTGATCATAACAACCAATCAAAATTGATACACCTAGTTGTCGTCACTGTATTAAATATAGTCACTGTAGTGAAGACGTATGTTGGAGGGCGCGTACAGTGATGCGAGTGCTTCGTGTACTAACTATAGCGTTTTCTTAGTAAACACCGAAAACACACGAGTAAAACCCATAATAAACCTTTACATTCAATTAAGCTTTGGCAAATTTAACAGAAATAACAGGCACGTGACGGGCCACAGAATTACATCTATTATATTAAATCAATTAGGAAGTTTCGGTAATCTAGCATTTCGCATGGATTACAATTGTAATTAATATTGAATGATATGATCCAAATCCAAGATCTTTTAACTATACTAATATACATTGAAGAGTATGAATTTCAAGAAAGTAATTAGCTAAATATATATAAACTAAACTAAATCTATGTAAAACAAAAACCACAAAACAATTATGAATATTATTGTATTGCATTGAATATATGTTGCCCTTTGCGTTAAGCTTTCTTAACAAATTATATTTTTCGTTAACCAAATTAGCTGAGACAAATTTAGAAAAATTAAAAGTAATTCATTTTAATTATTCAGATGTATCTGAAGCCGATACTAAATTAACTAGTTGGCAATGTTTGCTTCTATAATTGTACCATTAAATATAATATTCATGTCAGAAAATAATTGTTAAATAGGTAGATGCTCTTGTTGTTTGTACAAGTGTAGTTCCTTTTAACAATAAAATTTTGAGGACCGTTACGAAGTTTTAATAGCCCTACGTGTTAGACTTTGTTATTGACATTTTAAGGGTTATCGAATACAGAACGCTATTGAATCAATAACAACAAAATAAAGTGCCTGCCAAACTTTCCTCATCATTAGAGATGGCCATTCTTTCTTTTAATGGTCGGTGCGTATAATTTTGATAGTTTTGTTAAATCATGTAAATGTGTGTAATAATTAGTAATTTAGCTTTTAAAAAAATATTTTTAGATTGGTCAAAATCAAAGGTAATAATAAATAATAATATTTAAACTAGTCTGTAATTCACAAATGTGCCTTAGTAACCAGACATCCCTCGTATATTGAACCGGAAATGGATAAATTGTCGCATCATTGAGGCAATAACAATCGTAAATAATGGAAGAAATGTACGCTTATTCGCGCGAACGCGTAGAGTAGGCTGGGCAATAAAAAAATACACATAACATTTTGACAACCAATTTTTTAAAATTTTACCCTGATACTAATTAAATATTAATGGATAATTTTGAACATCATGTAGTGATTAAGTAACGTGCCTTCAAAATCTTTTCTCAATCGAGACAGCCATGCTTTTTTAACGGTTGGTGACAGAGCACGTAATCTGTCACCTAAACGTATAATTTTGCTAGTTTGGTTATGTCATGTAAATGTGTGTAATAATTAGTAATTTATGTTTTAAAAAAAATGTTTATTACATTAGTCAAAATTAAAAGAAAGTAATACTAAAAGCAGATGTTGGAAATGTTGACCATTATTTTGAGGACAAAGTTGAACTCTACGCTTCATGGTTTCGAAACCATTTATTAGGATTTCTTGGTTTATATCAGCACAAGTATTCACAATAGCATTACGAAGCACTACGATTGTATGATGTCTGGTCTTTGAAATTGTATTCTTTGAATATCAAATCTGGAGATTTTGGAGGAAAATTAATAATTCTCGTTTCAAAAAATTCTTGGGAAAAGCTATTGTTTCTCGAGATTTATGCACTGGTTCATTATCTTGCTGGAAATATCCTTGGGTAAGTTCATCATCATGAAGTTCATTAATGAACGGTTCTAATAATTCATTTCGATATCTTTCAGCAGTTGTGCATTGATTAAAAAATATAGGCCTAATAATTCATCTTCTTGAAACTGCTAGCTGGACGCCTATATTTTGTGGATGTAGCGTAGTTTCCACAAATTCATTAGAGTTTCCTGCAGGCCAAATTCTCACATTTTGCTTGTTTAAATATCCTGAAAGATAGAACCAAGCCTCATTCAAAAAGAAGCATTTATCGAGAATGTCAATATTATTTATATTATTCAAGAACCATAGACAATACTGTGTTCTCGTAACAAAATCTACTTGTTTGAGTTCCAAAACTGATTGAATTTTATATGGAAACAACGTTAAGTTCTTTTTTAAAATTGTATGACATGTTATTACTGACAAATGAACTTGTTGTGATAGCTTTACGATAGATTTTTTGGATGAGTTGTCCATTCGACGTCGAATATCTTCTATACAATTTGCTGTTCGTTTTCTAGGTGATCCACCGCCAAGTTTACGAGTTATAGCCCCTGTTTCACCAAATTTAATAACATAAGCTTGAATATGTTTTTGCAGTTTTGCGTAAACAACTGGCAGATTAGGATAGTGTCGCCACAAATCCTGTAATCACTGATTAGTGGCATAAACCCAATTTCCCTTTTCTAATTTTTGACCAGTTCTACAGTAACATTATAATAAAATAATTTAAAAAATTTAAGCGTTTATAATTTGAATTTATGTATGACAACTGTCAGAATTCTAAATTTTAATTCTAAAGCTTCGATGTGCATCAATCTTGGATTACTTAATTACTTAAAAACCAGCCTAAAATGAGGAACGTTTTTGAGGGCACATTATGACAAAGAAATAAAACCTATTGCACTAAATGTATTTTCTTTGTTTCAGATCCCAGATCAAAAGATTGGTTTTTAGTGGTATCTTTTCCAAAAACGCTTGCAATGATAACTACATATATATTATTTTGCACGGTAATTGGTCCCGCTCTGATGAAAAACAGGAAACCATTTAAAATTGATCGATTCGTGCAATTCTACAACCTCGCTCAAATAACTTTGAGCATTTACAATGCAATACAGGTTTCTTATTAATATTTAAACAAGGTGTGACAATCAAATTCTCGGAATAGCCCGTAATTATATCGAAATCGTGTTTCAACATGTTTTAATAAATACAACGTAATATTGGCTATATATATTGTTTACTCTTCTTGATATTCGTCATTTTTGACGGATGGTGATCGCATAAGAACGTATGTAAATTGTTCAATTCAAAATTGAGTAACACAAGGCATGTCGTGTTATATACTTTTATTAAAATATTTCAATAAAATTTCAGCATTTCAGTATTTGTAAAATACAGTCTAGGATGAAACAGTATGTTTATCTAAAATAATTACTGGGTAGCTTCGTTCGGGTAACGTCGCACCGGCGGCTCGTCCTCGCGTGTGTATACATTTCGTCAGTCCAAGTAGTAACAAAAATAGATTATATTACTGTAGTCAATGTTTATAAGTCACCACAAGCGTCTTGGCCTGATAATGTATTAGATACGTATCCATATCCTACAATATATGCAGGTGACTTTAACAGCCATCACACTGATTGGAAATATCATAGCACTGATGAGAATGGTGATCGCCTTGCGAATTGAGCAGACGCCCACAATCTCCACCTAATCTTCGATGCCAAAGAACGAAATACTTTTCAGCTGCATGGAACACTGAAACCAACCCGAATATCTGCATCGTGTCGGAAAATGCCAGAAAACACTCAATTTAAATCTCAAGGAAAGTTCTAGACGACTTTCCACATAGCCAATATCGCCCGGTAGTTCTCGAAATTGGAATTAAAATCCCGATAATCGACTCTACACCTAGGCCTAGGTGGAATCTTGGGAAGGCCCAATGGGATAAATTCGCTGCGAACTTAGACAAAGTCGTCAGATGGATCCCTTCAAAAAGCAGTAATTATAATAGATGCATCAAAGCCATATTAGCAACAGCAAAAAGGTATGTACCTCGGGGCTTCCGTAGAGAATATATTCTGAGATGGAGCAGTGAGACGGAACAACTTTACCAGGAATTTCAGAACAGCGGCGACTCTGATATAGCGGATAAATTCCTTAATCGTCTGGACATAGAACGTCGCAAAAAATGGGAAGCAACGACAGGTAGTATGGACTTCAAAAGATCTAGTAGGAAAGTCTGGAGTCTCCTGAAGAAACTAGGCAGCTCTAACGCACTCACTCGTGGTCCACTGGAAGTACCAGCTGATCAAATCGCTGCACGAATTGTAGCACTGCCTACAGCCAACAGAACGCAGACATTAAGAAGCAACTGACACTCCGCCGCCAAACAACAACAGCCCATCCTGAATACTCCAGGTCATTCACGGTTAAAGCACTGAATGACACTAAATCCGGCAAAGCACCTGGATTTGACGGAATCCATCCAGAATTCCTCAAGAACTGTGAGAAACACGCAAGGATGTAGATGAGTAAATTCTACTCAGACATCCTATTGGCGGGGCATATCCCTGCAGCTCTCAAGAAATTCAAAATAATTGCAGTCTTGAGGCCGAACAAATCCAAGAACCTTCTTAAAAGTTTTCGTCCGATAGCTTTATTAAGCTCATTTTATAAGCTTCTGGAAATATTGCTATTAAACCGACTTAACACATTAATATTGAAGCATGTTCCCGTTGAACAGGCTAGTTTCAGACTCAACAGCAGTTGTACTGACCAAGTGCTCAGCTTAACAACGCACATTGAGGCAGGGTTTCAGAAACGACTGAAGACAACTGTGGTGTATGTTGACCTAACTGCGGCATATGATCCAGTCTAGAGAGAATGCCTTCTTTACAAATTTTCAAATAATAACAGGAGAGAGCATGACTCTTAATAATGGATTGCCTCAAGGATCGCTACTTGCACCTGTCCTGTTATGTCCTGTTATGTCACACACAAAGTCAAAAAAGTTTGGATATGCCGATGACCTGGCTCTTGCATGCAGGAGTAAAACCATAGAGGGACCTAATAGTATACTTTCAGAGGACCTATCCGTGCTTGGAAAATACTTCGCCGACTAGAGACTCATCCCAAAAATGAATAAAACAGAAGTACCGTGTTTTCACCTCAATAATAAACAAGCACGTCTAGAGCCGCAAGTGTACGTCAATAACAACTTACCACGTTATAATCCTTACCCAAAATATCTGGGAGTAACAATGGATCGTACACTCTCATATAAAAAACATCTAGAAAACATCGCAGCTAAAATAAACATAAGAAATAGCATAACCCACAAACTCTGTGGTACTGCTTGGAGTGCGAACGCATCCACTCTTAGAATGTCAGCTCTTAGCCATGTTTACTCGTTAGCTGAATACTGCGCCCCAGTTTGGTTAAACAGCTGTCACGCAAAGAAGATCGATATCAAACTCAAGGAGACCATGAGAATAATTAGAGGTTGTTTAAAAAGTACACCTCTACCCGGCTCCCGGTTTTAAGCCATATTACACCTCCCACCATCTGGAGACAGGAAAGTCTGGTAAGAGAATATAATAAAATAATATCGAATCCCCATCTTCCAGTACACAATGATTTGCCTGATGCTGGCCTGTCGAGATTGAAGTCGAGATCTCTTCAACTACTGCTAACAGAACGACTTATAGCAGAAGATTTCAAGCGAAATGATAGATGGAGAGAGTATTGGGCAGCGTTGAAACCCTCCCAAGCGGCCCATATCATTGATCCTGCCTTACCCTTACCAGGAATGGAGCTGCCTCGCCATGAGTGGAAGACACTTTTTAAAGCAACTGACTCCGCGTTAGACTGAATCAATGGTCTCGATTTTAAAATTAATAATCCATGTTAGCCATACTCTAAATAAATAAATCGTCAGTCGCTGCCGGACAACTTTGAGCGCACTTCGTTCATTTAGAGTAATAAATTATTACTATTACAAACCGAAGTACAAATAAATAATAAGGTATAAATTTATAAAAAACCGATGCCCACTTGCCGTTTTAAACGTCTTCCCTGAAACCACAAACTGAATAAAACCGGATAAATATTTCTAATATCAGATGTGTTTCCACAGTAATTTCCGCTAACCGAGAGAAAAGAAATGTGCTTATATTCAGACAGTGAACGTTATACATTTACTGATGTCTGGTTGACTTATAGTACCGAAAAGTCGCGGAAAAATTGATTCCAAAAGTGATTACCAATGAACAAAAAGTCAAATGAGTGACAATTTGTCGGCAGTGGAAAAGGCAACTGCAACACAATCCGCAGATTTTAAACAATGTGGTTACATGTGACAAGAATTAGTTTTAGCATTATGACCCTGAATTAAAGTTTAAAAGTATGCAATGGAAGCACAAAGGCAGTCCTAGACCGCAGAAGGCAAAAACTGTGAAAAGTTCCGGTAAAGTAATGCACTTAATTTTTTGATAAATGGAGCGTTATTTATGATTTTTTTAAAATGTTAAAATAATAAGATTAATACAAGAATATACAATAACAATGTTAACACCATCATTAATAATAATATGGAATCGGAAACATTTACAACGCAAAACTGTCTAAGATAAGGACGCAGTTTAAGCCTAACGCTTTTCGTAACATATCTGGATGAAATAATAAAGCAATGAACAACAAAAAGTAGTTATTTTAATGTTGGACACCTACAACTACAAAGAGTAGACATCTCGTAGGGAGCTTTCGCAAATGATGTCATAATCGCTAAAAGTGAAAAATAACTTCAAAAGAACTTAGAAATATAGAACACAGAGCTGAAAAACTGCAGAATGCGAAAGAGTAGAAGTAAAACAAAAGTGATGACGAAAGAAGATGCCCCAAAAAACATAAATATAGGAATCGACGGTGTAAACATAGAGCAAGTGAAGACTTTCCAATAGATGTTTATCAGCAGCGAGGAAGTCCGGAATTTATAAGCGAACCACTATCACTATAAAACACACTCGCTTTACCTACATTTATCAGTAAACGACATATGGGTCCAACGGACGCGGTTGGTAAATCGCGAAAGTATTTTTATACTGCCAAAACCATTCCTTCTAAAACAATATTTTGTCGAAATTTTAAAGCTATAACTCGTACTTAAAAAGTCTATCAATACCAGTAAATAGCCCAACATAAGTACGATAAAACAATGGTTAGAAATCGTTTCAGGTCTATTGGACCCGCTCGGTAGTCCTACAGTTAATTGAAATATGATGAGGCGAGGCGAAATCTAGCACTCTGATAAGTGAGAGGTAAAGTGACTTACATAAATGAAGCGCCCTGATACGTAAGAGGCGAGAAGAGAGGTTAATCAAGCACCCCAAGGTGGCACTACGTATACGACGTTGTTGTTGGGTTAAGCTAAAAGTAATTTATTCACCACCAATTTACATTTCTACAAGTGACATTTTCCCAGTTATTCAAAATTTGTAAAATTAATAAAGTTTTCTAAGACTAATTTTGATTATTTACAAGGGAAATGTATTTTTTATTGCACGCGTATTGCAGAATCGTATGAATAGGTTCTCCATGCGAGAAATCGAAATGGAGAATTCAAATCTCTGATGAAATATACGAGTTCCTATTTAAGATTACAAAGTTACCCCCACTTTATCTACATTGTGGGAGAGAGGGGGGCTAATTCTAGCACTAATGTATTTCTTCCATTGAATTATTAAATTTTAAATCAGGGCATTTTTTCGTTTCGAGTTTCGAGATTAACCCATTAACTTCCAAATTTTATTATCGACATTTTTTGTAAATTTAAATTAAAAATAGGATTATATTAAAGGTAATAGGTCAATTTATTCGTTGGCAAATAAATATATTTTTCAAAAACAAAATTTAAGTCCCATTTGGGACCCATGGCACTTGCCGTTACAAAAATTTAAAAAAAACTGAACCGACGTTTCAAACTAAAGAAAAATATTTATAATTTATGCCAATTAGGAAAACATTCCATATGCAGTCCAATATTGCATTTTTTACATTGTTTGCGAACGTTTGTGTCACATATGGCACATTTTCTTTGTTTTCCATCAATCGTTCGCTCCAAAACATGTCCAATGGGATCAAATCTAACCTCGTCAGGCACGCGGCTTTTCTTCACCTTACTAGAACTTGGTCTTCCGGCAAATTTAGGATCGGATAATGATTCTTTCTTCAGATAAGTTCTGGCAATAATGCGTTTAAAATCTAATAATGGGATGCTTCCATTTACTGCAGTATAAAGAGCATGGGCGTTAACAACCGCAACGTCAATCGTATTTGTGAAAAGAGGGAAGTACCATTTCTTACCTCTAAATTTGATTCGATACTTTTGCACATTCCAGTCTAACTTGTCGACCCCTCCCATATGTTTATTGTACTGTCCGGCAATGTTTGGTCTATCGTCATGGCATTCTTTTTTTCTTTCGTACAATATCTTTTCACTTTTTCTATAGGTTACAATCTCAAGTAATTCGATAGCATTTTAACACAGCTATTGTCATTCCAAATCAACGCAAATATTTTATTTTTTTCATCATAACGATAATCATATGCCCCGCGTTCCTCTTTTTTTATGATATTATCAGATTTCAAAGGACACTTGTTCATTCTATTATAGCGTACTGTTCCAGCCGCCTTTATATTTAGTTCTCTTAACTTCAACAATAAATAAGAGCTGGTGAAAAAGCTATCGAAAAATATTTCATATTCTGACGGATATTGCAAAAAAGAGGTCATCTTCATTATCACAGAAGCTCCACCACCACTTACAAGTTGTACATCTTGGCTCTTTCCTTTATAAATATCCATATGAAAACAATAGCCAGATCAACATTCAGAGCAGTGGAATGGATTTCTAGTTGTCCAGGAACGTCTTGTGGAACAGTTTTTGGCAAGAATTTACCATTTGATTTTAATGTAGATGCTTGATCTTGATCATCATTCTGAGCGCTGGAATGGATTTCTAGTCGTCCAGGAACGTCTTGTGGAATAGTGTCTTCTAAAATATCATCGTCAAATTCTTCGCAATCTGATATAACATCGATATTATCGGGCGGCAGTTCGACTATATCAATGACTTCTTGTTCCAGATCAGCAAAAAATGCATCATCTTCCAATATTTCTTCAAGTTCTGCGATAGTAAGGAATTTTCTAGAACCCATATTGAATTGGAAACAAAAAAAAAGCAACTGTGAATAAAACTAACATAACGCTCTCCATATGATTTTTTTTACATAGTAAATTCCATGATCCCCAAATGGGGATCAAGGTGTTTTGTACTATATTTTTTATAATAAATATTATATTTGCTCACCTGTTATTCTAATATCAACTAAAGGAATGTATTATTACTTGAATTCACAAAACTGGCACAAAATTAATCAAATAAGCACAAAAAATATTATTAGAAATAATGTAAATATTCGACCAACAACTTTTGTGTATAGGTTATAAAATAACGCGCATAACATGCATACAGGGTTACCATCACAAAATATAAATTTTTTCTAGAAAGTACAGAGTATTCATGTTGAGTTAGTATACATTACACTAAAGATAATAACATTTTAAAATATGTTAAAAAATAAAATTCGCGAATCCCCATTTGGGGATCAGGGAAGCTAATGGGTTAATAAAACACCCGATATATTTAAAAAGGTGTATGTATTCCGAAAATTAATTCGTTACACCTTGTACATCAACAAGAAAAATTAAATACTATATGTTGTAGGTAATGAGGGTCACAGCACAAGCAAATTATAATTTTATATGTGATCCATTATGCACAGGAACCGACTATTTGAGTATAAAGGTACAATAAAGAAAATGTAAATGTTTGGTTTAAATCTGTATAATCTTAGTTTTGTTTTATCGTAGATTCTCGAATATCATTGGCTATATCTATTTATCAAATTTATTGATTTTGGCGACACCGTAAGTATTAAAAAATATTACTTAATCGATCCAAATTGGTGGAGGCGATGGCTTAAATCTGAAACAGAGAGAAACAAGGAAAATCCACAATATTAATTAACCCTCTGTCTACCAAAAGTGATTTTATTTTGTGTTTATTTAAAGATTTCGCGCTTGAGAACTTTGTGATTACATGACTTTATAGCTTATGATATACTTTGTTGAGTTTTAGTTGATATTAACCCTTAACCGCCGTAGAACAATTGTTGTCGCGTACTAGCCGTAGTGCGGTGACCGCGAAATATTCCATTCCGAGAAAATTCCTAATATAATTTTTTCTACTATTTTAAATTTTCAATAGATTAAATAGGACGCCAATAACAAGGAAAAATATAAATGCACAGTTAAAAGATATTCTCATTTTGTTATTCATCAAAATATGAAGGCTTGTACTAATTATTGGAGTATGTGTACTAATATAACAGAAATGCTTATCTCATGAAGCAAATGACTTTAGCAATAAATCTTATTTAAATTCTTAAAGAAGAATAATATATTTATTTAACTAAAAAATAAAACGGCAAAAAAAATTTTGGTGTTGTAAAAATTGCGAGAGCTAGACATTTCACAAATTATGTTTACAATTTTTGCACAGTTTTGAAGCACATTCCAGGCAAGTCGGTTTATGGCATGATATACACAATTAAAAAGTCTTTCTTTTAATCTTCGAGGAACAGGTATAGCATGTCTTCGGGAATTTCCTCAGAAATACCTAAAATTCTTCGTATGGTGGCACGCAATTCACGTTTCAGATGACCGTTTCTTGATCTTCTTTCAAGGTAAGAGCGTACTAAACCTTCTGCAAGCTGTTTTAAGAAATCTGTCTTATTTATCTTAGAACAATCCTTAAATGACTGACGCAGAAGGTGAGCATTTACACCTCTTATATTCAGCAGACGAAAAAAAGAACCAACGGCCATCCTTGTGTGCGGCGACTTGTTGAAAGCTTAGCACACTTTTCATCAAGCGCGTCGACACCTCCCTTGGTTATATCGTAAAACGATATTATTTCTGGTTTGCCCGTCTTCTTATCAGTGGCCTTCGAATGGTGTATTGTAGAAATAAGTATAACGGCCTTATTTTTTTTGCACATTAGAAATTAGTGTCGTGTTTTGAGTAAAACCATATAAAGTTGATCCAAGAGTTCGATTTATATTTGGCAAAAAGAGTTGGAGAATTTCTCTTTTATTTTTTTTTATCGTTCCCACATATATCAGGCCTCTTTTTCCCAGTTTTTCCGCTAATTCTACTGACGAAAGCCAGTTGTCGGCAGTTACGTTGCGATTGATTCTCTGAATTGGTTAAATTAGTCTGATAATAGACTGCGTAGTAGGTTTTGAGTATTTTTTCTCTTCATCTATAAGACCAATTCCATCAGAAGCATTTCCGCAATCAAGGTAACCATTATAGAAGTAATGGTTTCGTGCATCAGTTAGGCACATTATCTTCAGACCATATTTACTAGGTTTATTTGGTATATACATTTTGTACTTGCATTTGCCTCTAAACGAAACCAGCACATCGTCGATACACATAGTTGCGCCAGGAGAATATAAATTTTGTGAGCTTGTGATAAATTTATTAAAAATTTCTAAAATCGGTGCCAATGCGTCTCTCTGATATCTCAGGGCTCTATCCTCAGGATTATCAGAACGCAAAGCAATAAGCAAGGTCGAAAATCTATTTCGCACCCAGTACCATCGGTAGCAAAGATCCGTTCAATTTTTTCATGATTCGAAATAAAAAAGGCGGTATAAAATAATAAGCCCAAAAAAAGCGCGTAGCTCGGTCATGTCTAAATCCTGAAGTTCAGACCTTTGTTCATTTTTATACTTGACTCTCAAACACTGTAACTTTATATTGGTCCACCGCAGCACAACTTGCAGTATATCTTCCGAAAATAACATGTTCCAAGAAGGAACTGGATCAGCTTTGTCACCCAAATTTTCCGATGGGCGTATAACAGGAAGTTGCATTACAATATTATGTTTTTGTGTTCTGGTTCGAGATATAAAACTTTCTGATGACCATTTGTAGCGATTCTTGCCATAGAAATTTGTTGAGTTGTTAGCTGATGCTGTGCTACTTTCTTCTCGTTCACTCTGCATCTCCTCGATACGTTAAGCCTCATCTTCACTATCTGCCTCTGCTTCCGAAGCTGAGTCATGATCACTTACTTCGTAATAATCTTCATCGACTCTTTCCTCATCACTATTTTCACCATCTGCTTCATTAGACCAATTTAGCAAAGTATTTTCAAATTCTGGATTACCGTAATGAACCCTTTTTGATGAAGTAGGAAAGTTGCCCATAGTCAAAAATCACACAAAATAAACGTAAGCAAAATTAAAATAGTTACACTAATGCCGTCGTCCGGTCACTGTGACCGCGTCGAAATTTTAATCTCACTCTTGTAAGAAATAAGTTCACCAATCAAGTTCAACGTTTACATGTAAACTCACGATCGAGTGATTTGAAGGTACTGAGACGCATATTGCGGTATATTAAAGCGGAGGCAATTTCCAAGAAAATAAAATTTCCCAGCGGTCTGTGTGACCGCACTACGGTGGTTAAGGGTTAATTTCTTCATTAATTATTTGTTTCAATATAAATATTCTACCGGGAACTACCATTAGAGTCCATCGGACCTATAGAGATTTCGTATATAAGTGAACGATAATTAGGGGCTTCCCCAGTATATGTATATTACGCAAAGGCAGGGACTTCCCCAAATTAGCTCCTAAGCTGTTCACTGTTCAGTAAGGTTTCAGCTATTGTGAAGGGTGCTCGTATACATATTGTATCTCGTGAAAAATTTGTGGATTTTGCTTAGTTACTGCTTTTTATTGTTGAATCTGGTAAATTTACAGTTTATAGTTTAGCTTATTTAATTGATAATCGTTCCTCATAAGATCAAAAAATATAAAGAAAATTGATAAAAGACGACCTTTGAAACCTTAGGAATTGCAAGCAATTATAAATGAGATGAGCGACATTGAATATCACAGTGATGATAGTGAACATGTTCCATCCGATGACGATGGGGAAATCGACATAATTGAAGGTATGACATACAATGAAGGAATTTCCGAGTCAGGTGATGAAGACAATTCAGAATCAGAAAACAATTCTAGCGATTCCAAGGCCAATAATGGAGATTCTGATGATCAACCAAACGCTAACGGATAAACTTTTCTTTCAAAAAATTAAGAAGTGTGGCATGAAACTCCTCTCAATTTGACACAAGGTCGATTAGGGCGGCAAAATGTCAGGACCTACAAGATGTGCTATCCGAGAAGTTGATAGTATATCCTTTGCGTTTTTGATTTGCTTCAGAAAAATAGTCATGGCAGTTATTGTGAAATGGACAAATGTAGAAATACTGTATTTGGAAATAGGTGGAAACAAGTAAATGAAAACCAACTAAAAAAATTTATGGGTGTCCTAATACTTACAGCAGTATATAAATCAAAAACGAGGAAATATCTCAGTTATGGAGTAAGAAGAATGGACATCACATTTTCAACGATATTATGAGCCGCACTAGGTTTCAAAATATACTTCGAGTAATAAGATTTGATAATGCAGCTAAAAGCTCTTCTGACAAACTTTAACCAATTCGTGAGTGTTTCGAACTCTGGAATGACTATCTTCAAGATGGATATTATTACTAACCGCGGCTTTGCCGGTTATTGGGTGTGGTTGCCGTGTGCTAATAATAATGAAATTATTCTAAGATAAATAATTAGTGGTCCTGGTGAAGTTTCATCAACGGTCCAGGACGTGCGTGATAATGGTTAGTTAAATAAATATATTACATCTTACTTACTAAATAAAACACAGGAGCGTTGTCCTTAAAGTCAGTATTTATTTGTACATAAGAAAGAAATTGAACTTGATATATTTAAAAGTAATAAACAAAAGTAATATATACACGAGGAGCGGTAAATAAGTAATTGAAAATTAACACAAAATACACTGAAAACGAACGTTAAATTTAGCAGTAAATTAAACGTTAATTAATTACGATTAATATAAAATAATCTCTGTATCGGACAATACAGAGTTACCTTTGAGTGGCGAAGATGGTCGGCCACGTGGTCTGCGAAGATATATTTGGTCAAGTATATGTAGAGCGATGTCTTCTAATTGCAGAGATGTAAAGGCACATGCATCGTGGCCAGCACTTGAACAGCACGGCGGGTAAGATGTGTATCTTACGAGGGTTCTAACGAGAAGCAGACTGATAGTTTGTGTCGATAGAACACTGGTTTAGAAAGAGGTCTGTTTTATGACTTAAGTCGAAGAGAGGATCGATATCTTGACTAATAATATAAGAAGCGCGACCTGAAGAGGTGTTCTATCGATGGCATAAATATTATTATAATATCCCCTGTGAAACAAGCTTTCAAATGATATAAAACACCAAAGGAGATTTACGTAATTAAATTAAAACAATTTAATGAAATGTATATAGAAATTCCACAGTGACCGACGGGTCAGGTAGAAGACCAAGGGTCTCCTGGTTAAGAATATAACATAAGAAATGCTTTCTCTTTACACACGAATATGTACAGAAAAAATGTCTTAAGTTAAATATTTTAAATCGAGATATTTAAAGAAGAAATATGATTTTAAAATAAATTAAAATATTCTTATATGCGAAGCGTAACAATATATTCCAAGCTAGTGCATCACTGTAGATAAGCAATTGGGAGCCTTTAGAGCAAAATGTTTTTTTCGACAATATATATCGTCAAAGTCAAGTAGATATGGTATCAAATTTTGGGCAATTTGTGACAGCATCACATCCTATGCATGGAAATTAGATCAAAATTAAATCAAGGTCAGAATGTAGTGAAAAAATTAGTAATAGATATAGAAGAATCTGAAAGTAATATATCATGCGACAATTTTTTTACGTCCTATTCACTTTCTAACTACATTGGGACCATTCGTAAAAATAAGTCAGATTTGTCCACCTTACAAATCCCAAGAATCGAGAAATCTTGTCGACATTATTTCGCTTTCAAAATAATAAAATGATACTTTCATAATGTTCAAAGAAGGAAAAAGTAGTTACATTACCTAGTACAGTACAAGTTAGTGGTACGAAAAGAAAGCCAGAAGTAATCCTAGATTATAACAAAACTAAAGGTGGTGTATATATTATGGATAAAATGGCTAGAAGTTATTGTGAAATGAATGGCAAGCAGATGGCCATTAACTATTTTTTATAATATGATATATATTAGCATTATGAATGCATTAATAGTGTGGCTGTCTCTCAACAGAAACTGTAGTAAAAGTTACGCAAGAGAAGGAATTTTGTTATAGAGTTTGGCAAACAACTGTCTCAGTACCATGAAAATCTAGAACCAGCTGAAATATCTACAAGTAGGGAAAGTGAACCGCCATGGCAACAGGGTCGATGCAGCATCTGCACATTTAGAGACAGAAAAACTAGAACTACTTGTAATAAGTGTAAAAAGCAGGTATGCGGAGAACATTCCATAATATTATGTACTAAGTGTGTTGAATAAAATTAATAAATAACCAAAGAATAGCAAAAATAAGTTTGAACATAAAGAAAATCACCGTAATTCCTATACGGTAGTTACAGCTAGTTTTTTTTTTCAGTAGACAGAGGGTTAATAATCTCTAAATATGTTGCCGAAATACGTATTTAGACTATTGATTTATATTGTGCTTAGGAATTGTTTCTGTTTCTATCTATTATTTGATTGCATAGTTAATTGACGAAGGAGATACTTGTTGAAACTTCATTATAACGCTAAGAAATAAGTTATTAAACTTCTAGTTTCAAAAATTCTTTTATTGTAAATCACTACAATATTGTTTCGCCATACAATGGCTTCATCAGGTGGATGAATACTGAATATGTACAATGCAAGATAGAATATTTATGTGAAAATTATTGGGGAATGGTGGTAGAAAAATTTTTTACAATCTTAAATTTAGTAGAGGGGAGTTGTATAAATCTAGTTGGTCATTTAAAGCTAATCCTAAACTATCGTATCTATTAATTTCTAAATTTTCTAACAGGTTAAGTTTTTTACTTTTTCCTTGAATGTGTAAAATTTTGAAATCTATATTAAATCTATGATTAATTTCTAAACATGATTTGCGAAAGTTTAATCTGTTTTCTTTTATTTATGGCTTCTCTCGTGTTCTTTCATCCTAATTTTGAATGTCGTCCCTGTTTGTCCTATGTATACCTTATTGCAATCTTCGAATGTTAACTTATATACACCAGAGTTTGATTCTTTGTCTATTTTATCTTTGTTATTTTTAATAATGTTCTGTATATATAGTATTGTCTGTTTTAAATGATATATGTTCGTTATTAATTTTTTTAATGAACCGTTAAAGCAAATTAATATGTCACCGACTTACCTAATCCAATATACACAATTACCAAACAAGGGATGTGTAGTAATTTTAGTTTCTAAATTATTCATAAAAAATGGGGAACCCACTAAGCCCCTTATTATCAGAAATGTTTATAAATAATTTAGAAACTAAAATTAGTACACATCCCTTGTTTGGTAATTGTGTATATTGGATTAGGTATGTCGATGACATATTAATTTGCCTTAACGGTTCAGATAGACAATTAAAAACTTTACATACATATATCAACACTATTCACCCCAAAATAAATTTTACTATAGAAACAGAAATAAATAAAAGCTTTAATTTTCTAGATTTAACCATATCACACAAAACTACTAAACATGAGTTCGCTATATACCATAAACCAACACATACAGATACCACAATACACGCTAATTCTTTTCATCCTATAATCTATAATCAATGGTATATAGATTAATTCATGTACCTATGAGTAAAAGTAATTTCGACCTTGAACTAAATAGAATATATACAATAGTATTAAACAATGGTTACTATATAAATATTATCAATAACATCCTGAATAGCCAACAGAAATCTAAAACCCTTTCCTCAGTTTACCCAAAATTAAAACACAAGATAATTAATTCCTACAATTCAATCACTTACGAAAAATTTTGGAAAAAATTGGTACTTTCATTAAAAAAGTTAATAACGAACATATATCATTTAAAACAGACAATACTATACAGAACATTATTAAATATAACAAAGATAAAATAGACAAAGAATCAAACTCTGGTGTATATAAGTTAACATCCGAAGATTGCAATAGGGTATACATAGGACAAACAGGGAGGACATTCAAAATTAGGACGAAAGAGCACGAGAGAAGCCATAAAGAAAAGAAAACAGATTCAACTTTCGCAAATCATTGTTTAGGAATTAATCATAGATTTAATATAGATTTAAAAATTTTACACATTCAAAGAAAAAGTAAATAAATTTAACCTATTAGAAAACTTAGAAATTGATAGATACAATAGTTTAGGATTAGCTTTAAATGACCAACTAGATTTAAACATCTCCCCTCTACTAAATTTAAGATTGTAAAAAATTTTTCCACCACCATTCCCCAATAATTTTCACATAAATATTCTAGCTTGCATTGTACATATTCAGTATTCATCCACCTGATGAAGCCATTGTATGGCGAAACAATATTGTAGTGATTTACAATAAAAGAATTTTTGAAACTAGAAGTTTAATTACTTATTTCTTAGCGTTATTTGATTGCTATCAAAAATTATGTGGTAAAGGTTACGCAAGAAATTGTAATACAAGGGTTGTCTTTTATATTTTGCATATAGAGCTGGAATAAAACAGTAGATTTTTGCACTTTTGCATACGCTCGAACCAACTCGGACAGCTGTTATTCCACTTATTTGTTGGTACAGTCAAAATTTCGTTTCTGAAGGCAACGATTACTCCTTCTGACTACTGGAACCTTTGACCACGCAATCCGTTTTTGATTTTCGGAAAAAGTAAAGAAGCCGTGTGCACTTAGGTCGTGACTGTACGGAGGATGGTCTAGCAGTTCGACGCTTTGTTTCGTTAAAAATTCAATTGTCTTTCGAACTGTGTGCGAAGTTGCATTGCCTTGGTGGAGGATGATTGGTCATTGTGGGTTGGTTCTTCGGAGCCCAGGGATGACTTGCGGCAAACAAATTTTTATATACCAATCGGCAGTAACATTTCTTTGATCTTGTAGAGAAATTGTTGCTACATGACCTGCTTTCGAGGCAAATGTTGCGACCATTTTTGGAGACACTTTTCTTCACCTTGGAACACCTAAACAGACGACTGGCGGTTATTTTCTAGCTCCTATGAGTAAATCTAAGATTTATCACCACTCACGATTTTGTAATGTTTTTAGAGTTTTCTGCGTTCAAGCGGTATAGAGTTTTCTTTAGACCAATTCACCCTAGCTGTTTTCTATTCTTCGGCCGACAGATGGAAAACTAATTTTTTTGGCACACATTCTTCATGTAACATTTTTAGAATTGAAGTCTATGAAATCCCCAATAATTCCTCAATTTCGTGATATGCCACATGTCCATCTTCGTTAATCAGTTTGCGCACAGTATCAACGGCAGCGACTGCCGTTTTTTGGTGTACCTGCTCTTGGATTGTAGCTGAGACTAATCCGTCCACGTTTGAATTCTCGATACCAACGAACAATTGGTGACTGAAAATGTGGTGCTTCATTATCGAAATCAAATTAGAAAATTATAAAAAATTATTGCGCGAAAATTTTCACGGTTTAATTCTATTTTTCGACTAACTTGTCAACTTTGACAGTTCGTTGCGGCTACAACACTACACTTATCGCACTGAAACTTTTGATTTAGGCTAACTAAAGATGTCCCAGTATGCAAGACATAAAAGACATCCCTCGTCTTATTGAGCTGAATAAATAAAGATAGATAAATTTAGAATTAAATCATATTCCAACAACATGTCGGAAATTTTGTTTATAATTTAAATGCATACAAAAGCATTCGTTTTAATAAGTGGAAGGCTTTTGACCAATGTAATCAGTGGTTTTTTGTGCGAGTATTATATTCATGAAGGATATTCCTTAACTGGTACCGCGCTGCTATCAGGGTTGGCAACAGCAGAATAATCACTTTGTACTAAAAGTTCCAATAAAATCAACTAGAATTCTGCTGAAGTGGGAGTGAGAGTACTTGAAATAAAAATTCAATGAAACCCAATACATAAATAATAAATAATACTAAATTATGCAAAAAAAAATACGTTTTTCTTAATACTGTCATAAAGTGGAATTCTTAAGTTTCTGAATAGGTAGCTTGGTATATTATAGGTAACTAATTAAAAATATTTTCAATACCATTCATTTCCAAATCCAAAGTTTTCATAGTTTTTAAGTTTTTTAAAATATTTTGGAGAATATTATGGCAACAGTTATTTTCATATTGTGAAGGTTGCGTACATAGGGTACACAATCTTCACAGATACTACCCTGATCCCTTTTTTCTTTGAATTGAAGTTAATTTTGACTACTTTACATATTGCAATGGATTGTGATGTTAATAGCTTAATTAAATTGAGTTCACAATCCACAGTAGCTTTTCCGGTCTAACTCAGTTGGGTCGCCTTCCTTGAGCTCCTCGATCTGTAGGGCTACCCTCGTAGGGTACGTCGTGCCAAAAATTAAAACGAAGGAAATTAGGAATTGAAACAACAAATTACCCCTTACAATTTTAATCCCTCATAAAAAAAAGGAAAAAAGAAAAAAAAATCGACTTTACAAAGTATAAAGTCGAACTGATACAAATCTCAGTATTGACGAAACTTTGATACAATATGAATGTAAAAGAGAAAAACCTCAATAAAATGACCACGAGCAAAAATTCAAATTAATTAAATATAAACAAAATTTATCAGATGTCAACAATTACGTTAACCCAACAAATCAAACTTTAAAATAGAAAATTATCTATTTTCGCACGCATCCAAAAATTTTAATCATGCGCAAACACATACATGAAGCAAATAAGTTTTCCCGCCTACTAACGTACTAAAATATTTTATTTGAACAAAAACCACTCTCAAAAAAAAACAATCTGATAACTTTTCTTAATATTTTCTCTGATTACAACAGTTTTACAAATCTAAAATTACTGAATTATTGAGCTCTTCTAAATACTTAAATTATGTTAAGAAAAATATACATACATTAATTAATGTATCCAATTCACTAAAATGAGAGATTTTTTTTCTCAAATAGGTCTATTAAATTAAATATAAATTACAAGTTTAAAGACTCATAATCAAACGAGAATTAATTTAACACATCAAAACACTAATAAAAATACACACCGTAATTATCCAAAATTTAAATTGAATAAAATTAAGTTCTATCCAATTGCAAATAAAACACGACCTATCTGCACAAAAACTACCAAATCTCTAAAACATCAAGATCCTGGAAACAGCATGATACGCCTACCTAACATAAATATAAATCAAAACAGCTACAATATATATATATATATATATATATATATATATATATATATATATATATTATTCTAACTTCCAAATTGGCGCGAACTGCAAACATCCCACAGACCCGTACGTTCTACAGTTGTGGACAAAAATACACATTATAATAAATTTTTATATAAAATATCAACTCTTTATAAATATCCTTCTGAAATAAAATGTACATAAATATATTGTCTTTTATAGTTTCTTTTAATTTCTTTCTTCGGGGAAAAATTCATGTCAATATGTTTATAAGTTGTCATTTGTTTTCTATTTGAATTGCATTTTTTATTTTTATTATTTACTACTATTACAAACGGGGGCTTGTTCTGGATATCGGGATGTGGATGTGCCGCGCTAATAATAATGAAATTATTCTAAGATAAATAAAATAATTAGTGGTGCTGGTGAAGTTTCTTCAAAGGTCCAGGACGTGCGTGATGATTGCTAATTGAAATATATATATAACTTACTTACTAAATAAATAAAACACATAAGCGTTGTCCTTAAAGTTTGTATTTATATTTACATAAGAAAGAAATGAAATTGTTATATTTAAAAGTAATTAAAACAAAAGTAATATATACACGAGGAGCGGTAATTAAGTAACTGAAAATTAACACAAAAATACTCTGAAACGAACGTTTAATTGAGCAGTAAATTAAGGGTTAATTGAATACGATTAATATAAAATAATCTCTGTATCGAACAATTCAGAGTTACCTTTGATTTGCGGCGATGGGCGGACACGTGGTGCGTCGTATACCTGGACAGATATGCAGAGCGATGTTTGGCCGGAGGAACAAGAAATTAATTAGTTTAATTAATATGGATTCACCTAAAAGAATAATATATATAGAACAATACAGGATTACCTTTTAATTGCGGTGAGATGCAGGGGCACGTGGATCATGCCATCGGTACTTGGTCAGTACGGCGGGTGATGTTGCACTTTCGAGCGTTCTAACGAGAAGATCGGACTGATAGTTTTGTATCGAAAGAACACTGATTTTGAAAAAGGTCTGTTTTATGACGTCGATATCTTGAATTCTAATTAATTAAGAAGCGGGACCTGAAGAGGTGTTCTATCGATGGCATAAATATTATTAAAATAACGCTTGTGACATAAGCTTTCTGATGATATGAAACACCATATATAAAAGAAGATGTATATAATTCAATTGAAACAATTTAAAATGAATTGTATCTAGAAATTCCACAGTACGGTTGTTGCCGGGTCAGGTAGAAAACGAAAGGTCTCGGTTAAGATATAACAAAAGAGATGCTTTCTCTTTGGACACGAATACACAGAAAAATGTCTAAGTTAAATATAATGATAGAAATATCATTATTAGAAAATAATTAAAAATATTTTTATATGCCTAGCGTAACACTACGAGTGATGTTTCCAAAGTTCTGGAAATTGTGCTCTAATTAAATTAAACAGAACTCATAGGCAGTGATATCGGTGATAGTCAAGTCTTGATATATTTATGCAGCTATCCAGTGCAATATCGTTCGGTCTGATTCAGGCGTTAGACGCATTATCGTATTATTGTTTGTATAACCATAAAAGACGCGGCTAAATCTGAAAGAGCTATAATTTTCTTTTTCTGGAAAAAGAGTGTAAAAACTTCAGAAATTATTAAACTTCTGCAAGGAGTGTTTGTTGAGTCTGCAGAATCTAAAAGTACTGTATGTATATAGGTGGATCTATCGTTTTAAAAGTGGCAGAACAACCATTAGAAGACGATCCAGTTGTCTCCCTAGCACGATGGTACATGAAAGAAACTGCCGTGGAGAACCTACTGAAAGAGGACAGACGAATGACTATTTCTCAAATTAGTGTACGCCTAGAAAAGGCACAGGGCAAGTTCATGAGATCTTACATGATTGTTTGGGCGTACGCAAGGTTTCAGTCCGCCGAGTGACAAGGCTGTTAGGACCTAAACAGAAACTCAATAGATCTGACACCTGTCGTCAACTTTAAGAGCTCTTAGCCTGCTACGGTGATGAATTTTGGTAACGGATAATATCCAGTGCCGAAACGTGGATTTCTTATTTCAATCCTGATACCAAAAGTCAATCCAAAGGATGACATAAACCTGAAGAAGGGCCTTCACTTAATACGCGTGCAGTTCCGTCTGTTCTTACTGTATTCTGGAATTGCAAATTGATTATTTTTATTGATTATAATTATCTGGCGAAAAGTACTACAATTAACATATAATATTGCTATATTACTTCTCACTTACCTTGATACCTAACTTCAGATCTATCAACGGAGATCTTAAGCTAAAGAAACCAACTAAGTTATAGAGGCGAGCGGGAAGGGGGATCTTACTTTTTATGAGGACGCCACCATGTTTAATATTCTTTAGCCGTCCCAGTGAACATAGATACTGCCGATGGTAAATTGAATAAATCAAAGATATCTACGTGTTTCATATACTTGTATCAATAAAACGACAATATAAACAATAACAATGAAGGATTTATTATAATCCAAAGACAACAAACAATAAGGTATGGTCCACCAGACTGTCAAAATAAAGGTTATATGGCTAACTTGGCTAACCATGTCACAATAAAATATTAAAAATGACATGGAAAAAGATTAGAATTTAAGGAATGCAATCAAAAAAACTATAAATTTAATCAAAGCAAATAATTACATTAAAGTAGTGACAGATTTCTCAATAAACAAAGTACGTTCTGGTCATTAGTAAAAGACTCACCCGGTATAGTGAATGCATGAAATTAATTTAAGTGCAGACTAAAAAGTGACTAATTTGTGAAAGTAAAAATAGATTTATTTCTTTATTTATATTTAAATCAAGTGCTTTGGATAAATTCTATAAATGAGATCATATGACTTAATAAAAAAATAAGGTCAATGTATGAAATGAATTGACCAAAAAATGATTAGCAATTAAATTAGCTAAGATTCTTAATCTAAGACTTGGATAAATAATTTATCAAAGATCTTTAATAAATCTCACATCGAGATGGATACACACTGTATATGCCAAAAATATAGTAATTATAGTACAAAATGAACGGTTCATTGATTTCAGTTATATTATTAAAAAAAAATTATATTACACCAATTACTCCAAAAATTAGGTTTCCACCCCATAGAAATTATTATTATGTACTCACAAAAAAATTCGAATAATGAATCCGTTAAATTCTTTTCACTAAGAAAATTGGCACAAAGCAAATCGATAATTAAAGGTATGACATTCTGACAATTATACATGCAATTTAATGATACTAAATTATATCTAGCGTACAAAAATAGGCAATAATTTTCCCTATAGGAATAGATTGAATAGATTGAGGGGAACAACACCCTAGGTCTATGAATTATACTTATGAACTTATATCAGAAAGAAAAATGTGCTGAACCAATCAGTGTTTTGATACTAATGAAAAAAAAGATTAATTAAACAATTTATATTTTATATATACAATTTATACCCAATTTTACACCAATGTTGGTCCTCAGTAATTAACGTAGTGGTATTACCTAAGCACGTGGTTCTTGAATGAAGAAAAATAACGGCGATCTCGTGGTTCACAGTAATTAATGGGATATTTTCAGCTTATTGGTTTTAAAAATCGGCAGAACGGATTACATCTTCGTTAAATTTTAGTGATACTATGCCCCAAACCAACTTCTCTGTTAGATAAAAAGGAAAGAGAAAAAGATATAAGAAATCAAACTGCCTAATTAAGATAATGATAGCCTCTACAAGATATTCTCGATAATCACTCACCTTGTTTAACGATTTTTGCAGTCTACAAAATAGCGGATTCACCACATGGCCGAAAAATAAATCTTCTCTAATCCGTGAATATACACGGCAAATAACGGTAGGATTAATTCTTCGTTATTTTCACCAGGTTAATTAGAATTTATAAACCGCTATTGCGAAACACTGCTTCATAAAATTCTAATCATTAAGACAATTTATCACCATTAAGTAATGGAACTAATAACTCAGATTTAAACAAGAGCAAAATTGAGGGAGAAACTTACTCTATTCGCATTTTATAACGGAAAGTTGCGACGTCATACGAAAAAAAAACTATTTGAAAGAATTATTCAATTACACTATATTTAATTATTTTCAAGGAGTAAATCGACAGCAAAGAAAACCTACTACCAATTTACAATATCTTTCCTTTTAAATTTCACTATTTAAGACCCACAAATCGCTAATTACTAAATCTTGCTATAACTCAACATAAATACTTATAGATGGCGCGATAAGCAGACACAACAATTAGCTTTCAATACGAAATACCAAATAAATGAAATACTAATTAAGATGATGATGAAGACTGATATCTTCAAAAATTCCGATGAATACTAAATTCCTATTCTCAGTATATTTTTACATTAAACAGCATTGTTTAATTACAATTAAAAAAAAAACTGCTTCGATGATTTACATAAATTCTATACTTGAACCCCTTTGCATTGAATTTACATGTAAATCTATAGCACATGTCCAACTGACCTGATATGTTTACATTCTTACTCAAATAATGACAGCCATTATAATTCAGAATGGCAAAAAAAAAGACTTAGGTATTTATCAAATGACACCTAATTAACCCTCTAATTTAATATGAATTATAGAATACAAAATAAAGTAATTTAAATTTAAGAATTTAGGAGTATGAGTGAGTAGTAATAATTATAGCGGATACTAAAAATATACAAGTGGCGAAATCGACATGTAACAATATTATTCGAACTTATTATCTGGACCACTGCGACAGGCACTTACCAGAAAACGGCCTGGGAAGTTGCATAAGCGTTCGTTCTTCCAACAAAATAATGCAGACCGCACGCCGCAAGAAAAACGAAGGATGTTTTGAACGATCTACGATGGGAATTGCTTCCGTATAGACCTTATTCGCCAAATCTCGCACCGAGTGATTTTAATCTGTTCCCAGATTTTAAAAAGCCTTTACGGTGTGTTCCTTCTGAGAGTTTAACAGACGTAAAATGTACCATAAATAAGTGGATTGAGGAGACACCGAAGAAGTTCTTTGAGGACGGGTTAAAAAAATAACTTATCGTTGGGATAAATGTTTTCTAGTAATATAAAATATTATTAAAAATCTGGTGCTACCTTTGTAAATACCTTTGTACTCGTATTATACAAAACTGGTGGGGTTTTACCCACTCATGTATGTTTCAATTATTCTGATAAATGTTTTCAATTAAATGGCGAATATGTTGAAAAACTACATTGTAATATTGATGAAACTTGACAAAATAAAAAAATTATAACTAAATTCCCAGAACTTTGGAAACATCCCTCGTATTATTTTTTATCAGTACATTATATGTAATTATGTTGTGGTATACTATATGTATTTATTTAAGTTATGTTTCGTCCTGTAATTGGAATTTTTCTGTTGGACATTAAAGAATATTATTATTATTATCTTGTCTCTTTGACAATGATAAAGTATCTTACCGAAACATATGCTAGAAAAATCTAATAAAATAGCCAAACAGCTAATGTCAAGTTATGTCATCTATTCTAATATTCATTCATGTTTCACCAATAACCTACTGCAGAAACAGTTAATAACATATAACCTTAATTTCGTTGTATCGTTCAATATATTGATCTAAATAAAAGAGGTTATTTAATTATAGCACCCTGTACGTTTTCGGTGTACTTTCAAAAGATTTTATTTATATACAAAAAACCTATGAATATATTATTGTTAACATTTTCTTTCATATAATTTTACAAAATATAACTTATAACCAATAAATACGTCCCTAGATGATGCATTCTTGTAATTTGATATATAATTATAATTTGTGTTACAGATATTTTTCGTGATGAGGAAAAAATACAATCAAATTAGTTACCTGCATTTACATCACCACGCTAGCATGTTCTTGGTTTCTTGGGTTTTCATTAGATACTTTCCCGGTACGTATTATAATAACAATAATAGTCAAAAATATTTTTGGTCTTCAAGTTTTAAACTACGTTACCTTTGTAAACAGCTAAATGTTATTAAATCACAAAGCAAATAAAATCGGCAAGAATAACACTATTCTTTTATACAAACCGGATAATTCCAGAGTATCGGTTGTTCTTGAAAGGAAAAGACAACGTATTAAAAATAAAAATATGTAATTATGTAGAATACAAATCCAAAATATTTTGCCCAAATTCCCTCGAAGACGCTAGAAAAAAAATAACAAAAATATTTACAAAGTTTCTATCTCGACACTGCATTTCAAGAAGTTCGTATTACTAGAGTGGACCAATTCGGAGCGAAAGCAGAGGCGTGACTAACGAATTAGTTCACGCATGCGAAACATTATTAGTATCTAGAGATATACTATCACGAACGGTGCTGTTATTATGTTAGATACAAAAAAAAAATGTAAGACGGTTTTTCTAGATTATTAAAAGTTCTCGATGATACGTATAAAAAATAAAATCTAAAATGTATGTAATTAGATGATTAAATAAAAACTTACCGTCTTATGCGTTTTCCGTGACTTGAAAATCTGGAGAAGCGCGATGAAATATTGTTAACATAAGGTGCGTCTCCAATGTTATTTCTCGAAAACGCGTCCTCCGTGAGGAAAATTTGTGCTTGTATAAAGAAAACGATCGCTCCACATCTAGTGATGTGATGTTTGCATAATTAAAATAATCTTTGAAACAACTTAACACATCTGTAGACGAACCTTCACAAATTTGTCTAAGTCTGGCAAAATCTAAATCTTTATCTAAAACACTTTCAAGCTTACTTAAAATACACTCATTTCTTGCGTCTTCTATCGAACATATCTGTGCGTGTGTATCTTTCACAACTAGCACTGCCTGTAACGATAGCGAAGAATTTTGTAGGTTTTCTAATGCTTGCACTATTACGAAGTAATTGTTATGAATAGTTTGTAAATCACTTTTAACCTGACTATTTTGAAATTTTTTCCGACTTTCTTCGATAGCGGCTCTATCTTTCGGAATTAATAATAAAACAACTTTTTTTACATCCTCAAAATATTTATGATAGTAAAATGCCGCTCGTAGCCATGTTCCCCATCGTGTCAGAATCGGCTGTGGTGGCTCAGGGGTATGGGGACACAATTCGTGAAATTTCCGAATACGTTTTGGAGATTTCAGGAATACTGCCTTTGTACTCGATATTAACGCATCTACATTTGGGTAACATTTACGGATCCGTTCTGCTACAAGATGTAGGGCATTGGTTTTTACATGTAATATGTAAAAAGTTACCACACTGTTCCTTAAGAGACCGACCTACAGAAAGCATGGTTGCGGCACCATCTGTCACAAACATTAGGATTTGATCTCTGGAAATTTCAAATTTTTCCAATATACTTAACACCACTTTTGAAATTACTCGCGCAGTACATTCTTCTATTTGTCTGCTGGCTAATAAAATTGAGGATGGCGATTGATTTGGTTCCATTTTACGCACCATAACATTAAGTATAGATCTTTTTTTGCTATCAGTTGTTTCTTCCACACTCAACCACACTTTTTTATTTTTCAGATCAGCCTTAATTTTATTTTCTAAATGTACACGAACAGATTTTAAATAACGTCGTAAGTGGATGCAGCTCGGTAATTCTACATTGCCATATTTTTCAAGAAATGAAATAAACGAATCATTGCGTAACAAAGTAAACGGCAAATTACACACAACCATCATTGTACACAAATCAAATAAGAACACTTCGTATTTTGTATCGGCACCAGCGTCTCTATCTTTATGTCTTGCGCTATGCACGTGGCGTTGCAAATTTGATTTTGTTAAATGGGTTATAAATATATATATATATATATATATTAAAAATAATAGATTTTTATTGGTTTTTGCGACCTTTTATTGAATTTAGATGTTTGTTTGCGACGTTTCGACCTTTATCAATTCAGTCTTTTTCAAGCATCCGGAAACAAGAATCATTACAATGAACATGAGAACTGTGTTTGTTTTGTGTGATATAACAATTGAATTGACCATTTTTAAATTTAACATTATATTAAGAAATGAATTACGGATTAGGTTAGTGTTTTACGTTGAAAACTAAACAACATTAATTTAAAATAGCTTAGAATGGTAGGGGGACATTCATTTGAATAATATCTGTACGAATTAATTGGAGACTTAACAATATTAACAATTTTTAAGTTTAAAATTAGATTAAATATGATTACAAGGTCACAAATACGCAAAAAATCAAACTGCTTTAAAAAAACACCAATTGACACTAAAACATAATTTTGATTTTGAAAACACCAAAGTAATAACACAAAAAAAGAACACAAAAGCTAGAGAGGTCTTAGAAATGATACACATTTTCAAAAATAGAAAAACAATCAACGACCGGAACGAAATCGATGGGCTTTCAAAACTTTATTACCCTCTCATAAAACAATAGAAAAATTAAAAACAACCCCCCCCCCCCCCCCAGCACGCACAAGACAAAAACGGAAAAAAATATCTCCCATTAGAAATAACAATGTTAACTTATACCCCTAAATACGGTCCTGACTACCATGCTCATTCCAAAAAACAGAAATTAGACCCCCGCAAACTAGGGCATTAGTTCACTTACAAAATCCGCACAAGCATGTTCGTTCTAAGAAACCCGGGTGTCGAAACACATGTGGCGTATCCGTGTAGAAAAAACAACAAATGTGAGTTTGGTTTGACTTTTATTTTTCTCTTTACGTATTGTATTGTAATTCAACTTTCCTGTTCATTTTAGCCATTCTTATTTTTATTTTACGTAAGTTTCAATGTTGGATGTTGGCTCGATTTGTAATCATATTTAATCTAATTTTAAACTTAAAAATTGTTAATATTGTTAAGTCTCCAATTAATTCGTACAGATATTATTCAAATGAATGTCCCCCTACCATTCTAAGCTATTTTAAATTAATGTTGTTTAGTTTTCAACGTAAAACACTAACCTAATCCGTAATTCATTTCTTAATATAATGTTAAATTTAAAAATGGTTAATTCAATTGTTATATCACACAAAACAAACACAGTTCTCATGTTCATTGTAATGATTCTTGTTTCCAGATGCTTGAAAAAGACTGAATTGATAAAGGTCGAAACGTCGCAAACAAACATCTAAATTCAATAAAAGGTCGCAAAAACCAATAAAAATCTATTATTTTTAATATTAAAACACGGCCAATAAAATAAAAAAGAAAAAACAAATTTCTTTAAACATTAAATATATATATATATATATATATATATATATATATATATATATATATATAATAACTTCGTGACCTTGGTATGATATGGTAAACCTAATCAGTAGGCGATTAAAGGTCTGTATATTACTTCAAAATATATGTATTTAAAAAACTCTACATGATTCGGCTGTATACGCCTTTATTAAGAGAATACAAAATATGAATTCATATTTTGTATTCTCTTGATAAAGGCGTATACAGCCGAAACATGTAGAGTTTTTTAAATACATATATTTTGAAGTAATATACAGACCTTTAATCGCCTACTGATTAGGTTTACTATATATATATATATATATATATATATATATATATATATATATATATATATATATATATATATATATATATATATTGCACACTAAACATTTTACATGCACCCCATTGTAAGATAAACTAGGATGGTTCTCAATAAACCTACTGACTAACTTTGACGATAGCGCTTTTTTTACTGTAAGCTCCTTCAACATTATTAAATACACAGAATACACTTTCCTGCTGCTATTATACGTGTACACACGATGACCGTGAACAACATACTAAGTAATCGTATGTGCGATGGGGCACGCGGGAACCAATTCGTTAGTCACGCCTCTGCTTTCGCTCCGGATTGGTCCACTCTACATATTACTACTATAACATAACGTTTGTTTTAGTTCCTAAAAATGAAAATGAGAACTGCTTAGGACAAGGTGCGCGAGTACAAAAAATCCTTTATTATTCAAAACTATTTAGGATTTATAAATTAACCAGAACACAAAATGCAGATTTTACCGCCCTCTTTTGTACAATACTTAAAATCACTTAAGACAAGAATAGTAGTAATCTTAGTTGTTAGAGTGCCACTGTTTGCTTATGTCATTTGTTTACTATATCTTGATATTTGGGTTTCATTCGCATTTCAGAGGATTTTTTTATTTTTCATTTTTGTTTAATATATCGTAAATAATACTATACAATGTCAATACAATATACAATTCGTTTTTAGGCTGATGCTATAAAAATTCAGCTGCATATATTGTTTGTTTGTAAAACTATTTAATAACACTCAAAACGATTTTTGCTGATTTCTAAGCGCGACTTGTTTTTCTTTTACTAATTAGAGTGTGTTGAATCCGAAAATCCGAAAATATTGGTAATTGCATATCACGTCAAAATTAAACTGTATACTATACTATGTATGCTCTTTGAAGAATCACTAATGCGGCTAATTAGTTTCTTAAATAAGACCTGTTACGATATAAAGAAAGTATAATAGTATATTACGTAACAGAGTTGTAAGTAACCCATTACGCACGAAATGAAAAAATTTCACGAGTGCGTAATGGGCTTACAACTCCTGTAACGTACTATACTTTTTCTACGCCCACTCATTTTCTTCTATTAAATAAAAGACATCGCAATTATTTAAACTTTATTATAATAGTTGTTAATAACAATTGAACAATTATTGTAAATCGATTGTGCCTTATTTCGTAATGGTGATGAACGGTTATATATAATTGTAGTCCTGCACGGTACATCAGAAGACGAAGATTAATAATTGGTAATCGCCTCCGATATTCGTAATGCGTTGTCATTTTTATTTTTAAGAGATTGATTCACATAGCCTTCCGTCACTGTAGAAGATTGTCAGCCACCAAGTCGCTTTAATGATAGCATATCACCTCCTGCATCAACTAACATAGTGGCTGATGATCTCCTAAAACAATGGCCAGTATATTGCTTTGGTTTCGGCAGTTCAAGATATTCAGCAATTTTACATGGTGTACTACCGATTGTGTTTATCCCCACAACCTGATTCATGCACTTTCCATTTCTGTAATTAAGAAATAAAGGAAGTTCCATTTCAGCAGGACGCAAATTTATGTATTTTTGACATGTGATATAAAACGTTTCTGGTACTACAAATGAACGTCTCGTTTTAGTTTTAGAATCCGGAATATCAATTATCAAGGATTTTCCCGTGTCCTGAATGTGTTCCATTTTTATATTTCTAAGTTCTTGTTTACGGCAAGCCCACTTAATCCAATAATGAGGATAACCTGAAAACAAAAAAACAAAAACTCATTTTTATGTGATGATAACTATACAACATTTTAATTCTTTACCTTTGACAACAAATGTTTATCGTCTGGGGCATCTTTCAGAAACTTATTAATTTGTTCTGTAGAAAGAATTTTCGATTTTTTACTTCTAAATCCATCCGATTTCCGCTTCAGTAGGGCGATTAGTTTTGGATAATCTGCTATGTTAATGTTATTATTAATGTTTAGTGTAGTTCTTAGCATCGAATAAATGGCCCATAGAGAAGATGGCTTCATAGTTTTTGATAATTCTTCAAAATACGCAAGGAAAACATTCTCCGAAAAGGATTTAACGTTATGCTTGTGTCCATAAATTTTTTATAAGTAATTTCGTACCTTTCTTTGGATTTTAGCGGTAACAAATTATGTGTGGCAGCTTGAGCTTTATCTAAAATCTCCGGTGGAGTGCTCATAATTTCATAACTTTCACTACTATCAGACATATTCGTAGATAAAGTTGAGAAAATGTTCGGATACAATAATATTTTGTTAAAGAAATTGACAATATAAATGACATGACATTTATTTCCATAGCAAGTTACATAAGAAAACGTGTCCTATTTTTAAAGAAATTGCATTATGTGCTGCCTACATTTAGGGGCATCCCTCTTTTAATCCAAAATATATCTCGCTAATGCTAAAAGTTTATGTTTTTCAATTGACTAAATTTGTGTAAATAGACCAAATAAAGTTTTACGTAGATAAAAATTTTATTGCAATTTGATTAAACCAAGAAGTTTAAGTTTTCTTCTCAAAACGCACGTGTATGTTATAAGATCTCATTACGTGCATGTTATTGTTAAATGTCATTTACAAGGAATGTTGACAGTGCGATTTTTGACGTTTACAGACATGGGCGTAGAAAAAATTTAATAATTCATTTATCTATTTCAATACAATATTAGTCACGAGTATAGTGCAAGTATTTTCAGAATAATCATTAAAAAATTACAAGAGTATTTGCGAAAGGAACAGTCAGGAAATAAGTTTTCGTTTGTAGCACCTTCCGCTGCGTATTTTGGATTGCCAATTCCTTTGAACACTCCAACAATAGTCGGCCATTATATGAGGATCCCATTTTACGTGGTACCGAGTCTCCATGATTTTGAAATCTTGATGAAATCTCTCGCCTTGTTCATCGCTTACAGAACCTAAATTTTCGGTAAACCTATCAAGATGACTATGAAGGAAATGAAGCTTTATGCTCATGTTTCAACCTAGACTGTGAAATTTTCTAAGCATTGATTGCACTAGATCTTTATAATTGCAAGCTTTTTTGTTTCCAAGAACATTGTTCGACCATCGTGAATGAAGTCCAGGCTTCTTTCTCAGCTTTGTTCATAGAGTTGATGAAATTTGGATATCTCATTAAAGTTCTAATTTGAAGTACATCTAATACCCCATCTTTAATTTTTTTTGTAACTTAGTCGTGGAAACTTTTTACATATGCACTGGAAGCAGTTACCTTGCAAATCTAGAGCTTACATATTGCTTCATAAGACCCAATTTGATATGAGAGGTGTAAGAATTACTTTTGTCTCTTTCGACTAAAGGTTGACTTATAATATTCTTTCCTCCAACATCTAGGGATATTCTGCTAGCCCAATGTTTGTTAATCAAGTGTTGGTTTCTAGCTCCGCTATCTCAGACGCACAAAGATCACGGAAATTTTGTATATCCTCTTAAAAAGTCAAGTAAAAGGTTTAACATTTTGAGATCCACACAGAAGACCCAGTTATGGTCTGTATATTTTAGTAACTTTAAAACCTTGTCAATGTCGTCATGTGTTTCCTTTAATTCAACGGAATATCCAATAGGAATTGATCCTAAAACATTCCCATTGTGTAATAGGATACACTTGAGGCTTCTTCTATAAGTATCGATAAACAAACACCACTCACTTGGGTCATATTGTAGAACGGCCATTTTAGTTAGCAAACCTGGCACATTGTTACAATAAACAAATTCACACTCTTCTTTAAAATATTGCACAAGATCACTTTCCCTGCTACTATAAAAAGTTATCTTCGTACTTTGCTCGAGTAAGTTTTTTTCATTTAATCTTGAAGCTAGCAGTTCTGGTGATTCCTTTGATATGCCCAAATCCCTTACTAAATCATTCAATTCTGCTTGAGCAAAACGTTGTGGTCCATCATTAAAAATTATACCTCCATAGTCACAATTTACATCTGAATTTTGCCCCTCAATAGCGTCTGCCATGCCTTCAGCATACGAGCTTTTCATAAACGTTGACGTAAGGAAACATCTAAAATTGGTCCCTTTTCTGAAGAAAAAAGCAGCCGGTTATAAGGCCCAAAAGCCAAAAGTGTTAACACTGGATCAGATTAAGTTGTTTTTGGAAAACGCTTAGGATGGAAACTATTTACATTGATAAAAACAAAGTGCTCTTATTAAAATTGTTTAATTTACTGTTCGTTTTGTAGATAGTTTTAGTTATGGGAGTATCAGGGTCCATGTGACGTGATGGCTTAACAAAAACAACCATTGATTACATTCAGGACGGCTACTATGTACACATAATTACTGTTCGTGATACAAAAACCTACACAAACCGCACTTTTACCACTACGAACCCAGATTACATAAGACTTTATCGCAAATGTGTTGCCATTCGTCCGAAACATGTCGTCGGCTATTTTTGCGATACGAGCAAGGAAGATGTTATTCAAAAGTTATTGGAGTAGATAGTATAGGGAAAATACCAAGTTTGATAGCAAATTATTTGCCGAACAGTAAGCAATATACAGGCCATTATTTTAGGAGGAGCTCTGCTGCTCTCCTTGATAACAGAGGTGCTACAATATCAGTTCTTAAGTGTCACGGTGGTTGGAGATCTGCCACTGTGTCCAAATCGTATATTGAAGATTCTAAGGAAAATAAAAATAAAATTACTAATTCAATATCCGGTACCTCATCACAACGTATTTAGAATTAAAATAAAAACTGTGTTTCAAATTATAATTCCTGAAAAAATTTAGATTTTACAGCTTGTAGAGTAAATATCAGTAACAATGCGAATTGCACGACTAATATTAATATGTATCCTAAAGATTTATAATAAAAACAAAACATTCTGCTTTACGGATAATAAATAATTAAACATGTGTTCAAATGTTTATTTATTTTAGCGGCCGCTGCTATAGTATTTTGCGGACTGTGTTGCGTTCGCGAATTGGTAACATCGCTGCCGGTTGACCAAAAACAATTTTTATTATTTGTTTCCACAGTTTCTAAATAAAACAACTTCCAAATTTAAAGCATCTAAATTATTACTGAGATTTAAAAGTTTCTTATCTACTTTAATAATTTAAGAAACTTAAATTTTTATGATTTATCATGGCCATGCAATTTACCAATCTAAAGTATACCGATATGTTATTGGCATACGTAATATCGCATACGATGTCATTCATAAAGTAATTAAAGAAGAATTGCTACATCTATACAATAAGATGGCAGTTCAAGGTCTCTTACATGACCATGAAATGGGCTCGGGTTTTTGTCGGTTAGTTAATTGGCAAAGATTTAAACTTTGGCAACGTTATTTTGTTTACTGAATAAGCCTGTTTTACAAGAAGATAGGTAACTTATTTCCATGCCAAACACGCTTAGGCAGTTGAAAATCCACATGCAACCAAGATAAAACATTTTCAACACGTATTTAAAATTAACGTATGGACTGGAATAATTGGTAATTTTATTGTTGATCCTGTCATTCCACCACAAAAATTAACGCAAGACATTTATTTGCAAAATCTACAAAATACGTTGCCAGATTTGATAAAGGACTTGCCTATACAACTTCGGACAGATATGTGGTTTACACATGATGGAACTCCACCACATGTTTCATTAAATGTTCAAAATTAGTTAAATTAACAGTGCCCAAATAAATAAATAGTTAAGAGGTAAAGTTAAGAGGTATAAATTAGCCACCACGTTCACCAGACCTAACACCAATGTTTTATTTTTTATGGGGACATCTTAAGTTCGCGGTTTACACGTTACCTGTAGATAATCAAGAACAACTGTGACAACGTATTCAAAAGACAATAAATAATGCCAAAGATTGTGGAGAAGTTATGCAGAAAGTGCATTTTAATTTTCTTCGTCTCGTAAATTTTTTTATGCGTGTAAATAGTGAGCACTTTCAACAACTTCTATGACATTTTTATTACTTTCTAATGTTTTAGTAACATAATTTGTCTGTTAGTTGTTACTTCGAATTAATAAAATACAAATTTCACAAAAACCATGACAGTAATCACGGCTTACAAAGAGTACTTTTTCTGTAGTGAATAAGTTGCACAATCTAAATTTTATTCTTAACCCCTCTTATTCCATTGGTGTAGAAATGCGAACAGGGCAATTATTAGAAAACCCAATTCCTGTGCCTATGGAATCATGTTACTTAAAATTACGATATGGGTTTTTCTGTCTCTTAAAACTATGTCAACGTACCAAATTTTAGAAAAATGGCTCGAGGCGATTTATAAAAGCAAAGTTTTCGGACAAATACATTCCACATTTTTTGATTGTCGCCTGAACTTATAAATAAGAAAGCCTTATTAGACCTTACTTATGATGCTTCGAAAATGGACAAAAGAAATTTAAATTTATACAAAGAATTAAAGAAAGATTACAATGCTCTTCTTTTAAAAACAAGACAGAAATATTATTCTGATAGGTTAAGAAATTCCAGAAACAAATCTAGAGAAATCTGTAATATAATAAATACCGAATTAAATAGATACCATAAACCGACACTTCAAACATAAATATATCGCCGAACGACTTCAAGCATTCCTTTGCGAATATGGTCACAGTTCCATAAGAACCTTCTTGCTACGACTGTTTCTTCTTATGATCTACTAAAAAACAAATCTATTAACAACAGAAATTCGTTCTTTCTTGCACCAGTTACTGCAAAATCATTGAAATTACGAGATCTCTGAAGTCTAAACCCTGTAGGGATATTTATGGTATGAATGTCGTACTGTTGCAGGATATTATTGTTGATGTGGCACCAGTTCTTTCATATAATGAACAGTTCTTTTAACGTTGGTACTTATCCTGAGTGTTTGAGGATTTCCAAAATTATACCTATTTTTAAAAATGGAGATCGGAACAATATTGCAAACTATCGTCCCATAGCAATTGTTCCTGTGATGGCAAAGATTTTTGAAAAACTCTTATTCAATAGGATTATTGATTATTTTAATAGGAATAACTTTCTATCCGTAGAACAATATGGTTTTCGACCAGGTTTATCGACGACTGATGCTGTTCTTCAGATGTTTACATTTTGTTGATGACGCTTTTAAACATTGTTGCTCTGTGGAGGGACTCTTCTGCGATCTTTCTAAGGCGATTGCGTATATCATGAGCTCCTATTGCGGAAGCTTGAATATTACTGTTTTTGTGGGAACGCCTTGGAATTCTTAAAGTCTTACTTGTCTGATCGTAGTCAACAGGTTTTCTTCAGTTTATCTGTTAGCGGGGAGAATTGTGTCAAACATGGCGTCCCTCAGGCTTTCATACTGGGGCCCTTGTTGTTCATAATTTACATTAATGATTTGCCATGTAATATTAGCGCTGAGACTGTATTATTTGCGGACGATACTACTTTTTTAGTAAAAAAGAATATAAATAGTGCCGGACCCGGACTTGCTGATGTTCAGCAGCAGTGCAGTACGTGGTTTGCTGCAAATAGATTATTTCTAAATTCTAACAAAACGAGTAGCATATTTGTCACAAATAGACATACCACACCCTGGACAAATATTAAATTCCTAGGGACGCATCTGGGTTCGGGTTTGGACTGGAAATATCATATTGGAAAATTAAGCTTGAAATTATCTAGAATCATTTATGCCTTAGGCAAACTTACTTACGCAGCAGGGGTTGAATCAGCCACTATAGCTTACCATTCACTTTTTCATTCACATATTGCTGTGAATTGTGATGTTTACTGCTTAATTTAATTGAGTTCACAATCCACGATAGCAGTTCCGAACTAGACTCAGTTGGGTCGCCTTCCTTGAGCTCTCTATCTTCAGGGCTTATCCTCACAGATATGTGGTATGGAAGTAAAATAATAGGTATAAGACAAATTATACAAACATTTCCCACTTTACATATTTAATAAAAAAAAAAAAAAAAAAAACTCAATTTTACAAAGTGTAAAATTGAACTGATGCAATTTCTCAGTTAAGAGGATAAAAAAACTTTGATACCAAATGACAGTAAAAGTTCTAAAAAAACCTCCAATTAATTTACCGCGAACAAAAGTTTTAAAAAAAATATAAACAAAATTTATCAGGTGTCAACACTTACGTTACCCCCCAAATCAAACGTCAAATAGAACTTTCTCTATTTTTCGCACGCATCCAAAATTGATCATGCGCAAAAATCAAGCATGTAACAAATAAGTATCCCGCCTTCTAACGTTATACGATAACTTATATGAACAAAAACTATACTGAACAAAAACAGTCTGATAAGTTTTGTTAATATTTTCAATGATTACAAAATGTTACAAATCTAATATTACTAATTCATAGAGCTCTTTTCAATGTTTAACTTATGTTAAGAAAATAATGCGTACATTGATTAATTAATCCAGTATGAGAGATTTTTTTTTCTCAGATAGGTCTATTTAATTAAATACATTACAAGTTTAAAGACTCGTAATCAAACGAAAATTAAATTTAACACATCCAAACACTATCAAAAAACACACACCGTAATTATCCAAAGTTTAAATTAAATAAAATTAAGTTTTATCCAATTACAACAACATACGACCTATCTGCACAAAAACTATGAAATCTCTGAAAAACAAAACATGAAGGTCCAGGAAACGGCTAGATACCCCTACCTAATATAAATATAAATCAAAACAGCGACAATATATATATATTTATATTATTATAACTTCCACATTGGCGCGAACTCCGATCATCCCAGAGGCCCATACATCCTACAGTTGTGGACAAAAATACACATTATAATAAATTGTTATATAAATTTTTAAATTTTTATAGTTATGTCCCTGGAATAAAATGTACCTACATATAATATTTTTTTATCTTCTATTGTTTCTTTCTTCAGGGAAAAATCCATGGCAATATGTCCTATGCCGTAGTTGCGTGGGGTAACTCAGTTGAAGCCAATAAATTTTTTTGCTTAAAAAAAGGGCAATCCATAAAGTATTTCAGTTGAAATATAATGAACATTGTCAACAATATTTTATAAATAATAGAATCATGTCCTTTTACTCTACATTTATATTTCATACTGTTCTGTATATAAATAAACACATAAATAATTTTAAAACCCGTGGTGATGTGCATAGTTATAATACTATAACTAATACGATAATAATTATAATATAGTTATATAGTTATATATAGTTATATATTATATATTATATATATATATATATATATATATATATATATTATATTATATAGTTATATATAGTTATAATACTATAACTAATACTATAACTAATACGAATAAAGATCATCTGGATAGTCAGTTCTTTAGACTTACAAAAATTAAAAGAAACAGTATTCAAACTGTATAATAGACTACCTTTATCGTATAAGAAAACAAATTTAAAAAACAAGTTAAAAGTTTATTAATCAACAAATGCTACTATTCACTGGATGAGTATCTGAACGGCGGACTGTGACATTGTTTCCCTGAACGATCGGTCGTGCAGTCACAGCAGTCATATTTATGTTTGACAAAATAATTCTTTGACATATGTATGTGTATACAATACATGTTTTTTTGTCCTTTTCTTTTTTCGTTTTTTTTTATACATATAATTACTGTATATTTTTATGTATTGTAATACATTGACATTTCTTGTTACCCTGTAACACATAAGAAAGAAATAATAAACAATAAACAATAACAATATATTTATAATAAGAAAACGGATTTAGAATTGTAACTTCAGCATTTTTGTAAAAACCCTTTTCAGACACCTTATTATTTTAATCACTTATTGTGTTTATAATATTCTGTAATATATGTTTGTTTTAGGTGGACAAATAGCTCTAACTTCAATACTAAATTCAATTGTTCATACATTTATGTACATATATTACTTGATTGCATCCTTTGGACCCGAATACAAGAAATATTTATGGTGGAAAAAAAATATAACTCAAATGCAAATTGTAAGTAACTGTGATTTTCTTTTTATGAATGCACAAAGCGTAATTGTTGACTAATGAATAGAGAACGGACACGCTTACCACCCAGTGCAGTACTGGCGAAAGGCTGTATTTCTAAAATATTTAATTTTATTTATATAATTGGAAAACGAACGGGTGGTGATCTATAAAATTTCGAAATACATTGTGCAGTGGATTTTACTTTGAAATTGCTTTATTTAATTTTAATTCCCACTACAGCTTATATCGCCGGCTATTCAGTCTAGTAGAATCCTTGAGCTTACGTCTCTGGGTCGATCCTCTCGGATACCGGTATATTAAAAATTAAAACACAAGGTGTCAGATAATTTATACACACATTTTTCCTTTACACTAATATATATATTTAAAAAATAAAAAAGAAAAAAATCCCTCTACAAAGTGTATAGGGTGCTAAAGCGTCATTAAACAGTAGCAATGAGGAAACACTCTTTGTGAACATTGACTCGCACACAGAGAAAAACCTCTTGTGAAACACGATCAAATATAAAACTAATAAATATTAGTGAAATCTGTCAAGTTTAACCTCTACTGTGACCCCTTCAAACAAATATCAAAAACAAATTAGTTTTCAAAACTCACGCTAGTTGAAATATATTCATGCATCAAATAACATGACAAGGTCAATCCCCACTACAATTCCTCCAACCTTAAATTCAAAAGAAAATGTTCTCGACGTATAATATTAAGAAAAACAACTTCCCTTAAAAAAAAACATGACAAGCTTTCGCTAATATCCATATACTACTTTCAAACACATTATTATTACAATAAATACAAAATTTATAGCACTGAAAATAATCCTAATATCTAATAAATAAATAAAATAATTTTTATCAACTTACATTAAGTTTTTGTGTGATTTTAAAATACACGAGAGGCATCTTTTTCCACAAGATTTCTAATAAATATGAAAAACTTCGCAAAAATCGAATTAAGATTACTTGCACCTTACATTAAATGCAAAACAAAATACAGACCGATTTTATATAACACAAAGAACAAAATTGATTATTTTATTCTTTAAACTGAACACTTTAACAGTCAAGATACCTCTAAATCAAAAATGAAAAATTCTTCATATCCGCCTGGCTATCCCTACCATTTATCAAATCAAAATATACAGACAATACATTTTATCAAATACAATATCCGAAAAAGCGGCAAATTCAATTTCTTTGGTCCACCTAAATATACGAGGGCTAATCACAATTTCATACATTAAATATCTTATTTATAAAATATTAGATATATCGATCCCCATCTGAAATAAATAAATATACAAGTGAAATAGCTAATTTTTTATATAAATTGTCTCTAGTACAGAGTTCACTAATAGTTCAATCTTTTTCCTTACTTGTCCAAGGAAAATCCATGACAATATGTATTTGTTGAAAAGTTGTATTTTTAAAGTTTTTAATTTTATTTCTATAATTGGAATATTTTTATTTGTTCATTTTGTCGTTCAAGTTGAGTAAAGGAGTATTAATATTGACTAGCAATAGTTTCTCAAGGTTTTCTTCTGTCAATTTTGTTCTCTTTGAATTAAGTACATCCTTATAAATAGAAAACGTCCTTTCTACATCGCAACTGGTTATAGGTGCATACTGGAAATATTCTTTTATTTCTTCATATTTAGCCGTTAGATTTTGTGGAATTGTCTCCATATATAATTGCTGCAATGTAATTAAATCTGGATTTCTATTAAGAATTGCTTCAAACTTTTGCCGAAGGCCACATCCGAAGTCACTTGGAATACTTTTCAAATTATTAACAGCCACATCTAATGTGGGTAATCCGTCATTTAATTTGAGATTTCGATTTTCAAAATAAGTGATTAGTTTTGGCAATTTTCCAAAGTGTTCGTGAAGAAAGTACAACTGATTTTTTAAATTTGGGATTTGTGTGAGCTCCTTGCACTCACCAATACTTCTAGCATCCTCCTTTAGCAGTGTTACGAAATGTTTAAAACTATCGAAATTCTCAGCATAATAACTAGTAGCTTCCAGCCATGTTCCCCATCTAGTTATTACTTTAGTGGGAGGCAGTGACAGACATGGAAATTTTGCCCTGAAAAGAGCTACTCTCAATGGTGCTTTTCTGAAAACTTTTTTAAAAGCTGATACAAGTCTATCAATTTCCGGAAAAGTGTCTCTGATATATTCACAGATTCTGTGGAGAGCATGTGCTACACAAGTAATATGCAGCATATTAGGATATGTTTTCTCCAATAGTCTGCCTGTTTTTAACATATACGCAGCACTATCACTGACAAATAAAAGTATTTTTTCTTTGTACGTGGCGTCCGAATGAAGCATTTTTTTCATATTCTCCTTAATGGTTTCAGCAACTGTTTTCGCATCAACTCTATTTATAACACTTGTTGCTATTACATATGAGTTATAGGGAATAGTTGGATGTAGTACACCAGCTACAACATTTACCACACAGCGTCCTAACATATCCACCGTTTCGTATTGCTTTAAAAGATGGCTTCTAATGCGTTCTACTGTCCTCGTATAGCACCTAGAAACATAATATTTGCGTAAAGTTGATTCATCAGGAACATTTCGACCAGTATATTTTTTCAGAAATATTTTTAAAGTGGGATTGCTAAGTTTATTTAATGGAATATTAGCCGCCATAAAAGTTTTACAGAGTTCAGATGTGTCTGCGATCCTAAGTGACGAACTTTTGGCGATATTTTACGGATTTTGTAATAAATTTCGGAATCACTGACCATGGACATACAAACAGTATGACCGTCAATCCAACTCGCCATTGTTTTACAATGCCGTTCTCGACATTCTTCCATATCATGTCTGAAAAAGTAACTTAAACAATGCTCTAGATCTAAATAAATGAAAACTAAAAATGTGTGCGTAAGTTATTGAAACTGAACGAAATTCAATGCACACTCTTACGTCGAAATAATTGGTAGAAATAGATTCAATCAAACGATATTAAACAGGATCTATCACAAAAATTACGATGTAATTAACAGTTAAAACTATGAAAACAAGAAACTTACTCACAGCACTTTATTTATCTTACGAAATATAAACTAATAAATAAAATATGTACATTATAGAAACTCTGCTTCTATCTACGCTCATGAAAACACTTTAAAAAGCACTATAATATTCTCGAAATACAATGGCTGGCTTGTCCATTGTTATCGCGGCGAGACCAGGTGTCCGAGTAAGTCAAACAAATACTTCATTGAATTACGCCGGGATGTACTGAGCGACGTTATACACAATTCCAATTGCAAAATACTTTTATTTGTCAGTGATAGTGCTGCGTATATGTTAAAAACAGGCAGACTATTGAAGAAAACATATCCTAATATGCTGCATATTACTTGTGTAGCACATGCTCTCCACAGAATCTGTGAATATATCAGAGACACTTTTCCGGAAGTTGATAGACTTGTATCAGCTTTTAAAAAAGTTTTCAGAAAAGCACCATTGAGAGTAGCTCTTTTCAGGGAAAAATTTCCATCTCTGTCACTGCCTTCCACTCCAGTAATAACTAGATGGGGAACATGGCTGGAAGCTACTAGTTATTATGCTGAAAATTTCGATAGTCTAAAACATTTCGTAACACTGCTAAAGGAGGATGCTAGAAGTATTGGTGAGTGCAAGGAGCTCTCACAAATCCCAAATTTAAAAAATCAGTTGTACTTTCTTGACAAACACTTTGGAAAATTGCCAAAACTAATCACTTATTTTGAAAATCGAAATCTCAAATTAAATGACGGATTAACCACATTAGATGTGGCTGTTAATAATTTGAAAAGTATTCCAAGTGACTTCGGATGTGGCCTTCGGCAAAAGTTTGAAGCAATTCTTAATAGAAATCCATATTTAATTATATTGCAGCAATTATGTATGGAGACAATTCCACAAAATCTAACGGCTAAATATGAAGAAATAAAAGAATATTTCCAGTATGCACCTATAACCAGTTGCGATGTAGAAAGGACGTTTTCTATTTATAAGGATGTACTTAATTCAAAGAGAACAAAATTGACATAAGAAAACCTTGAGAAACTATTGCTAGTCAATATTAATACTCCTTTACTCAACTTGAACGACAAAATGAACAAATAAAAATATTCCAATTATAGAAATAAAATTAAAAACTTTAAAAATACAACTTTTCAACAAATACATATGTATTTCGTAATTTTATAGATCATCACCCGTTCGTTTTCCAATTATATAAATAAAATTAGGAACTTTATAAATACAACTTTTCAACAAATAAATATGTATTTAGTAATTTTATAGATCACCACCCGTTCGTTTTCCAATTACATAAATGAAATTAAATATTTTAGAAATACAGCCTTTCGCCAGTACTGCACTGAGTGGTAAGCGTGTCCGTTCTCTAATTATAAGCAAAACATATTTATACAAACTTATTTGCTGTAAAATGTTTTTTTTTGTTCGAAATTATTTGTTGACTGCTAGTAAATTAGAACTTGTACGATTGCAGAAAGAAATTTTGAAAAAGGAACATGAAATGGAGCAAGATAAAAAAGTTTAGTAATTGAACTTTCTAAAATTAAATTAGAGTAAACAAAATATTTTACTTGCAATAAGTTATAGATTTATTATAAGAAACATATAATATATACAAACAATAGTTATTTTATTTATTGTCTTCATCAAATTGTATGAATTTGTTTTGTGTAAATATATTTGCAGCAATATATTTCTGCAAATATATTTTACTTCGAACTATTTTTCTGTATAATAAAAGTAACATGTCTTTTCTATTTCAAGTTATAAACATGCAATCTTTGCTGTATAATTTTACTTATGGTATATTTCCCTGTAAGGTAAGACCATGCTTTTAAGCAAATTTGGTTTTCGATTACAATTTAATTGCACAAATATAAACAAATTTTCTCAAAAGAATTGATTGTCTAATTTTACATTATGGCAGAATTTACATAAATTCTAGATCACTATTAGTACTATATTCAGATTCGAAATTTTGACTAACATTTTTAATAAATGGTGTTACTTCTTCTCTATCAAGCAGCAATTATCGGTCCCACAATTTTCTATTTCGCTATTAGTGTGTCGAACAGTATTTGCCCAAGTTTCAGGTGTGCTTGTTTCTAAGGCATTGTTCCACATTTTAATAGCATTTTTTGCTTCAAAATCCTCTTCTCCAATGTGTTTACTGTAATATGTTTTCGTTATTCCCCAGATTTGTTCTATTGGATTGAATATACAGTGATATGGTGGCAGTCGTAGAACTGTATGTCCCTATCTTTCTGCTAACATTTCAGCGATATATATTTTTTTCTAGCTTATTACTAAAACATAAAAATGATATGAGTAACTAAAATATACATTTTTAAGTGCATACCAGTTCACTAAATTTAATAATTCGACCTTTAATAATTATCCGTAGCTGGTATCTTATGACTATTTAGCCACTCTCTTATTTTACCTTTGTTCCAAGAATTATTTGGATATTTATCATACAGAACACTATGATAACTGACATCCATGATAATCTCTTCTTCTTCTTCTTCTCTGTTTTGGGTTGGACGCCACCACGTCCAGGCACTTGAGCACACTGCTCTTTGTACTATCCCCAATGGATCTCTCAGTTCCACTCTGTTAGTCTTGTGTCCTCGATAAAAGCCACTATCCTCCTCAGGGGAAGTTTGAGTACACTCGAAGGATCCAATAGATCTCTCCCGAAATATTTCTGTCTGAGTTCCTTCAGTTCCTCACACGTGCATATTACATGAAGCATAGTTTCTACTTTGTCTGGCTGCTGAACAGCTTAGGCATCGCTAGTTCTAAAAAGAACTGGTACTGAAAATACTACTGTAATAAAATAGGAATAACAAAGATAACCAAAACACAACAATAACAACCGGTCAACCTCCTGTCAAATAATTCGAATTCGACAGTATCATGTAAATGTTTTTTTTCATAATGACCAACATCTAATGTTAATATCCTTAGTAAAGCTAGTTGAAATGACGCCAAAATTATAATTTTTAATTAATATTATTCATCGAAAAAATCCTACAATTACTGGTCGTGAGCAAAAAAATCGGGACAGTGTCAAAATCGTTATGTCAATTTCCTTTATTTTTTAGTGTTGTAATCTTGATGATATTTGATTAACTTTCAAACTCTACGTGAAACTATATATCATAGTTTTATTTCAAAATTGAATAATGCCGCATCTTTCGAAAACTGATAAAGCCAGACTTGCTACCTCGTAGTTTGAAAAATGAATCGCTAAGAAGTGTATCGGTTCTATTTAATATTGGTAAAAGTTTAGCCGCAAGAATATACCTATAAAAAAAATGGAGGGAAGAGGATAGTTTAAATCGGAAAATAATTTCGGGACGTAACAAAATTTCTAACACGCAGGAAGACGAAACATTAGGTACTGAGATTAGGCACAACACTTTCAAAACATTAGAGGAAGCTATAAGCACAACACAATTTCCTGTCTCGTCTTGTAACACAATGGTTACAAGAGAATGAAATTTAAACTTGAGATATCCAGAGCCCTACAGTCCCTATCTAAATCCCAAATGTAATCCTAAAAATGTATGGAGATTAATGAGATAGAGCTTCTACCCAGGAAGAATTTTGGGAGATTGTTCAAAATGCTTGGCATCAAATTTATATAAATGTTGTACAAAATATTGTCGCTTCAATGTCTACAAGATTAGATGCAGTTAATAATAACGGTGGAATGACGAAATACTAATTATCTTAATTTAATAATTATTTTAATTTAATAAATAATTATTCTATATCGTTTTTAGTAATTTTTATTTACATTTATTTTAAAAATGTTTAATAAATGTCAATAAGACACACATTTTTGACAATTCCTGACTTACTATTATGAGTAAAGATAGCCACTTAAGTAGTCACAATTTAAACCCACGCAGAAACAGTGTCCCGTTTTTTTTGCTCACGAGAGTACATACATATAATGTATTTCCGATTAATCAAATTATAAATTTAGTAATATATAAGACTATTATTTCCTTGTTATGGGACTGGTAAGACAGACGTCATTCTTTTTGGTTGATGACGAAAATGGATTGCTTCGTGCGTTTTACCATATACTGGCAGTTTATCAGATATCAAACTTACATAACGTGTCATGTTTTTGACAGATGAATTAAATTGTCATTTAAAAACTCTTTAGACGATAATCGAAATATACATGTAGTTTATTATATAACAAATTATTATATAAACAAATTTTATGCGTAAACATATAGTCGGGCTAGTGGCTTGGTGGCTTGCACACTTGCCTCGTAGTCCGGCAGTACCGGGTTCGAACCCGGTGCTTCCTTTCTGAGTTTGGTTTTCTGTAGTTTTCCAAATTCCACGGCAAATGCGGAAAGGTAACATCTTAAGTCGGTCTACAGGCGCAGGCGTAATAATAACTCATGGCCAGCCGATGCCCCCTGTAATTGGCGCAAGCTGTTGGGGGATGCTAAGGCATGGATTATTATTATTATTATTATTATTATTATATTTAGTACCCTAAAGTATAACAGTTAGGGCCGAACAGATAGGCCACATTTTCTCGCTAACTACAATATTTGCGTAAATTCTTAGATTGTAAAATAATACTAGCCTTGTTCGTTTTATATTTTTAATTTAGTTTGTAACGTGCTCTTTAGTTGTAAGTACCTGATGAAGCCACTGTGCTGGCGAAACAATTGTCGTTTTACGATTACGTATTAAAATGTGAAGATTTTAACCATTAGTTTTGTTTCTGTTTCATTTTTGTAATGCAGCACCAGTCTCGTTATTTTCTGATATTTCCTTGTATGTTACGTACCACGTTCTTTGAAATTGTATTATATTAAAAAGTTACTTAAATAACCAGGAAAATATATGAATTCAAATAGCTGCTAGAGAAGTTCAATAGAAATAGAACAGCCCTTGTTCTTAAAACACTACTCTCTATTATTTACAAAGCTCATACAATTTTCGTTTGGAAAAATGTGCTTCTACATATGCTTTATTCTTATTGTAAGTTAAATATGATATGTGTATCAATATATAATCATAACTCATTATCAGACTAAGTATGGTGATATTTTAAAATTAATATCTATGTTTCAGGTGCAGTTCCTCATACTAGGTGTGCATTCCCTGGCGCCATTCTTTTATGACTGCGGCTATCCTAAATTATTAACTCTTGTTATTACATTTCAGTCTGTAACATTTTTATATTTATTTACGAAATTTTACATTAACACTTACATGAGAAAGTCGACTGTTAATCGTTTAAAAACCAATTAATGAAAGTCATTTGTAAAGCGTAAATTATTTAAATAGTAAATGTACACATATAATATAACATTTACGACCGGTATTATCAACGTATTTAAAATGACATTTATATTAAACTAGCTAAACCAGGACACGCTTCGCTGTGACTCAGTCTGATATGAAATGAATGGGAAAATAACAAAAAGTATTTTAGCGAACATAGATTCACCGAGAAAACATATCATTCAATTCAATATCCTGCCTTACGTTGCTGTGGCTAAGTAAAGCTAGTGGACTGACTACATTTTGTGCTTGTCCGTTTTCTGCAAAAATATAAAGACCTTACGGTTGACCAACTCTGGAGCATGCGGCGTATAATTGCCCATGAGGGAATCAATCGTTCTCTAGATTCAAACCGTATACTTGCAAAGATTGCCCTTGCACATAGTCGTATTGGAAATTGAATTAGTTTGGAATCGAACGCCATGTCAGTCGGAATGAGTGGTTTTTATGGAAGTAGTACGTCTTCACCTTTATCAGGTCCAATCAAAATTCTTGCTTCAATTAGATTTTTTAACTACTAATCTAATCTGCTATTACAAAAATTTGGCTGCTTGATATTTCGGAGTAATATAATTGGCAATTTTCAAATTCAGAATGTGTGACGGTAATCCGGGAACATTGAGAGAATTCCGTTGGAAAATTCACTAATTCGCTTGGTTCATCATGGAGTTAATGGATTTGTATGTTATTGTTTCACCTGCGATTCCGTTTAGAATGATTTTGTTCATACCGCGTACGTCGACAATCAATAGTAATTTCTTCTTTTTCCATTCATTAAAAAATAATCTACTTATTTAATTGTTTTTCAAATATCTATATCATTAATATTTTCGCATTTCAAATTTGACAATTGTCTGCTATATTTTTAAAAAAATAACATTTTCACATTATTTTAAGTTTTCATATAAGACAATTAATTCAAGATTAAATCAAAGTTGTTTTCCTTTTTAACAATATGTTAGCGTAAATAGAGTATATGATTAGCAAACGTCAACTTGTAATAAAAAAGTACTACCAAATTAAGTATTTGAAAAATTTTTACGCTACTTATGTTAAAGCACACCGTTGATTTCACCGGTGCGGAAAGATTTTGTCGCGCCGTTTTACTATAAAAATACTCGCGCATTCGAATGCAACGTTGTGTCAATATTTCAAGTCGATCGACCGACTATTTCTCTAGTTTTACAAACATTCGGGGGCTGAATTTTTATGTATATAGAGATGACATTTAAAAGTAACGCAAGTGTATTATCAACATGTTTAAAGGAACATTTAATTCTAAACAGGAATTTAAACTTAAATGCACAAATTTGACTACTCAATTATTAAAAGGAGAATTAACGCATGTTTATTTATTTATATGCATGTTTACAAGTACTTCTGTGCTTCTGATATATATACAAAACCGCGAAACTTCTATGTACATATATCCATTGTAGGCTATATATTTTCCATTTAATGTTATAATCGTTGCCACTGCAGTATTACATAACATTGCAATTAATAGGAATTGAGCCTCTACCAGTTGAAAAAAACATTTTCGTCGAAGCAGAAGTGTTTAATAAAGCAAATAATAACACTCAACAGATACTAATATTAGATTATCTTCAAAATTTATTGTGATTTTTTAAAGAGAATTTTATTGTTGTATGAATTTTGAGCTGTCACATATTGTTTACTTTTTGATTTATTAGTTCAACCGTCTGCAATCTTAGGTTGTTCAAATACGCTAAATTTGTTCTGAAAGTAATACCAACCTCTTCCTAAATATCACATTTAGTTAAATGCTGCCTAAATTAATTTCATATTACAGAACTCCTAATTTAAGGGACACTTAATTTAAATGTCTTTTAAGTAAAACTGCTTTTAATATCAGTTGATAATACCGGCCGTTAGTAGAGTAAACATTGCAAGCGCGGCCAAAATTAGAATAACACCAAAATTATTTCGTTCCATGACATTCGACACCTTCTGGTTTTGAAGGAATATTTAACGTTCCTTCAATAATAATTAGGTTCTTTGCTGTTATATTAAATAAGAAGAGTTCCATTAAATATATTTCAGTGCAGAGCAACAAATGAATCTGTATATTTTCAAGCCAAAAAATTGTTTGTGACTAATATCTGGACTGATTTGTAAATGGCGTCTTCTAGCATTACTAATGCAATACTGTTAACAATTTATACCTACAAATTATGAAATTGAAATACATGAATTTCGAAATGTGTGTATCTTATTTAATAACTTCCACTCTTTCCCTTCGATAAATTAGCCTGTAAGTGCAAATGAATTGCATTATGCAGAAAGGGCGCAAGTCATTTTTGTCATGAATTGCGTTTTCAACGAAAATTTACTTTATCGAGGTACCTATATCTACCGTAATATGTAAAAAGGGTCAGACATAATGTCTGGTTTACAGTATGTATGTATCGAACATCAGTAATAGCAAGTTTTATGCATAACGGACGTAAGTCAATGACATGCGCCCTTTCTGCATGTAATGACTCAATAGGTCAGCAGCTGCATGACAATAAGTGAGGTTAGTATAATAATTTATTGTGTGCTATGTGGTTATAGTTAAACAAGTTTAGTACAATTGGGGTCTAACAGTATGAATTTACATAAAATACCAAAAATATGGAAGTTACTTCTAAAGCGAAGAAAAGAAAAGCAGATCCTAGCAAATACAAAAGAAATCACGTGTGGAAGGTACTGCATACAAGAACTATAGAAACAAACAAATTCCATTAAAAGTAGTGGGTTTAACATGCAGGTAGGCTATTACAATGGTTTTGTTATATTTCTTACAAGTACAGCATATTATGTATTGCAGCTGTAAAGAGAAATGTTTTGATAAGTTTACAGAAAAAGAGAGATTAAAGATTTTTCCAAACAAAAGATGAGCAAGACATTTTCTTGCAACACAGTTTATGACATAAAGCAGCGGCGTGCTCGTCAGGAAGAACATTATAAACCTAAGTCCCATTCATGTAAATATTTTGCCTTAAAAGGTACTTCTAGAATACAAATTTGTCAAAAGGCGTTTTTAAATTTGTATGCTGTGTCTGAAAAACGCATTCGAAGAGTCAAGGAGCTTACTATACTAGGTCAAACCCCAAGAGACCTGCATGGACAGAAGTCAAGTGCCAATGCACTATCAGAGGGTATAAAGCTGTGTATGAGACGTCATGTCACATGACGTCTCATACACAGCTTTATATATACGGCAGACTATGTGCCCACACTCTTAAATTTAATAAATAATACACATAAGGTGTATTAGATAAAAATGTAGATTTTACAAAATTAGGGCAACTTTTTACCAATACTGAAGATCCATTGTACAGATACAAAGAGCGCTTTAACTATGCAAATATAACATCCTTTTTACCAATACTGAAGATCCATTGTACAAATACAAAGAGCGCTTTAACTATGCAAATATATCATTTCTCAACGTCGAACAATCCTTTTCAGTATATAAACATATATATAACGTGTGTATAAATTGTCGCAAAAGCTACACGCAGCGACTATCTTCGTTTGGTTCTGAATAAAAAATCTTAATGTTAAAATGTCGTATCATGCTTCGTTTGTTTTCACGGGGTTCTTGAAGTTCAGACTTTTAGTGCGTAACTAACCTTTGCTCTTCGATATCTGTTCTTAGAGATATGTAGATGCAATTTAGTTTAAAGAAAAAATTTTTACTAGTATTATTTCGTAAACGTTTTCTTTTTGATTTAAAAGCTTGTTTTAAACATTTATTCATTAACGTACTTCCACGAAAAACACATTTGGAAACGTTGTAGAACAATAAGTTTGTATTTCAAAGTGAGTTCAATCAAAATCATTACTGTCAAATTTTGACATTTACGAATTTACGAAGCATGATACGACATTTTAACATTAAGATTTTTTATTCAGAACCGAACGAAGAATGTCGCTACGTGTAGCTTTTGCGACAATTTATACACACCTTGTGTATTAAATTTATTATATTATATTAAATTTTACAGTGTGGGCACATAGTCTGCCGTCTTTAGTCATGTGGAATCTTTTCCCACGAAATTAAGCCACTATTCTGGAAAAGAAGTGAAATATTCAGTCAACAGTCAACAGTCAACTTAACATAAAAATAATGTTCGACTTGTTTACAGAAAAATATGTTGGCTTAAATATTAGTTATGCATCTTATAGGAACTTCTTCCGTGAAAATTTAAATTTGTCTTTTGGTCGACCTCAGATTGACGTTTGTTCTACTTGTGAACTTCTTAATAATAAAATTAAAGATAGAAATCTAAATGATACAGGTAAAAGAACAGCAGTTGCTGAGTTAGTAGTACATAATCGTCGAAGTATGAATTTTTTTTCAAAAGTAAAAAATGAGGTAGAAGAAAAGATAATTTCATGCAAAATATGCAGCTACCTAAAACTCCCTTGGGAGACGTCTTTTACTACAATCAGTTGACGGTTTCATGTTTTTGCATTCATAATGTCAAACAAAATACAGCAAAACTGTACATTTATCATGAAGGACAAGCCAAGAAAACAGCTGACCAAATTTGTTCGTTTCTATTGGATTATTTGAAAGAAACTCCAGAGAGTGTAAAGGAACTTCGACTGTTTTCTGACAAATTGCTGGGGACAAAATAAAAATCATACACTGATCCGAATGCTTCTTTTTTTAACTGATAGTAGACGATTCTCTAAAATTATACATTATTTTCCCGTAAGAGGTAATTCGTTTCTCCCTTGTGATAGAGACTTCGCCATAATAAAAAGAAACTTACGAAAGCATGATAGAATCTATACGATCCACCAAATAACAGAACTCATTATTACCAGTAGTAATTCAAAAAAATTTACGGTGAAAGAAGTTGATACAACAGATATAATCAATTTTAGAAACTGGTGGCCAAAACTGTACAAAAAACACTGTACATCACAAGAAACTCAGTCTAACATTCCGCGACAAAATAAAATTCATTTTAATATCAGCACTTTCTCAAGTTTCTTGTATGATTCTCAATATCCTGGTCGAGTGGAAGTTTATCAGTATATCGACAGTTTCATGAAACATACTTTTCAGTTAAAGCAACCTGGAAGGGTTGTAATTGCAAATTTACCCGCAACTCCAGCATACCCTCTACAAAAAGTTCCAATAAGGCACCATAAGATGGAACACATCAAAAAGTGTGCTGCATTTGTACCAGAGGAGTACAAACCATTTTACGATTTAATTATGGCCAAGTACATGTTGTAACAATAATGAAAATGTTGACGTATAATAAAGTTTAGTTGCCACTCATTGCTGACTATGGCCCGTTCCGAGCTGGACCCATCGGTATAAAACTTAAATAACGTTGTCCGGTTAGGGTTCCCTTATAAAAAAAGACGAATTAAGTAACCATTGAAAAGGCCACACCAAACGTTGGTTCCCCACACTGTCTGGAGGGCGTTTCTTGCATCCAATGTGGATTTTGATTTGACCAGTAATGAGCATTATGCTTGTTAAGAATGCCATTGTTGTGACATTCATGGCTCCAGAATTGCTGGGGACAAAATAAAAATCATACACTGATCCGAATGCTTCTTTTTTAACTGATAGTAGACGATTCTCTAAAATTATACATTATTTTCCGGTAAGAGGTAATTTGTTTCTCCCTTGTAATAGAGACTTCGCCATAATAAAAAGAAACTTACGAAAGCATGATAGAATCTATACGATCCACCAAATAACAGAACTCATTATTACCAGTAGTAATTCAAAAAAATTTACGGTGAAAGAAGTTGATACAACAGATATAATCAATTTTAGAAACTGGTGGCCAAAACTGTACAAAAAACACTGTACATCACAAGAAACTCAGTCTAAAGACATTCCGCGACAAAATAAAATTCATTTTAATATCAGCACTTTCTCAAGTTTCTTGTATGATTCTCAATATCCTGGTCGAGTGGAAGTTTATCAGTATATCGACAGTTTCATGAAACATACTTTTCAGTTAAAGCAACCTGGAAGGGTTGTAATTGCAAATTTACCCACAACTCCAGCATACCCTCTACAAAAAGTTCCAATAAGGCACCATAAGATGGAACACATCAAAAAGTGTGCTGCATTTGTACCAGAGGAGTACAAACCATTTTACGATTTAATTATGGCCAAGTACATGTTGTAACAATAATGAAAATGTTGACGTATAATAAAGTTTAGTTCATTGTTTTCAGGTTACTACAATTTAGCTCACTATTTTTAAGTTATTTTGTATGTTTTGCTTACGGAAGTAATAAAAATTCGTTCAGTTTACCAGGTTTTTATTTATTATTTTGCAGAAAGGGCGCATGTCACTTTTTTATAAGCCCCAAAAAATTTTTTTGAAAGACGTTTGTTATAAAATAACGTGATCAAATAACAGTTACAGATAGATCGTAACACTATGAAGAGATTTATTGCAATAAAAGGAGTACGTTCAAAAAAAAAGGTTTTTTCTAATTTTCTCAAATTGTGTTATTTTGACTTGCGCCCTGTCTGCATAATATAATTCAAATATATCCAGGAAATTGTAATATAGAGTCTTGGGGTCGGTTTTATAAACGATAAAATCTGCAGATTTTATTTAGTAAGCAAGTAAATTTAATTTACTCTATAGATTGGGTATTATAAATAGCAAATAAGAAAACTAAGTAAGTAAATCTACCAATTAATTTAGACCCTAGAAAATCGTGGTATTAAATTTTTTTCGTTGGTTAAATGCGAACAGCTGTTTGCTCCACTAGTTCAAATAAACATAACCTTACTTTTAAAAGTTTATATTTTGTGTGTATTTGATAACTTAAATTTAATAATAATATAATGCCAGATTTATCTATTTGTATTTTACAAATAACGGATGTTCAGAAACATTCAAAGTCAAAGTAGTCCTTGAAAATATGAAGTCATGTCTGAGATAGATTGACTTTTGACAGACAACAATTGACATTTAATAATTATTACAAATCAGATATTTAAGTAAAGATATACGATTTTTTGTTCAGAGCCCACTTGACTTCGAATGTTTCTGAACACCCGTTATAAACAAAAAGAAGTAGTAAGAATTATGAGTTTTTTGTATTTTTCCATTTTATTCAGTGGTTCCATCGTTTATCGAAACGCTAAACTGTAAAATAAATAGCTATTCAGAGTTATTCTACAAATACTTATTTAACTTGGATTTTATAATACCAGATTTCAATTTATTCGTTGAATAAATTTATTCGTCAAGTTGTTATTCAGAGATTTATTCGCTGTTTATAATACCGGCTCTTGGTGAAGCAAATTTAATCAAATAATTTCATCAGGGAGTGTAAGTATATCAAGTGTAAAAGAAAAACATTATTTAATAGTATCAAAATATTATTAAAAACTCTTTTATTACTTAAAATTACTTTTCCGTAGCAGCTAAGAATACAATAATAATAATAAATTGGACCTTATTACGTCTGAAACAAATGGGCGAATTACGTATACAGAACGAATATGCAAACGACTATATCCTTGCGCTGTTTAAGTCTTACTAAATTCTTAACTGCAATGTGCTGCAATTGGCGCGTAGAGGGTATTCGCTGTTGCCACTCATTGCTGACTATGGCCCGCTCCGAGCTGGACCCATCGGTATAAAACTTAAATAACGTTGTCCGGTTAGGGTTCCCTCTACAAAAAGTTCCAATAAGGCACCATAAGATGGAACACATCAAAAAGTGTGCTGCATTTGTACCAGAGGAGTACAAACCATTTTACGATTTAATTATGGCCAAGTACATGTTGTAACAATAATGAAAATGTTGACGTATAATAAAGTTTAGTTGCCACTCATTGCTGACTATGGCCCGTTCCGAGCTGGACCCATCGGTATAAAACTTAAATAACGTTGTCCGGTTAGGGTTCCCTTATAAAAAAAGACGAATTAAGTAACCATTGAAAAGGCCACACCAAACGTTGGTTCCCCACACTGTCTGGAGCGCGTTTCTTGCATCCAATGTGGATTTTGATTTGACCAGTAATGAGCATTATGCTTGTTAAGAATGCCATTGTTGTGACATTCATGGCTCCAGAATATGTAATTAAAGATATTTAGATTTTCTTCTGCTAAAATATGTAAACGTGTAATGAGGTCAAGCCTTCTTTGGAAATTGTTCGTCATCACTCCTTGAACTAAATGAATTTTAAATAGATGGTACCAGGGTGTTTTTTTTAAATTCGATATACGATGATATTACTAATTCCAATTTAAACTGCCAGAGTACGAATAGAAATGTGAGAGTTTATCACTACATAGGCCAAAAAGTTGATAACACAGGTCTACAGTGATTTTGATGTTTGAAAGCTGTTTGCTAATTTGTATATGTTTGGGGGCCCTTATTCCAAAAAACGCCATATTTTTGCTCTATCACGTAAATTTTTTTTATAGCGCTCTATATCTTAAATATGTTAATTTAGTAATATACATACCTATGACAAGAATATGTTTGTTCCATGTTAGGCATGATTTTTAAATGAATTGATTTTTATGAAATTAAATGTGATTTGGCAACACTGGTTAATATTAGATTTCTCAGCAAAGCAACAGAGTCGGCTCAGAAGCATCAATACAACGTTGAAACCTGCTGTCCGCGCGCTTGTTGTCTTCGTTGTTGCGTATTTTAAGTGTTCTAGAACGTATAAATATGGAAAGAAGTCATTGTGTGAACAATCCGAATAACTTTTGTTATATCTGTGGTAGTTATGTCGTAGTAAAGCAGAGGCAAACTATAACTTCGTTTGTGAAAAATGTATACCATGCTTATTGTGGTGTAAAAATTGGCGACCAAGACAAGTCCTGGGCTCCTCATACTGTTTGTTCCTTTTGCGTTGAAGCATTAAGAAACTGGCAAAAAGATAGGAAGAAATGTTTAAGCTTTGGTGTTCCTATGGTATGGCGAGAGCCTAGAAATCACAGTGATGATTGTTATTTTTGTTCGTGTAATGTTCAAGGATTCAACAGAAAAAATAAGAAACAAATTGTGTATCCCAACCTTGACTCTGCTATTCGACCAGTTCCTCATGGACCAGATGTACCGATACCTACCGCCCCAAAAGCATTAGAAAACGTCATATCGTCAGAATCAGAGGAATCTAATTGCGACCCAGATGACTCAGATTTCACACCAGATTTCAGAGAGCCCGAAGTGTTTAACCAGAGCGAACTAAATGATTTAATTAGAGATTTGCACCTTCCAAAGGATGCATCCGAATTGTTAGCCTCCCGACTTCGTGAGAAACATTTACTGGCACCTGGCGTCACATCAAGCTTTTACCGGGATCGCGAAAAAGAGTTATGTCAATATTTTACTCAAGACGGACCGCTAGTGTATTGCAACAATATTCCTGACTTAATTTCAAAATTAGGAAATGTGCCGTATGTAAAAGAAGAATGCGCCTGTTTATTGACTCAAGTAAGCGTAGTTTAAAAGGCGTTTTATTGCACAATGGTAACGAGCTGGCCTCGGTTCCCGTTGCCCATTCGGTACATTTAATGGAAACGTATGAAAATTTTGAACTTCTTTTAAAGAAAATAAACTACCAAGAACATCAGTGGATACTTTGTGGTGACCTTAAAGTGCTGTGCATGCTACTAGGACAACAAGGAGGTTATACAAAATTTCCATGCTTTATTTGTGAGTGGGATAGTCGAGCAAGGGATAGGCATTGGACTCAAATAGAATGGCCCTCTAGAACAAGCCTTACACCTGGTAGCAAAAATGTATTAAGAGATAGCTTGGTTGACCCCAAAAAAGTTTTACTGCCTCCTCTCCATATCAAACTTGGCTTTATGAAGCAGTTTGTTAAAGCCCTAGACAAAAATGGACAGTGTTTTAAATATTTGTGCGAGACATTTCCAGCCTTATCCGATGCCAAGTTGAAAGAAGGTATTTTTGTTGGGCCGCAGATAAGAACATTATGCAAAGACAAAAATTTTCAAAACACAATGACCAATGTCGAGAAAAACGCCTGGGTTTCATTTAAAGAAGTAATTGATAAGTTTCTTGGGAACTCTAAGGGCGAAAACTAGGAAAATATTGTTCAAAATATGTTCCAACACTTTCATCGTATAGGTTGTAATATGAGTTTGAAAGTGCATTTTCTGTTTTCACACTTGAACTATTTTCCTGAATATCTTGGAGCAGTTAGCGAAGAACAGGGAGAGAGGTTTCACCAAGACATTAAGGAAATGGAATGGCGATACCAAGGCAGATGGAGCATAACGATGATGGCGGACTACTGCTGGATGTTAAAACGGGATATGCCCTTAAAGACATACAACCGAATGTCCGGACAACGCAGATTTCTGGCAAAAAGACAAAGATTTCACTTAAAAAGGACTGAGTAAAGTATTTTTTTCCACTTTTTTAACTTGTATTCCACCTTTTTACTCAATAATCAAATAAATTTTTTTAGAAATATCGTTTTTTTTCATTTAATATTTGCAAAAAAACCTTACGTGATACAAATAAATGCATAGAATTTTTGAAATCAGCCTACCAAAATTATATAAAATCAGTTTTCAAAATAAAAACATCTGTCAAAAAGTTTCATTTTGTAGACCTGTGTAATGTTTTCTTAATTTCCAAACAGTGGCTCGAAGGTTCCTATATTTTGCATTATTAGGAAAGAATCCAGTTCTCATATTTGACTACACTTTACTGAAAGTCGTAGGAGATGGATGCGCACGTCCTGGAAATCATTCTCGATACACGCGTACTGCTTCTCGGGAATTCATATTATATTGTCCATAAATTAACAACATTTCTACGTGTTCATTGGGTGTGTATGTAGTAGGTGCATTGAGTATTAACGAAATCGAACGTTGTCAAAACACAATAATGAACAACGAAAATTTCAGAAAACCAACAATACTAAGAGTAAACACGCACAATAATATAATAGAATTTATATTATTGTGCGTGTTTACTCTTGTCAACCATAAAAGTTGTTAATTTTTCAAAACCTACTACTAGGCGAGTGCTCTCAATGCTCTTTCTCAATAATTATTGCAAAAAACTGCAAAAGTAATGAAAAATATATTGAGACGAAAGCTGTTTGCGTCTTCTTGATTACTATTATGCTGTATTAAAAATATAGCATTACATTAAAAAGAAAATTACGTTCAAATGACCTACAAGGCGATAACTAAATGCAAAACTAACTACGTCATTCTATAGACTTTAAGAGATAAAGCAACTTTAATTTCACTACTGTACTGTTTGTGTATATACAAAATGTCCCGTGTTGTTATATTCAAATTTTAGGAGTGTAAAGTAGACTTCATTTCAAGTAAAAAAAAAAACACAAAATTTGTATATCCATTTTTATTTGTTTCAATGTTACAGATCTATGAATGTGATTGTCAGATCATGAAAAAAATGTAATCCTGAAGTCAATAAAAACTGATTTTATTTAAAAAAGTTCAATTAATAATATTTTCGGAATGTCCACCTCCTTGTTAAATACATGTTGTGCCCGTAAGCTAATAGAAAAGGTACTTATCCGAATTTCATACTTTTTTTTGTCGGATTTGCTAGGCAGCCAGGTGAATACGACCCAACAACTCTTCTATTGTGTTCGAAACTTGCGCGTAGACTAAATTTTTCATGTACCCTTATAAATAAAAGTCAAGGGGATTAAGATCGGGTGATCTGGGTGGGCATGCAACAGGACCACCTCGACCAATCCATCTTGGATAAATGACGTTAACCCAATTTCAGACAGCAATTCCGAAATGTGGTAGTGCACCATCCATGTGAAACGACATATCTCGTAGAACATTCAGTGGGACATGTCAGTGGGATTTTCTGATGACCACCTGTACAGGTTTCCCAGATTTGTAACACCACTTCTCGTGAACGTAGATTCATCTGTCCAGAGGACTGTTCTGCAGAAATTAAAATGAAGCCGTGATCGTATTAATATACAGGTAGAATTAACTAGACAAGCATAGTGGTCTGCCTCAAGCAAACCGTGTCCCCTGCGATAGTGATATGGATATAAGCCTTCTCGTTTTAAAATTCGCCACAAACTGCCGTTCGTGGTACTCCTAGTTGTCTAGCGATTCGACGTACACTAAGAGTTGGATCCCTTGTAACAATACCTACTGCTTCTTCCTCTAAGTCTGCTGGCAAATTTACTCCTCGGTCGAAAAGATAAGCACGCAGTCCGCATTCCCGAAATTGTCTGTGTACTTCCAGAAACGTTCTGTAATGAGGAATGCGCCTATCGGGAAACCGATGTCGGTATTCAATAACTGCTTGACATGCACTGCCGTTACAGTAGCCATACACAAAATGCATGTCCGCATACTCTTGAGAAGAAAATCGGTAAGGCATTTTGAATAAAGAAAACGTGTCCACTCACTAATAAGCTGTTGTACTGTTCCAGCACCCAAGCGTCGTCGATCTTGCTTTCCACATATCCTATTGAGACATACTCGCAACCCAAAGCAACTGAAACGTATTGTAATCCTTTATTAAAAAATGCAACGTTAACAGTCATCTGAACATTTGTTTATTGTATGATATTCATGGCTCAGCACTTACGAAATAAGTAGGAACCTCTTTTATCATAAACCAATTTCCAGTACTCTTTTTTGTAGATCTCCAAGAAATTACTGTATGCACTACGACGACACGTGTTTATTTATTTTAGGATAATATTTTATTATGCGACGTTAACAATCACAGGCCTGTTATTGAATCGTATAACTTTTTTAAATAAAATCAGTTTGTATTGACTTTAGGATTACATTTTTTATCATGATTTGACAATCACATTCATAGATCTGTAACTTTCAAACAAATAAAAATGGATATCCAAGTTTTGCGTATTTATTAGTTGAAATGAAGTCTACTCTACACTCTTAAAATTTGAACATAACGATACGGGACACTTGTATAAGAATGTTTAATTTAATTTTAAATTTATTTTGTCAAATACATTTCGAATTTAAAATATTAATTCATTTAGACATTTTCTGCATATATTCGTATTTTCAAATAGAAAGCTTTTCTTTTTGTTATTGCACTAGCCGACCTACACTTGGACATCTACCTGGACATGAACGGTCAACCAAAGTATCTACGTTCTTTTCAAATTCTTACAAATACATTTAATTTTAAAATTTAGTTATTTAATTAATTACAGATATCTCTTTATAATTACATCATGTCGCATATCATTTTAAAGGGATATTTTAATGATATTTGCTTCATCGATATCACAACTTTTTAGCTCGCGCTTTTTATTAATTCTTTTTTCAAAAACATCGTCAACTTCTCTTATATCGAACTCATTCTTTTTCTGTTTTCAACTCTCGTAAGTGACACATCGCTTAAACTTGACACGTGCTGTTCCAGCACCCAAGCGTCGTCGATCCTGCTTTCCACATGTCCTATCGAGACATACTCGCAACCCAAAGCTAATCTGTATTGTTAAATATATATTATCCTTTTATTTAATTCACATTTAATTCACTGCATTAATTAACTTTCTTTCCAGCGCAATTTTTGTATATTAATTTTTAATTACTTATTCAACATTCTTTGTATATATTACTTTTATTTAATTACTTTAAAATATATCAAAGGTCAATTTCATTCTTGAAAATATTTAAAAAAATACTTTCAGAACAACGTTGTTGTGTTTTATTTAATTAATTAAATAACGCCCCAGCTAGCTCGGAAGGAACCAACATGAGCCACTATTATCTATCTTGTATCAATTTGGCGCTCCGACGTGCTCAAATACAATAGAACATACTCCAAAATAGCGGTTTTTTAACGGTACATATATATTTAATTATTTCGTTCAAAAATTTCATTTCTATCTTTACTTAAGGGTATAAACCAGAAGTTGATGAATTAGTTGTATATTTAACCCCGTGGAACTCATATGTGGTATAACAAAAACATACAGCAATAATATAGGAAAATTTAGTAGAAAAGAAGGAGAATGTGTAAGATTATGGAAGGAAGCATTAACCCAAGTAACCTCTCACATTTGGGCTGACAGCATTAACCATTACGAAAAAGATATTCAATAATGGTGGGATAGTGACGTGGGTTTCGAAAAGCAAGACATATTACAATTTATAATCAACGAAAATACCTCTGATTCAAACGACAGTGTAAATGATGAGACAAACTAGTATTTCATATTAGGTAATATTGTTTTCTTTTTATTTATATTATATGTTTGTCACAATGTTACAATAATATATGTATAGATTTTCTGTGTATTATTTTTGTATATGTGGTCCAAAATATATTAATTCACATACCTATTTAGATTTTGTTTGTATTTTCTTGAATATATACTAAAATAAATTAAAGCATATTGTTAAAACGTCAATTCATCTATTTTTCACATTGTATATTTCATTATTTTGTGACTCGTTATTTAATTTATATTGTATATATTTCATTAGCCGTTTTAAGGCGCTTATGAATATTCTGGGCAGTTAGGTCTGATTCCCAGTAACAGTTTACAGGTCATGCAAATTATAACAATAGCCCGGTAAATATAATTTCTTAAATAATATCATTTCTAAAAGCATAGAGCAAGCCTAATTGCATTTGCCAAGTAACCCTGCCATTTAGGTAATTAGTTTTATGACGGTCAAGACCAATTCATGAATTATTTTAAGTATAAACCTTCCCGAAGGGATTTAACGGTATACAACAAGGTTATCGTAAAAGGTATTAGATCAGGTTCCTGTAGATGAATTGTATGCCCGTCATTGTACACTGGTTTACCATACCTTAAATGTTGGGAAAGTTTATATTACTTTGCTATACGTCATGAATCTAAAATAACCTTTTGTAATTCCCACCACTTGTATAAGCAGTGGGGATGTGGGTGAGGTTTACTCCAGGACATCAGTCCAAAAGACATAACAGTTTACCTTCGATAGCTCTCCTAGTGAAGAGTTCCTATAGCTCTTACTAGCGAGTAATACAAAAACTTAAGACATCAACATAACAGTTTACATTCGATAGTTTTCTCCTAAGGAAGAGTTCCTATAGCTCTTACTAGCAAGTAATACAAAACTCAATACATCAACATAACAGTTTCTTATATAAGTCAATAAACAAAGTACTAGTGTACAACCAATCATATTATAGTAAATGTATATATGTATAAATAAACAGATTATACCATATTGCATTTTATTATTTTACTTACTAACCAACGAGTGAACGAAGAAAGTGTATACGGTCTTACACCCGTGCACAAGTGTATTCTCCGATAACGACAGCTTGAAGAATACATCAAAGGTTCATTCAAACTAGGAGGAGTCAACACATATTAATAAAAATTTTTAATATTTTGAAATAACAACATAAACCTAACCTCACAGATTATTCACTAACCACAGCTGACTCAAAAATGTAGATTTGTCGACCTTGTTATATAACTGTTAATCATGTGACTCGTCTGTTAACGTGAAAAACCTATAGTTTCTGCCAGTTTTCTTCACTTCTAGATAAAGTCCCTGATAACTATTCTCAAGATAAATATATCTGATAGATAAAATGTATCTGAATTTCTTCACCAAAAGCTATAGTTACTTATCCGGTAGACAAGCATCTAATAGATAATGCAATCGAATGAAGCGGCAACGTCATAAAAAACTACAACATTTATAAAAATAAGAGAATACCTATAGCTTGAAGATGTAATTAAGTGATCTCCCATTAATTAGGAGGTGAAAGCAAAAATATGAACACTATCTTTCCACCAAAGAAATTTAGTATATCAATAAGTAAGCACATACTAAGCTTTTGTTACGAATGATACAAATATGCATACACATATCTATATCTGTACACATGGACATACACCTCGTATTTGACCGACATTCACTTCAGCCATAAACACATGTGTTCCTGCCTTACGACGTCATCAGTCTGGCTGATGAAGTTACGTTTAAAGGCTCGCCTTCGGGTCAAGTAGCAAATTTTGTCCTATCAGGTGGCACAAAATAATCTCGTGACATCTGACGGACAAAAAAGACTACGTAATAATAGCGAACAAAAATACGTGTATTGATGTAGTTCATTAATTCCTAGCCAAATGGCTGCAATATACCAATGAAGTTTAATATATCAATGCATACGCACACATTAAGCATTTGTTACAAATGATACAAATATCTATATCTGTACACATCGACATAAATCTCGTATTTTACCAGCGTTTACTTCAGCTAAAGACACATGTGTTCTGTTTTACGACGTCATCAGTGTGGCTAATGAAGTAACGTCTAACAGCTTGACTTCGGTGTCGCTTTCGTGTCTTTAGCTGAAATGAACGCTGGTAAAATACGAGGTGTATGTCAATGTGTGCAGATATAGATATGTGTATGCATATTTGTATCAATTGTAATTATCTCTTCACTATATTTACAAATCGCTTTGATTTGGGAATGGAGTTTTATCAAATACGAAAACAAAATATTTTTTTACATTTAATTACACTACAATCATTAAAATATATACCGGGTTCTGTTTTATCATTACACATACATTTATCCCTATGTGCAAAGTTTGAAAAAGAAAAATCAATTATTGGAGGCGTAGTAAGCAATCAGTTATACATATAATTGTTTCAGCCTTTACTTGATGAAATTCCATTATAACTATTATCAGGATAAAATAATACAAATTTTAATGAATTTCACTTTTTAATTGACACCCGCAACGATCGTTTCGCTCCAACCTGAGCTTCATCAGACATATAACTAACTTATTTACAAATTTTTTAACACAAGTATACGGTAACAAATGTTTTATTTTAAATATTTGAAGGAATGGGTACTTTTTATTACTAAAATGTCTATTCACAAACTTTCACTTCGGTTTATACAATACTGTTCTTAAGTAATAAAAACTAGGGGTTTACATTATATTACAGGGAGGTAAAGAAATTCTATGGAAAAATACAATATGTGACTGTCTGAGTATCAAATAAATAAATTAAGTAAGGGTGAATTATTTGTTTCTAATTGATCATTTAATATCTTGTCGGTTTTCTTTAATTTATTGATTTCAAGTGACTCTAATAAATTAAGTTTTTTGCCCTTATTTTCTACGTGTAATATTTTAAATTCTCTGTTAAAATTGTGGTTCGTTGAATTAATATGAGACGCATATGAAGAGTCACTTTTATTATTTCTAAATGAAGAAAAATGCTCTTTGATGCGTATTTCAAACGATCTACCTGTCTGTCCGATATACGTCATAGGGCAACTACCGCAGGTTAACTCATAGACTCCTGACTTTTTATTGTTGTTTGTTAAATCTTTATTGTTTTTTATAAATTTGGATAAATTGTAGTTAGTTCTATACGCTGTATTAATCTCAAACTTTCTTAAATATTTACAAATTTTTGTGCTTGAAGAGCCTATAAACGTGATCATTTTAAATTTTTGGTTGTTATTATTTAATATTGGGTAAACTTGTGATGTTGGCTTTTGTAAGGAGCTTTTTATTTAAAATGTTATCTATTATATTACTTTTATATCCATTGTTGATAGCTATTTGTTTAATTAAATTTAACTCTTTCTCAAAATTTATTAAAAATCTGAAAACGAAGGTGGAAAAGGGCGCCACCGAATTTCTGCCGCTGGACGTCGCAAACTCGGAAACTTGATAAAAATATAATATAAACAAAAAAGGCAGGTTGCGTGGGGCGGAAGGCCGGCTCAGTGACCGAGACTCGTTCCACTCTCGAGGATCGAGAGACGAGGAAAAAAATAAAAATCGTTGTTTCCAACCAAACAAACTTATTTATTGACTACCAGTATATTTAAAGAGTAAACACTTGTGATAAATCGGGACATGTGAATTTATGATTAACTTTAAAAAAATTACTTGGATCATGTAAAGTACATATATAAAGACAAAAGAAAAATTGAATTGAAATTTAGAATTTATTTTTTGCGGCTGAAGGCCAGTCAAAAGTAAAGAAAAGATTAATTAATTAAGAATAATATTATGTGATCCCAATAAATCGATAAGTAAAATAACTACAGAGCAGCTGAGGGCCTTAGTACGCCCTAAAAAAAACAGTACGTATTCTTTCTTTCTTGTCGGTTCACAATGTATACAAGCTCAACAATTCGTTGAAATAAATCGACCTTTGGCTAGAAAGTTTTAAACTCACATAAGATTCCGCAAAAATATGTAATGCGTAAAATGAAAGCATTCTAAACGATTAGCAGAAATATGAAATACAAACAATTAACGCCTTCAAATGCGTTAACAAAAATCTGTAGGCATAATAAAAGTATAAAAATTAGTTAGTAAAAAAAATATGTAATGCCTATAATTACAGTATTCAAATCAATTAGCAAAAATAGGAAATGTATGCAATAAAAGTGTTCAAATAATATTTATGTATAACGCAAGGTTAAATTGAAACGGCTACAATTGTTCGTGAAGCGAACGAAAAAGGTATAAGAAATGACCTACAAAAAAGAAGGTCAGGCCACACAGGTTTTTCGCTTGGAAAACACCTGGGACTATTTGACGACGATCTATTAATTAATAATAATAAATATATATATATATATATATATATATATATATATATATATATATATATATATGAAATAAATCAAGAAATTTACGAATGACAATTGGAAAAAAAAACAAAAAATTAGCGAAACGAGTGCTTAACTGTCGGATGGAACTGCAATCGTGTCCTTCTCGCTACAGGAAAAAGAAGCGTACTTGCGGAACAATCAGGTTATGTTCTTGCCCGTCGGATACACCATCTAAATAAAGAAATAACAATCGAAATAAGCGAAAGGAAAAAAGTCAATAAAAGCCCTTACATACCGAATAATGCGTTCGATGGCGATGAAATTGAAGCGATGCTGTTTTACGTGCTACAAATAACTTCTCCCAACACTACAAATCCTCCAAAGGAGATATCGCACTTATCGCGAATAAATTTTGGATATAAGATCGATTAAATCCCTCACGGGGCCGTAATTATAACCATTAGGTAAGGCTACATAGATTAATATCCGTGATGGGAGAGATCGATAACCACGTTCAAAAAGATCGACGATTCAAGACGGAGTGTCTAGAGAGGGAGTTTGCCGTTTTCTTTTCGAAAAAAAAGCGAGCACTCAGGTTCGAGAAAAAAGGAAAAAAAAACTTGAAAGAAATTAGATATATATTAAAATAGCGAATAACGATACCTATACAGGTAGGTTCGTTTGAAATGGAGCGAAATATATTGAAGATATTATTAATTAAATTACAAAATAACGTAATAAAGCGTTGAGCGTTAAGGACACGTAACATGCTTTTGGCAAATAATTAGAATGCAGTCATTCTCATGAGTGATGAGGCACACTTCCATCTTAGCGGGGTGGTTAATAAACAAAATTTAGAGTACTGGTCCTTTGAAAATCCCCGTAACATTCACGAAAAACTTCTAACCTCAAAGCAGTGCCCAACTGTTCCATTCGGCATCGTTGGTCCGTATTCTTTAGAAAACGAGAATGGTGCGACTATTACAGTGAATGCTGAACGTTACAGCCACATGTTGAACACTTTTTGCGTCTGGAACTGCGCAGACTGCAACTGGAGTTGGAAAATGTTTTTTCTCAACCGTCGCCCACACTACTCATGTATCTATGTAAGTGGTTCGACACATGTGCCCAGAAAGGGTAATTTAAAGTTTGGGGACGTCCCACGGCGCCCGAGATCTCCTGACTTGAGCACTTACGGTTTTTTTTTGTTCGGATATCTGGCGGATATACTCTCACAAAGGCTGCACATTGACAGAACTTAAGGACGCAATCAGAGAAGAAATGGCTACAATCAATTGTGACTCGGGTGATGATCGATTTTCTGCGAAGGCTGGAAAGCTGCATTCAGGAGGATGGACACCACCTATCCGACATAATCTTTCAGAGGTGATGTTTAGTTTTAAATGGTATGTAATTACAAACAATTTCGTTTATTAAATTACAATTTTCCGTAAAAACTAATTGTATACTGTTCATTTAGAAAAACAGGCTCACCTCGGTCACTCTGTATTATAAATTGTTATATTCACTCGTGAACTATCCCGTTATTGAAGACACTTCCCAATAAAAGCGGCTGCACAATTGAACGAGAACAGCAACGAAAACGGAAAGGTTTCTTAGATGCACAATAAACGATGGTATTACTTATTTAGTTTAATTTAGTGGTATTTGCGAATTTTACATATGTTTGTTGTTTACATCTCTTGCCATAATCATAAAATTGAATCTCAAATAAAATTTAAGGGAAGAATGGATTTTTTGGATGAAGATATGTTCCTCATATGTATGCATTTTATGTGTTCAATGTCTACGTGCACATACCATAACCTACGCACGCTCTGCAACGCTATTGGTTCCGGGAACGAACCCGGAACGAAAAAGTTCAAAGTTGGCGAACTTTTCCGTTCTTGTTACCGAGTAGCTTGTCGTTCGGAATTACATTGTGCATGTCTACATTTACATCGTATGATTTAACTTTTTTCTTGTTCACGTTCCCGTTCAATTGTGAAGCCGCCTTTAGACTTTTAAATTTCGCTGGCAATGCTATTACAAAAAATTAGGCATGATTTTATTTAATTAAAGAAATTAATAAATTTCTAATAGATGCAGGTTTTATTTTGAAATTTGGTTTGTTTATTTAATGAAATATATACTTTATTAATATTGATGTTGCAATAAAACGAAATATAGTTTTCGATGTAGTTATTTTCTTCCTCGGACAACTTAAAATACCCGTGAAATTTCAAAATATCTCATTGGGTTTTAAATCGGCGTAATTATCAAAAATCTAATAACGAATGGCCGTAATATAGTACACCTCCAAAGAAAATTTAAATAAAAATTAAAATACCTGTGATATAATTACATATTTATGCTGAATCGAAATATTAATACTTTTCCCATCTTTTGAAAACAAACCTGAAGACAATGGCTTGGAAACTAATAAAATTCGAGCCGAGCATCTTTTTTATTTTCGACGATGAGGCAGAACCGAAGCCGTTATACGCCGCTAACGCCGTCATCAGAAATTGGAGGACCCGTAGTTTGTATTTTCCCGAACACATCGCTTTCATTCTGGATAACTGCAGAATTCGATGGAAAACAGGTTCACTTCAATCATTATCCTACAATAAAGTCCTAAAGTTAATATTATTTATTCAAATCATACTTTTTAATACAACATAATCCAGAATTTTACTTTTATACACATCGTTGACTTTCTCATAATAGTAAAACTATATAAATAATTTAAACATTGTGGTACACCTGAATTGTTGTGTTAACTATTTGTTTTCAATTTTAGACCATATTTCATTACTAAACATAACCTCTTTGTATTATACAGATAGAATACAAATTGTATTCAGTCATTTATATTTTTTATATCCTCGATAAAGGCATCATTGCCGAAACATGTAGGGTTTTTTTAAATATATGTACTTTGAAGTAAAACAGGCCTTTAATCGCCAACTGATTTAATTTACCATATCATACCAAGGTCACGAGAATATTATATTTATACATACATATATATATATATATATATATATATATATATATATATATATATATATATATATATATATATATATATATATATATATATATATATATATGGTAAATTCAATCAGTTGGCGATATATATATATATATATATATATATATATAGTTTTGAAAATGCATTATGTCTCACTGTTGAATGAAGAGTGGCTCACTGTCGGATACATGTGACCAACACTGAGACAAAGACCGTTCCGAGGATTTTTGGAAATAAAAATTCTCTACTTTTAATTAATTCAAAAATTGAGATGGAAATATTTGAACAAAGGTTAGAGCTTTACCATGATACAAAAATCAGTAAATTTAGCAAAATAATGATGATTTATTATGACCTATAAGGAAAGTGTCTCACTTGGCCACTCTCCCATAATTAAGGAACATTCATATATTTGTGTGCTACACTTACAGCAAAAACTAGTACTCTCTTGTGGTATCATTAGACGTATCTTTGAAAATTTACTAAAATATATACGAAAGTAGGAATTTCGTATTCGACCGTTTTGACCGTATAATTTAAATGTGTCTACAAATACTACTTGACTAAAATGTAATTGCCGGTTTCCTTTTGATTTTAATGAAGTCATTTTCGTTCCAAATATGGCATATCATTCTGAGCAAAATTTCATATCAATAGCACTCCGTGATTCGGCAATATTTTAAATTACACGTTGTAACATGTATAGAAGATCATATTTAAAAGTAGTATATACAATTTTTTCTATTTTCTCTCTATACTGGCTAGAACAGTTTCACTTACAAATATCTTTAATAATTTCCTTTCCAAACAACGTTGAGATTTGGACATAGTCTGCGCTGTGACTAGTTGCGTTCGCAATGGCATCTACAGGAATATCAAATATATGGATATGATTTTAATTTATGGCGAAAGAGGACAAAATAGTCTTGCTGTGAAAAAATTGTACGCAGAACGTATCCCGAATCGACATCTTTCTTTAGTGTATCCCTCGTATCTTGCGACACACATTCCTTCGACTAAGATAATTGTTAAACTTAAATAAAACACCTTATATTTCACAAACAATAGTATATTAACTATATGTACATTTCATGTGCCCTGCACACATCATCAGTAGTAACTAAATTTAAAAGTATTATTTTTTAAATACATGTATAGCAAAAATATCTATCTATTTTTTTGGTTAGGGGTGTAAAAATTACAATTATAAATGGTCAACAAATGGTCAAAAAACATGCATATAAAAATATAAAACTAAAAATAAAACTAAAAAATTTTGGTCGTATATTGTAATAGTGCCTGTTAAAATCTATTGGAATTCCAAGAAAGGACAAATTATGGGAAAGACCGTTACCTATGAAAAACAAGACAATGACTGTGTTTGGCATGTCGGGTTCTATTAAATAACAATATAGTAACGTGAAAAGGAAAATTAGTTATTAGATACTGTAGGTATACAATTTAAAAGTTTATTATTAATAGGTGAAATGTCATTGTTTAAGAGGTAATTCTTGTATTTTTTCATATGTATGGCCTCCCACATGTCTAAACTTTTGCTATTACATTTTTTAATTAATTTTACATTATCTAAGCTGAAATTATGTCCGGTATCTAAATGATGTAGAGCTAATGCTGATTTATCTACATTGTGAAGTTTTACATGAGCTAAATGTTCTTTGAAACGGGTTTGAATATTTCTTCTTGTTTGGCCGATATATAATTTTGGGCAGGAATTACAGTTAATTCTGTAAATACCTGATTCTTTCAGTGGGTCTGTGTTAACTAACTTTGTTTGAAGATGTTGTTGTAACTTATGAGTGTTGGAAAATGCAGGAGTTAGATTATATTTTTTTAACAATTTAGTTACGTTATTCTGCCAACTTTTGTGAAAAGTAATTTTGCAATATTTTTTGGTATTACTCTTTGTATTTGGAGTTGATCTGGTTTTAAAAGTTTTTAGCTTCTTCTTTTCTAGTTTGTTTTTGATTTTATCCACCAATTGTTTATCGTATCCGTTGGATTCTGCTACTTTTGTTATGTGGTCTAGTTCTTTCTTAAAATTCACTGGTGATAGAGGGATTGATAATAATCTATTAATTAAAAAATAAAAACTACTTTCTTTATATTTGTTAAAAGTGTCTGATTGTTTATGTATGTAATTGTCAGTATGTGTTTCTTTTCTGTAAATGTCAAATTCAAACTTCCTGTCTAAAATAGTAATTTTTAAATCTAAGAAGGGTAAAGATTTGTTTTTATCCAACTCATACGTAAACTTGATTGATGGATATTGGGTATTTAATATATTTAAAAACGAAACTATATCGAAAGAATCAGGTATCACTGCCAGAAAATCATCTACGTATCTTGCCCAAAATTTGGGAAAAAAATTGCACATGGTTTTGACTTTGTTTTCAAAGTTGTTCAGAAATAAATTCGCTAGGAATGGTGATAAAGGGTTGCCTATGGCTGTGCCGAATGTTTGTTTATAAAAATTATTATTAAAAGAAAAAATGTTTTGGTGCATACAGAGAGTAGTTAATTTTATGTACTCCTCTATTTGATTGGTAGAAACTGCATTAAACTCTAAAAATTCTCTGAGCATGTTTAGGGTGGAATCTATGGGTACACTTGGAAATAATAAAACTACGTCAAAAGAAATGAGTCTATCATTTAGCTTAATGTCAATTTTGCTTAATTTGGAAATGAGATCACCCGTATTTAAAATAGAAAGGTCTTGATCAAATTACACAGACCCACTGAAAGAATCAGGTATTTACAGAATTAACTGTAATTCCTGCCCAAAATTATATATCGGCCAAACAAGAAGAAATATTCAAACCCGTTTCAAAGAACATTTAGCTCATGTAAAACTTCACAATGTAGATAAATCAGCATTAGCTCTACATCATTTAGATACCGGACATAATTTCAGCTTGATAATGTGAAATTAATTAAAAAATGTAATAGCAAAAGTTTAGACATGTGGGAGGCCATACATATGAAAAAATACAAGAATTACCTCTTAAACAATGACATTTCACCTATTAATAATAAACTTTTAAATTGTATACCTACAGTATCTAATAACTAATTTTCCTTTTCACGTTACTATATTGTTATTTAATAGAACCCGACATGCCAAACACAGTCATTGTCTTGTTTTTCATAGGTAACGGTCTTTCCCATAATTTGTCCTTTCTTGGAATTCCAATAGATTTTAACAGGCACTATTACAATATACGACCAAAATTTTTTAGTTTTATTTTTAGTTTTATATTTTTATATGCATGTTTTTTGACCATTTGTTGACCATTTATAATTGTAATTTTTACACCCCTAACCAAAAAAATAGATAGATATTTTTGCTATACATGTATTTAAAAAATAATACTTTTAAATTTAGTTACTACTGATGATGTGTGCAGGGCACATGAAATGTACATATAGTTAATATACTATTGTTTGTGAAATATAAGGTGTTTTATTTAAGTTTAATAGTGTAATAATTTCACAAGTGCTCAACATATATACTACTAAGATAATTGTGTATCGACTTCGGAATACAGGATCAATTTAAAGGAAAAAAAAGAATGTAAATACACTGCTCAACAAAATTAGCGGAACACTATTTTGAACGCCTGTAACTTTTCTGTTAGTAGAAAACGATTTTTTTTATGTTTTTCATTATTGTCTGGAATGTTTTAGCTAAACACAAAAGAAATTACTTTGATATTTTTTTTTTTTTCTCCTTAGATGTTCAAATGTAAAATACTACCCAAAACAAAATGGTTTTTGTTTCTTAATCAAACAATCAAAACTTTTGAAGTTTATTGACATTTTAAACGTCAATTTTGAGTGTAAAATTACATCTAAGATTCAAATGTCTTATGTAAGTGAAATCGAAGTAGCGAGAGAGATTGCTTTACTTGAAGATGGTCGATCTATGCAATATGTCGCCTATTAACTACAAACCAGTCATCGATTATCTTCAGCGGATGGCATAGGTATCAAGAAATCAAGAAACGGGCAGATACTCTAGGAGAACTGGACAAGGACGTAGAAGAAAAACTAGGCGTCGGGATGACCGTTTCATCATCAATTCTTGTCTTCGCCGTCGAACTTCCACCGCTTGTGACTTACAAAACCTACTTCGAAGTGTTACCGGTATAACAACCTCTGATCAAACGGATAGAAGAAGGCTTAAAAAGCAAATTTGACTTTTCGAAGGCATGTGCGAGATCACAAACGAATCCGCCTAAACTATGCTCGCGAACATATGGAATGGTAACTTCGACACTGGAGGTCTGTGCTTTTTAGTAATGAATTCCGGTTTACTTTAACTCGTTGCGATGGTTGTGTACGAGTATACAGACATCCTGGAGAGAGATACACTACAGAGTGTATACTGGAAGTGGATCAATTTGGATCGGGATCAGTTATGATATGGGGTGGAATCAGCATAGATAGCCGTACAGACTTGGTTGTTGTTCCTCAACGTCTCGATGACAGAATTATGTTAGAATAATCCTTCAACAGCATATTGTACCATTTTCCGATAATTTTGGTGATGGTTTTATCTTCCAGTACGATATCTGCCGAATTCCACAGAAAATTTTACGACCAATTTTCTTCGAGAACAAGAAATCCAAGTGATCGAGTGGCCGACCATGACTCCAGTCTTGAATCCTATCGGACATGTTTGGGATTCACTTGATAGGAATATCAAAAGGCACGTCATACTCTTCAGGAGTTAGTCGAAATTCTTGTAGAAGAATGGCAAAATTTACCACAAGACATGTTTAGACGCTATATCCGCAGCATGCCTCGACGATGCCAAGCTGTAATTAATGCTAACGGAGGGCACACACGATATTAAATCTGGATATTCGGGTCCAAACAGAATTTTTTATAATTTTAAGTATTAAAATACATTTTGATTTTGGTAGTATTCTTAATTATGTATTCTTCTACAAGAAAATTGTTTAATTAGAGCATATTTGTTATTAAAATCTTGTTAACTAATGTTGAAAATTTGATATTCCAAGTTGATAATTATGTTTATCTTTTAATTAAAAAATATTGTAGTATTAAATTTGTGTTCCGCTAATTTTGCTGCGTACAAATAATACTGAACAACAGCCAAAATATATCTAAAATAAAATCGACTAAATCTTATTATTTTTGGTGTGCTAAAACCGAAAATAAACTTATCTTGTTAATATTAGTCAAGTTTTAGAGATACGTGATGGTATGTGTTCTTATATATGAACACTGTAACCGTATGTCTGCCTTGTACTAAACTGTCCTGTATACAAACAAATGACAAACGTCACTACCTCAAATATTATGGAATTGAGTAGAAAATTCTCGAATGTTCTCCAATATTCTCTAAAAATCTAGAAGCTGTACTTTGGCATATACGTTAGTGAGTCGAAACGAATAGTTGATATTCTAAGATATTTATAGACAGTTCAATCTTGAGTTTAAAGGCAGTACTATTGCATATTGGAAATATTCTACTGTCTATTTCTGTTAGATATGCTATTCTCATGAGAGAATCATACTACAATATGAAGTACTTGTAACAAGCATAAAATACAATGACCAAAAACTGCAACCAAGTTTTTAATTGCATTGTCATTTTTGATACAATATACAACAAATAAACTAAAATTTGTTGCCCAATGTAAATATTTATTTGAGATTAAACGACATATATCCTACGGATTATAAACAATAATTTTATTTTTAAAGAAATTTAATGTTCAAAATATTATTTAGGTTGTCGAGATATTGACCGTAAATATTATTGATAACCACAAAAAAAAGAACGTGGCAATAAAAAGATCAAACGTGGCGGTTGACTATCTTGCATAAACCGTCTGTTAAAAACAATATTTATTATTCATTACCTAAATTTAGTAATTATATAGCCTTTTTTTTTTGCAGATCAATGAACTTGAATTATTTGGTCTATCTACGTAAGTAAAGATATTGACCTACTTTAACCATATTTTGACTCTAAAAATTTGGAAATTTTTTATGAATTACAAATAAATTTCTTTTTTGACTTTCAGTTAGACATTTATACGTATTCATCGGATTCGCATACCTTAGACGCTATTTTGTGGTAATCTTATACCGAGTTATTTTTCTATCATTACACATACATTTATCCCTATGTGTAAAGTTAAAAAAAGAAACATCAATGCATGGTGGCATAATAGGCAACCAGTTATACAACAGTGACGTATTTGGACGCTTCCTTTCCAATTGTCAAATATTTCTGATTTTCCATTCGTACTTAAATCTTAAATTAAGTACAGTGTACTCTCTCTTAAGGGAACAGCCAAGGGACTGAAAAATTTGTCCGCTTATGAGAAGTGTCCGCTTATGAGAAAAGTACAAAAAGAGTAAATAATAATTTGTAATATATTTATCAATTTAAACAATTTTATTTCCAAAACAAGAACATATAAATATTAGATAAAGTAAACAGAATTTTCATTAACATTTTTGCGAGAAGTAAAAAAAAACAAAATTTGTTATGCAAGGTATTCAAATAGATTTAAAAAAGTCAGAAATTTTAGCTTGGCGCGTTTTTCCTTTAATTTCATTATCTTGTAGATGTATTTGAAGATCAGTAAGCAATTGAACACCTTTAAGGTCGCTGTGATACAAAGAAAAAGCCTTTAGTTTTCTTATAGCTAAATAAGCCTCTTTATAGGAAGTTAACTTGTCTTCAATTTGACTTTCTAGCTCATCTTCAGACGAGTTGGCTAGCGTTTCTTGGGAAGCAATTAACATTTCAGTATTAATGTTTTCCACATCTTCATCATTAATGAAGACTTCATTATCTAAATTAATATAGTCTTCGATGTCAATTTGGATTTGGCTCTGAACTTGATTAATAATATTGGAGAACTGAGCAAGTGCTGATAGTGGAAGCTCATCTTCTGCGGTCCAACCGCTATCGTCATTTAGGATATCTGTTTTCTCAAAACCAGCTTTCCTGAAACAATGTTTTATTGTCTGGGGACCCACTTGCTCCCACACTTTGTGTATGAAATAAACGACATCTAACAAATTTATTGATTTTGATAAATCCAAAGCAGAATTTGCGTCTTCCATCTGCAGCAAAATATTTTTTAAAAATAACGATTTGTACAAAAACTTCAAGTTTTTTATAACGCCTTGATCCAGGGGCTGACAAAATGCTGTTGTGTTTGCTGGAAGAAAAATAACTTTAACATTTTTCAATTTAAGATCGCGAGGATGAGAGGCCGTATTGTCTAAAAATAGCAGGACGTTCCGTTCTTGAAGTTGCATTTTTCTATCGAACTGCGCTAGAAAATCAGTCATCAAATCAGACGTCATCCAAGCCTTTTTGTTTGATCGCCATGTAACTGGTAAATTGTTCAAATTAATATTGCGAAACGCCTGAGGTTTTGCAGCTTTCCCAATAACAAAAAGGGGTTCCTTTTCTCCAGCCATATTGACGCAGTGCAAAATCGTTAGCCTATCCTTAGCCATTTTTCTACCAGTGCATTTTTCACCTTTTAATGCAAATGTTTTATCGGGAAATGCCCGAAAAAACAATCCAGTCTCATCCGCATTATAAATATCTCGTGAATCATATCCTTGAATCAAAGATGGCACTTTTTCATCATCTTGGTTTACACTAGCGGCTTCTCCAGAAATTGCACAGAAGGTCATGTTATGCCGTTTTTCGAACCTTTCCAACCAGCCAGATGATACACTAAAATCTGCGTAATTCAATTTATCTGCAATTTCTTTAGCCTTGCTCCTGATAAGTGTGCCCGAGAGAGGAATACATTTATTTCGAGCCTTCACAAACCATTCGTAGCACAATTTATCAATGTTAACGCCTTTGACGTTCAGCATACTCCTTTTTCTATCCGGATTGACATCAGTGTCCCACAATCTTAAAATTTGGTCTCTGTTTTTGATGATACAAGCAGCTTGAGTTTTACTAATCTTACATTTCTTTGCTAACTCGCGTACACTAAGTTTCTCATTTTTTTGAATTTCAATGACATTAACTTTGTCTTTAATAGTCAACATTGCTTTAGGCATAGCGATTCAAGTATGTATACAATATGAATCTATAAATGTACTATGTATTTACGTACTACATTCAAAACAACAAGCTGTGCGTATTTAGGGAATTCCCCTTTGTACATATACGTATTATTCAATAAGCAACATCTGTACGAATGTACGAATATGAAGAAGAGTAAACGGAAAAACAGTGTTACAGTGTTGTAAGCTGTCCGGTTATGGGGAACTAAAATCACTTTGGCGTGGGAAAAAATTGTCCGCGTCCGGTTATGGGAGGGTTGTCCGCTCAAGAGAGAAAAATTTTAAAAATCCCTAAGTAATCTTTTGGTACTGCAAAAAGTGTCCGTTTATGGGAGGTGTCCGCTTAAGAGAGGTGTCTATAAGGAGAGAGTACACTGTATATTTTATTGAAAAATAGATAATTTATTTAATTGCGAAGACAATCTTAAATATTTTTAACAAATTCAGAGAAGATGGTTGTTTTCTAAATTCCAACAAAAAAAATACCAATCACGTGTTAACAGAACACATGAAGCTTTTAGAATCGCTTTTAGATGTAGTCAGGCATTTTGGAGTATCGTACAGTTCGGTATTAAAAACCCTGAAAAAATTCAAATATAAGCCACACAAGATATCAAACCATCAAGAGCTTTTCGAGGAAGATAGGGTAAAACGAATTGATTTTTGTGATATAATGTTTAATTTGTTAAATGAAAACGAAGAGATTTCAAATAAAATTATTTTTACTGATAAAGCAAACAATTTCGTAATAGATTTAAAGAGTTTCATGTACATTATGTATAGCAAACTAAATAATTTCCCTTTGAATGCTTAAACATTCATATCTTTAATAGTTAGAAGTAGAGTGGACCAATCCGGAGCAATATTGGTAAATATTTCATATAAAAGCCGAAAAACTCCAATAATTTATCAATTTATATACATATATATATATATATATATATATATATATATATATATATATATATATATATATATATATAAATTGATATATATATATATATATATATATATATACAGGGTGTTACAAAAATTTAGGGCTGGCTATACATAGACGGTTTCTACAACTAAAAATAAGCAAAAAAGTTTATATAAATTTATGTCTTAAAATGGTTCGTTACTGAGTTACGGCCAATTGAAGTTTTTTTATTTTTATTTTAGAAATGTTTATAGAAAACGGGAGTTTCTTATGTTTCTTATAGTTAATGTTCAAAATGACCTCCACGGGAAGCAACACAAGTTTTTCGAGAAAAATTACTGATAGGAAAAATTTTGAGTTAAAAAGAAAATTAATCGGTGAAAGAAAAGCTCGAGTGTTTTTTGGCCAGATAAATTAACGATTTAAATAAATAATAAATAATTATTTTTATTTGAAAGCGGGAGAACAGTTATTAAATGTACAATTATTATAAATTGTTTGGTTTGGTGTACTAATTTTAATATTATTTTCTTTGTTGCTTTCTACACATGCTGAATAATTGTTTTGTCTTATTTTATTGGATTCGCGTAAATGACAAGTTTTTTAGATATCATATTTGTTCCTATTGGAACATTTTTATACCAATTATTCGAATCTGTCTTGTTCCAAAAGGGATTTGGAATTAAAAAAGAAGTCGTTCAGATGTTACAAAAATTTAGGGCTGGCTATACATAGACGGTTTCTACAACTAAAAATAAGCGAAAAAGTTTAAATAAATTTGGAATTTTTCAGTGCGTGAGGCAGCGCGTGAGGCAGTCCATGAACGACGAGCTGAAGCTTGTGTTGCTTCCCGTGGAGGTCATTTTGAACATTTACTATAAGAAACATAAGAAACTCCCGTTTTCTGTAACCTTTTCTAAAATAAAAAGAAAAAACCTCAAGTGGCCGTAACTCAGTAACGAACCATTTTAGGACATAAATTTATTTAAACTTTTTTGCTTATTTTTAGTTGTAGAAACCGTCTATGTATAGCCAGCCCTACATTTTTGTAACACCCTGTATATACAACGTGTCCAGGAAAGTATGCAACAAAGGGAAAACTTTTTTATTGTCTATTTCTCAGGAAATTTTATTCTTTATAAAAGTTTTTGCTTTACTTGAAACCTATTTATCCGTTAAAATAAATGAGTTATCATATTAGATAGTAAAAATACAATTATTTTATTAATTGTACAAAATTTCCGTACCTACTTAATATCGTGTGTGCAGTCATTACTTTTTACTTTGAATCACGTATGCATGGTATTTGACAGTAATTTTGACATCCTACAAAATATATTACTATGGCAGAACGTTTAACATTGCAAGAAAGAGCAGAATTAATGCTTATATGTGGCGATAATTATAAGACATGTAGAGATGTAGCTGCGACTTTTAACGAAAGGCATTCCAATAAAAACGTTAGTTGGTCTACGGTATCCCGAATTTTGCGACAATTTAAACAAATAGGCTCTTTGGAATTTAATTTTAAAAAGGAACATGATAGACCAGATAATTCTTTAAATGTTTTACAAAGTGTAATTGAGAATCCTAAATTATCTGTAAGAAAATGTGCAACTAATTTAGGATTACGTAAATCATCAGTACATCAAATATTGAAAACATACAAGTTCACTCCATTTAAACCAAGATATGTCCAAACGTTGCAAGAACGAGATTATGACCAACGTTTAGAGTTTTCCTTCATGATACAAGGTGAAATAGAAGCAGACATAACATTTCCCAGAAAATTATTATTTACAGATGAAGCGACATTCACCACAAATGGTGTAGTTTGTTCGCAAAACTGTCGTTGGTGGTCTCAAGAGAATGCACATTTCCAAATGGAGTGTAAAAACCAATATTCACGAAAGATAAATGTTTGGTGCGGAATTTTGGAGAGAAGAGTGGTCGGGCCGTATTTCTATCAACAAACTCTAAATGCTGAAAGGTATTTAGCATTTCTGACTACTGAATTAGAAGATGAATTTGAAAACTTACCTTTACAAACAAGACGTTCTTTGTGGTTTATGCAGGATAGTGCACCTGCACATAGTTCTCGTCGAGTCGTGCAGTATTTAAACCAAGAATTTCAAGAAAAATGGATAGGAAGATATTCAGCATTTCCATGGCCTCCACGCTCGCCGGATTTAAATCCTTTGAATTATTTTTTATGGGGTTGGTTGAAAAATCGGGTGTATTCAGAAAGGCCATTTGATAACCAAGAAAATTTGCAGAACAGGATTAAGGAAGCGGTAATGCATTTAAATAATTATCTCAGTTTCCTGCAAAATGCCGCCAGAGACTTAAGTAGACGTACAAATTTATGTATTGAGCGATAGGGGCATCATATCGAGTGACGTTTGTTTAAAACATAAAAATAACATTTTTTGTTTTTTTTTGTTTTAACGGGTTCTAACTCTAACGGGTTTCAAGTAAAGCAAAAACTTTTATAAAGAATAAAATTTCCTGAGAAATAGACAATAAAAAAGTTTTCCCTTTGTTGCATACTTTCCTGGACACGTTGTATATATCTATATATTAATTGATAAATTATTGGAGTTTTTCGGCTTTTATATGAAATATTTACCAATATCGCTCCGGATTGGTTCACTCTAGTTAGAAGGCATAGTAAGATGAAACCCATTGTGTTATTTCTTTAGTTAATAAGAAAAGTTTGGGTGTTTTAATAAAATAAACACTTAAGTTACTTATGCACGCTTTTGTTGTATTATTAAATGAGCTGTATTAAACATTTTTTTACTTGCTGCTGAACTCGCTGGAATACAGAAGTATATCCTAGCACATTTCTCTCAGGGTTTTAGCTCTATTCCTGTTACCTAAAAGAAAATCCAAATAAAAAATGCAATGTAAATGGGATTTAAGTAAAACACTTATACTAATTTCCAGTATATATTACACTTTATTATATATTAATAAATAGATGACATGTTTCGCTACGATGTAGCTTCTTCGGATCTTATATTACTACTGAACACGCTCTTCACAAATGTATGGCTTTTTTCTAAACTATTTCAATTGGTTGCACTTGTCTACATTAGAATCGTCTCTTACCGATATATCGTCCAAAATTATTGTTATTTTAATATTTAATGAAACCAGTTTAAAAGTGGGGAATTATTAAGGTCTAATTGGTCATTTAACAATACATCTGCATATTTAAGTTTATTTATTTCTAAGGATTCCAGTAAATTTAACTTTAATCCTTTTTGTTGTGACTGTAAAATTTCGAAATCTTTATTGAAACTATGATTATTTTCCAACAAATGAATTGCATAATTGGAATCTGTCTTTTTGTTAATAAAACTTTTAAAATGTTCCTGTATTTTTTTCTCAAAGCTCCTACCAGTTTGGCCTATGTATGTTTTAGGGCACTCTTTACATGTTAGTTTGTATACTCCGGATTTATTACTTTTGCTTGTCTTGGATTTATTATTTTTTTTTTTAATGAATTTCCCTAAAGAATTATTAGTTTATAAGCTACATTTATGTCTGTTTTTCGTAAAATTTTTCCTATTTTTTCACTTATCGGTCCTATGTATGTTAATAATTTATAATTGCTTGGTTTATCTTTTATTATTGGGTACACATTTTCTACTGCTTTCCTATATTTCTTTTTTCTTAAAATTGTATCTACTATATTTGGGTTATATCCATTATTTTGCGCTATTTGTTTAATGATATTTAATTCTTTAAAGAAGTTTTCATTATTTAAAGGTACTGATATTAATCTGTGTATCATACAATGGAATGATGCTAGTTTTTGACTTACCGGGTGACAGGAACTATTGTGAATGATAACATATGTGTGTGAGGGTTTGTGATATATTGAAAAGACATGTTTATTATTTTGTCTAGAAATTGTAAGGTCCAAGAAGTTTATACTTTGATCTGATTCTTTTTCTATGGTGAACTTAATGTTTTGGTGTAGATTATTTATGTGTTCAAAAAATTGGTTTAATTGTCTTTAATTTATTGGACACATAAATAATCTACACCAAAACATTAAGTTCACCATAGAAAAAGAATCAGATCAAAGTATAAACTTTTTGGACCTTACAATTTCTAGACAAAATAATAAACATGTCTTTTCAATATATCACAAACCCTCACACACAGATGTTATCATTCACAATAGTTCCTGTCACCCGGCAAGTCAAAAACTAGCATCATTCCATTGTATGATACACAGATTAATATCAGTACCTTTAAATAATGAAAACTTCTTTAAAGAATTAAATATCATTAAACAAATAGCGCAAAATAATGGATATATCCAAAATATAGTAGATACAATTTTAAGAAAAAAGAAATATAGGAAAGCAATAGAAAATGTGTACCCAATAATAAAAGATAAAACAAGCAATTATAAATTATTAACATAGATAGGACCGATAAGTGAAAAAATAGGAAAAATTTTACGAAAAACAGATATAAATGTAGCTTATAAAACTAATAATTCTTTAGGGAAATTCATAAAAAATAATAAATCCAAGACAAGCAAAAGTAATAAATCCGAAGTATACAAACTAACATGTAAAGAGTGCCCTAAAACATACATAGGCCAAACTGGTAGGAGCTTTGAGAAAAGAATACAGGAACATTTTAAAAGTTTTATTAACAAAAAGATAGATTCCAATTATGCAATTCATTTGTTGGAAAATAATCATAGTTTCAATAAAGATTTCGAAATTTTACAGTCACAACAAAAAGGATTAAAGTTAAATTTAATGGAATCCTTAGAAATAAATAAACTTAAATATGCAGATGTATTGTTAAATGACCAATTAGACCTTAATAATTCCCCACTTTTAAACTGGTTTCATTAAATATTAAAATAACAATAATTTTAGACGATATATCGGTAAGAGACGATTCTAATGTAGACAAGTGCAACCCATTGAAATAGTTTAGAAAAAAGCAATACATTTGTGAAGAGCATGTTCAGTAGTAATATAAGATCAGAAGAAGCTACATCGTAGCGAAACATGTCATCTATTTATTAATATATAATAAAGTGTAATATATACTGGAAATTAGTATAAGTGTTTTACTTAAATCCCATTTACATATTTCCAGCAAGTATCGGCCGATTCAATTTAAAAAGAATTAAAAAAATGCAATTGCCTCTTTTTTTGAAACTTTCCTTCCAAAATAAAAGGGGATCTACGTCCTGATTTGAATTTGGTCTTTCGAGATATTGCCTTTTAGTTATTATTACATCAGCTGTAATTGAATTTACTTTCTCTTATCTTTTTTTTGCAAAACCCCAAATCATGAAAGTGACTTTTGATGTGGACAAATGCCTGTTTCGATTACAGGCATTTGTACTTTATTTTCAGGATATAAACATTTCTTGTTCTAGAAAAGGAGTAGCCCCAGTAGCATTTTTAGTACTACGGAAACCTTCTCTTTTAAATCGAGGGTGTAAAACAGTTGCAACTTTAGTAACTGATCGTCCTTCGTTACCTTCAGTCATCTTTAAATAACTCATTTTAATCTAGAGTTCCAAGACAAAACTACACCGTTAGTAATGAAGGTAGCTTCCAGGCGCGTCTCGTGATGACGTACTGTAGGGGCACGTAGAATGATGCGAGTGCCTCGTGTGTTTTCGGTGTTTACTAAAAAAACGCTACAGTTAATACACGAGAATACATGAAGCACTCGCGTCATTGTAGTACGTGCCCCAACAATACGTCATCACGAACCGCCCCTGGTAGCTTCATCATTGAACATAATTTTTTTTAAAATGGAGATCTTCTTCTTCAAGAGCCTGTGAATATTCTGGGTTACACTGTTTACATTTGCGACCACGAAGACATCCCAAATTTTAGAATACGCAATATTTTAATTTCCAGCAATATCTCGTAAACTCGTGTAAGGGTTATTATAATACACTGCTATGCTATTACTACATCTAAATGGTGTTCTCGATTGTTCAATTCTCGTGAACGTGTAAATATATTAATACAGAAATGTAAAAACATATACGTAACGATATACATGAACATACACACCGCATTTAAGCAATGGTCACTTCAACGTACGACAGACAACGAAAAGAGATGCCCAGTTTTGTTGATCCCAATTTAAATGTTGCTGCGCCCATTCTTATCTTCTTCCGCGATTTCCTCTCGACAAAGCAGGAACACTCAAAGGACGACTGGCATTAAGACCATCTACATGGAGTCTATTCCTCACTGTCTGATCGCTTATTAACACATCATGAGTGTCGTAAAGTCGAATAATTAATTCTGTCGCCGTAATGTTGCGATTTTTTAATGCACAAACTCTCAAGTATCTGTCATGAATTGGTCGAGTTGCTCTTGTGCGTCCTGTATGACATTCACGCACATCATTGGTTTGCTGATATCTCAACCACACACGATTGATGACACTTTTGGCGTATTGAGAGCTTCTGCAACGATTGAGTTAAACCACTTTCAAGCATTCCAATAACTTTTAATTGTATATTATATTCTAAATAATAATGAAACTGGAAAAGAAAATTGATAGCAAAATATACACAAAAATCTCAGGATGACAAATCAACAAATCTTACATTTTTTTTTAATTTCCACTGATTTTTCAGTTAATAAGACCTTATTGTCACTTAAACTGTCGAAACGCCAGCAGCAAAGTCTATTGGCATTACAAATCATTTGTTATATATGACTCGCAAAATACTATCAAATAAAGGCTTGTCCCCTAGATTATTTTGATGTGTGTATTTCGGAGATGTATCTTACTATAACAATAATTGTATTTTTTAATACTTATCGGAGGCACTACAAAGTAGCAATGAGAAGGGGTTCGAAACTATTAACATTAGGCTATCAATAAAAAAAAAATTTCCCAAACTGGCTGAGTAAGAGAAAAATATTTAGCCCGTTCTGGTAGGTTCCATCCTCGACTAAAGTCTAGTAAATAATCATTCTAGCTCCTAACAATTAAAATTGTCGTAAATGGTAATATACGACTTCATTACTATTATTACAGATCATTTTGTAGCATTTCTATTAGAAAAATTACGTGGAAAAGATTTTCAGGGCTGCTGGAAGCTAGAGAATTAGCTGGCATGATATGAGTAACAAACACATCGTCATTGTCCTAGAGTTCCAATACAAACATTTCCGATTTTTTACCTATGCTTAACCCATTTACGGCCAGTGGTGCGTTTACGCACCACTGATTACAATTTTTTTTTTCGCTAATTGTTTAGATGCAGATTTTTAATTTTGTATGATAACTAAACTAATATATTGAGTTAAATTTAGCATCAATCTATTTTTTTCTAAGACTATAACTTATTGAGATAGCAATTATTAAAAATAGACAATTTTCAGTTTTCACCAATCCCCGAAGTAAATTTCTATAAATTGTTGTTAGTTTTTATTTTAAGTTTTTAGAGTAAACATTCTAAATTCTAAATGTCAATACTATAATACTAAAACATTAGTTTAAATGTTTGTTATTAGTTTGTTTAGAAAAAATGACAGTAGATTACTTGGTGCGTAAACGCACCATTGGCTGAATGCGTATTGCGCATGCCTTTTTCAAGAAAATACAAGTTTAGACTTGTTTTAGATTCATAACCAGATGCATTCAGTCTTTAACGTTCCTTTGCAGTATATAGACGCAAATAGACTTACGGTAAACAAAAAAAATGCCGGTTTACCTAACTCAACGGGAATTGGAGGCCGCCTTAGACGAAATAGTAAATGAGTTAGAAAATAGAAATGGTACGTAAAATTTGTAGGTAGTGTACCCCATAACATAGTAAAGATGAATATTTTTAGATAATATTGATGTAGTGTATATTCGGCCGGAAGTTGATGAATTGACCAATGAGGAAGATATTGATGATAATGTGGTAATTGAACAGGTTCGTCCAAATGAGCAAGAAATTTCTGGTTTATTTGAGATACAAAATCATAATGATACCACTAATGAAGGTCCTATTGATTCTGACGATGAGACGTTAGATGCAAAAAGACAAAAACTTTTAAGACAAAAAGTATCGGCGCCTGTTTGGAAAAAAGGCGAGACAACTTCCGCAAACTTACCTGTTTTTGACAATACTGGAAGAGAAGATATAAAAAATAATTTATGTGGCAAATCTCCGTTGGAATTATTGTATCTCTTTTTTGACGAAGAAGTTTGATCGAGAATAGTGAGCTATTCTATCAAATATTCTTATGACAATAATCGTCATGATTTTCAATTTGGTATAACAGACCTAAAACGGTTCCTAGGAATATTGCTGCTTTCCGGTTACCATACACTGCCTCAGACTGATATGTACTGGTCTACCGACGAAGATAAAGGTTTGGTCATAGTTCGAAAATGTATGCCTCGCAATAGATTTCGAAGTATAAAACGTAATTTGCATTTATCTGATAATGCTCAGTTAGACAAAAATGACAAATTCTCAAAACTTCGCCCGATTTTCAACATAATGAACAAAAGGTACATGCAGTTTGGCGTATTTGCGCACGATCTATCTATCGACGAACAAATGGTGCCCTATTTTGGGAAACATTCCTGTAAAATGTTCATAAAAGGAAAGCCCGTGCGATTTGGCTTTAAGATTTGGTGCCTAACTTCTGCCGATGGATATTTATTTCAGTTCATTCCATATGGAGGGGCGAATGCATCAAATAGTAAATCAGAACTTGGTTTAGGAGGCCAGGTTATTGTTGACTTGCTCACAATTGTGAAAATTCCACAAAAGCATTGCCTTTACTTTGATAACTTTTTCTCGTCGTATAAGTTATTGAAGTTTTTGAGTCAGAAAGGCTTTTATGCTACAGGCACCATAAGAGACAACCGAACGGCTAATTGTCCATTAGAAAACGTAAAAAGCATTTCCAAGAAACAACGAGTAAGTTTTGATTCTGTATTTGACGAAGAAACCAACATATCTTTGAACAGGTGGAACGATAATTCAGTGGTGACTATTATTAGTAATACTTTGACACTACGACCGTTATGCACTGTTAAAAGATACTACCGAAAAGAGCGAAAGGAAGTGATGATTTCTCAGCCAAATATGATCGCACAATATAATAAATATATGGGCGGCGTGGATTTGCACGACAGTTTCTAACTATAGAATAAATGTGCGTGGCAAAAAGTGGTGGTGGCCGTTATTTATAAATTTGCTAGACAGCACTATTGTTAACGCCTGGAAAATATACAACATAGCGAATGAAACCCAAATGACGCAACTGGAATTCAAATCTTACATTGCAGTACGCTTGATTAAGGCAGAAGATGACAATCGAAACAGGAAAATTAATCAAGCAGTTGGAAGCTCCATTCCTGATGAAGTTCGTCTTGATAACATTGGTCATGTAATCTCGATGCATGCCGATAAAGCTAGACGTCGTTGCAAACTATGCAAAAGTCACACAATTTACATTTGTGTAAAGTGCAAAACACATCTACATTTAAAATGTTTTGAAGATTACCACAAGAAAATATGAACATGTGTTCGGCCAACGGTTTTTTTTTCATATACGCAATTTTTTTTTCGAGCTGATATGTATCAAATCGTTTTTTTTTTATGTTTTTAGTAATAAACAATACTTTTTTGTTAAGTTTTCGTTTAATATACACCTTGGCCGTAAATGGGTTAAGAAGCCAAGGCTGTAGTAACGATTTTTCAATTATACAGAATTGTTGAATTGATTCGGCATTTACTTGATGAAGATCCATAATTTAAAATGTGCTGTGCTGGCGAATCAATTGTCGTGTTACGATTAAAGATTAAAAGTGAAGTTTTATTTCTATTTTATACAGAATTGACCAAATAGTGTGCTAAAGAATCAAAAACAATGCAGAAGAAACATAAATTAATATCATCCTTCCTGAAGTGCAACTTATTGTACTTAATTTAAATTAAGCAAGCTTATGCTTATACTAGCGTTGATCTTTGTTTTCTACTTTAGAGAAGATTGATTGACATGCTGGAATACAGATTTTGATATATTACATTGTATAAAGGAAATGATATAACAAGTTAATTGACGGCTAAAATTTCAACAAATTATTGTAATTATGTACACGCATTGCCAACAAAAACAAATTGCAAAACATATCGGGCATATCAATTAAAGACGATTTTCTGTCGAGCATCACGACATACCCCACCACAATACGAATTTATCCTAGAAATTTGTATAAATCTGTAACCAGAAATTTATATTCTAAAGTCTTTGGTGTGATGTATAATAGTGCTGTACACAATGCAAAAGGTACATATTTATTTTCTATATTATTTTGTGAAACATTTATAGGAATTACAAGGTGGAATTTCTAAAATCTTTCTTTCCAAAATTTTAGTATTTTCTTGACCATTAGTTAATTTTTCAGACCAAATAATCCATTACACGTATTTTAAATAAAACCTTCTTGTTCAAAACATAATTTAGTAAAGATAGAATATTTATGCAAAAGTTTGGAAAGCTTTCCATAATTTTTTTATTTTTATTTGTTAATTACATTTACAATTACTACATAATACTGATAATTTTTAGACAATTTTCAAATATTTAAAATGTATCGATATTTGCAAGGTATGACCGAAATACTAAAATGAGGACGCAATTTTTTGATTAAAAATTAAAATTAATTAATAAGGGCTAAAGCATTTTATTGCTTAAGGTACTTGCTAATAACTTTCATATAATCTTCTCCAACTGCTTTTAATTAATTGTTTTATTTTTTAAATTATTCGATAATTATTCATCTCCATAAAAGCAAACATTTATATGAATTTATTAGAAATTTAGGGACTTTATAATTATTAAAAATTTCTTATTGTCAGTTACAAAAATATTTCATTTCAACAAAATGCTTTGCTTTTTATTACAGAATAATCTAAAACTTCTTTTAGATCAGAATTTACTTAAGTAGTTTCTTTTACATTATTGCGACATAACAAAAATTTCTAAAGGAAAATTATAAAACCATATATTATTCTATTTTATTTCTTCTTCTATTTTCACTTTATATAAACTAAAGAAATTATTAATAAGTGTGTAATTATTACATTATATTTAGCTTATTTCTGAAATATTCTTTATTTTTTCACGAGAAATTGTAACTGTACATCAGTAATGAACTGTATAAACTAAAACACTTATTACTAGTGCGGTCGATTTAAAAGCAACAGTCACAGTATCACAAGAAAAGAAGAAGAACTTTCAATGTCAGATGACACGCAAATATTTTGTTTCCGTATTAGGAAACCGACTACAGGTTCCAGGAATTAAAGGGAACATCGTGTATTATTTACATAAATGCCTAATCATTATTGGCGTTAATTGTGTAACAGTCCTCTTCTTTTCTTCCACACGATGCTATATTGTAACAGCCCGTGCGTCGAGGGATCCGAGGTTGCTGCTGACAAATGATAACTTTGACGATAAAAAGAGTTACATACCGCAGTTATCCAATATTGAGAATAGATTAATTTGAATATTATGTAATTAACTTGTTTAATTACTCTTGCTGGGCGCCAAGAGGTAGAACCCCCTCTAAGGTATAAATGACTTTAAAGATTGCCGGTTTGCTAAACTAAAGCGGAGAGAACAATAAACAGACTCTAGGTAAAGCACGTAAGTCAAGATGTGACTTACGCCTTTCTCTCTGAGCGTGAAAGTAAACTAAGGTGTAAATAACTGAATCCCTCTAAAATACTTAATAAATATCTCAATCAATTCCTTTTGATTGTTATGCTCTTGTGATGGATTTTATATTACAAGAATTGAAATAAAAAACAGATTGTTACAAAATATACCTATATTAATAAATAAAGCTTGCTACTTTAATAAATTATTAGTTACAAATTTACTTAGGTTTAATCGGACATGTTTAATAAAACTAAACTACGCAGGGCGCGAGATACCGTAATGTTGGCGCCGGTTTAGACGGTTTATTCTGATCAGATTATTACAGTTCTTATAAAAAACTAACCTTTAAGACGCCGCACTACTGGCTATTCCCTTTGTCGCTGACTTGACGCTTCTGGGGTGACGCACTAACTACTTCACTATTTTAGCACTTTTTTCCTACGTTTCAGGGTGCCTGATATCCAGACGAGAGCCCTGATGGCTTTTAACGTGGGATTTCACTTTTATATGAAAGCCTATGCTTGTAGGCAAGTGAGGCTTCTTGCTATACAATACGTTTTTACAATACGTACTTATTTTGCGTCCGGGAGTAGCACGTCGGGATCGCACTAATGACTTGAGCCAAGTGAGTCCCTTTCGGACTCTTGGATGCGTCCTAACTTTTGTTTTCTATCGGTGAATTCCCCAGTTCCTTCTAAAGTTCTCGAGCGCACGGGTTTGGTAGATGATGTAATATAGTGGTCCTTTTGATTCATCTATGTAGCACTAGGTTCTTTTATAGAGTTTTTTGATATGGCTAACTATACATACTTATTCTAACAAAATAATGATGTAGCATTAAAAGGAACTGATTGAAATAACTACGTAATATAATTGTGAAATGTTTTGCAATATTATTTTATATGGCGGGAAACGTATTAGAATTTATACAGTGTGTCTGTTTTGCTTTAAATAAATTAACTTTTAATATTTTCTTTCAATTTGATATAAATGCTTTGAGATAAGATAGCTGTAATTTGCCCCATTACAATTGGTTATCTTAATAACTATAAAATTTAAAAAAAAAACAGAAATAGTTTTTATTTTGGTTTATAAACATTCTAGATAAAGCCATTGCCAAATTACGGGAAGTCTTTTAATATTAAATGAATTTTGACCTGTGTATTTTGACTTCGTACAATAAAATAATAACCTCAGCTAATCTTAATCTTTTCCAGACAAAAACTCGAAAACATGATTCATCAAATCTTCGTATTATTTAAATAGATTTTGAAATTATATTTATAATTTATTTAATTTACTACGGATTTATTGACTAAGAGAAATATTAATACGAATATAACTAATATATATAAGCACTACTTATTAATATATTTTAATATACCGTGTGTCCCAATTTCGGTGCTCACCATTGGTATCTCGGTTATTAGAAGATATAGAACAACGGTTAAATGGGGAATGTTTTGCAGAATTCAATACTCGCGGCAAATCTCATTTCAAATATGATCTAACTTTTTAAATTTTTAAAATATTTTAAATAATCAAAAATTTGCCGATTTCGTTATTCCTCAATAACTCGATAACGCTTAGTCTGACCTCTTTTAAAGTTTTACATTGTTCAGACACTTTTTTAAAACAAATTATTTGATACAAACAGAAACCCCCGATTGTCATTTGTTTTTAAGTTACTACCACTATCTTTTGTTTTCCATATGGCGGCCATATTGAATTTTGGGTTTGTTAGGTAGTCCTCAAAATGTGCTTTTCAACGATGTATAACATGCCTGAAAAATTTTTATTTATAAGGAAAATATTAATAAAAACGTAAATTAATCTTTAATATGAAATTAGTAGGCTGAAAAATTAAACACCAATGTCAAATGAAAGTGAAAAGAAAACTAAGTTGGCGCGAGGAGGGGTAAGTTCGCGCAGGATTAAAAGTAGTGGGGAGATTTGTATTTGGTTTTACATCAAATGTCAGATAATTCTAACCTCTGAGCGTGTATCACTAGCAAAGACATTATGTTCCGTCAAACGTGAATGACAAATGTATTCTGACAATGAAACAAAACGATAACCTGTCAAAGTACAATTAGTGCTGCAGAGATAAGTTAATTAAAACTACTTGTAGTTAGTGATAAGTAATTATTGTCAAGTATTAAGATTTATAAGTATTGATAAAGGCACATACATATTCAAACGAAGAAAAAGTTGATATATTGGAAGTGTATTTCAAAGCAAATAGAAACACTAAAAATGCGTGCACGAGTTATGCAGAGCGTTTTCCAGAAAGACAACAGCCACAAAGGACAATTTTTAGAATACTAGTTAGCAAATTAAAAACTTTGGAAGCTTCGAACAAAAACGAGCTAACTATGAAGTTAATGATGCTGATGCACGTCTAAATAATATTTTGCAGAACGTTAGGAACAATCCCAGCACATTAGTTCGTCGTGTGACACGAGAAACAGGGATTTCAAAATCTACTGTTCACAGAATCTTGACGAAAAACAAGTATCACCCTTACAAACCAACAATTGTACAAGGTTTAAGTGATAATGACAATCTCCGACGATTACAATTTAGCAGGTGGTACCTCCAAAAATGTGAATATGACGCTAATTTTCCTAGGAAAATACTATGGACAGATGAAACACGCTTTACCAATTGTGGAGTATTCAATAGGAATAACTATCATCATTGGTCTACTGAAAATCCACATTTGGTAAATCAAAGAAGATTTCAAGTTCGATTTGGTTTTAATGTCTGGTGCGGTTTAATGACATTTTGTTTACGTTTTTTTTGTTTTTTAAACTCTTTTTTTCGTCTTAGATAATCAGTTAATAGGTCCTTTCATCTTTGATTACAATTTAACTGGTAACAGATATTTGGAGCTACTAACAAACGAGATAATGCCTGCTTTGAGGCAAATTATTAATCCCGAGAACATGCAAAACATCTGGTTCCAGCAAGATGGTTGCCCGGCCCATAACACTCGTAACGTGCAACATTTTTTGAGAGAAAACTTTAATGAGAGAGTGATTTCAAATAATGGGCCCGTGCAATGGCCTGCGAGATCACCCGACCTTACCCCGCTTGACTTTTATTTATGGGGTACCACTAAAAACGAAGTATTTGATTTTGAACCGCCAGAAACTCGGGAAATTTTAGAACAAAGAGTACTAGATGTGCTACGATCAGTAAACGGAAACACGCTACGTAGAGTTTGTAACTCTACTCGAACAAGGTGTCAAAATTGTGTGGAACAGAATGGTCGTCATATTGAACAATTTCTTTAAGTGAATGTGAACTTTAAGTTCTGTATCTTTACTTTTTATTTCTATAATTTTTTTATCGTTTCGTTTGTTTACAGTATTACTTAGAATATCTTTTCACTTTCATTTGACATTGGTGTTTAATTTTTCAGCCTACTAATTTCATATTAAAGATTAATTTACGTTTTTATTAATATTTTCCTTATAAATAAAAATTTTTCAGGCATGTTATACATCGTTGAAAAGCACATTTTGAGGACTACCTAACAAACCCAAAATCCAATATGGCCGCCATATGAAAAACAAAAGATAGTGGTAATAACTTAAAAACGAATGACAATCGGGGGTTTCTGTTTGTATCAAATAATTTGTTTTAAAAAAGTGTCTCAACAATGTAAAACTTTAAAAGAGGTTAGACTAAGCGTTATCGAGTTATTGAGCAATAACGAAATCGGCAAATTTTTGATTTTTCAAAATATTTTAAAGATTTAAAAAGTTAGGTCAAATTTGAAATGAGATTTGCCGCGAGTATTGAATTCTGCAAAACATTCGCCATTTAACCGTTGTTCTATATCTTCTAATAACCGAGATACCAATGGTGAGCATCGAAATTGGGACACACGGTATAGTATTTTTCAAATCGTAAGACGCGCATAAGAGTTTGGATAATAATTTCATCGCAGTCTGTTTACAAAATGATTAGTAGGGACCGGATATGAGAGGCCGATGACTCATCGCCCACGATCGTATTATTGAAAGTTTGCATTTTTAAAGAGTTTATAATTTTATTTATATAATTGGAAAACAAACGGGTGGTGATCTATAAAATACGAAATACATTTTTATTTGTTCATTTTGTTGTTCAAGTTGAGTAAAGGAGTACTAATATTAACTAGCAATCAGTGACGCGCCGACCATATGGGCAAGGTCGTGCAGCGCACAACGGCGCCAAGGCCTTAAAGGCGCCAAGGCCACTTGTGATAAGTTAAATTTTAAAAATATTAAAAACGAAAGATCATTTTCTAAATTAAAGTTAATTAAGGATTACTTACGATCTAGAATTACCCAGGAGCGGCTAGAAAATCTTGCTATCATTTCTATAGAGTCTGACTTTTTAAAGCAGCTGAATATTGAAAATCTTATTAATGAATTTGCCAAAATTAAAGCTAGAAAAGTCCAATTTGTATAAGACATTTCCGTTGTTTTCCTTCACGTTTATCTATTTAAAAACACGGGCACTCTAAAAATATTTTATTTGACCTTTTGTTTTTTAATAATTTGGAATACTGTTTTTTATTTTGTTACTGTTGTTTCAGTGTGCAATAAAAATTTTAATAATATTTTTTTTTATGTGAACCTATTGTTTGCCTCAAATAAAAAATACCTACCAGTACTAACAAGTCTAAAGAGTTCGTCATAAATTTGAATGTTGAACTGTGGGAGAGTGGCTGGTAATTTTGGCTCAATACATATAGGGTAAAGGCGCCTATCAGTATTTCGCACGACTGCGCCGAAGATACTTGGCGCGTTACTGCTAGCAATACTTTCTCAATGTTCGCTTCAGTCAAATTTATTAATATACCCTTGTAGATAGTCCTTTCTACATCATAACTGGTTATAGGTGCATACTGAAAATATTCCTTTATTTCAGCGTATTTAGCAGTTAGATTTTGAGGCATTGTCCTCATACACAATTGCCGCAATGTTATTAAGTCTGGATTTCCATTAACAACTGCGTCTAACTTTTGCCGAGGCCTCATCCGAAGTCACTTGGAATATTTTCACATTATTAATAGCCACATTTAATGTGATCAATCCATAATTTAATTTGAGATTTTGATTTTCAAAATAATTGATTAGTTTTGGCAAATTTCCAAAATATTCCTGTCGAAACTGCAACTGATTTTTTAAATTTGGAATTTGTATTAGTTCCTTTCACTCAGAAATACTTCAGGTATCGTCATTTAAATATGTAACGAAATTTCGTAAACTCTCGAAATTATCTATCTGCATAAAAACTAGTAGCATCCAACCACGTTCCCCATCTAGTTATTACTGGAGCGGGAGGCAGTGATAAAAATGGAAATTTCTCCCTGTGAAGAGCTACCCTCAATGGTGCTTTTCTGAAAACTTTTTTAAAAGCGGATACAAGTCTATCAACTTCCGGAAAGGTGTCTCTGATATATTCACAAATTCTATCGAGAGCATGTGCTATACAAGTAATATGCAGCATATTAGAATATATTTTCTTTAATTGTCTGCTTGGTTTTAAGATATATGCAGCACTGTCACTGACAAGTAAAAGTATTTTTTCTTTGTACCTATCGTCCGAATGAAGCATTTGGTGCATATTCTCGTAAATGATTGTAGGTACTGTTTCCGCATCAACTGTATTTATAACTTTTGTTGCGATTACATATGCGATATATGGAATAGTTGGATATAGTACACCAGCTACAACATTTACCACACATCGTCCTAATATATCGACAGTTTCGTCGGAACTTATCCATAGATACTGAATTGAAAGATGGCTTCTAAAGCGTTCTATTGCTTTCGTGTAGCACTTAGAAACATAATATTTGCGTAAAGTGGATTCATCAACATTTGCCCTTCTACTAACTGACAAAGTTCTAAAGGGTCTTCAAACTCATTCAAAAGAATTTTGTAAAACTTCGTCCACCATTTGTAGTAATCAGTTTCTTATGCATTAAAATTTTCAGGTCTACTTCTATATGTCTTATTTTTGAGATAACCCCACAAGAAAAAATCGATAGGCGTTAGATCAGAACTACGAGGTGGCCATTCAATGGCACCCCTTCGCCCTATTCATCGACCAGGAAACAATTGATGTAAATACTGCCGCATAATTTTAGAATATGCTTACTGATACCATATGTTCGCAGCAGGAATTAGTGGATTGTTTAGATCAGTAGAAAGCCTAGCAATAGTGGGTACAATATTATTTCTTAATAAATCCAAACACTGAGCTCTATTAAGAGTACCTTCAATGAAGGAATGCCTAATAACATTATTGTCTATCATCCTAGCCCACACATTTATTTTCTCCAGTATGCACTTGTCGCATCCAAAGGGAATTGTTTCTAGAACAAATTCGATTGTTATGTCTATTGACTATACCACTCAAACAAAATGTTGCTTTATCTAAGAACACAATTATTCTGATAAAGTTTGGATATGCTACGCATCTGTTAAGCAAAATTTACAAAATTCTATTCTGCGATCAGGGTCATCTTCAGTTAACTTATGACAAAAGTGAAATTTATAGGGCTTCAACATTTTGATTTCAGTATATTCATAACGAAACTCAGGTATATATCACTATCAAGAGCAAGCTAAGTTGTTGATGTTTGTGGATTCTCCTCGATTACTAACAACTAGAGATCGGAATTATGATGGACCATATAAATAGTATAACATTGCTAAGTACAACACGCATTTATTGAATAGTACTATTCATTCGGTTAACCGCACATCTCCGATTACTCCAATTTTACAGAAAATTCCTTTCTTCATGGGCGTCGATAGAAGCGTGAGGAGTTTTTATAATTTAAATTTAATTTTCATTGAAATTTTATTTATTAGTCTATATTTCGTAAGATAAATAAAGTACAGAGATGTAGTTTCTCTTTTTCATTGTTTTAACTATTAATTACATAAGTACTTGGTAATTTTTGCAATAGATCCTGTTTAATATCGTTTCATCGAATCTACTTCTCCCAATTATTTTGACGTAAGTGTCCAGTGAATTTCGTTAAGTTTCAATAACTTACGCATACATTTTTAATTTTCATTTATTTAGATCTAGAACATTGTTTAAGTTAGTTTTTCAGATATGATAATGGAACAACGTCGTGAATGGCACTGTGAAACAATGGCGAGTTGAATTAAGAGTCAAACTGATTCTACGTCCATTGCCAGTGATTTCAAAATTTATTGCAAAGTTTGTAAAATATCGTTAAAAAATTCCAAGAAATCGCAAGTAAAACGTCACTTAGCATCGCAAACAATTGCACAGAAATTACACGCGTTGGAATCTGACAATTTTAACGAAGAACTCTGCGAAACTTTAATGGCGGCAAATATTCCATTAAATAAATTTAACAATCCCATCTTCAAAACATTTCTCCAAAAATATACTTGTTGAAATGTTCCTGAAGAATCCACCTTACGCAAATATTATGTTTCTAAGGGCTACACGAAAGTAGTAGAATGCATTAGAAGCCATCTTTTAAATAAATATCTATGGATAAGTGCCGACGAAACTGTCAATATATTAGGACGCTGTGCGGTAAATGTTGTAGCTTGTGCACTACATCCAACTATTCCATATAACGCATATGTGATAACAACAAGAGTTATAAATAAAGTTGATACGGAAACAGTAGCTAAAACCATTTACGAGAATATGCACCAAATGCTTCATTCGAAAGACAGGTACAAAGAAAAAATACTTTTATTTGTCAGTGACAGTGCTACATACATGTTAAAAACAGGCAGACTATTAAAGGAAACATATCCTAATATGCTGCATATTACTTGTGTAGCACTTGCTCTCCACAGAATCTGTGAATATAGCAGAGACACTTTTCCGGAAGTTAATAGACTTGTATTCGCTTTTAAAAAGTGTTTTCAGAAAAGCACCAATTTACAGGTAAAAACTTCCATCACTGCCTCCCTCTACAGTAATAACTAGATAGGGAACATGGTTGAAAGCTACTAGTTTTTATGCAGAGAATTTCGATAGTTTACAAAATTTCGTTACATGTTTAAATGGCGATGCTTGAAGTATTTCTGTGCATAATTTCAAAATTAAAAAGTGTAATACAAAAACGCTTACCCAATCCTTATAAATTTCACCGACGTACTGTTCCAGACAGGTACTGTTCATTGTAGAGTTTGTTTTGAGGGAATAGTAAATATTACACTACACAGTTTAATTACATCTGACGATAAACGAAGTCCATTTTACGTGTCTTTGACTTGCAGAACAGTCCTATCACTTTTTCATTAAAGTTTGGGAAATCATTTATACATTCTTTTTCACAAGATAACATAGTAAGGCCATTTAATCTCTCTTCATTGTATTTCTCAGGAAAGTTTTTATTCTCTTCAGCCGTGAAAACTGGCGTTCCGCTTTGGACGTTGTCATTGGGATTGTAATGACAATTTTTAAAAGCTTAACAACTTCATTAAAGGTGTCGCTTAATCCATCCAGCAGAAGACCTAGCAGACCTACAGCACCGACTTCTATATTTTGCCTAAATTCTTCTCTAGAATATAGAACGCTTAATTCAGTTCGTAGTCTGCTTTCATTGAGGCATAGATAAAATTTTACTGCTTCTTTAAGGCAATCTTCCGGAATTTTTTTTTTGAAAAGAGGAGAACTGTTTAAAAGAAATTAAGTTTGCTAATATTAAGTGCCCTGTATACCGAAATCTAGTTTTTACTTCTAGCAAAATAATATCGCACACTTCAATAGTTTTCCTCCTTCTTTGGCTACCATCAGTTACTCTTCGCCGCTTTGATTGTCGAGGAGTCAGTTCTCGGTCATTTTGTTTAACCAACTGATTATCTGTGTTAACGATTTCGGTTCGAAATTTTCCAATAGCGCGTTCAAAATTATCTAAATTATTCTTGATTTTTAATGTATCTGTAATGACATTTTGTAATTTATTAAACAATATGTCCACATTGTCCACATTTGGCATAATTCTATGAAAGAAAGTTAACCAATAGATAAAATTTTCCTCCTCTAAAATTCGCAAATTGGCACCAGCTTGATGAATGGTAGTTTGTAAACTAGCTTCTCCCTCGATTTGTTCTAGAGCTTCAATTATTTCTTCTCGGTGCTCATATATTGTATTCACTGTCGTAGAATTGAAGTTCCATCTTATTTTTGAAGAACGAAGTAAGCTTTTTCTCTGAAGGAATTCTTCCTATCTTGCAGCTCGTTGTGGTGAAGTAGAGAAAAATGTACATAATCCCGTCAGATTGGCAAAAAAAAATTTGCAATTACTACTGCTCGATGTAGCATGTGACATAATTAGATTTGTCTGATGTGCATAACAATGTACAAAATTAGCCCTTGGATACTGGTCTTGGACATGTCTTTTCACGCCGTTAATAGCACCACTCATGACTGCTGCCCCATCATAGCTCTGTGCAATCAGTTTTTCTGGGTCATCAACAAGCAAACTAAATTCGTTAAGGATGGAGGCATATAAAGAATTAGCATCATGTCCACTAGGCAGAAGAAATTTCCAAAATCTTTCGACCGGTCTCGCACATCTGTGGTTTCATCAGCTATCACAGATATGAAGTCGGTTGCTTTAATTTCATTGGCAACTTGTTCATGAAACACGTTCAACATTGCATCAAGCAGATCATTGTATATCGTTTTTGATAATCCCTAAAAAACCGGTGCTGCTTCGATATGATCTCTGAGCGATTTATCCAATTCTGCCGTAAAATTGATCAATTCCTGAAAAATGCCCTTGTTATTCGACGTTTGCTGTTCATCATGACCCTGAAGTGCCAGTTCAAGCGCGCCACAAAATCTAATGCAATTTATTATTAAATTTAACACATGGTTATTTTTTGCTACCTTTTCATTGTGTTGTTGAATTGCTTTTCTATATGATGAATCTAAAACATTCTGAATGTTATTTTTTCCTAACATTCTTAGACTAAATATATTTTTCAAATGCCCTTCGGAATTTTCATGTTTAATAATTTTAGCACTAAGATGAATTAAGTCTCTTATTCCGTTCTTTGACCAAGACGGTTCACCACCAAACAAAAGACACGGAAAACAAAACAAAGTATTTTTAATTTCACACCCACAAATCCAGTAATTTTTCTGATAAATATCCACTTTGAATTTTCTTATAACGTCTTTACCTTTAACAGATTGTTTATTTTCTAAACATAATTGAGGCATCGACCGTTTAAGATTTTTTACTGCGATTTTTTCATCATATGTTAACCGCGAAAACGCGTTGTTCTCTAAAGCAGAGACGGAATTCATTTTACAACGGCCGTGAGCAGACTGGACCACTTGCTCAGACGCTATGTATTATACGACATTGAAGTAAGGCAAAATACAGTTCTCCCCACCTTCAATGCAATGTTAATGGCTTAACGGAGCAACAGTTGGGCTTTGCTCATTATATCTGTGACGACGATCGGTGCATGTACGTTGTTAGTGCGCCACGTTCCTCGTCAATAACTATGAATACATAATATACATAATAAATAAATACTTTCACAGTTAGTCGCCGCTTGGTTTGTTTTATTTCATAATTCCAGGGGGTGCAATTACTCACTTGCTCTCATTAAAGAGCCGCCACTGGTGCAAGGAACTAATACAAATTCCAAATTTAAAAAATCAGTTGTATTTTCTTCAGCAACACTTTGAAAATTTGCCAAAACTAATCACTTATATTGAAAATCAAAATCGCAAATTAAATAATGAATTAGCGACATTAGATGTGTAGTTTGAAAAATATTCCAAGTGTCTTCTAAGTGCTAAATACGCTGAAATAAAAGAATATTTCAGGTATGCACCTATAACCAGTTGCGTTGTAGAATGGGCGTTCTCTATCTACAAGGATGTATATCATTAAAATAGAACAAATTTTACAGAAGAGAACCTTGAGAAGGTATTGCTAGTCAGTATTAATACTCCTTTACTTACCTTGAACTACAAAATAAACAAATAAAAATGAAAACGTAAAATTATTCATTAGTGCATTTAATGATCAATAAAACTATGAATGTAGCGATTTGAACATTTAATCTAGTAGGCAAATCATTGTTTTTGTTTTTTGTTAAAATAAATAAATTGTTAAAATCCAAAGTTTAAAAGACTTGTTTTTGGAAATTAGCTATTTTATCGATTCATTTATGGCTTATGATGTTACTAATTAAAACTGATTTCCAGGAAGTAATGTTTTTGATCTCAGTAGCAAGGCGGAGGTTTAATGTATCTAGATTTTAACCAGGTAAACAAAAATGTAAAAATATACAGGTTGTTCTATTTAAAATAGTAAATTGGATGTTTATTTCCTGTATAACCGGAAGTGACATTGCAAATTTGATATAAGGTGTACCCAATTTTATTTAGAATGAGTGAACCGTTGCAGAGATATTTAGGGGATTCATACTTTTTACTAACACTGTATAAATATTGTATTCTTTTACCGCTTTTTTAATATTTTGTTATTCTTTTTTATAATTTCAGATGGTATCGATGGAGAGTGCAATATTATTTATTATTGCTGTCTTTCTAGTTTATAAATACCTAACTAGAAACTTTAATTATTGGAAAGAAAAAGGAGTTCCATATATCAAGCCACGATTTTTTTTTGGTAACTTCTATGAAATCTTAATGCTAAGAAAGACGATTGGACACAAACTCGCAGAAATGTACAACGAAATAAAAGCTCCATATTTCGGAATGTGGGTTTTAAGTAAACCGCATTTCGTCGCCAAAGATCCAGAATTAATAAAACAAATTTTGGTAAAGGATTTTAGATACTTTCGCGATAGGACTATAGCGTCCAACGAAAGTGCGGACGAACTATCTGCTAGTATGCTATTCATGTTGAAAAATCCAGATTGGAAAGTCTTGAGAAGTAAAATGACCCCCGCTTTTTCATCCGGAAAAATAAAAAATATGATACCACTTATAAACAACGCCGCTGAAAATTTAACAGCGTATCTATCGAAATCAAGTTTAAAACACGATTGTCTAGAAGCAAAAGAGATATGCGCAAAATATGCTACAGATGCCATAACAAGCTGCGCCTTTGGAGTCGAGGCCTGTTCTTTTGAAAGTGATGACGCACCTTGGAGAGCAGTTGGTAGAGAAATTTTTGATCTTACATTGCATAATGGTATTAGAGGTACTGCATATTTTTTCTTGCCCAAAATGGTAGATCTCTTTAAATTAAAATTCATACCAAGTCACGTGAATACTTTTCTAAGAGACGCTTTCCAAAGCACTCTTGAAGGGAGAAAGAAGAACAATATCAAAAGAAACGATTTAATAGATATTTTAATTAAAATGCAGAATGAAACTGATAGTGACGGCTTTCAATTTGGTATGTTAATTAGTAGTAAAAAGTTCATGTAAAGTTACATTGTAATTTTTCTGTAGAAGGCAACATGCTTCTTGCGCAGGCTGCTCAATTCTTTCTCGCTGGATTCGAGACTGTTTCTTCCACTATAGCTCATACTTTGTATGAGCTATGCCTGAACAAATCCATTCAAAAGAAACTGGTCTCTGAAATTAAGGCAACATTAAAGGAACATGATAAAGTAACATACGAAGCTGTGCAGAAAATGAAATATTTGGATAAAGTTGTACAAGGTATTTGTTCTTATTATTTATGACCAAAAACTTATTTAAAATGTAGTTATTGCAAATGTTATCACTAAAGTTCGGATTATATACATGCAAAAATAACTGTGCACATACCGTAGTCGACAAATTTTTAATTCCGAATTCGAAATAACAAGAGCGAGTGAGCACTCGGTATAAAATAGATTTGTAGTGGAGAATGTAAAGGTATTTCGGTGCGCGACGATGCAACCGGCTTATCGGCAGCTAACCTTTAGTAGGCGGAAGTATTGTTAAATTAAAGTCGTATTGTGTATTTCAAAAATAGTTGATTTCATTTTTTTACAGTGGCGTGAACCGAAACATGTATTCTCCTTACATATATAAAATAAATTAAAGTTCTAGCAGTTAAACTAATAAAATATAATACAAACTCAAATTAGATGTTCAAATAATGCACCCTGATGTTCTTGACAATACGCCAATCTCTAACAAAATTCTTGCCGGACGTTAGCCAGCATTTCAGGCATTATTGTACGAAAAGCGTTTATTATTTTAACACGTAATTCATTTATATTACGTACTCTTTCGTGAGGGGCATCATAAACTTTTTGTTTAATGTATCCCCATAAAAAGAAATCATTTAGTGATAGGTCTGGTGATCTGGGAGGCCAACCAATTGTGCAATTTCTACTTATAATGCGATTATGAAAGGTGTTTCTTAAAAACTTCTTCACAATTCTCGCATTATGAGCCGGGCAACCGTCTTTCTGGAACCGAATGTCTTTAAAATTGATATTAATGTTATGTATAGCGCGAGAAAAATATCGTTATTTACCATATCTAAATATTTATCACTGTTAAGTATACCGTTGATAAAAAAGCGCCAACAATTACGTTGTTCAAAATGCCAGCCCATAGATTTAATTTTGCTGGATACTGCGTGTACTTCTTCTTCTTCTTCTTCTTCTTCTTCTTCTTCTTCTTCTTCTTCTTCTTCTTCTTCTTCTTCTTCTTCTTCTTCTTCTTCTTCTTCTTCTTCTTCTTCTTCTTCTTCTTCTTCTTCTTCTTCTTCTCCTCTTCTTCTTCTTCTTCTTCTTCTTCTTCTTCTTCTTCTTCTGTTTGGGGTTGGACGCCAGCACGTCCAGGCACTTGAGCACATTGCTCTTTGTACTATCCCCAATGGATCTCTCAGTTCCACTCTGTTAGTCTTGTGTCCTCGATAAAAGCCACTATCCTTCTCAGGGGAAGTTTGAGTACACTCGAAGGATCCAATAGACCTCTCCCGAAATGTTTCTAGTTCCTTCAGTTCCTCACACGTGCATATTACATGAAGGCTAGTTTCCTCCTGTTTTTCACATCATCTACACCAGGGCTCGCTAACCAAGCCCATGCTGTACAAATGCTTCCTTAAAGGACAATGTCCGGTTATTAACCCGGTAATTATTTGAATTTCTTTTTTGCTACAACGAATTAGGTTGGCTGAAAACTTTCCGTCCAGCTCCCTTAATAGTGTTTTGGTATGGAGTTGACCTTCCGTTAACCTTCATTTATTTTTATGTTCTTTTTCTAGCCATAACCAGATCTCCCTTTTAGCGGAATCCTTAGTGATTACACATATAGGTTCTGGTCAGGTGTCTATTTTACTTAGACCAATAACCGATTATTTGGGAATTGTGAGATCCATACAATGGAAATGTTTCATCAGTAAAAAATATTTTCGTCATGTGGAAATATTTCTTGAGTAGAACGAAATTTCCGCCACTTGTATCCATGTCTTCTCAAAACTCTCTGTACTGTCCGCTGTTTAGCTCCACTTTCTTCCAATATCTGTTTTATACTAAATACATTTGCTTTTGCAGCTCTAATTGCAGTTTCTCTGCCTTGCCGTTCTTCGTTGATATACCTATTTCTAGGCTATTCACCTTGTAAATGTAAATACTTTCGGCAATTTATTACACATCCACAAGTCTGAAACCTATGAATAATATTTACTAAAGTATGTTCAGTAGGAATTGGACAATTTTCAAACGCAAAGGCAAATTCCCAACGATTTATCATAAAGTACTACCTGCATGATATAACTTTATTATTTGAATCGTTTAAACATACATCTTCAATTGTAGTATTTTGTTTCGATATAGAGATAACGTACACTTTACCCTAGGGCCACACTAACGTCTAATATCATTAATTATCGCATTATTTGTCATAAGCACAATGACAAGTGTCATGATAAGTTGGCATCCATTTCGTATCAATGCATTGTATTGCTATGGTAATTCCTATGTTAATACTCCCGTACGGAATTAAAATTTGTCGCTTACGGTATACAGGGTGTGCCATTAGTGTGTCGACGGAGTTTGACGTGAAAACTAACAAAAATAGGAATGTGAGATGTTCTATATGTATATAGTATCGTATATCACAGCGGATATTAAAAAATTATTCACGAATATAGGGTGTTACAAATTCCCGCACCTACCTTCAGATTTTTCAATTTAAATAGGTTGCTATATTTTTCAGAAATTATTTCGATGGCCACTTAAATTGCCTTTGCAGTGATATATTGTTAGGTGCACTTCCGACAACTACTTTTGGTTATATTGGAATGTTTGTCAATAATTTTACAGTTGCAGCGTCTGAGGTTTTAAGACGTAGGCTGGAAATAGGGTGTCGTGCATAGAATTTTTCTTTGTATATCAATCTGGGGTCTAACACTTTATATGCTTCAAGATGATATAATGTAAAAATATATACAGGGTGTTAAATAGGTCGTGTCATATTTATCGAAATTCAAACGCTTCTCTCTCGATTTTTTTAAATAGAACTTATATTTCTCGATATTGTCAGCAAATTCTCCCTAATATTACCTTCAAAATGGTACCAATAGCGTAATACTTATTTACTGTATTTTAACTATATTCCACTTTTATGGGATATATGTTTAATAATATTCAATATTCAGTACATCTAACATAGCTTCTTATACAAGGCTATTCAGGCTATACGTCACGGAATATTGTGGCCAAAATACTTAACTTTCAAAAAGTTTCACTTTCGGGATACATGTTATGTAAGCGAAATTTACAGTGAAGTGTAAGAATAGATCCAAATTATAATAAACTTGCCATCTTATACAGAGTGTACAAAAATTAAAACTAATCAAAAAAGAACTTTAAGGGGCTATAACTTGATTAACTTAAATCAAACGCCATATTTTTTAATTTACCAGAAAATGCACTTTTTAATTACCTATCGAATGGTATTTAGAGCTAAAGCTTTAAGTTTCGCGATTTTACATAATACGCCTAATAATCGTTTTTCGCACCATTTTGGTGTTTTTTAAATAAAATGTTAATTAAAAAGCACATTTGCTGGTAAGTTAAAAAATATGGCGTTCTATTAAATTAATCAAGTTATAGCTACTTAAAGTTCTTATTTGATTAGTTTTAATTTTTGTACAACCTGTATAAGACGGAAAGTTTATTAAAATTTTGATATAAAATATAATCTATTGTTACAGTTTGCTGTAAATTTCGCTTACATGACTTAAATACTTCTTAATTATTTGAAACATAAAAATTAGGTTAGATTCTGACAAAATTCAAATTATTTAAAAAATTTTAAGATTTAAGTACCTATTATAAATCTCATTTATTTTGATCGGAGAATCAAAAATGCAAAACAAAACTTTGATACTTTTAGGGTTTTTGGAACAGTCTGTATAATACAAAAATAATTTAAAAAAATAACCATAATAGACCCTCATATTTCCCAAAAGTGAAACTTTTTAAAAGTCAAGTATTTTGCCGTATAGCTCGATTAATCCAATAGCGAAGTGCTCACGAAGTGCGTGACCACATCGTAACTGTTATGAGGTGGAACACCATCATGCAAAAACCACATGCGTTGACGCACGTTTAAAGGCACCTCTTCTACAAGTTCTGGTAAAAACATTAAATAATTTCTGGCATGTAAACGATGTGGTAAAATAAATGATCCGATGAGAGTACCATTAACAATTCCTGCTGAGTCTCTTAAGCTGTAAATGTGAATATGTGAGTTACTTTGCAACTTTTATCACATTTCTTTCTTCGTTTGTCACTATTTTGTGTGTATTTATATTTACAGATAAAAATAAAGCTGCAATTATTTTATCACCCTGTATGTCCCTCCTTTCGCCAATCTATTGCTTACTTCATTCTGTACACTCGACGCACAGTTTGAATTCACCACTAACAATGTATTATCAGCGGACATGACAACATTACTCATAGCAAACCATTAAATGCAAATGATATACAGGGGAAGTGTCCCCAAGACACTTCCCAGCGGAACACCTCTATCCACAAACCGTTGATCAAAGCATAATCTACCTATTTCAACATATAATTTTCTATCTTTAAGATAACTGTTAAACCAATTAAAATATTACCTCTAATACCATATGTAAATGGTTCCGTTCAATTCTCTCGCAGACGAATCTACGAATTCGACAGCAGATGAAGTTTATCTCCCGTTATGATCTTAACTGATTATTGTTAAAAGTATCGTAAATATTCAAAAAATAATCAATGTATTCGCCATAGTCTTTTCAAAAATTTTTCAAAAACTTAATAGAGAAATAGTCTGAGAATTCCACATACATGATTCAGAATCACTTTCTTGTGCCGAGATTGAGTTTTGGCAATATTTAAACCATAAGAATGTATGAGGTGCTACCCAGAAATTTACGGAATTTGAATGTAGTGTGCTAAGGGACGGTAGCGCTACATGGTGTGAGCTACGTCTATACTAAGTCACTCTGTTAAACGATACTTTGTAAGGTAGGGACAAACACTTTTTGTCCTTATATTAGTTGAGTTGTGTTTGAGTTATTCTGCGACACTACAATGTCTGATGTAAAAGAACAAAAAATATGCATCAAATTCTGCTTCAAACTTGATAAAACGGCAGCGGAAACACTGAAATTGCTTAAATAAGTGTTTAGTGAGGATGCTTTAGGCCAGACACAAATTTATGAGTGGCACAATCGTTTTAAAAATGGACATGTGTCCATTAACGGAAATCACGCCACAAAATGTAGCAAAAGTGCGTGATGCTATCCTGTAAGACTGAAGGAGGCGAAGACAAAAATAGCATCGTGCTCGTGTGTGCACAGAAATAAAAGAAACTGCCGAAATGGATTTGAACTTCAGTACCAGAATCATTACTGGCGACGGATCATGGGTGTACAGGTATGATCCCGAAACGAAGAAGCATTCATCGCAGTGGTAGACGCTATCGTCCCCACGACTGGAGAAAACACGGCAAGTTCGAATCAACATCAAAACGATATTGATTTGCTTCTTTGCGCTGATGGCGCCAATGTGAAACAGTTAATGAACGATTTTATTGCAATGATCTTCGGGGACTAAAAGAAAACATTAGCCACAAGCGGCCTGCCAAATAGTGCAACAATTCGTGGATCCTACACGATGACAATGTACACACACACGCCATTTGTGCGTCAATATATAGCCTGAACAAAGATGGCAGTACTACCCGACCTTCTCTACTCCCCAGATCTTGCCCCTCGTGACTTCTTCCTGTTGCCGAAATTGAAAGTGAAGCTCAAGGGGCGCCGTTTTGAAACAATTGAAGAGATCCAGACCGAATCATAGGCAGTGTTGAACACGTTAATGCGCAAGGACTGCTTCCAATCATAGACAAGTCGCTGGGATCGGTCTATTCATGCAGTAGGAGAGTACTTTTTAGGGGATGGTAGTGAATAAGTTGTAAGAAGAATTTATTGTGTTTTTCCATATTGCGGGAATTTCTGGGTAGCACCTCGTATACCTCTCATCATCGAATCATTAATCATGCAATCCCAACTCACCAATACACTGCTTCAAAGTATACACACTAATACCGTCATATTCTGACGAATAAATGGTTGTTAATCCAAACACGATATGTTTAGTAAAGAGTTCGAGAAGATTTGCCTTATTACCCCATTCTGATAAAACATATGCACAATCGGAACTTAGTTTACGGATATGCCCCGTATAGTTTAGATATATTTAGTGGGATCATATTCCTTGTTACATTACTACTTTTTTTTTAGTTTTCAAAAGCTTAATAAATTGTCAACATTTCTGACAAATTTTATAAATATTTTTTTCTATATTTAAAGTCTATTTTTTAGTTTTCTGAGGTTAATTAAAATTTAAAATATATCAAAAGATTACATTACGTAATATTCCTAAAATAAAAAAATTCCTTTACGTATTTTGCATTTTCGCTGGTTAATATTATTTATAGCAAAATATGGTAAAGATGTCATTTGATCAGCATATTTGCGATTATAATTTTTGCTTTTCATTTCGCAAAATACAAAACCACAAACGATGGATATTTTACATTATGCAACTCATTTTTATTCACTGTAATCATTTATTTAATTCATTAATTAAATTTTATCTAAATATATTGTAAAATGAAATTTGGCTTTTTCCTTTAATTAATATTTCGCGCGAATTACAGAAACGCTAAGAAAATATCCAGTCCTTCCGTTTCTGGACAGAACTTGTGCAGCTGATTATCAAATACCTGGAACAAATATCATGTTAGAAGAAGGGACGCCAGTTTATATTCCTATGTTTGGCTTACATTACGATCCCGAATATTACCCGAATCCAGATGTATATGACCCTGAAAGATTTTCAGAAGAATGCATTAATTCCAGACCTGCTTTTGCTTACATACCATTTGGATCAGGTCCTCGTGTTTGCATAGGTAAAGTATATTCTGATTAATTTTACGAAAAAGACTTAATTCTAATTAATGTTTTAGGAGAAAGATTTGGTTTGATAACTGCTAAGATAGGTCTATGTCACATCCTTTCACAATTCGAAGTGGAAAAATGCAGTACAACACCAGTTCCGATAGATTTCGATCCTAGATCGTTTACGTTAGCTTCCAAAATCGGATTACCAATGAGATTCATTGAAACCAAAAGAAGATTAACACATGCCGCTTGACGTTATAAAAACATGCTATTTGTAATTTGTAATGAAATTAAGTGATTATAACTTACATTAAGTATATAAATAAATATATTATCATTCCAAAAATTTTATATTTACCAAAGAATTTATGTCCTAATTGCCAGACAAAATAATCAGTACATCAGTAACTCTAATCGACAATATTTGTACCCTGAAATGTTGATTAAATATTACGCATGTTAATATTTTTTTTAACTCTATGAAAGAAAAATTGGCCAAAGGTTACCTTAGAATAGGACATTTCAGGATTTTAGTTAGCAAAATGCTCTTTACTTAATATTAAAACTTAAATACTATTAAAAAATGATACGCCAAAGATAACGAAATTACATTTTATTAAGGAAAAACCATTGTGATATAATAATTCCAACTTCATTTAAATAAAATAATATCCATATCTACAACTGAAAGAAGAAAAAACACTTAAAAGCCAAGAAAGGATCCAAAATACACACTACCCAGCCAATAAGCATAACATCCGAACAGAATTTGTAGACATCGGGATACTACCAACCAACCGAAGGAAGATTTTCACCTAAAAGCAAAATCAAATAAAACAATAATAGGTTTAAATTACTAAAGAGGGGCTCAATAAATAAAAACAAATAGAATAACAAAACATAAAAAGGATATATGTAGTTGTAATTTTTGAAAATATAACTAGACATTTCGAAATTTGTAAAAGAAAGCAAAATAAAATGAGACAACATTTACTGAAAGGGTATAAATCTTTAACAACAATAATGTAGGGTTAGATGCGAGAAGAGAGGGAGTGCCGAGCGGAAATGGAAAAAGGGAGTAGTAGTGAAGACGATATGAAGAAAGGGTGTGTGTGTGTGTGTGTTAGTAAGTTAAGGCGAAATTGAAGACGAAACTGAAGACGAAATTGAAGACGAAACATTCTTGTGATACTATTAGTTAAATATAACACCTATCTTGTAACTGTTGAAATAAAATCCTACAATAATATAACATTAAATACAGCATTAATTCAAAAATAAGCTAAAATTTTGTAAAATACATTTTTTTTTTGGCAGATATATAAAAATGTGTAATATACAAATATTAATTAAAATAAATACATGAATAGTAATAGAAAAATAGGGCTAATTTTTAATACTATTAACATCAAAATCCAAAAAGACATTAAAGAATTAAAGAAGAAGAGGGAAGCAGATTTGCTTTATTACCCCATTCTAATAAAACATATACACAATCGGAACTTAGTTTACGTAATTGAATTGATTCGGCATTTACTTGATGAAGATCCATAATTAAGAATAGAAATAAAACTACGGTTTTAATCTTCACTTTTAATCATTACTCGTAAAACGACAATTGTTTCGCCAACACAGTGGCTTCCTCAGGCGTTTACCTCTAAACAGTAAATCAGTTTGTAACGTACTGTTTAGAGGTAAACACCTGAGGAAGCCACTGTGTTGGCGAAACAATTGTCGTTTTACGAGTAATGATTAAAAGTGAAGATTAAAACCGTAGTTTTATTTCTATTCTTACTTAGTTTACGGATATGCCCCGTATACTTTAGACATATTTAGTGGGATCATATTCCTTGTTACATTACTACTTTTTTTAGTTTTCAAAAGCTTAATAAAGCTAATAAAATAATAAATAATTCCCTGAGAAGAACGAGGCCATGTGCCCACAACCCATAACGAAGAGCTAGTCGAGGAAGAACTAAAAGAACACCACGCCCACTGTTATTTATTTGGTAATTCTTGTCTACGTTGAAGAGTCTTTTTTGTGTGCTTTGCTTATTTCTAGATGTCTCTGCCATGATTCTGAAGAAAAAACATTAAATCAAACAGATAAATATAAAAGTACGTATCTAATTTTTTCAGGATAAAAACACCAGCAATTATTATTTATGTATTTCCAATTCCAATAAACAACTCCGAACTGAACAACACAACGAAAGAACAGAAATGTATTTGGAATGTATGTAATAAACAGAGAGCGGGCTCGCGCGATTGATGATTCAAAGCTCATAGGCGTTTGTTTGCCTTGTATTCACAATAGGTTTGTTTCTGTTAGCGATCCGGGAGTTTCGAACAATTTGATACATGTAGGGACCTGCATAAGTGGCACATACCTGCATATGCAGTTAATATGTATCTGTTAATACACAACAGAGCGAACGTAATAAACGGTTTGGTATCCGGCAGCAACTACTGCTGAAACAAAAGTAATGCTGACAAGCGAATTGCGTATAGAATTTTGGATAAAAATAATTTGCAGAGAACGAAACTAAAAACTATGTATTTTCTGTGTGTAAAACATTACTATGAACAACTAAAATTTGTTTAAGGTGTGTTGTATTAAATTATTTCTTTTAGATGTTAAAACGCCTTTAAAAATAGAAAATATCCGTTCCACATCACAACTGGTGATGGGTGCGTAATTAAAATGTTGCCTAAGTGCACCGTACTTCGAATGTATAGATTTTTCAATCGCCTCTGTGCAGAATTGATATAACATATTCAAATCTGGATATCTGTTAAATATGACATCAACTTTTTGTCTCAGCTTTGAGAAATATTTTTTAAATGATGAAACTAACTTACCAACATTTGGAAAATGATCCCTGATTTATTCACATACTCTGTATAGTGCATGTGCTACACAGGTAACGTGTAGTATATTGGGATAAGATTACTTTAATAACTTCCCTGATTTTAACATATTAAGCTGCCGCATCAGTCAAAAATAATAGCATCTTGGCTTTATAGTTGTTAGCCAATGACAGAATATTATGCATATATTGATCAATTACTTCTGCAACTGTTTCACCATTTACGACTCGCAATATTTTAGTTGCAATTAAGTATAGTTAGCATGAAGTATAATGACCAGATAGGTTGGTTCATATTTTTTCAATGGTTCTCAAATAACATTTTGGTATGTGGTATTTACGTAAAGTAATCTGGTATATGACGATCAGCATATTTTGTAAAAAACCTCTTAAGAACTGGATTGTTAAGCTTTTTGAATGGGATATTGGCCGCCATGAAAGCTTCATTCACACAATTTTTCGTTAAAAGTGTCAGGTGCAGATGGTCATGTTATCTTGATGAGTTTTCGAAGAAACATGTCTCTGCACATTACACTTTTCTGGACGCCTTAAACATAATGAACATGCACCGCAACGTATCTCGGGACCATTACGAATATGCAACCAGATTAATCTGTACGGCTTCTAATCCATCCTACAATGGTTGTCCTACGAGAATTCTCCATAGTTAATGAAAATAAAGAGAAATACTAAGAACAGAAAGAAATGGACTAAAAAGAAGAAACGAAAGCTACTCAAAAAATAAGGTAGTAAACTAAACTTAATATTTATACAAATTTATAGGATCAATATAAAATATAACAATATAAAATGGATTTTTTTAAATACTGAATGTTGTAACCAAATACCACCGAAAGAAACGAAACCAAAAACAATCCCTTATAGAAGAGAATAGAAAATATACTATCTTGAGAACAATATATATACATATATATATATATATATATATATATATATATATATATATATATATATATATATATATATATAAATATAATATAATATCGCCGACTTATTAAGTTTACCATATATATATATATATATATATATATATATATATATATATATATATATATATATATATATATATATATATAAGGTAAACTTAATTAGTCGGCGATTAAAGGTCTGGTTATTACTTCAAAGTGTATACTCGTATATTTAAAATAATCCTACATGTTTCGGCAATGATGCCTTTGTCAAGGATATAAAAAATATAAAATCAATCAAACATGTAGGATTATTTTAAATATATACACTTTGAAGTAATAACCAGACCTTTAATCGCCGACTAATTAAGTTTACCTTATCATACCAAGGTCACGAAAATACTATATTTATATATATATATATATATATATATATATATATATATATGAATGTATAACAGCCTGTAAACGCGAGAATACACTTTGTAAAGTAGCGGACATAATTTTTTAAGCAATTATTTCAAGAAGTCTAACGAAATAATATATAAAAGTATATTCCGTCTTGCACGCCACTGTTGAATTTAATTTATGAAGGAATACACACAATGTACTATTCATAACGATGGAAATAAAAACATCTGCTCGACGAATGTAATCGAGCAAGCAAATAGGGGGCTTTTATAAGATGCATACTATACCCGATTCCGCTACAACGTTTTATCGGGGCAATTCGTCATTTAATCGCTTCAATCCGTTCTTTGGTAATAAACACTTAAAAAAACGATGAGGCGGGACGGTGACTTTTCGCGGGAATTTTCCGATTTATATGCCGACGCGACGAGTTGACGCTGACAGAATAGCGCTTTGCGTTTTTGTATAGTGCGATAGGGACAGTCTACTAGATCGAAAATTATTAAATATGTTGGTACGTTCAAGTTTTTTTACTGGTTTTTATTACGACAAAATTAACTTAATTCAATGCGTTTTTTGTTATATTATAATGAAGAGTTCTAAGATTTGAAAATATCGTATATTTTACGTACGATTTAGAATACTTGATCGTACATAGTACCAGGGTCAAAAAAGTCGTAGGTATATATACGATTTAAATCGTGTGGTTGGCAACGCTGGTTTTGTGTCTAAATAAATATTCTAAATATTTAAATGAACCAATAATATTTATTTAATAAATAATAATCATTATTTTAGGTATTCATAATTGAAATCACTAAATGTAAAACTTCGAACATGAGCTAAAAAAGATTAAAAATCAAAACTAAAAATTAGTAAACATTTAACACATTAGTACTAGCTTCGCCATCTAGATTTTCGAAGTTCTACTAATTTATACGATCCACATGAGTACGAGCGGATTTCTGTAATAATTCTAAAACCACAACTTATAGTTCCTATTCAAATTAACTTTACTTCAAAAGATGACGCTAAATAGAAAAATTAGATGATTTGTAGTAACGGCTGTTCAGAAACATTCAAAGTCAAAGTAGTCCTTGAAAATATGAAGTCATGTCTGAGATAGCACATACATTTACTTAATACAATTTTATAGGTTATCAAATTAGTATCAGATACTTAAGTAAAGATATACGATTTTTTGTTCAGAGCCCACTTGACTTCGAATGTTTCTGAACACCCGTTACAATTGTACTGAAAGGCAGCTACTTAATACAAAAATTAGCACAACCAAACAAATCTTTCTCGAACTAGACGGGTTATAGCCGTGAAATCTAAACACATTTTAATAATTTGATGTTCAGAAGTAGACTATTTGAAATCTCATTGTTACTTTAAGTTTATTTATAGAATTGTTACAAATTTAGAATTATACATTTTAATCATAACATAATCAAACATTTAATTATGATATTAGTGGAACAAAATGTTATTTTGAAAATATTATCAACATCAATCATTGATATTAATATAATTTACCTCTAGATACTGATACTCTTCGAAATCGTATATATATATATATATATATATATATATATATATATATATATATATATATATATATAGGTGTCCTGGAAATAAAAAGATAAAGTATTAAAAATGGAAAGATGTATTCATATGGAATATTAACCCAAAATATTGTGAGTCAATTACGACGCGAACCCCAATGTTCCGTCAATGAATCCAAGATACTCAGAATGTAAATATTTGCCTTTATTGAACTTATACATATACTAACAGCTGTCGATAGTATAAATGCTATAATATCCTATATGCTAAAGTCAATACCTCGTAGTAAATCAGGTTTTTAATACATTCAAATAAATAAGTAATTAAAAATGAAGACGTGTATTAGATTTATTTACAAACCCATTTTAAAATTCATACTCAAATTTCATGTTATTAGGAAATTGTTTTTTTTAAATTGAATAGGAATGTCATTGTATTAGAAGGCGGCAATATTTATAAGTAGAGAACGGACATTCTTACCACATGACTCGGCGTAATTCAATGAAGTATTTGTTAGTCTTACACGGCCATCTGGTCCGCTGCGATTACAATAACAACACAGCTATTGTACTCGGAGGATAAATATCCATTAAACGCAATCGGCAATTCGAAATGTTTATAAACTTCGCTGAGTACATCCCGGCGTAATACAATGAAGTATTTGTGTTTGACTTTCTCGGCCACCTGATTTTCGCAGCGTTAACAATGGACAACGGCTATTGTATTCGGAGAACTTAGTCATGTGGTAATAATGTCCGTATTTATAAGCACATGCGATAAGTTTTCTTATGGCAAGTGTTAACCTGAGTCAGCTGTTTGTTTACATAAATTTATACTTGTAAATTCTTAAAGCTGATATATTGAAAGATCATGCAACATGTATGCTTTACGTACATTTAAATTACGTATTCAGTATTATTAATATTCGGCAGCCTAACACTACTTTTTTGATATATCTTTGTCATTTTTTTGTCGCTTACGAGACGGAATTTTGGGAAAACATTCTATATAATATAATCTTTCAATTTTTCAAACGTTGTCTTTTTATTTCAAGGACATCCGGTATAAATGAAGCGTTGTTCTTCGGGATATTTCGCCGCGTTTGGATGATTTCATCCTGAGGACAACTTTCGTCCTGACGTTTAGGGTGATATCACTTTCATCTTTTTCTTGAGAATCATCTCGTTGAGATTGTAACTTCAAGAATGAACTTTTGAAATCGTCCAAAGGCGGCGAAATATCCCGAATAACAGCGCTTCGACAAACGACTGCGAAAACATTGTAATGTGCCTTTCAAATTAAAATATATAATTGAACTGATATGGTATTTTTTTTACTTGTATCCTCTTGTCTTTCTGTATGTATCTTCTTATCTTTAACTCTTCATTTCCACACTTCTGCGCATTTACAGGGATAATTAAGTTTAGTAATATAATAATTATTAAATTTAAGTTCTAACAATATTGATGACAATGGTGAGGTCTTGAACATGTTCTGTGTATGGTTGGGAAGATCAAAATTCACTTCGTTACACAGTGTTCTTAATCCCAGTGCTTGTTCATCTAATTACTATAAAAGTACTTAACCTTCGTAAAAAATGCTAAATTAATACTAAAATACTTTCAATATAGAAGTGTATGGACGTAGGTAAACTGGGCGCAAGAATAATCCGTTAACCTGCATGTTCAAAAGGGTCTGTTAGGTCTGTAGATAAATTATGCGCGAGACTTTCTTTAATGACATAAATATTAATAGAATTTTAATGATCCGATTATTAATCGATTCTAAATGGTCCGCAAAAAACAAATTACATGTCGATGCGACAATTCACATCAAGCTTTAATACAAAATAATACAAATCTGTATGAAAACAAATTTGTATCTTTATATGCATGGACACACAGTACGTATTTACCAGCTTTTGCTACCAGACGCATGCGTTTCTGTGTAACCACTTTGCCAATGATAGATTTACGAAGACAAAAGACTGTAGGTAGACAAAACTTGCTCCATGACCGCAAGTGTCATGGAGCAAGTTTTGTCCTATCCGAAGACATCAGATAACCTCATGCCATCTGACGGACAAAACCGACCACGCCGGTGCAAAGTGTTTCTTCTCGAATAGCCAAGCTATTACTGGAAAAGAGGAAAAACACGCATATTACTGTGAGTCCATTAACTCGTCGCCAGGTGGCGTAGTATAGCAAAAAACAAATTACATGTCGATGCGACAATTCACATCAAGTTTTAATACAAAATAATACAAATCTGTATAAAAACAAATTTGTATCTGTATATGCATAGACACACAGTACGTATTTACTAGCTTTTGCTTCAACTACCAGACGCATGCGTTTCTGTATAACCACTTTGTCAATGATAGATTTACGAAGACAAAAGACTGTAGGTACGCTTGCGGTCATGTAGCAAGTTTTGTCCTATCCGAAGACATCAGATAACCTCAGGGCTTCGGATAGGACAAAACTTGCTACATGACCGAAAGTGTACCTACAGTCTTTTGTCTTCGTAAATCTATCATTGACAAAGTGGTTACACAGAAACGCATGCGTCTGGTAGTTGAAGCAAAAGCTGGTAAATACGTACTGTGTGTCCATGCATATACAGATACAAATTTGTTTTATACAGATTTGCATTATTTTGTATAAATGATCCGAATATGCAAAACCAAAATTAGTTTGGTTCCGTGTTTTCCTAGTTTAATTTATTTCTTTTCTTGATAGCGAAAAGATCGGAATACACAACTGTGTTTTCTTAGTTTAGTTCTCTTTTTGATAGTGGAAATATCGGAAATATCGAAATACACTACGAAAAGGATTTGCTATTTTTATACGAAAATTTGACATTTGCAAAGTACAAAGTGTTCAAAAGTGGTGGAGATGTTGCCAAAAACGACTGCATTGTAAAGCCAAAATTTCCACAGTTAATAACTTAATTACAAGAGAGCACGATGTTCGCAACCATGAAGCAGACGAACAAAAGGTAACAAGAAAAGTAGTTTCAAATACTTGCAAGAGAAAAGCTGAAGAAAACATATCCGAAAGGCCTTCAAAAATTATTAGCAAAGCACTCCCATCCCATATACCACCATCTCTCACAACTAATGATGTCGGTTACATTAGACGAAACATTTATAACTGTCGCCAAAAGATACCACCAGGTCCAGTGCCTAAAAACAGAGAAGAAGTGCATGGAGCTCTCAGTGCATATAGTGAAATTATATTAACCAATAAAAATGAACATTTTTTGTTTATTAACGACATAGAAAATAATATTGTTGTGTTTACATGTGAAACAAACATTAACAGAAATGGATCAACTCTACATGGACGGCACATTTTCCTTTTGCCCTAGGTATTTCTTTCAATTTTCCCCAATACATGGACTGCAAAATGGTCACTATATTCCCTCAGTATTTTGTTTGTTACCGAGTAGGACTACTGAATGTTACAAAACTTGTTTTTCTTTATTAAAGTTAAATATATATGAAAAATATCGTCGCACGTTTAATCCAAATAAAGTTTTTGTAGATTTTGAAAAGGCCATACATGTAGCATTACTCAATGTTTGGCCTAATGTTAAAATTAATGGTTGCCGGTTTCACTTACACCAAGCATGGTATAGAAAGATAAAGTCGATTGGATTAGGTTCAGAATATTAATCAAAAAGTGAAATTGGCAACTGGCTAAAAACGCATTGGGGATTAACCTATTTAAACACAAACGAAGTAGAGGATTGGTTTGTTTTCAATATGATGTCGTACAAGCCACACAATGATTTGTTAGATAAATAGATTCTGATTATTTGTTAGATACATATATTATCGAAAATGCAGTATTTCCCCCTTCTATGTGGGCAGAAAAAAGTGCTTCGGTAACAAGAATAACTAATTGTTGTGAGTCATTTCGTGTAAAATTCGATTCCTCATTTTATGCAACGCATTCCTCTATCTATGTTTTTATGGAAAAGATAAATTGATACATATATTAAAATACAAAGTTTGCATGTTACTGCGAGACTTAAAGATAAAAAGGTAACAACTAAATTAGCATCGCTTGGTAATAGGTATAAATTATGAGAAATAGGTAGACTACATTACGTAAAATGTACTTCATATTTATAATATATATAATATGTCACTGTAATAGTATGTTTATGTATAGGGTAATCATAAAGTAAGGGGTATACTTAGTCTTATATAATTTTAAGAAATCAAGCTAGTAGCAAAAAGTAAATGGAATCTAGTTGCTTTTGGATTTAGATTTTACTGTATCTATGAAAAACAAAAGTGTTGTAATTACAATTTTGACATGAGTGTCAAAACGAAATCATTCAATTTGGAATTTTATTTTGAAATTAAAACTCAGGTAGAGTTCAAACGACTCAAACTGTAATAGCATGGATTTACAAACAGGAATTAGTTTAGTTCAGTGTTATTATGAATGCGGCAGAAATTACATTGCTGGATTACGAAGATTTCGCACGAAAATGGGTTTGGGTCAAATGGGGCCCCTGTCAAATGAAAGCGTACCGCAATTTGAAACAAAAATTTGAAAGAACAGATATATTTTAATGATATTTGTGTCATCGACATCACAACTTTTCAGCTCGTGCATGTGATTAATTCATTGTTTAAGACATCGACAACTTCGATCCCTTTCTCCCGCTCATGGTGCAATAAAAACCTTTTCCGACAGACCAATGTTTCTCCGATACAAAACGTAGTCTTCTGCTTAGAACTTTCGTAAGACACAGATCTTACTTCACGTGCTGTCCAGCATGATGTAACACGCCGTCCGGCCTCCATCGCTTCCCAGGAAATCTGTATTGTTCAATATATATTATTCCTTATTTAATCCACATTAATTTAATTTATTTAACTAATTCATTTCTTCGTCTTCGGGCCAAACATCGCTCTCCATACTTGCCCAAGTATAGCTTCGTACACCGCGTGGCCGACAAACATACGCCTCAACAAGTAGCTCTTTATTGTTCTATACAGAGGTTATTTTATATTAATCACAATTAATTCACATTTAATTTACTGCTTAATTTAACGTTCGTTTCAGTTTATTTTTGTGTGTTAATTTTAAATACTTATTTAGCGCTCCTTGTATATATTACTTTTATTTAATTACTTTAAAATATATCAACGATCAATTTCTTTCTTGCAAATAATAAATACAAATTTTAAGACAACGTTGTTGTGTTTTATTTAGTTAGTAAGTTGTAATATATTTATCTTAGCACACATCACACACGTCCTGGACCTTTGATGATATTTCACAAGCACTCACAATTATTTAATTCAAATAATTCATTTTATTATTAGCAACCACGCTTGTTAGTAATACTAGGTAATACCAAAGATACAGTTAATTTGAATTTGAAATCAGGTATATACGAAATTATAATTGCGGCGATTATAATTTGAAATATATAGGCCAAACGAAACGCTCAATAACAACATGTCTTAAAGAACATATATTAAATTTAAGAGACCAGAAAAATCGAGCGTCGTAAACCATGCATTGGACACGGATCATAACGTCACGGTAAAAGGGTTAAAACTTGTCAAAAGTATCAATAACCCCAGAGATCTCAACGCATACGAAAGCATTCATATCGTTAAAAACAAAACTAATACGTTTAACTAGGACAACGCTCCTATCCGATACAGTTGTCTTTTTTCATTCTTAGAAAAGAGGTAGAAAAAGGTGATGGCGTGAAAATAAACACAGTTGATGTAATTTTAGTTTGTGTATTTGTTTTAAATTCAGTGTATATGTGGACACCGTCTAAAATTGTGAGCGATTCTGTGTTAGCTTTACTGTACCCCACGTTCAACACTTTTATTATTGGTTTTTACCTACTGATGAAGACAACTTAGTTGTCGAAATACGTGTTCTGGATAATATTATTAGTTGTGGTAAGGGTATAACTTTTTTGAGTTTTTACTTAACCAAGAGTATCCAAAGAAAGAATTTTTAATTATTTATAGTTACTAAATATTAGTAACTATACAGGGTTAGTTAAAAGTATGGAGACGGCGATTTATTGTCGTTAATATTCGTTTTAGGGAATTATGTTCAATATAAAAGTTTGTTAGGATATTTCGAACTACATTTGAGAATATTTGAATTTTTTTTTTCTTCAATTGGTTTTTAGTTACGCCTGTCCGCGCAATTTTTTTTTTAATGGGAACTAGTAAATTTTGCTCTTCCATACGATAGAGGTTTTTTTTCTCTTTACAATAATATTTTTGTTTTTCTTAAATTCATTTTAATAACTTTTTTACAAGAAAAATTAAACAAATTAATAACAAAGTAAATTAAAGTAAGTGTTCAAATTGTCGTCCATTAGTAATTTGACAATGACCCAATCGATTTACAAAACCCCGAACAGAGTTCTGTAAAAAATCTCGGGGAATTTCTTGTATCGTTCTGGTAATTCGGAATTGTAAATCTTCGACGTTATCGGACTTTTCTTTGTAAACTTTGTTTTTTACGTATCCTCAAAGAAAAAAATCTAAAGGACTTAAATCTCTGGCGAACGGGCTGGCCATTCAATGGTTCCTCGTCTTCCAATCCATCTGTGGGGAAAAACGTTGTCCAGATATTGACGAACATTTACACCATAATGTGTTTGGGCGCCAACTTGCTGGAACCAGATACTGTCATTGGGCAGGTGTTCATTGTTTTCATGAGGATAGAGCGTAGCACTAGCAGGTATTATTTCATTTTGCAATAACTGCAAATACAGAGCCGAAGTTAAATTGCCATTGATGAAAAAGGGACCGATAATATGACCGCCTAGAATGCCAACCCATACATAACATAACATAACTTTGGGGGGTACTGCGTATGGTGCTACAAAAACCAAGAGGGATTTTCCGATGACCAGTATCTGCAGTTATGTCTGTTTACTTCACCGGTAAGGCAAAAAGTAGCTTCGTCTGAGAAAAGAATATTGTTGACAAAATTTTCATTATTATTGCAAATATCTAACATTTCTTCAGAAAATTGTAATCTCCTATCAAAATCATCTTCCGTTAACTCGTGTACAAGGTGTACCTTATAAGCTTCATACTTTTCACTTTTTAAAAACGACACGATCGATGACTGTGAAATATTGAAATTGGTCGCTAATTGATTGGTTGATAAATGGGGATATTCAGATACAACCAATAAAATATCCAGTTTGTTATCATCGCTATTTGCTGTTCTAGGTCTACCACTCCTTGGCAAATCTTTAACGCTACCCGTTTGTTCAAAGCGTCTTAAAGTTTTACAAACAACGGATTTAGAAATTGGATTTCTATTTGGATGGGTATCATTAAATAAATTACTATCGTCTTGTAAACTTCTGCGTCTATCTCCATAACCCAACATCATAAGTATTTCAATTCGTTCATGTTCACTTAAACTCGCCATTGTTAATATTAACAGCAACAAATTGCACAAATGAATTATTTCTGTCAAAGATTTGACGTACACAATAACCACTGATAAAATTATGTCGCTCAAGTTTGTTTATCGCTACGCTTTTATCTACCTGCGATGTACCGAACATCTGTTAAACACATGAACTGGCTTTTTCTTATAAAAAAGTTTTTAAAATGAATTAAAAAAAAAAAAAAAAATTTGTAAAGAGGAAAAAAAACTCTATCGAATGGTAGAGTAAAATTTACTAGTTCCCATTTAAAAAAAATGCGCGGACAGGCGTAACTAAAAAACAATTGAAGAAAAAAAAATCAAATATTCTCAAATGTAGATCAAAATATCCCAACAAACTTTTATATTGAACATAAATCCCTAAAATGAATATTAACGACAATAAATCGCGTCTCCATACTTTTAACTAAGCCTGTATGTTGTTGCATAGCATTTATAATGTCAAGGATATTCTAAGTTTTTGTAACGATATCGTTAATAGTGTCACCCTAACCTGCGAATTTTATCTACTATCTTCTTCCTTTGATTTGACTTTTTGCTAGATTCACAAAAATATTATGTAATATAACAGACCTTAAATGTGCCATAAAGTTTTGTTTCATAGAAACGGATTTTGTTGTGTTAGATTGCTCTAAAAAATGGAACATATTAAGAACATATTTTTCTATATTAGAACATATTTGTCAATATTTTGTGTATATTTTGTCAAAATTTGTTGATATTTTGCGGTTTTTATATGGTATATAATCAGAACTTTAACCATCACAATAAATAAAAAGTTTCGGCTACTCTTAGGTAAATTCGATTGTCCGAAGAAAACAGGATATTTAAGTTCTATTGACGCATTATTATATGTATATAGGTATCAAAAAAACCGTTCAAGGTAGGCGTTCAAAGCGCTAATTCAGAGATCATTATATAGTCATTAAAAAATTTATCTCCTCACACGAAATGAAGTGAGACGCAGTACTAATCTTTGAACGCATACTTAAAATTAATAAATATTAGGATATAAACATATGAATCGATTAAAAATTTACATTTCGCAAATGACATCGGTTTAAATATATATTGATTTTTTTTGCTTTGTTAAATAGTAATGTGAAAAGTTTTCTTAAAATACTATAGAATACATTATTATTATTATTTTGTTCAGGATACAATATCTCTATATTTTTCTATATTTCGAGAAGGTAAGCGATTTTACATTACTTTATATATTCGAACACGTATAAAATACTAAAATCCGTAATGTTTACACTCTATGAACTTGTAAAAAAATATTTGTGTAGATAAACATATCGAATTCCTCTATTACCGATTTTTTAAATTTGAGGTTCAGCCTAGGGTGGTCCTTATTTTTCAACTTTGTTGTTTCGACTGTAACTACCCGTCAAAATGTTCGTTATAGTATCAAAATACGGTGTGGAAAAAATTATCACGATTGGGCGAAGTTAAGACGTCGGGCATCGCTCTTGAAATTTGGTTCAAAATTATTAAAAATAAAATTTTCTTGGTTGTAAAAAATATATTTATTTATATTAAAAAATATATTTAAAATATATATTTGACTTTAATTTTAACATGTTTTAAATTTCCTTGAGACGATGTCGTCTTAAAGCTTCTTTGGTTTTCATTTAAAACCAAATTTTTAAGGACTAGAATACAAAGTAAAATCTATATATTTATATACATATATGGTGACATATTTTCGTCAGAAAATAAATGAAAATTAATAAAAAGATAGAAATGGTTTACTTTTGGAAAACAGAGTTAATAAATAGGAAAAACATAAAACATTCACTTATTCCTTGTGGCCGCAAATTTGATAATGTTACAAGATCTCTGTCTGACAAGGGATAAATAAAAATGCTTTGTTTTTAGTTATTTATATGTTATTTTATTTCAAAAGAGAATATTTATTCACACTGGGGTAGAGTTTCCGATAATCCGCAACAATTTGCACTATCAATTGCTTTTCTTCTTCATCTTCGGATATCACTAAATTAAAATCTTCCATTAGCTTAACTGCTCGTTCTGCGAGTCATTAGCAACATTCATGTTTCCAACGATATTAAGGCCAACGTTAAAACTAGGTTCATTTACCCACTCCTTTGGATCTTTTGTTAAAAAGTCCGTTGGAATATCAAACCTTTTAAAAAAATTACGTGATTTTTGGGTTATAAAATATTCGATGTTCTTATTAAGATATTGGCTTATAGTATGAGGAGTTACGATCAATTTTTTTAATTCGCAATCAGTAAGGTTATCCAGACCTTGCACCATAAGATTCTTCGACTCATATGTAACATTTGGATCATAAAAAGACAACGCTGCTGTTTCTGGGGATAAATACCACAAACGATTACTTAATTTGCTTAGTGACGCACGACTAATCCTCTCATCAACAATTTTATAAGCATGTAAATCTTTAGCAATCTTAAATCCTGCATAGGGGCTTCTGCTGCAACTGGTGCTTGTATCCAATTTTTTAAGTACACCCTTACAACGAAGATGCAAATGTCACGAATACTAGTTATCTCCAATTGTGTCATTTTAAATTCGTTTCGAAATAAATATAATTTAAGGCAATAAATAGCTTTCGACATACAACGGGCGTTATGAAATGCTCCAGGCTTTTTCAAGATAAATTCCGGAACTGTACTACCAAGAAAAACTATACTTAATTGAAGAAGCTCTTTATAATCATCCCGTGGTTGCTTTACTTCAAGATTTTGAGATGCAAATTTTATAATCTCGGATACACTCCCAACTGCATCCTTCACAATCTGATCTTCACCACTCATAAAGTTAATTTTGTCAATTTTGATCCAAGCGTCTCTAAATCTGCTAAATATTTGTACGTTAGGGCCTGATGATTTTTGCATTTTTTAATCGAAAACACTTCTTAAAATTATTTCATAGATGTGATGACGGCATGGTAAATATAAAAGATCTTTTACGATCGCTTGCTCTAAAAGAACACAAGAGCCTTGAAGTCGGCCTTAGTTAGAAGCTGTGGTATCGCAACATAAAGCTTCTACTTTTTTAATTAGGTTCCATTCTTGCAATAGGTCATACACTGCTTCCGGTTGTTGCTTTTTCGTTCCAGATGATATTGCTGGGATTCCAGGTAATTGTTCCTTGCCATTGTATGATATAACTACTGGAATCCGATCAATAGATTCTTTTCCTATTAACGATGGCAAAATTTTACCACCCTAGTGAATTTTAATCAATTGTCATTTTATAGGGGAAGTCCCTTTTTAATTTTCTTAAATGCTGCACTACAGTGATGCCAACTTTTCTTAACAAAAAAGCTTAAGAGTATTCGAAAAAAGGGATAAAAAGCTATATTTAGAACTCGTTGGCTTAAAAAAATACCTATGCTTGTAAACTATTATCAGGATATGTAAATAATTTAGTTGCCGCCGCAATTATTGAAATTTGATTCCAATTAAATTTTTATAATCAATTTCTTGTTACAAATCGTGGCAGTTACCGTAAATTTAATTAAGTTATAATAATAATGTTATAGGTATATTGTATACTAAAAAATATAAATACATAAAAAAATTATATTTCTGTTCATTTTACCAACAGGGGTCACCTTGAGAGGCGGTGCGCCACGCCTTTCCTTTGTTCGATACGCATAATTTTTTGTATACCGTATTTTTACACAAAAAAAAAACATTTATAGAGGGAGTTACGATCAATAACTTCAAAAATTTTTTTTTCCATACATCTAAAGACCACCCACCCTAGTGTACCCCTAGAGTTCGACAATTATTGTTCTATGTGAATGTTTTTCTTTGATTTTGAATTTGGGAACAGCATACTTCTTTTCTTAATAATTATATAATTTTAAGAAATTATATTAAATAAAAATAAATATTTCTTTTAATTTTAATTTGTTGTTCGTTTTCCTTTTTAGTTGTTAGATTGATAATAAGTTCTTCGTTTATGTTTCTTCAGGCGTTTCGGTCTTAACATTTTTTTAAATTATTAATTAAAAAATTAGAACTTAATTTAATTTTTGCTATACAATACAATATTTTGTGGTTTTTTAACTACATGTTCATGTGTTAAAAAATAAATGTATTCTTTTAATTTAAAATAGCTGTTATTATCCTCTCAAGTGTTTGCTATTTTACTCTAGAATTACGTTGAAAAATTAGATTTAATTAGAATTTCTTGCATTATCTTTGACGAATAGTAGGGAAATAAATTGCGTTCTCATATGGAAACTAGTTCAAATAGGTTTAGTGACAAATCAGAAGGCGATGAAGATATTCAGAAAATATTCCATTAAATACGAAGAACGAACGAGATTATGTGTGGAGGCAATTTACAAATTTCTTGACAGAAAAGAATTACAAATTGGAGGCATCCACAACTTTTGCTGAAATTAACACTATATTGAGATGTTGAGCGTGTAATATGAAAAAAACGAATGTACACATTACAAGGAAGGAGTGGTAAAACATAACTGGAACATTGCTGCTAAATTAGTCCAGGAGTTATACTTCAATAAGTGGAAATTGCGATCAATCCGTTCAGCAATGTAGCTTTTAAATTTACCAGAGAAGCTAGAGATGCAAAGGAAGAGAATTACAAATGTGCGCAGAGAAACGAATAAGAAGGGGAGGAACTATTACCCAAGAAGGGATTACTAAGTTTTACTTTTGATGAAGATACCCCGGAAGCGCTCCAAAAAAAGGATTTTTTAATAGTTTCCTTTGAACTGGCATGGCGGAGTGGAGAAGGAGCATAATGCTTAACGAGTTTTTTTTCAAGGAAGAACTAAGCACTTATGGTTTCCCCCCACTGATAGAATAGAATAGAACCGGATATTTTCAAAAACTGCACAAGGAGGAGTTAAACCACTTTGTTTAGGCAAATGGCTAATTGAAAGTAAAGGAAATCGTAATTTATGTCATGTAAGGTACGTACATGTCACTTTGTTTTGTTTCAGTGTTTATTTTTATTTAGATTGTGCCACAAACTAATTTCCAAAAGATACATAAGATAAATAGATAAAAACATAAATATTTCTTTAAATTTTAATTTGTTGCTCGTTTTCCTTTTTGGTTGTTTGATTGATAATAAGTTCTTTGTTTATGTTTCTTCAGGCGTTTCGGTTTTAACATTTTTTTAAATTATTCATTAAAAAATTAGAACTTAATTTAATTTTTGCTATACAACACAATGTTTTGTGGTTTACTGACTACATTTTCAAGTGCTAAAGAATAAATGTATTCTTTTAATTTAAAATAGTTGGTATTATCCTCAAGTGTTTGCTATTTTACTATAGAATTATGTTTTTTAAATGTTTTTAAATTTTAAATTGTATGTATTGACAGAGGAATATTATTACCCATTTAGGTCCCAATATTAAATTTGTTTTTATTTGACATCTACTTTTCAATGTTTTTCGAGCTGTTTGTCGTGTAGTTTGTTCGATTTGCTCTAATAATTTTGTTAATTATTATAATTCAAAAATTTTGTATTCACCCAAAAAACGAATTTGACGTAATTTCCGAGCGATGATTTTTTACGACTTTCAATCGTCATTAACGCCTAAACAATGTAGATTGGCTTAGAAATGCATTTCACGAAGAAACCCCATATAAGGCAACAATTTATAATTGGTACAATGAATTAAAAAGAAATCGTTTTTTTCTTAGTGATGAATTTCGTGAAGGACATCCAAGATCTGCTGTTACTGATGAGAATGTTTCCGCTATTCAAGCAATGCTGGAAGATCAACGAATATCATACGAATTTATACGGGCGGCATTGTGCGTTGGCACGAGTCAAATCTAAAACATTTTACATCAACAGTTAGACGTGAGAAAACTTTCTTGTCGACGGATTCCACATCAACACACTCCCGATCAAAAAGATCAACGCATTGAATGGTGATTTCTTTTTGTTTCCTTTTTTTTTACGAACCAACGAGTGGCTTATTACATCTTGTGCTACAGTTCGTACTATTTTGGCGATCCAACGTGAGACATTATAAAGTACACATCAGCTCGCTTATATATTTATATACCGTGTGTCCTTGAAATAAAAAGACAGCGTATGAAAAATAGCAAAGATGTAATTATATAGAATATAAATCCAACGTATTTCCCAAAATTCTCTCCTAAGCAAGAAAAAACACAAATATATTTAAAAAAATTTTGTCACGCCACTGTCTACTATATTATAAAAGACGATATCTTAAAATTGACTGACAATAACAAAAGGATAGTTTTCTTACTGCCCATGTCATCAAGCTATTATGTATGTAAACATACACTGTAGCGAGGTATTTATTATTTATATACGTACTGAATATTTTGAATTCATAGGCGTTATGTAATACAATTTTAAGGGTGTTCTTAATTTTGCGGTTCGCGTTGTATTTTAGATTTATGTAATATATAATTACATCTTTCCATTTGTCATACATTGTCTCTTTATTTCGAGGCAGCCTGTATATATATATATATATATATATATATATATATATATATATATTGTAATGACGCAAGGCATACACATTGAGCTGCATCTGAAATGGGAAAAATAAGATATACAAAGTAAGAAAAGGGTAATATAAGGTTATGTAAGTGATATTATTAAGTATTAGTAGTGTCGAAGTGCATACGAATTTTAATAACGATAATATTATTTTCTTAAATTTCTATATTTATATTTCTTTCATTAATTGCTTTTTTATTATTTCTAATTCAAATTTCAAATATTAGCGCGAAAAACACATATTCAAATTCATATGCATCTTTAATTTATATCGACGCTAGTAAGCCACGCCTACAAATTGACATCTCGCAAATGTAAATATTTATCGTGCGCAGTACTCAATTTGTAACATTAAGTTTTACATTAACCTAACTTATTAATTTATTAAATAATTTTTAAAATCTGTAAGAATAGTAAAATTAGTCAAATTCCATCTAATTAAATATGTTGATAAGGTAAAACATCGAGACTTTTTGGCATCATTAGATAGCTAAGTTTGGTAAAACAGACAAGCGCTATCGGCATCATCTTTTGAAATTTATTAACTAGTAGACGCATTTTTTTGACCGATCCTTAGAAATTTTTATATATCATTAATTAAAATCGCTAAGTTAGTGAAAAGTAATTAAAAGTATCCTGTCTTTAAATAAACCCGATCGACGAGAGAAATTCTTCAAGAAATTTCGATTTTTAACGTATTTACGTACAACCAGGCGTTATAGATGTAATTTCACCATAATCGCAAGAAATCAAAAAGAAATATTGTCAAGAAACAGTCACAGAACATCTACGGAATTGATTATCGTTCATCTACATCGATAGCTGTAATCCAACAGCTAGATAAGAACGCAGGGAGAAATTAGGCATCAGAGACCAAGACCGAAGAAAATCTTCGAAAGTGTCATTAGAATCAGCCACCCACGCCGCCAACAATTCGAACTGCAATCGGACTTTTTTCGATCGCCGAGAATCATCCCATTTGATGCGTACGTTCTACAAAATAAACATCAGGATTATTATAAACACAGGTTACAGATAAAACGTATTTATTTTTCAAAATTTTTAATTCTTTAAACTTATAAACCAATAAAATTCTCGATTTTGTTTACCTAACCTAAACGTCCAATACTGGTATTAAAATTTAATAAACAACCAATTTAAACGTAGAAATAGTAATTAAAAGGTACTCACCATTATCGTTAAAAGATTATTTATATTGTTATCCATATTTTTATAAGTTAAAACACACATAACCACCTTATTTTCTTAAGTAACACCTTGTTGTCTTTCTTATATGTAGTTTCTTTAATTTCACCCTTTGCAATACATGTTATTTTATTACAGTTTTCTTTTTATAACAATAAACATAATATTTTTATTATCATATCAATCTTTTATTTGTCTATATTTACTTGAAGGAGTTATTTCTTTAAGCCTCAACATTAATAGTTAACTTTTATGGAAGCAACTACTTATTACTAACGAAGAGCCTGAGATTACACATTTAATTAAGCTTTTTAATTTAGTTTCATGCGATCCGACTAGTTGGCAATTTAGAACACAGATAGAGCAGTTTGAGGAGTTATGTAAAGGCGCCCATCTTTTAATTTCAAAATTAACATTTTTTGAACTCTTTCATTATATTTATTATCACCTCCTCAGCTATTCATCATTTGCCAGCCCAACGTGAGGCCCTTTAAAATAGAGCCCTCAGCGTATCTTATCAATATATATATATATATATATATATATATATATAAGTGTTTAGATAATTTTTTAGCCGTTCATTAAATATAACATTTGATAAATTATTGGAGTTTTTCGGCATTGCCGAAAAACTCCAATAATTTATCAAATGTTTTATATATATATCATTTGATAAATTCATGGAGTTTTCGGCTTTTTATATTAAATATTTTAAATATTTTCAAATTAGTATGTTATCTTGCGAGGTAAATGTCACTGTAAACGTTGCTGTCAACGCAAATCATACGAAATTTATTTCAAAAATTTTGTCTACGTTGGGACTTGAACTCAAGTCTACGGTTTGTCGGGCCGTAGCTCTAACCAATTAAGCTACGATAGACCTTGGTTCAAGTTTATTAGAAACGCCTTATAAGGCGACGATGTTAATAGTTCAGATGTCAGTTTTGAATGCAGATGTCAGTTATGAAAATTTGAAATTGCTAATATTTTACTCCTTAGCTATTAATATATGTAGATAGTTTCTTAGCCATTAGAGCGACGGTCCGGCAAACCGTAGACTTGAGTTCAAGTCCCAATGTAAACAAAATTTTTCAAATCAATTTCGAATGATTTGCGTTGTAATTTGTAGACAGCAATGTTTTTTTACCTTGCAAAATAACATACTAATTTGAAAATATTTAGCATATTTAATATAAAAAGCTGAAAACACTATGTCTCACTAAGTTGGAACCATATGGAAAACTTTTTTATTATTAATTTTGGGAAAAAAAGTTATTCTTCATAAAAAGTTCTGCATGTTCTAAAATCTAAACTGCAATCATCAGATATTAAATTTTTTCAGTCGTATACACGGTTTGTCAAAAAATATGAATTTTACTCAAGAGTCAAGTACCTTTATGTTTGACAATATCGAAAATTGTTATAAAAAAAAGTTAATCAGAACTAAAATCTATGTTTAAATATGCAATTACATCTATTTACATTGAAAAATTTGGTTTTGTTATTTTTTTACCAATCTTTTCATTTTCAACGAACATTTATATCTTGTGATTATGAAACACATGATAACTTTTTCGTTTCTAAATGTTTTCTAACAATTTTGCAATTTAAACACGTAATTAATGCATGTGCATTTATTTTGCAAATAAGGAAATTCATACAAATACTAAGTTGTGTTTAATACTAGAAATAAATAGAAATTTATTTTTCACTCATTCCGCTAATGCCTCGACATATCCACCCTCTCGTTCAATACATTTAATCATTCTATTAGTAAATTCACGTAATACATTCCTTATCATTTGTGGAGAAATTTTCTGGCATGTTTCTAAAATTATCCTCTCCAAATGGTTAACATCTTGTAACGGCCCTTTCTGGTAAACTATTTGCTTCAAGTAACCCCATAAGAAGTAATCAAAGGGGGTTAAGTCAGGGGACCTAGCAGCCAAAAAAGATCGGAATATCTGTGAATAACTTTTCCATGGAACATATGTTCAAGATATTCCCTAACATTCAATGTACTATGGCATGTGGCACCGTCTTGTTGGAACCAAATACATTGACGTTCTTGTATGGGTAGTTCGTCTATGTAGTCATTGATGTGAGTTTGTAAAAACTGTAAATAACGTTTGGCATTCATAGATTGTCGAAAAAAAGGTCCTATTACTCTGTTCTTATAAATGCCACACCACACGTTCGTCTTAAATGAATATTAGTCATGAGCCTTTATTGTAAAATTTGGATTATTGCCAGACCACCAGCGACAATGTTGTGACGAGACAGTTCCATTTGAGGAAAACGTTGCTTCATCGGAAAAAATTATATGCCTCGTAAAAAAAGGGTCCTCTTCTAACTCTCCTTGGATGAGACAGCAAAAATCAAAGCGCCTATCATAATCCCTTTCTTTCAATGAGTGAATGATTTTTGGTTTGAATGGTTTGTATTTATAAAATTTTAAAATTCTTGCCACTGTATCTTTACTTACATTTTGTTGCATCAACGATTTCCTTTTGCGCAATGACAGTTTTGGATTTTCTACCACAGACGGTATGACTTCAAACTGCGTATTCTCATCGGCAACCAGCCTTTGGCGTTTTCCATTAAAATTATTTTTAATACTTCCAGTACTCTTAAATTTATTTACTATTTAACAGTTAAATTATTAATATTTTTATTGGGATGTCTACTATTAAAAATAATAGCTGCTTCTCTATGTGTTTTATAATTTTCTCCCACAATCAAAACAATTTCTATTTTCTCTTCACAAGTTAACGCTATCATTTTTATGTGTCATAAATTCTAACGCGTTTTGAAACTCACTGTTAAACATTTATTGGTATCAACAAATCATTTGTATGTCAATGCATCCTAGATTACATGTAACAACAGTTAAATTTGCGTTGATATTGTAGACAAAAAACAAAAAATATTTTTTTCAATGTAAATGGATGTAATTGCATATTTGAACATAGTTTTTAGTTCTAATCATCTTTTATTTATAACAATTTTCAATATTGTCAAATATAAAGGTACTTTACTCTTGAGTAAAATTCATATTTTTTGAGAAACAGCGTATACGACTGAAAAAATTTAACATCTGATGATTGCATTTTAGATTTTAGAACATGCATAACTTTTTATGAAGAATAACTTTCTTTCCTAAAATTAGTAATAAAAAAGTTTTCCATATGGTTCCAACTTAGTGAGACATAGTGTATATATATATATATATATATATATATATGAACTTCATGTGTATGAGAATTAATAATTATTAAATCTCATTTTACATGCGATTGTCGCTATAATTTGTTGCATTTTAATTCTACAAATCGGTAGAAATTTGTAGAATTAAAATGCAACAAATTATAGCGACAATCGCATGTAAAATGAGATTTAATAATTATTAATTCTCATACACATGAAGTTCATTACAGTTCGTATATATACACGTAGTATAGAAGTGAATATCATGTCTGTCTTCGGTAAGGTGCACTGATGATCTGTAAAAAACAGTGAAATATCGATATATGCACATTCCGCGCAGATAAGTTTTTCACAAAATTTTTCATTTGTACTGACAACTTGTACAGTTGATGTCGCGGCTTGTTGCGTCTACAATCTAGGGCAAAAGTGATTTGCCGATTTGTAGAATTAAAATGCAACAAATTATAGCGACAATCGCATGTAAAATGAGATTTAATAATTATTAATTCTCATACACATGAAGTTCATTACAGTTCGTATATATACACGTAGTATAGAAGTGAATATCATGTCTGTCTTCGGTAAGGTGCACTGATGATCTGTAAAAAACAGTGAAATATCGATATATGCACATTCCGCGCAGATAAGTTTTTCACAAAATTTTTCATATATATATATATATATATATATATATATATATATATATATATATATAATAACTTCGTGACCTTGGTATGATATGGTAAACCTAATCAGTAGGCGATTAAAGGTCTGTACATTACTTCAAAATATATGTATTTAAAAAACTCTACATGTTTCGGCTATATACGCCTTTTTCAAGAGAATACAAAATATGAATGACAGGATATAAATGTCAAGTAATTAAGTTGCTATGGTTTAAATTATTCAAAGATACATTCTAGTAATAATAATAAATCATGCCTTAGTATTCCAAAAAATAGATAACAAGGTGTGAAAATATGTGTTGTTCGCTGCTAGCAATTTGTGTCTCCTTCTGGGTATGAACTTGTGTGTTGGTTGCTGCTGGCAGCTTGCGTCTATCTATGGGTGTGTGGTTTTGTGTGAGAGCGTAAGTGTAGGGTTTTGTATGTCGGTGCGTTCGTGCGTGTGTTTAGTGATCGGTCGCATGAATTTAGAGAGGTCGGATAACCAGCCGTTGCGTAGGGCCGCCAACCCTTTCCCGACAACTTCTTTACAATTCCGTGCAGTACTTCGACGGTCTGACCCCCGCCCCAACGAGGCAAGGCGCAGACAGGTTGTCCTGGGCGACAACCTGGCTAGGCTGCCGTTAACAGCACACACACGTTCGACGTGTGTGCTATGCCCCCGCTTCGGCGGAAAACGTTAAGATGGCATAAGTGTGACCATCGTCGACCGAGGTAGCCACTAAGAGTGTTCCCTTAGTTGCGATGAGCAACCCCGTACAGGGTGCGCTTCGCCTGTCTGCGCCTTGCCTCGTTGGGGCGGGGGTCAGACCGTCGAAGTACTGCACGGAATTGTAAAGAAGTTGTCGGGAAAGGGTTGGCGGCCCTACGCAACGGCTGGTTATCCGACCTCTCTAAATTCATGCGACCGATCACTAAACACACGCACGAACGCACCGACATACAAAACCCTACACTTACGCTCTCACACAAAACCACACACCCATAGATAGACGCAAGCTGCCAGCAGCAACCAACACACAAGTTCATACCCAGAAGGAGACACAAATTGCTAGCAGCGAACAACACATATTTTCACACCTTGTTATCTATTTTTTGGAATACTAAGGCATGATTTATTATTATTACTAGAATGTATCTTTGAATAATTTAAACCATAGCAACTTAATTACTTGACATTTATATCCTGTCATTCATATTTTGTATTCTCTTGAAAAAGGCGTATATAGCCGAAACATGTAGAGTTTTTTAAATACATATATTTTGAAGTAATGTACAGACCTTTAATCGCCTACTGATTAGGTTTACTATATATATATATATATATATATATATATATATTGATATAATGTGAAGGGGCTGAGCAGAGAAAAGACTCACGTTCTGATGACAATAATGCAATAATATTAAATATAAGAAATAAATATATTTATTAAGCCTGAAAACTACTCAATCTCAAGGGTCTCGAAGCAAGTTCTTGATACACAGACAGACATCTACTAATACATGAAATAAAACAGAAAAGTCAAATTTATGTAAAGAAATATATTTAAATAATGTTATATTGATTATCACAAGATATAAATTAAAAGAATTCACTGAGACATTTAAAAAAAAACAAAATTATGTACGTAATATAATATGATATTGTGCTAACATTCGTTTAATAATATGAAATGGATTGCCTATACAAATTCTAGAAAACTTGTCCGTATGTCAAGTTCTAAATTGATTAAGTTTAAAAATTTCCAAATATAATTAACAAATCTGACATTTAAAAGCAAAGTAAAATGACTTTTGAGATGACGTGAGTAAATGTTATATAGATAAGTGACTTCAAGTAATGTTATATCTTTAACAAATTTATATATTACAATTTCACTTAAATACCTGATAAATACATTAAATTTTGTAATTCACAATTTCATTATGTTCTTTGGATGAAGTTCTCAGGAAAGTTTCCAATTATAACATCAAGATTGGCTGTCAATTGCTTAATTCAAACTACTGGATACTATCCTAGTCGCTGCGATGCTTATGATACAATTTTGCTGAATTTAAGTTCCTGAAGAGATGTTCTTATACCAAAATAATTCAAAGGAAATATGATTTCTTCTTTAAGAGCGTTCCTTTCATATAAATCTATTCTTCAGTAATCACATGCATATCTATGTTCTCCTTATATGGATAATACATTCAGAGTACTTATTATCTTCTTTATGTACAATAAATGTCCATAAACATAATATATACGGTATATAATCGGAATAATGATAAAACTAAATTTATAAAATGCAGATAAAAATCTTTTTATATCCGTCAGAAAAATAATATCAATAATAATGTTTTTCGTCGTGAAGACTCCCATCAGAAATTTTGTAAAAGTATAAATCAGATATTCTAAGAAATTTATACAAAGCTTTCTAAAATAATATAAAAGATAATATTATAAGAAAATCCACCCACGTAATCCCAATTACAAATCTTGTAAATGAAGTTCACATAAGTCAAACAAATAACAAAATTGACAGATATTTGCTCAAAAGAAAGATAGGACATAGTTGGTTTTAAAAATTCTCGCGAAAATAAGTCGAAGTAAATTTACTAATAAGCAAAACATAACCATAAATTAAATATAACATACAATATTATATGGTATCATGATTTCAAAACCAATTATGAACCCATATCAAAATTACAAAATTCTTACTATAAAGTAATGCTTCACAAATCTGAACATTCAAGATATAACATTCTTGAAACCGATATCTTATTAGAAAAGAATTAATTAATTAAGAAAATTGACTCACAACAATATATAATATTTTCGTGATCCTGGTATGATATTGTAAATTCAATCAGTCGGCGATTAAAGGTCTGGTTTACTTCAAAGTATATATATTTAAAACAACCCTACATGTTTCGGCAATGATGCCTTTATCAAGGATATAAAATATAAATTACAGAATACAAATGTCAAAAAATCTAGTTTTTTGACATTTGTATTCTGTCATTATTAAGAACCAAGGACCCGAATAGACAAATTTTTACACTACACTAATGTATAGTAGCGCGCTTAAAACTGTACAGGTCATATACAACCGCTTAGCTGCCGGAAGTTATTGTATCGTCTTTTTCAAAACATGCGACGTTTTTCTCTTCTATCTTTTTCTAAGAACATTACCAATACAAATATCTTTGACATTTCTACTGGTTTACAAACCGGCTATTAAAAAGTATTGGAGAGACACATTTCCCTTAATCGTTAGATTTTGAATTTAACCAACGATTAGTTAATCAGACCTTTAACCAGAGGTGGAAAGACCAGGACTAACACAATTTTTCGAGAACTGATCGTAAAAATTCATACTTCGTTACCTTTTATGATGTCAAAATGGTATTCTATTGGCCGTAAGTGAGCTTTTTAAACCATTTTCTTGCATCAATTGTTGCGCATCTTTCTTAGACTTCAAATTGTGTAGAATACATTGGGTGAACACCTTTCTAATAGCCATATAATCATACGGAATTAAGTCGCATTTGTGTCTAAGGATATACAAATATTGTCTTCTTCAATTGAGAGATACTCAGTATCGTCTGCTCACAGAATTGAACAATGCTTTGTTATGGTGTATTATCCGTATTATCAGATATTCTAAAAATCAATCATAACTGGCTTAATTTTTTGTTTTAAAATAAATTTTGTTAAAAAAAAAATACTTTCAAAACATTTTATATAAAATTCTATTTATTTTTGAATTATGGATCAGTTTATTCCAATAATTAGGATATTATCTATAATACCAAGATAACTTTCAACGATTAGATATGTCATAATGATAATACGCAAGGTCACAAAATACGAAATATAAATGTTATTAATAACATCAATTATTATTTTATATATTGAAGAACTAACAACTTTGTTATTACATAAATTATGTAGCATTGACCTTTAAAACACATGTTATGCAAACATAGTGATTAAAAAAAATTACCGCTTCTATAAATAATTTAAATCAGTAAGTAAAAACAAAATAAATTGAACCAAATTATATTTCTGTCATATAGAAATTAACGACATTTTTGTAAACATAAAATCTATTTAACCCTTGAATGCCCGCGGCTGTAAGTCTAGATGGCGCTAAAAGATAAGCACTGCTCAAGGTTAGTAAATAGATAAGGTTGCCTAGTTGCCAAGTAACTAGTGGCGATCGCCATATTGCGTGTCATCGGACGTGCCATGCGTTTTCTAGTTGACTAGTTGTCTATTTACATTTATGAACCCATTTTTTAGACATCCACAACCTTTAATTAACTCCGTAATAACAGTTTATTGAGAGAACTGGGTTATGCCACTAGAATACTAAATTAATTAATATGTGACGGTGTTTCACTGAGTCAACCACCTTCATTTCCTTTATAATTTATAAGCGCATTTTTTGGCAAAAATATTTACATTAAATACTTTTTGCACCCATGCGTACACCAATAACTAGCAGTCATTAACCATTACTTATAGCAATATTTTGAAATAAAGAACGACATGCTTTGTGTAAGTATATGTAATTAGATCGTACATAAAACAATCATTTTGTTTATCGAAAACGTGATTTACTTTACTCGATTTATATATATTTAACTAATAATAAGATTTAGATCAAAATCGTTTTAATTTGATGGGCACACTGAGTGACGTTTTCCCGCGTGGGAATATTATTGGTGAAGAATTACGAGGCAACCTTATACATTTAATAACCTTGAACACTGCTAAAGTCACTAGGTGTATAAAGTACCTCAATTGGTCGCCATATTGTGTCCAGCTTAGGCGCCAAATTTAAAATTTATTATATTGAAAATTGAGTGCCTTACAAGGAAACAAAATCAGTAGTGAAATAAATCTATGAAAGTAAATATTTAATTTTTATTTTTTGTTCATAATTTTTATAATATAAATACAAAACATATAAATAGAAAACATAACCGACCAAAATTATAAAGAAAATAGTAATATTTAGTGATGATATATGTATTTATTTTAAATTGTATAGTATTACACACAATATTAAATTAGCGCTAGGTGCTGTAAATTTTCAAAGAATGAAAATCTGTATGGATGTTATAGGTAGACGTGTTGAAGGAAAATTTCAGGATATGTGAAGTAAGTTTGAGTTATAAATTCATACATGAGCCATAATTAAAACCGAACTTTAGGCACATTTTTCGAAGAATCAATTTGAAATGAAGCAAGTGGACGGCAGAAAATTACTGCCGAGTAATTCTATGCCAGACCTATTAACAGAGAAATTATAAACATGTGCATGTAATAATATGGATCTTAATAGCACTGGAGACAAAGATAGTAGTCGTAAGAAGCTATCAAAACATAAATTACGTTGAATTATAATTTATTAAATAATTATTCAATATTTAATGGATAAAGCCCGTGTGATACTATACAATTTAAAATAAATATATCATCACTGAATTATTACTATTTTCTTTATAATTTTGGTCGGTTATGTTTTGTCTTTATATGTATACTTATTATAAAAATTATGAACAAAAAATAAATATTAAATATTTACTTTCATAGATTTATTTCACTACTGATTTTGTTTCCTTGTAAGGCACTCAATTTTCAATATAATCAATTTTAAATTTGGCGCCTAAGCTGGACACAATATGGCGACGAATTGAGGTACTTTATACACCTAATGACTTTAGCAGTGCTCAAGGTTATTAAATGTATGTATAAGGTTGCCTCGTAATTCTTCACCAATAATATTCCTACGCCGGAAAACGTCACTCAGTGTGCCCATTCAAATTAAAACTATTTTGATTTAAAACTTATTATTAGTTAAACATGTATAAATCGAGTAAAATAAATCACTGTTTTCTATAATGAAAATGATTGTTTTATGTACGATCTAATTACATATACTTGCACAAAGCATGTCGTTCTTTATTTCAAAATATTGCTATAAGTAATGGTTAATGACTGCTAGTTGTTGGTGTATGCATGGGTGCAAAAAGTATTTAATGTAAATATTTTTGCCAAAAAATGCGCTTATAAATTATAAAGGAAATGAAGGTGATTGACTCAGTGAAACACCGTCACATATTAATTAATTTAGTATTCTAGTGGCATAACACAGTTCTTTCAATAAACTGTTATTATGGAGTTAATTAAAGGTTGTGGATGTCCAAAAAATGGGTTCGTAAATGTAAATAGACAACTAGAAGTCGACTAGATAGAGAAATAGAAAATTAATAGTGTTTTTCCAACCCCCAAGGCGATTGATTCTCGAAGTTTAATAAAATCGATATTTATAAACGAAAAATTGTATGAGTTAAAAAGTTATAAAATAAATAAATTTGAATTTGTATAAGCGGTTTCATGTACATTTAGAGCCAGAATGTAAATATTTGTATAGTATTATAATTTGTATTGCATATTGTATATAATTTTTGTAGTTGGATAAGTATTAATAAACATCGTTATGATTTGTGACTGATTATTTCAGTAAACCAAATTGCTCATGGAACTTGGCAACCTTGTTTCAATTATATATTCATAACTGACCATCGAACACAGCTGAACCATATTTATTAAGGAAGCAATTTCGTTGTGACCTTCTTCGGTTCAGGTAAGTATATCTTTGCCGGGATACAATTTCGAATAGGCAAAATTTCCGGAATTAGAAATTACTGGAATCTAGGTAACGATCATTTAACGATGTTAGAAGCTGACATCGTTGCTGGGGCTCCTTACAATTCCCCAGCGACAGGCTCTGTTTGTATTAACGGGAGCTATGAACAGCACGGGAACCGCCTCCATGGAGGCCATCGTGGGTCCTCCTCCGCTTGAACTTTTTGTAAAAGCGGAAGCCATGACTGAGATCCTGAGGCTGAAGGCCAATGACGAATGTTGTCATAATAAGGTTGTAGGGGCCCATACAGATATCACAGGGATTATACTGGAAAAGCCGATATTTCAAATGCCGGCGGACAATATGGCACCTGAGATTATGTTTACAGCTAAGCTGAACATATTTATACCGACCAGGTAACAAGCAAAAAGTCGCTCGAGCGATTGTGGTTCCAGCACCTGGTACACGGATGGATTACAATCCAATCAAGGAACAGGTGCAAGCATATGCGGAATGTGCCTTAGAAGGAGGATATCGATATATCTAGGAAAATATACGATGGTTTTCCAGGCCGAAATGATAGCCGGGCAACCACTAAAGCCATTATGATCCATTTACCAGGTCTAAACTAGTGAAATATTGCAAACAGGTTCTCAATAAACTGGCACAAGACAATACTGTGTCGCTGATATGGGTGCCAGGACATGAGGGAATTAATGGTAATGAAATAGCCGACGAACTAGCCAAAGAAGGGACCTTCATATGATCAGAACCTGTATGTGAAATCACTAAAGATTCCGCTAAAAGGGAGATCTGGTTATGGCTAGCAAAAGAACATAAAAAGAAATGGAAGTTAACGGAAGGCCAACTCCATACTAAAACACCACTAAGGGAGCTGGACGGAAGGTTTTCAGCCAACCAAATTTGTAGTAACAAAAAAGAAATTAAAATAATTACCGGCTTAATAACCGGGCATTATCCTTTAAGGAAGCATATGGACAGCATAGGCTTGGTTAGCGAGCCCTGGCACAGGAGATGTCAAAAACAGGAGGAAACTAGCCTTCATGTAATATGCACGTGTAAGGAACTGAAGAAACTCAGACAGAAACATTTCGGAAGTGATCTATTGGATCCTACGAGAGTACTCAAACTTCCCCTGAGGAGGATAGTGGCTTTTATCGAGGACACAAGATTAACAGAGTGGAACTGAGAGATCTATTGGAGATAGTATAAATAGCAAGGTGCCAAGTGCCTGGACGTGCTGGCGCCCAACCCAAAACAGAAGAAGAAGAAGAACGATGTTAGAAACAAGTTTTAGTGTAAAAGGATCTAGTTGCAGTCATTTTTACTTAGTTAGTTTCTGGATTCATACTAGGACATTACGATTTGTGATTTGTCAGATAGTGAAATACAATTGTCAGAAATGCCTAAAACGAAAGAGTTAAACCTTGAAATACGTGCACAATAGCACACATCACGATGTTGGCAATAATAATCGTGCAATAGCCAAACAATTACGATACAAAAAAATATCGTGAAAGTAACAGTTTTCTCAATAAAAAAAGAAGTGAGAAACCAAGAGCAACAACATCTACTGAAAATCTAATCATAGTAGCTACCAGCGAGCGAAATAGGCGAAAACAGCACCGGATACAGCAGTCGAAGTAACAATTCGTCAGAATCCAGTAAGCGTTTCTACAGTAAATCGTCGGTTACAGAAAGCCGGTCCTTATGGACGAATAGCGACGAAGAAGTCGCTGCTGCGTTTACAAAACCAAGGAAAGCGATTAAATTAAATTAGGCCCGGGTACATCAACACTCGACCGTAAACGTCTGCAATAAAGTACTGTCGACTGACAAGTCTAAATTTGAGATTTTCGGTTCACGAAGACGTGCCTTCGTGAGAAGCTGTAGGTGAACGTGCCACAGAAGAATATATTACCCCTACCGTTTAACACGTCGGTGGTTCGGTAGTAATTTGGCGATGTTTTAGTGGTAGGCAAAGGTCGTGAATCCAAACAAATATTTTTTCCATAAAAATTAGCTAGTGTTGAACTTTTATTTTTTATTAACATAAAATGCGTTCGTTTTTAGAGGTAGTAAGTATCTTATTACCAAAACAGACGAATTTCCAAACAATAATGCTAGTGGAAATAATCTTTACTTTGATAATTTTCGATTAAATAACCTTAGTGCTGAAGCTAGATTGTTTACGAAACGTGAAGTAAATTATTGTAGTAAATCAAAAATCATTGTAGAATGTTTTTAATATCTGTATAAAGAACATTTAGTCCAATGATAAATGAAAGTGTAATAGGTAACTTAAAATTATGTTAGAAAGTTGATTACATTTGAAGGGAAGATAATGAATAAATAAGATATTTCTAGCAATATTATGTGTTGGGCTTAATGTTAATATTCCACCATATCTAACTACAGCCCAGTTTATTCCAGAACAGGAAAAACAAACCGAGAGTATAGCTCGTGCAAGGATACATGTAGAACGTTCAATACGAAGACTGAAGGCATATAATATTTTAAATTTTATTCCAACTTCAATGTTACAGCATTCTGATGTTGTACGCCAAACTGTAGCAGCACTGACAAGTTTACAGTGTCCTTTTATTAAAGAGGTTGAACAATATTTTCCTGAGCCTGAATAAATTATTTTTTTATTGCTTATTTTTATTCCTTTAATATTTGACATATAATTTGCATAGTTGTTATTGGAAATTTTTTTAAATTTCGTATACAATTGAATTGTAAAGTTTAAAATAAGTATTTTCTATTTGCATATTCTATATTGATAAAAGGATTTGGGTGTAAGAAACTAGCACTAAAAAACTCTTAATTGCTAATACACCTCACATTGTTTAATTTATTAATTCACAATTAAACTAATGTGTATCTTAAGGCGCATCAGCAATTAAGTGGTTTTTAGTGATACTTTTATAGTCCACTATATTATTACAAACCTTTCATATATTTAATTAGTATACAGTATGACTGAAGGTTCCTTTTGTTAACTTAAATAACATAAAACAAACTTAAAAACAATAACATATTTTAATTTAAAATAAAAATATAAATTAATAATAGTAACAAAAACGATATTTTTAGGATAGTTAATACGTACTTTACATGTCTACAACAGGTGTTCGAAGTTTCCCCCACCGACGCGCAGCATGACTATTCTGTTGACATTCACCGTAAATCAAAATAATATCAACTAACTCACTATTGATAAAGTGGTATGCCATTTTATGTTTATACAAAAATATTTTTGAACTAGCACTAAAGTAAAACTAACGTCTTATTACTACGAAAAATCCCGTAGAACTAATATTTATCTACAAAACATTGCACGCATTGTTTCGGTTGACGTCACTAAACATACAAACAAACCGGACATTTCATTCTATCACATGTACCAAGTAAACTGCAGTCTCACATCTTAAACTTGACCCTGACACAGTTTGATATCATTACGGCCACTCATCGGTTACTGACCTATTGTGTATGAAATGTGTACAGTGAAACTTGAAAACATGGGGCTGTTATAAATAATTTTTTTTGGCGTTTCTACATAACTTTTATTAGAAAAAATTTTTACTATTTTATTTGTTAAATTTTTTGGAATATATCCGAAAAAAAAACCAAATGAAACTTCAGTCATACTGTATTTAGATATATGTCTAGATATATCTTTAGATACATGGAAGAAAAATTTTCGGAAGTTATAGACCGTAACTCCCTCTAGAAATGTTTGTTTTTGTGTAAAAATACGGTACGTAAAGAATTATGCGTATAAAACAAAGGAAAGGCGTGGCGCATCGCCTCTCAAAGTGACTCCTGCTGGTAAAATGAACAGAAATATAATTTTTTTTATGTATTTTTGTTTTTTAGTATACTATAACTTTATTATTATAACCTAATTAAATTTACGGTAACTGCCACGATTTGTAACAAGAATTTGATTATAAAAATTTAATTGGAATCAAATATCAAAAATTGTGGCGGCAACTAAATTATTTACATATTCTGATAATAGCTTACAAGCATAGATATTTTTTTAAGCCAACTAGTTCTAAATATAGCTTTTTTATCCCTTTTTTCGAATACTCTCACGCGTTTTTGTTAAGAAAATTTGGCATCACTGTGGTGCAGCATTTAAGAAAATTAAAAAGGGACTTCCCCTATAAAATGACAATTGATTAAAATTGTCAATTAGAAGAGTGTGTTACTTAACAGAAATAGTGTTAAAAAACCTTGTGTAAAAAGTGTAAAAAAAATGACCGCAAACCTAAGACAGAAGTTATATTTAATTGGCCATGATGAAAGTCAAATCATTGGTGTCAAGTTTCCATCAAACGGCCAAGTTTTGCGAGTATTATTTTAAAATCTGCACAAAGTAAAATTAAATTTAAGATCAAGTGCCACCTTGTCGTGAAGGAAGTAGAAATTATGTGGAAGAAGGCTCGAGTTCCAACAAAGGGAACAGATAAAAATATTATAAAAGTAGAGGCGTTATACAAAGAATGAAAGAAATGCGCGAACTGTTCCTACGCAAGTTTATAACAATGACTGCTCCGTACAAATTTGTCATTAAATAGTTAATTTACAAATATTCACAAGGGGAGGTGCTTGTTTATTGAGCGAAAATATAATGAACGGCGATTTTTACATTATAAATTTTGTTTGAGTTTGTGGTAGAATTCTTACCTTTATTTATAAGTTTTTAATTACTTTTTTATTATATTAACTTTATAAAGTATAATGTTAACTCTATTAATTACTTCATTGATTATAAGTGGAGAAATTGTTCGATAGAAATAGAAATAGAATTGTTTGAATATAACTAAAATTACATCAAAGTCAAAGTAAATCAATGAAGACAATAGGGAATGTAAATATGTAAATTTAGAAAACATAGGTAATATATACATATGATGCAAAACATTATTATATAATAACGAAATAAAACAAAACACTTTTTTCACAAAAATAGTTTTAATTAACTAAATGTACATTTCGTGTGCTCTGCACACATCATAGTACTGGTATAACAAGTATAGTACTGTTTAAACATAATACCTACGAGACAATATATAATATGAAGACACATTATATACAGAAAAATTAGGTAGGGTGAAAACAAATTAATGAAAAATTACAATGAATCTTAAAACTAATACAATTTCTAAGAATGAGTTCATGGAGAAATACCAAATATCTATGAAACAAGGGGGGGGGGGGGGCATCGTGATGGACTAACGGCAAAAGGATTAGGGATTACAATATAAATGATTAATGTGAATGAAGAATTTAGTACTTGTGTACTAGATGTCTTAAGTATTTAATGATGTTGGTATACATGCTAACAGTTTGTTATTGAGGGGTGAAATATCATTATTTAGAAGATAATTTTTGTGTTTTTTCATGTATATGGCTTCCCAAATGCATAAATTTCGATTACTGCATTTTTTAACGAAACTAACATTTTCTAAATTGAAGTTGTGACTTGTATCTGTATGATGTAGAGCTAATGCTGACTTTTCTATGGTGTGTAATTTAACATGAGCCATGTGTTCTTTGTATCGTGTTTGAACATTTCTTCTGGTTTGTTTTGGGCAAGAATTACAACTTATTTTGTAAATGCCCGACTCTTTCAACGGATCTGTGTTAACAATTTTTGTTTTTAGACACTGTTGTAACTTATAATTGTTGGAGAAACCTGCAATTAAATTGTATTTTTTAAACACAAAACAACATCTACACCGATCTATATCCTATTTTATTTGGTGTCCCACAGGCAAGCATATTAGGCCCAATTTTTACTATATACGGCTTAAATACTAACTACTAAGCTAACAACCGTAGCAACATATGCTGACGATACAGTAATTCTTGCATCTCATGTTGATCCTGTTATGGTTTCAATAAGTCTTCAGGAAAACTTGGATAAAATCCAAGACTGGATTACGAAATGGCGTATGGGGGTTAACTAATCCAAATCTACACATGTCACTTTTATATTGGGAAGTGAAAGCTGTACACCCGTCAGAATCAACGATTGTGAACTCCCACAAGCTGATACCACAAAATACCTACACACTGGTAGACACATATCTTTACCAAACGCAAGCACTTAGGTATTAATGTATATCAAATGTATTGGCTAATCGGTCGCAGATCACAGCTATCCCTCGACAATAAGCTGTTACTATACAAATTCGTTCTAAAGCAAATATAGACTATCTAAAGCGGTATATAGCTCTGGAGGGCCGCCAGTAATTTGAACACCGACATCGTTCCAAAATAAAGTGATACGTGCCATACTTGACGCCCAAGATATGTACCGAATTTTGCAAGAATGGAACCTAATTGAAAAAGTAGATATGTTGCGATACCACAGCTTCTAAGTTAGGCTGACTTCAAGGTGCTTGTGTTCTTTTAGAGCAACTGATCGGAAAAGATCTTTTATATTTACCATGCCGTCATCACATCTATGAAATAATTTTAAGAAGTGTTTTCGATGAAAAAATGCAAAAATCATCAGGCCCTAACGTACAAATATTTAGCAGATTTAGAGACGCTTGGATCAAAAATTGACAAAATTAACTTTATGAGTGGTGTTGAAGATCAGAAAGTGAAGGATGCTGTTGGGAGTGTATCCGAGATTATAAAATTTGCATCTCAAAATCTTGAAGTAAAGCAACCACGTGATGATTATAAAGAGCTTGTTCAATTAAGTATAGTTCTTGGTGGTACAGTTCCGGAATTTACCTTCAAAAAGCCTGGAGCATTTCATCACGCCCGTTGGATGTCGAAAGCTATTTATTGCCTTAAATTATATTTATTTCGAAACGAATTTAAAATGATACAATTGGAGATAACTAGTATTCGTGACATTTGCATCTTTGTTGTAATGGTGGTATTTAAAAAATTGGATACAAGCACCATTTGCAGCAGAAGTCCCTATGATTTAAGATTGCTAAAAGATTTACATGCTTATAAAATTGTTGCTAAGAAGATTAGTCGTGCGTCACTAAGCCAATTAAGTAATCATTTGTGGTATTTAACCCCAGAAACAGCAGCATTGTCTTTTTATGATCCAAATGTTACATATGAGTCGAAGAATCATGGTGCAAGCTCTGGATAACCCTACTGATTGCGAATTAAAAAAATTGATCGTAACTCCTCATACTATAAGCCAATATCTTAATAAGGACATCGAATATTTTATAACCCAAAAATCACGTATTTTTTTAAAAGGTTTGTTATTCCAACGGACTTTTTAACAAAAGATCCAAAGGAGTGGATAAATGAACCTAGTTTTAACGTTGGCCTTAATATCGTTAGAAATATGAATGTTGTTAATGACTCGGCAGAATGAATAGTTAAGCTAATGGACGATTTTAATTTAGTGTTATCCAAAGATGAAGAAGAAAAGCAATGGATAGTGCAAATTGTTGCGGATTATCGGAAACTCTACCCAAATATGAACAAATATTCTCTTTTGAAATAAAATAACATATGAGTAACTAAAAACAAAGCATTTTTATTTATCCCTTGTCAAACAGAGATCTTGTAACATTATCAAATCTGTGGCCACAAGGAATAAGTGAATGTTTTATGTTTTTCCTATTTATTAACTCTGTTTTCCAAAAGTAAACCATTCTTCTATCTTTTTATTAATTTTCATTTACTTTCTTAAGAAATATGTCACCATATATGTAACGGTGTTCATTTGAAAAGTCAATCTAGTAGCATGTGATTTACTGAGAACATTTTGAAGTATGTCGTAAATTAAAATTTACTACTTAACCTACGAAGACGTATATTTTGACAGTTTCATACATACAAATAAATAACAAATGTGATTGACATTAACAAATGTCATTTGGATTTAGGTTTACGGAACAACAAACACATACTAATATATAAGCGTCTTATTCTATCAAAATTTCAAAGTAACCTAGATTGACTTTTCAAATGAACACACGTTATATAAATACATAGATTTTACTTTGTATTCTAGTCCTTAAAAATTTGGCTTTAAATGGAAACCAGAGAAGCTTTAAAACGACATCGTCTCAAGGAAATTTAAAATATGTTAAAATTAAGGTCAAATATATTTTTTAAATATATTTTTTAGTATAAATAAATATATTTTTTACAACCAAGAAAATTTTATTTTTAATATTTTTAAACCAAATTTCAAGAGCGATGCGCCACGTCTTAACCTCGCCTAATTGTGATAATTTTTTGCACACCGTATTTTTATACTATAACGAACATTTTGAGGGGAGTTACGGTCGAAACAACAAAGTTGAAAAATAAGGACCACCCTGGTATATATTCAGTATATACAGTACAAATCTCTTCCCTATAGTCACCTACAAACGTGTATTACGTATGTGTGCGTTCAAGAAGCGAGGAGTGGGGACGCACGAAGCGATGCATAGTAATGCATACATGTGATACATGCCATTAGTTACAGTTTACTTGCCAAGTTGGATGGTTTGCTCAACTTTTGCGAATAGTCCGTATTCACGATGGATATTTTTACCCTTGAACAAAAAAAATATGTCGTAAAACAGTATCATCTTGGTCGCAGCATTAGAGAAATTGCACGGGTATTTCAAATTAACTTTCAACGTACGATTGCGTTTGAAACGATAATTACGGGCGAAAATAGTTGAATCTATCCTAAATATTCAGCCGCAAACGATTTTAATTGTTCAGAGAAACTTTTATGACAGATTAGGACATTGCTTGTTTGCATTAGGAGACCGTTTTGAGCATACAATACATTAAATAGTTTACTTTTTATTTTTTTAATTCTAGTTTTATTTATTATGTATAGAATATAGAAGTTGTTATGATTTACCGCTTTATTTATTGTTATTGTTATAGGTATATCTAACATTGTTTTAAACGTTAAAAATATTAAAATCTTCCAAAAAGTGCACACTTATTTGTGTTTATTATTACATAATACATAAAGTCCCTATTATTGACGGTAGTTCCACATTCATCGACGTTTATACTATGTATGTGCATGTGCTTACTGCTTACATCAAAACTGATCTACAGTACATATGTATGTATGTATGATAAATTATGATACATACATACATACATGCTATGTGCGTCCCCACTCCTCGCTTCTTGGACGCACACATACGTAATACACGTTTGTAGGTGACTATAGGGTAGAGATTTGTACTGTATACTCGTATATGCTATGGAGTTAGTCAAAAATGTATCAAATTTAACGAAAAGGTATTTTGCCTTTTTCCATTCTATTTTATAAAAGTTTTACTAATCACTACTAATAATAAAACAGGCACTTTCATATATTTGCTAACAATATATTACCTTTTATATATAAATATGTGGAATAAATATAAAATTCTTTGAATATATTTATATTAATTCGCCAAATTGAATCCTTTTTGATGTACACTATCTCACTTTCAGTTGGTGTCTACACAATTAGATAACATAAATCTTTTCTTGTTATATGTAATTGCCGTTGGATTTGATGCCAATAATCCTGCTCTGTGTTTTTCCATGTTGCATCTTTAAAATATATGATGTATCATTAAATAGTTAATTGACGAAGGAGACACTTGTTGAAACTTCATTATAACGCCAAGAAATAACTAATTAAACTTCTAGCTTCAAAAATTCTTTTATTGTAAATACCATTACAATATTGTTTCGCCATACAATAGCTTCATCAGTAGTAGTATTTCATCCACCTTATGAAGCCATTGTATGGCGAAACAATATTGTAGTGGTATTAATAATAAAAGAATTTTTGAAACTGAAGTTTAATTACTTATTTCTTAGTGATGTATAGAGCTGAGGATGTTTGCGGTATAACCATGGTTATACCGCAAACATCCTCAGCTCTAGTGATGTATCATTTGTTAATGTCTGTGCCAATGATATATTTTTATATTTAAAAGGACATTTTACCTCTATAAGAACAATTTTAAAGTATGTTACTCTTATAACCTAACCTCTACACTAAAGTCAATTCTTCCTAAAAACAAATAAAAATTCTTTACATAGGTACATATTATATAGCCAATTGTTGGAAATTCGCTCTTTTTGGTGATAAGATACTTACCACCTCTAAAAACTAGCGCTTTTTTGGTTAATAAAAAAAAAAGTTCATTACTGGCTAATTCTTATGGAGAAAATATTTGTTTGGGTTCACGACCTTTGCCTATCACAACAAAAATGGCGCTGTGACGTAAGTACTAATAGCGCGCATACCTTGCGGAACCAGAATTTTGGGTCAAAATTTTATAATCCAAGAAGATAATCACCCGAAACGTTCTTCCAAAATTGTTCGAGAATGCTTAAAGCAACTGGAAGAAGATGGAAGACTAAGAGTTATGGAATGGTCCCCATAGAGCCCGATCTAAATCTAATCAAGCTACTGTGGGAAAAACTTTATCGGAAGGTATGGAAATCAGCACCAATATTCACCGCTGATATGTGGAGTAAGTTACAAGAGGCATGGACACAAATGTCACCGGGAACATTGGCTAAACTAGTAACTAGAATGCCCCGATTATGCGATGCTGTTATAAAGAATAGACGAGGCATATATAAGACAAAACTTTAAAAATTCTAAATGCTTTTACTTCTTGTAAGTGTATCAATATATATTTTCACATTTTGGTTTGTATTTTTAATTATTTCTGCTAACACTATGATTTCATGGTGGTGTCCAAATACTTTTGAGCGGTAGTGTAGATACGTATTTTCCTAACGTCGTGTTTTAAAAGCCTTTTGAAACTTATTTAACATTTCACTTTACATTCGCCTAAAGCAATTTTATTCATTTTAGATGTCAACAATTACTGCAGTACTGTGTTTCATCGTAGTTTATCTACTTCATAAACATCTATCTAAAAACTTTAATTATTGGAAATTAAAAGGAGTTCCATATGTCAAGCCGCAGTTTCTCTTCGGGAATTTCTACGACATCTTGATGTTCAAAAAAACAGTCGGACATAAACTAGCAGAAATGTACAACGAAATGAAGTGCCCGTATTTTGGAATATGGGTTTTTTATAAACCACAGTTCGTCGTTAAAAGTCCAGAGTTAATTAGGCAAGTACTGGTAAAAGATTTCAGATATTTCCAAGATAGAACGATAGCGTTCAACGAAAGTGCAGATGGGCTGTTTTCTAACATGCTGCCCGTATTAAAAAATCCGAATTGGAAGATGGTAAGAAGTAAAATGACACCTGCTTTTTCGTCTGGAAAAATTAAAAATATGCTGTCGCTTATAAACAATGCCGCTGAAGATTTAACAGTATTTCTGTCGAAAGCAAGTTTAAAACAAGATTCCCTAGAAGCAAAGGAGATATGTGCAAAATATACTACAGACGTTATAACAAGCTGTGCTTTTGGAGTTGAGGGTCATTCTTTTAGGAGCAAAGAAGGACCTTGGAGAGCAATCGGTAGAAACATGTTTGATTTTACATTTTCTAATGGCATTAGAGTAACCACATACTTTTTCCTTCCTAAGATGGTAGATCTATTCAAAGTAAAATTTGTACCACCTAATGTGGGCTCATTTCTGAGAGATGCCTTCAATTATACACTTGAAAAAAGAAAAACTGATAAGGTCAAAAGAAACGACATAATTGATATTCTCATTAAACTAAAGGAGGAAGATTTCAACGGGTTTAAATTAGGTAAGAAAAATTATTTGTAAGTTTTTCTGTTATAAAGACTTTGATATATTGTAGAAGGTGACAGACTTATTGCACAAGCAGCTCAATTTTTCTTTGCGGGATTCGAAACTCTTTCTGCTACAATATCCTATACTTTATATGAACTTTGTTTGAATAAATCCATTCAAGAGAAACTCGCTTCTGAAATTAATGTGGCATTGCAAAAATATAATGGAGTGACGTACGAAGCTGTTCAGAATATAAAATATTTAGATAAAGTTGTACAAGGTAAGTTTGTTTTATAAAACCTGCACCAATAAAGTTATGCTACAGTCCATCTTAACCTTATTATGTGTAAATTTAGTACCACTATTGCACCTCTTATTATCTTTATTAATCTCTTCATAACAGTATTTTTATATTCGACTGTCCAAAAATCCATACAATAAATCAAAAACAAATTGCATACCGATGAGACAATTCACATCAAGCTTTGATACAAAATAATACAAGTCTGTATAAAAACAAATTTGTATCTGTATATACATGGACACACAGCACGTATTTACCAGCGTTTGCTTCAACCACCAGACGCATGCGTTTCTGTCTAACGACTTTATCAATGACGGATTTACGAAGACAAACGACTGTAGGTACACTTCGCGGTCATGTAGCAAATTTCGACACCAGATGACACCAGGTAACCTCATGACATCTGACGGACAAAAGTGTTTCTTCTCGAATAGCTAAGCTATTACAGGAAAAGAAAAAATACTCATATACAGACTTGTATTATTTTGTATCAAAGCTTGATGTGAATTGTCGCATCTATATGCAATTTGTTTTTGCTATATTACGCCACCTGGCGACGAGTTAATGGACTCACAGTAATATGCGTATTTTTTCTTTTCCTGTTATAGCTTAGCTATTCGAGAAAAAACACTTTGCACCGGCGTGGTCGGTTTTGTCCGTCAGATGTCATGAGGTTATCTGGTGTCATCTGATAGGACAAAATTTGCTACATGACCGCGAAGTGTACCTACAGTCGTTTGTCTTTGTAAATCCGTCATTGATAAAGTCGTTAGACAGAAACGCATGCGTCTGGTGGTTGAAGCAAACGCTGGTAAATACGTGTTGTGTGTCCATGTATATACGGATACAAATTTGTTTCTATACAGACTTGTATTATTTTGCATACAATAAATGATTAACCCATCGCGCGATTTTTGCTTTTTGTTGGGACAAAATGTTTTTTGGTAAAAAATTATAAGTATACAGAAAAAAATATTTAAAAAAATCATTTCACAGAAGAACGTTTACTTTAGATAAAAAAAACTTGTATCAGATCTGATACAAAGAGGGCTACAACAAACTAGCTACTTAGTATGAAATTTTAAAAAACAATTGTTATTTTTATTGAAACAGAAATGCAAACCACATTTGTTGCATTTTATGAACGAAAATGATTTACAAGGGGGTAGTTTACATCTTTGGCAGATCTCTTCGTATATGGACCAGTGACCAGTTTCATCCAGTCTCACATCTTTTGGTGGAATACATGAAGTAGTAACCGACCGCTGTTTTTTCTGTTACAGTTCACGTTCTAAATCTGAAGGTCTACTTCTTTTTGTTGTATTTACGCAGCCAATTTTACACAGACAGGCAGCTATTTCTACTCGAAAGTGAGCTAACTTTAGAGTTCTTTTATTTTCTCGCTGATTTTCAACTCTTTGATATAACAACCAAGAGTTCACTATTGTTTGGTCGAGTAAATGATAAAATAATCTTATGTACCTTTTTTTGGATCGAATTTTTATTTTATATCTTCCTATGAGACTCTTCATCAAATTTACGCCTCCCATGTGCCGATTATACTCTTGTATGGGCTTGGGACAGTCTACATAATTTTCTTTTTTTAGTCTTTGCCATACCTGACAAGTGAGGACTTTGGAAGCTCTCCGACATATGTTGAAAGTAAACAGATATATTTGTTGTCCTTCCAACAGACAGACGATATCTCAACACCGTCGTATGTGCAAACATTTTCAAAACTTGCACCTCGTTTCAAAGTTTTGAGATGTTTCTCTGGGGGGAATTTACAGTTTGGCAATCTGTTTCTTCTGACTGTGCCTAAAGCGAGAATTCCTTTATTTGCTAGATGGACCACTAAAGGTAAACTTGTATAGTAATTGTCAGTATAGACAATGTAATTATTATTATCTGGAATTATTTTACATAATCTTAAAATCAAATTACCCGTGACTCCAATGCCTGTTTCATTGTTTAGCGAACTGTTATTTTTACCGGAGTATACTTCAAAATTATATACAAATCCGAAAACCCCAGCAAGAACAAAATTTCATGCCTCATTTGTGAGGCTTTTTAGGCATGTACTGCTTTAATTGATGTTTATCTTTACTTGCACATAATTGCTCATCAATGGACAAATGACATTGTAATGGGACAGTTTTAAAACGGGATGTCATGTGCTCAATTATGGGCCTCAACTTATGAAGCTTATCGTGCATATGATTTTCCTTTGGTAGCATATCCACATTATTATTGAAGTGCAGAAACTGTCTTACCATTTCAAATTTCTTTTCGCTCATAGCCTCTCTAATTTGTGTGAAACCTAAATTACTGCACCAGTAATATCTTATATTTGGCATATGCGCAACGGACATATATATATATATATATATTGTTGTGATGCATGTTATCCATATAGAGCTGCATCTAAAATAGGAAGAATAAGACATACAAAGTGAAAAAGGGTTATAATATAATGGTTATATAAATAATATTATTAAGTCTTAGTAGTATCGAAGTGCATATGTATTTTTATAACGATCATTTCATTCTTTAAATTTCTATATACATTTTCCTTTCATTATTTAATTTTATTATATCATATTCAAATTTTCAAATATTAGCGCGAAAAACATATTCAAATCCATATGCAACTTTGTATTATATCGACACTAGTAAGACACGCCTACAAATTGACATCTCGCTATGTTTACATTTATCATGCGCAGTATGCGATTTGTATCATTCAAATTTATCTTAACCTAACTTGGTAATTTATAATATAATTTTTAAAATCATTTAGATATTCTAAATTAATCAAATTCTTTTTATATAAAATTGTTAAAAGGGTAAATCATCGAGATTATTGATATCAATAGATAGCGTGTTTGGTAATATTCAGACAAGTGCTGTCGAATTATTCGATCCTTGAATTTGAAAAATAAATAGACGCATCTTTTTAGACCAAGCCTTAGAAATCTTGTATAAAACACAAATTTAAATTATAAATTCAGCTAAAAGTGATAAAAAGTATCCAGAATATTAATTAACTCGATCGTCAAGTGAATTACTACAAGAATTTTCGGTAATAACGAACTTTCAAACAACATAGCGTCACAGACGTAGTTCCACCGAAAACGATAGAAAATCAGAAGAAATATATATAAGAATCCATCGCCAAACTTCAACAAAATAGTCTAACGTACATCAACAACGATACCTGAAATTCTACAGCCAGAAACGAGCGCAGTGAGTAATTAGGCACCGAAGACGAAGTCCGAGGAAAATCTTCGATAGCGTCTGCGTAAACAGCCACCTACACCGCCATCATTTTGTGCTGCACCCGAACATTTTTGGATCACCGAGGATCTTCCCAATTCACACAGACGATCTACAAACATACATCAGCATCATTATTATAACAGGTTTTCAGATAATATTTATTTTTTTTCTCAAAAATTAAATTCTTTAAACTTTTATTTTATAATCTTCTCGAATTATTTACCTAATCTATCACATCCTGTCATGATCTTTATATTTAATTAAACAACCTATTTATAACTTAGAGATAACAATAAAAGGGTACTCACCATAATTGTAATAAGAGTATTCACATTTATATTCATATTATTTATTAGTCTAACACACATAACCTCTTTTCACATTAGTAACACCTTGTTGTTTATGCGTATATACAGTTTCGTTAATATCACATTTGTAATACGTTATATTTTTACAGTTTCCTTTAATTTAATAAACATAATATTTTTAATTTTACATGAATCTTTTATTTGTTCATATTTATTTGTAGGAGTTATTATATTAAGCGTCAACATTAATATTATTCCCTTTTTTGGAAGCAACAACCTAAAACTCACAACGAGCCCGAGATCACCCACATTTAGTAAAGTTTTATTAAATATAGTTTCTTGCTTTCCGACTAGTTGGCTATTTGAGATAAAGATAGCGCAATCTGGGGTGAGATTTTATAAATTAAGGCGCCCGACTAATCTTTTCTAATACATAATTTTATCTTACACTTTTATCTCATTAACATTTTATAATCTCACCACAGCCCATTATAAAAGGGGGCCGTTATCAATTGGCTAGCCCAACGTAGAGGCCTATCTCAGCGCAATTTATCAATTGTCGCCGACAACGTGGGCCTGTTGCTTCTTGTTGATAACTCATCTACAAAGTTAAATATTGCAAATAATTGATACTTTTCAAATTGTTTCATATATTATATAGACAAAAAGGTGTAGATTATTATTGTCGTTGTGTGTACATGTTTTTCCTATTACAACAGCAGATTGTTACCTTTATTTCACTACATCGCAGACTTTGGAGGATTCTAGGACATATTAAAGGTTAGTGAAAGGGAAAATATCACCTTGTGCTTACGTTATTTTATTTAACTTTTGATTCACTAATAAAATTACGGTGTCTCGAGTATTATTATTCATATTTTAAACATAACTTTGTATTTTTTCAACTATTTATTATTATTATCATACTTTTAAAATAAAGGATACATCTTTATATAAATTCATTAAACTTTATAAATTTAATAAATATCAAAATGGATACTCGTCATAGAACCAAAGCAGTTAAGGACAGTACTGAAGAAGATAGGGTTGAACAGGGAGACATTCCCGTGACACAAGCGTCTACAACTGAAGGGGTAAGTCCACCAGACAATGGCCAGGTAATGAACATGTTACAGGTACTAATGACACAAATGACTAATTTGAAACAAGATTTAAAACTAGAAATGAAAGACTTAAAACAAGACAATATAAATATGAACAACAAATTAGATACAAATAATAAGGAGTCAAAACAAGATAACAAAGACTTAAAACAAGACTTAACAAATAAATTAGACACTAACAATGAAAACTTAAAACGAGAACTAACTAATATGAAAACAGACATAAGCAACATGAATAGTGATCTAACAACTAAATTAGAGACAAACATGAACAGTATTAATCAAAAATTTGAAATAAATAATGCAAACATCGACAACAAATTAAGTGCTTTCAAAGTTGATTTAGAGGGTAAGATAGCAGAAATTTCTACAGCTCAGAAAAGGATGGAAGAAAACGAACTTAAGTACTCAATTAAACTGGATGAAACCATTAATTTACTAAATTTACAATGGACAAAACGATTAGGTACAACCAACAAATTGAAATATAATTGCAATAAACAGACTAATAAAATAGATTTCAGAAATGCCGATCAAAAACAAACCATTACTAATATATTTAACATACAAAAAGAGGTACAGGGTACGACAACAATTAACTCAAGTAACATAAATAAAGAACAAAAAGAAATAATAAACAATCAAGTACGGGGAGATCGACAGATAAACGCCAATATTCACAATAATAACAACACTGATGCAACCAAAGTCATACATGACGTGAATATTAACAAACTGCGGAGATACCAAGTTAAAAATAATTTATACAATCAATTTCAAATAAATGACAAAGCATACCAGAGTTTCTTAATAAACAATGAAAGGGAATGTAATAATTTTTACATAGAGAAGACGGGGATTAATAACATTAATTTTAACTTATCCAATATCAAAATCAAGAATATTAATCATAATTATGCAATCAACTTAATACAAACTAACAAAATTAACATACAAAACACCACTTTAATTTCACCAAATTTAACTATACACGATAGTATGATAACTAACTTAATAAATAAAGAAGGCATGATAAACAATTCAATGATATACGAATACTTAAATCATAACAATTTTCTTCATAATTTATACAGTATAAAAATCAATACCAATATACACATTTACACAAAAATTATAAATATATACACACTAATTAACAAAAACTTACATATATCTCAAGGAAGAGGTAACATGATATTTCTACACCGGGATAACAGCATCAATATCTTTAAAACAGTTCGTCGAAAATTAACTATTTAAATAAATACGATGACAGAATATCGACATTTAAAAAAAAAAAACGATGATGAACAAAGCAGAATACGGGGATACGAGTTATAATTACAGATAAATTAAAATAATTACACTTATATTAAACATAAACAAACAGATGATAAACACAATTTAATAAGAAAAAGAAAGAACACATAATAAAACTATAATACAATAAATGAATATATAACTAGCTAGATAATTAATAAATAAAATTATAAAGAAAACAAACATAACTGGAGCTATAATATTAATACTTATTTACAATAATTAAGAGAGATAATACACTGAAAAAAAAAAAAGGGGTAACACCACATATTTAGATGGTTAAAATAAGCTTACAAAAGAACAATTATTTAAAATAATATTGGTACTATCAATCGAATTAATAAAAGGGGAACATATTTACTTATAAACATGCGGAAGTTAATTAATATGAAAGTTTGAACGTATTATTATTGAAAAAGAGAGAGCATAATTGAAAATAAATAATAAAGGAGTGCAGATATGACATAAGAGGGACTAGGTAAAGATTTTGAAGGTTGAAGGTATTAATACATATGATAGAGGTGTATAGAATTATATATGAAATAAATGAATTATTATTATTATGAAAATATTAAAATATAGACAAAAGTGTCTTCTAATAAGGTAGAATATATATGTTAAAGGAGTGGTATTTTAATTGATTAGAGAATAGAATGTGAATGTAACGTCTTGCATGTATGAGGAGAGAATTATTTATTATGAAAGTTAAAGCTTATATCCGTATATCAATTATAATAAAAGACTAAGAATAACAATTTATTAATAGAATTATTGAGCATGTACCACCAATGAAAGATATAAATAAAATAACCCCAATGATAATACTACGAACAAATACCTGAATATATATTGTAATTAGTACAAGAAGTATATAATACAAATTTAAAACCACAGAAAACAGTAATATACAATTGAATAAATACAGTCATTAAAATTATTAATTACATTGAAAGGTATGTTATAGCTCGCAAATACATCAATTAAATGAATACTACAACTAAACTATTTTTATATAATTACAAATAAATATACTTAAACAAGAAACATTAATTTAGACTGGATAATTTGAATTTGGACAGCTTGAATAAATAAAGAGAAGTTACAAAGAAACAATAGAATAATAGTTGATAATTAAAAAAAAAAAGAGAAAAAGACTTTGGTATACTAATATAATGTTAAGGAAGTCCATCACACAAACAAACATTTCGTTTTTACAATTTATAAAGTTTTTATATTAAGGTGTTAACTTATTTTTCTTTCTAATTGTTTAATTCGAACGACACGTAATAAGTTTAGAAAAACAAGGTTGTTATCTTTCATTTCCTACATCATCTTCAGCGAAAAGAATGTCCTCATTTGTACATTCCGACATTTTTTCGACGGGGACATTGTTGTGATGCATGTTATCCATATAGAGCTGCATCTAAAATAGGAAGAATAAGACATACAAAGTGAAAAAGGGTTATAATATAATGGTTATATAAATAATATTATTAAGTCTTAGTAGTATCGAAGTGCATATGTATTTTTATAACGATCATTTCATTCTTTAAATTTCTATATACATTTTCCTTTCATTATTTAATTTTATTATATCATATTCAAATTTTCAAATATTAGCGCGAAAAACATATTCAAATCCATATGCAACTTTGTATTATATCGACACTAGTAAGACACGCCTACAAATTGACATCTCGCTATGTTTACATTTATCATGCGCAGTATGCGATTTGTATCATTCAAATTTATCTTAACCTAACTTGGTAATTTATAATATAATTTTTAAAATCATTTAGATATTCTAAATTAATCAAATTCTTTTTATATAAAATTGTTAAAAGGGTAAATCATCGAGATTATTGATATCAATAGATAGCGTGTTTGGTAATATTCAGACAAGTGCTGTCGAATTATTCGATCCTTGAATTTGAAAAATAAATAGACGCATCTTTTTAGACCAAGCCTTAGAAATCTTGTATAAAACACAAATTTAAATTATAAATTCAGCTAAAAGTGATAAAAAGTATCCAGAATATTAATTAACTCGATCGTCAAGTGAATTACTACAAGAATTTTCGGTAATAACGAACTTTCAAACAACATAGCGTCACAGACGTAGTTCCACCGAAAACGATAGAAAATCAGAAGAAATATATATAAGAATCCATCGCCAAACTTCAACAAAATAGTCTAACGTACATCAACAACGATACCTGAAATTCTACAGCCAGAAACGAGCGCAGTGAGTAATTAGGCACCGAAGACGAAGTCCGAGGAAAATCTTCGATAGCGTCTGCGTAAACAGCCACCTACACCGCCATCATTTTGTGCTGCACCCGAACATTTTTGGATCACCGAGGATCTTCCCAATTCACACAGACGATCTACAAACATACATCAGCATCATTATTATAACAGGTTTTCAGATAATATTTATTTTTTTTCTCAAAAATTAAATTCTTTAAACTTTTATTTTATAATCTTCTCGAATTATTTACCTAATCTATCACATCCTGTCATGATCTTTATATTTAATTAAACAACCTATTTATAACTTAGAGATAACAATAAAAGGGTACTCACCATAATTGTAATAAGAGTATTCACATTTATATTCATATTATTTATTAGTCTAACACACATAACCTCTTTTCACATTAGTAACACCTTGTTGTTTATGCGTATATACAGTTTCGTTAATATCACATTTGTAATACGTTATATTTTTACAGTTTCCTTTAATTTAATAAACATAATATTTTTAATTTTACATGAATCTTTTATTTGTTCATATTTATTTGTAGGAGTTATTATATTAAGCGTCAACATTAATATTATTCCCTTTTTTGGAAGCAACAACCTAAAACTCACAACGAGCCCGAGATCACCCACATTTAGTAAAGTTTTATTAAATATAGTTTCTTGCTTTCCGACTAGTTGGCTATTTGAGATAAAGATAGCGCAATCTGGGGTGAGATTTTATAAATTAAGGCGCCCGACTAATCTTTTCTAATACATAATTTTATCTTACACTTTTATCTCATTAACATTTTATAATCTCACCACAGCCCATTATAAAAGGGGGCCGTTATCAATTGGCTAGCCCAACGTAGAGGCCTATCTCAGCGCAATTTATCAATATATATATATATATATATATATATACAAATACCAAAGTACCTTCGTAAATCTTGTTCAGTAATGTTTGTTGGTTTATTAGCCTCTTCTGCACAGAATACAAATTAGATTCATCTACCATTTTTTGCATCAATTTATCTGAGAAGAAATATTTAAAAAATGAATATGGTGTACTTATATTTATAATGTCGTCAGGTAACTCAGGTACATCTGGAATTTCATTTTCCTGTGTCACTACTTGTTCTTCTTTTTAATCAGGCAAATCTTCAACTTCTTTATAGACAAATCCATCTTCAAATTCTATTAAAATATTTTCGATATCAATGTTATACAACCGTTGGACTATTATCTCTATTGTTGTCTTCTGACTCCAAATAAGATCTATCATCATCTAGCCTTTTATTTTAATTGTAAAGAAATGATACAGTAAGCAAATAAATGCAACACACGCGGCCACTATCACTAACACTAACCCACAAATAACGTATCACATGCTGATTACTCCCACCATCATCTGTGGGACTTATGCGTATGTGTACTAGAGACGTAGCAGTACCAATACAGAACGGTGTAAAACATTACATTTGCCGCTCAAATAGAATAATTCAACGTTTATCTAGGTGTTGCTGATCTGATACATTGCGTAATGTAGGGTTAATATATTTTAATCAAGCCCTTGATATATATTCAGTGACATTAGAAGTGTTACACTCAGAAGGAATAATGTGTTCAACTTGATCTTTTTGGCATCAGAATGACTATATGTAAAGCATGCTATGATAAGAATGTCAACTTTTTATATTTTATAACTTTTTGCTAAAAAAAATTTATCTCTTAATTTTTTGTGAAGAAACCTGTTTTTGAGAGCTAACTACTACAGAAATGTTTAGTTATTGCGCGTCCGTCTACTAGTGTTAAGCATAACAAAATGCCTAGAGTTCGAATACTTCAAAATTATCACCGTGTTGCCTATCGAGATGTTGGTGTGTCCTATCGCGAAATTGGCCGCCGTGTTAATTGTACTGCAATGACGGTAATGCGTGTGCGTCGTGTGTGGACAGAAAAAAGTAGAGAAACACGAAGAAAGCCAACTGGTTAAACGAGGTGTACCACATAGCGTCAAGGTAGGTGCTTCAGACAACTAGTTCTACGAGACCGTTTTTCTACTACGCGTCAAATCGCTGACCAATGGTTTGGAGTAGAAGGTAGACCTGCTAGTATGCGTACACTATATCGCCGCATTCGACCTTTAGACTTCTTTCATACCATCCACGATTAGTGCTTCCTTTGACTGCGCACCACTGCCATCAACGTTTGAACTGGTGCAGAGAACGGCAGAATTGGGAGACAGAATGGCATAATTTCGTCTTCAGCGACGAATTGCGATTCTGTCTAGGTATGCAGGATGGCCGTAGAAGGGTACGACGCCGGCGTGGAGAGCGACATGATATTAGGTTTGCTGTTGAGAGGCATGTACACAGGACTGTTGGAGTACTGGTTTGAGGGGCTATTGCTTATGGTAGCCGATCACCATTTCTCTTTATTAGAGGCAGTATGACAACTGTTGATAATGTCCTACAAACCACTTTACTATCTTATCTAGATGACCGACCACACGTCCTTTTTCAGCAAGACAATGCACGTCCCCATATTGCTTGACGAATTTTGGACTTTCTCCAAGAAGCAGGCGTTAATGTTTCGCCGTGGCCACCCTGTTCACCGGATTTAAACCCCATTGAACGTGCATGGAATATCATGGGGAGGAGACTGTCCACTTTGCACCATCCTCCACACACTCGCAGTTAAATCACCAAACTCAAGTTGCTTGGAAGGAGGTACCACAAACAAATATCGACCATTTCATTTTGTCGATGCCTAGACGTGTACAGGAGTGTACTCGGCTACGGAGTTGCCAAACACATTATTATTTTCTTTTAGTATTACATGTTATAAAATTTCTTGCAAATGTCATCCTTTCATTTTTGATATAAAATTATCACACTGCGAAAAAATCAAATTGAACAATTTATTCCTTCTGGGTGGAACACTTCTAATGTCACTGAGTTATATTTGCTTCTTTTGTTATTGTCTTGTTAAATAAAACAAAAATTTCTCCCTTAATACGTAAAAAGTATATTACTAAAGACTGAATTCTTAAATAATTGTTAAATAATATTTTTCTAAAATTACAGAGGCTTTGAGGAAATATCCGGCTCTTCCATTCCTAGATAGAATGTGTATAGCAGACTATAACATTCCTGGAACAGACATCGTATTAGAAAAAGGAACACCAATTGCAATTCCGTTGTTTGGTTTACATTATGATCCAGAATATTTTCCAAATCCAGATGTTTTTGATCCCGAAAGGTTTTCTGAAGATTGCATTAATTCCAGGCCAGCTTCAGTTTATATTCCATTTGGATCAGGTCCACGTAACTGTATAGGTAAATAATATGTTAATAAATAAATGCAATTTAATTAAGTCAATAAACATTTCCTTTTAGGAGAGAGATTCGGTTTGTTAGTGGTTAAAATTGCTCTCGTCCATATTCTGTCTCGCTTTAAATTAGAAGTCTGCAGCAAAACTCCAATTCCAATACATTTTGAGCCAAAAAGTCTAACGTTAGCTTCGAAAGTCGGGTTGCCCATGAGATTTATTGACAAAAGAAAATCAACATGCACGGATTAACGCAATATATAGCACTATGCAATTTGTACCACGAATCGTGGAATTACATATCTATCACGTTACATAACATTATATAATTCAATATTTATTAAAATATATACGACACTTGAATGGCTTGATTCCTTTTTGTAAGAATCTGGATTCTTAACGTCATTAACATAAGTTTAACTGCCAATGAGTCAATAGATAGCGCAAAGTTAATAGAGTTCACCCGTTTTCTCATGACACTAAGCTACACAAAAATATTAACGTCATATCCTATAGACGGTTCAAAACATATCAGTCTAGGGTATGTTCATAAGTGATTAATTAAGTATGTAATGTATACATTCTTAATTTAAATAATCTTACAAAAAAGATGTATTTTATTCTTTTAAACTGTGGTTCATAATTAACTTATATACATTTTTATTTACAACTTTTTTATTGATTACGATGAATTTATTTTTATGAATTAAACAAATTCTATTCTTACATATTGTATGTTAGCAAAAGAAAATATCGAAATAACTATACTTTATAATTAGAAGTTTCTTTGTGTACTCGAGAAAAGAAAAATGTATTTGTAATATTGGTAATATATATTTTCTAAATAATTGTATAGGAAAATAATACAAATATTAACAATGTTTTTTATTCTATAGTGTTAATAAATAATACACATATACAAAAAGCCGATACATTCAAGTTATCTTCAGATGATTCATTATATTAGTTTATGAGTAACTCATCACTCATCACTAAAGACCGGATTATATGCAGTTTGTATAAATTTCCATATTTGCAAATTTTGTAGTAATTCAGCATTTTTGCATACATTAAGTATTCGAGTTTTATTTATTTACTAAATCAAATGTATTATAGGCATTAATAAAGATATGTAACAAACAAACAAAAATTAAACAGCCCTCTTTAAATTAAAAATAGCATTTTATTAAGACCCTTCCCGTTACTTTTCCGATAAGCGCCTTCAAGAATTTATTAATGCTCTTCCCATACATCCATCCAGGCCGAGACAAAATTCCAGGAAAAGCTAATACCTTAAAACTTCTAAATAAATACAAAAATACATTTTACCAGAAAATTGGGAGTATATGTGTTTCTTTGCTATTCGAAGAAATTTATTCGCATATTCGATAGTAATTTTATTTTAAATGTCATTTTACGTTGGCTTTTCGAAGTGTAAACTTGTGAGTTGTGATACATAATAGCAAAAAAATGCCTTATTCAGAATTGCGTATGGATTAATTAATTAATTCTTTAATTACACAAGTATACACGGTTTTGGATCTAAGCAACCAAAGGCTGTTTCTATGGTTATTTGGGGCGCTGAATCCGAATCTGCACTCCGTTTTTTTATTTTGGTTCTAGTTTTCGAGATATTAAATAAAAACAATTTTTACAATTTTTGACAATTAATCTCCATTTTATTCATTAAAAAGTGTTAAATTAGAAATGAAGAGCAGTCGAACTGAGTCGCTTGTACTGTTTGAGATCTGTTTGACGCATTAAAGTCCAACAGTAGTCGCTCATCATGCCCTCGTCCCAAAATCCTTGGTATCGTTTTTCGATTTTCGCCAAATCTTGGTGTAGTCGCTCTCCTTGCTCGTCGCTTGTATCACCCAAGTTTTCAGGAAAAAATTCGAGATGGGAATGCAGAAAATGTATTTTGCGAGACATTCGAGCTCCAATCTTGCAATAATTTTGCAACAAACTGTCGATTATCTGCTTGAAATCCGGGGATTTGCGGTTACCGAGAAAGTTGTGAACAACATCTTGAAATGATACCCATGCTGCTGCTTCATTGGGCGTTAAACATTTTGTAAAGTTTCTGTCGGCCATTAATTTTCGAATATCAGGTCCGACAACTATTCCCTCTTTGATTTTGGCGTACGACAACTTGGGAAATAACTTGGTCAAGTACTCAAAAGCCGGTCCTTCACGGTCGAGTGCTTTGACAAAGTTTTTGATAAGGCCAAGCTTTATATGGAGAGGTGGCAAGAAAATGTTTTGTGGGTTCACAAGTGGTATAGAAGAGACGTTTTGTTTTCCTGGTTCATATTTAGTACGGCTTGGCCAATCTTTTTTCACATAATGTTGGTCAGTTGCACGGCTATCCCACAGACACAAAAAACAGCAAAGTTTGGTAAAACCAGATTGCATCCCCATCAAGAGACCAATAACCTGTAGGAATAGCATATAAATCATTTATTCTTTAAAATTGAATTGAAATTTATTTTCAAACCTTCAAATCGCCACAAATTTGCCATTGATGCTCTTTATATTTTATCTTGGTAAAAATTTTACATATTGTATCGTAGCATTCCTTCGTTTGTACTGCATGAGCAATCGGAATTGATGGTTTTATATTTACATTGTGTATCAGAGCAGCTTTCAGGCTGTATTTTAAACCATCTATGAACAAACGCCATTCATTTACATCGTATGGTGTATTCATCGCATCAAACAAACCGTTGATGTCATAGCAGAAGCATATATTCTCCTCTTTTTTGAAAAACGGTAAAAGCGCCTCATTTCTGGTCCTATATACAGTGACTTTTGTTTGAGTGTCAAGATATTTCCACTCCTGCATCCGTGATACGAGCAATTCTGATTTTTGTTTCGATAAATTAAAATCACGAACCAAATCATTGAGTTCACTTTGCGAAACTAAATGTTTTTCCTCCATGTTAAAATCGCTTCCACTGTTCGTCGGTGATGAACTACAAGTTTCCATGTAATTTGCACTCGTACCTGGACAAATTGGCAAAGGATCATTGCTCGCACTGGGAACTGGCTTAGACACTGATGATACTTCAGGATATTTATATTTTGATAGTTTTTTTTTGCATTTACACCGACGACATTCATCAAGTAAAAGTAACAATCATCTACATGATTTTTCGGCTCTCTCCATAACATTGGTAATGAAAATGAAAAACATACTTTTTTACCGCGTGACCACTTGTATAATATTGTACTACACGCGTTACAAAACAATTTCGGTACCCACGGCTTGTGAGTGTTTGATACAGAGAAACTAGTATAATAAAAATATGCATTTCTGATCACATTAGTAATAACTTTGCCACTTTTTCTGATCATATAACATCCGCAAACATAACAAAAACACTTTGAATCAACTTTACAATTCTGTCTTTGCATTTTCACACGTTTTGGATTCAAAAAAAAACTTTAAAAATACAAATTTAATATTGTTTCTAGCGACGCCAACAGCTGACTGTCATTATGATAGCGCAGTGCCGCCAACATGCGCGAACTCACAAAGTAGGACCAATTTTGAAAAACGAAACCCGGATTTGAATTCAGTACCTCAAATAACGTCAAGATTTGTTCTCATCTGCTCTGATTCAAAAGTTGACCGGAATTTGTAAACTTGTGTTATTGCTTCATCCTTTACTAACATTTATTATACACACGGTTTCTTGGATTCGAACGCCCCGACATAATCGTCGAGCAACCCCTTCATAGTGACCGTGTTACCATTTGGTGTGCTGTATCCGCACATGGCATAATGGGCCCGTATTTCATTGAAGCAGACGATGGAACGCCGTTAACTGTGGATCAGGAGCGCTACAGAGAACAGGTAATCACACCATTTCTGCATGATTTTCAACGATTTTGTCATGCCAAGAACTTACCACGTAATCAACAATAGTTTCAACAGGACGGGGAACCTGTCACACGGCTAGGGAGTCTCTTCGAATGCTGCGCTATCATTTTGGGGATCGCCTCATTTCGCGTGGCACTGATTTCCCATACCCATCGCAAACACCACCTGATGCGTACATGTGGGGAATGCTGAAGGAGGCTGTTTTTCCATACCGATCTACCGTCTGACATTCCGGAATTGCGGATTAAAATTCAAGGTTTTTTTTTCTTGCCATGCAGCAACCTGTGTTTGTAAACCTTCGCGAACGCTACGAATAATGCTTGAAACTGAACGGAGGGCATCTTGAACATCTGTTTTATCGGGAACGTTGTTGTGAATAATGTTTGCAACGCTATATGATGTTGAAGTATCGCTATATAATGTAAAGTAAATACATAAATAATAAACGTTTCATAATTTCAGTACTGTTTATTTTGCCGCATACTGTATAAAGGATGATTTAAATTTTAAGTTATTAATATTTATAAGCTAAAACGTATAGAGATATAATAATTTGCATGACATTTTACATACAATGTAACTATCAAATATAAACCGATGTATTTTTTTCTTAATGTGATCTGTATTGTTGCATATTAACACTCTCGCCGCCACGCGATTTTATGCCTTTGACCCCTACAATTGTAGGTATATTTGCCGATAAAAATCATCGGAAAAGCCACAAAACCCATTTTTACTTTTATTTTTGCCAAAATACGTCAACAAACGACGGTGTATCGCTAGCGATACACGTGGCCCAGGAGTGTCACGTGTATACACCCAAGTTCGAACATCGTATGTCTTTTCGTCACAGTTGTCTTCTTTTGTTTCAGATCTAGCAAGCCGTGAAGTCGCGAAAGTTGTGTAGAAAGGACATATATATATTGTGAGAAAAGTGTAAAAGTGTTGTGTAAAAACTTTGGTTCAAAAATGGACCAGCGCAAACTATCCAAAATGAAGAAATATTACAAAATTAGCGAACTAACTGAAGAACTAGTTGAAGAACTGATGAATATGAGCGATGAAAGTTTTGATGATTCAGACGCCGACCCTATGTATCAAACCGAAGATTCAGATTCCAGCGATTCCGAAGCACCGGGACCTTCAACAAAAGCAAAACTTTTCCCATCGCCTGCCAATCATCTGACAGTGACAATCCCAACGACGATTATTTACCACCTGCTCCAATGCAAGAGCAATCCACTCAAGCGCAGGGTCTGAGTACAGTTCGAAATTACTCAAATATAGATTGGAGAAATCCAATCGGCACACAAAAGGTATTTCCATTTGTTGGTAAAAGCGGTATGGACGAAACCACTAGTGGAATATTAGCTTTAGCCGACCCAATCGATTATTTTTCACTTTTCCTTACCCACGAAATAGTTGAATTGATGGTTAACGAGACTAATTTATACACAACGCAGCAACTAGAAGATTTTGACGACATAGGGCCTAGGTCCCGGCTACACAAATGGGAACCAACAGACGCGCAGGAAATGCAAAGATTCATTGGCCTAATCGGATGGATGGGCCTAGTCAAGGTCCAATTGTATTCCTTTACTTTGCAAAGGAATACAATGCCCAGAAATCGGTTCGAACTCTTGCTGAAATTCTTGCATTTCTCTAATAATCAAGAAGAACTATCAGAAGAAAATCGCTTACATAAATGTGAAAGGGTGCTCAATATGTTCATAGAGAACTTCCAAAAAGCCTATTCACCAGGACAGAAAATTTGCATCGACGAAACGATGATCCCTTGGAGTGGTCGTATGAGTTTCAGACAGTATATCCCTTCAAAGCGTCATCGGTATGGTATAAAACTGTATAAGTTATGTACCGAGAAGGGATATACTTGGAATCTTTCCGTATACATTGGCAAAGACTCGACCGATGGAGAATAATCTGCTTCTGAAAATGTGGTCTTCATACTCATACCAAATTTACTAAATGAAGGTCGAACAATTTATATGGATAACTACTACACGAGCATACCCTTGGCTTATCGACTGCTTGACATGAACACTCATGTAGTTGGAACCCTTAGGCAAAACAGAAAATATATCCCTGCCGATGTTCAAAATGCTAAGCTAAAAAAGGGCGAAGTGATTGCAAAAGAATCCCCTGATGGGGTAACAACTATTAAATGGAAAGATCAACGGGATGTCAGGATGTTGACAACATGCTGTTACACATAGCGTATAGAAGTTTAATTCACTTAATTAAACATATATTCGTTTTTTTAAATATCTCATACTAATTATATTTAAACTCAAGACATTTTTCTTCATTTGTACAAACTTTCATTTTCGTTACAAAGAGAAAGTATTTTCTTTTGTTATCTTGAACTGACCGCCGACGACCCTTATTACCTGAACCGTCAACCGGTGACCGAAATGTTGAATTTAGAATATCGAATTTCTTCTAGATGAATTCCATATTTTAAATTGTTTTAATTTAATATTATTTACATCTTCTTTTATGTGTCGTGTTTGATATCGTTAGGAAGCTTATGTCACAAGGGTTATTTTAATAATAATTCTGACATCGACAGACCAAGTCTTCAAGTTGCGCGTTTTAATTCACTATAATTCAAGATATCGACCCCCTCTTCGATACATCATAAAACCAACCGTTCTAGACTTCTCTAGTGACACAAACTAACAGTTACTTCTTCGCTTGCGACCCTTTCGTGAGAGAACAACTCCTCGTGTACTGTCCAAGTCACGACGCTATCACACCGACCAGGTGTTATTTCGCTTCTAAGGTAATTGTATTGTTCTATACATTACTCTTTTAAGTGAATCCAAATTAATGTAAACTAATTAATTTCTTATTCCTCCGGAAAAACATCGCCCTACATATACTTGTTCGAGTATATCTTCAGACCACGTGGCTACCATCGCCGCAAATCAAAGGTAAGCTCTGTATTCTTCGATACAGAGGTTATTTTATATACATATTAATTAACCCTTAATTTACTACCCCGGTTAACGTTCGTTTCAGAGTATTTTTATGTGTTAATTTTAGTTACGTAATTGCCGCTCCTCGTGTACATATTACTTTGTTTTAATTGCTTTTAAATATACGAGTTCAAATCTTTATTATGTAAATATAAATACAAAATTTAAGGACGCCGCTGTGTTTTATTTTATGTATTAAGTTGTTGTATATTTATTTTAATTAACCACCATCACGCACGTCCTGGACCCTTGAAGGAACTTCACCAGCATCCGTAATTATTTTATTATCTATCGAATAATTTTATTATTATAAATAGCCGAACCCCCATCTATTTGTAATAATGCCACATAGGTACCGAAATGGTTCAGGTTCAAACGAAGAGACGACAAGCTGACAGCATAAAACCAAAATGTGTCATCGATTATGATTCAGGCAAGTTCTCCGTCGATGATAGCGATCAGCTAGCATCTTATAATACAGCACTGAGACGTTGTACGAAATGGTACCGCAAACTTATGATAGAAATCATCTGGGGGACAGCATTAGTAAATGCGTACTGTTTATATTGCGAAAATGCATTTTTCTCAAATAAAATAACGATTTCTGAGTTTCGGGAGAAAATAATCATGTCAATCATTATGGAAAACCGAAATGAAGCTGCTGCTAAAAGACGCCAATCAACAGTTCAACATCATCTGATCACGCACGAAGCAAACAAACGGGCACGGTGCTCTGTTTGCTACCAGAAATATGGCAAACAGGGAACAATTATTGATGGAAAAAAGAAATATCCTGCACAAGTTATCAACTATCTGTGATAAATGTGACGATAATCCGCACTTTTGTAAAAGCTGTTTTAATGAAAAACATTTAAATGTCTTATTTAGTTCTATGCTTCTTCTGTAATACAAGTTTTTGAATCATTTTTTTATTTATTTATATATTACCTAATTATTTCAAAAGATTTTATTGAACATGCGATTATTCCTATAATAATTGTGGCAGGCCAAACTCTATATGCAGTTGGCTAGTCCCAGGCCACTATAATTAATTACTATTGCTAAATATACGTATCGTGTGTAGTTTGATATTCACGCTAAGTCGAATATGAGGATGTCTAATGTATCGCTAGAGATACACGTGGCCCACAGTGAACACTGAGGGTGTATCGCTAGGTATACACGTGGCGGCGAGAGTTTTAAAACCTACAGAAAATAACGAAAAACTCTACATGAAATGACTATGAGATTTGTTTTATGACGATGTTCATCCAGGATATATTTAAAATTTACTTGTTTTAAATTTTTCATTATTGTTTTCAACTTTATTTGATTATTCAATTTATCTCGGTTAGAAAGTATCACAGCAATATGTGTTCTTTTGCTCGGCAGGCATTGACTTCATACTCCTTCTGTATTTGTGGGAATAGAATGAAACGAGATATCAAACAAAATAAACTCAAAAAGATGAAGCCTGAAGAGGATCGAAAACCTGAGGAGTCTACTGAGACTCTCTTGGTAATGGAGACTGATGACAGAAACAAAACATCAACTCCATACTGACATACTACTAGAGGAGCTGAACGTTATACTTCCAACCAACCTAATTCGTAGTAATAGAAAAGAAATTAAAACTATTATCGACTTGATAGTCGGACACTGTCCTTTAAGGCATCTGTACAGCATAGGCCTGGTTAGTGAGCTGTGGTGTAGGAGATGTGGGAAACAAGAAGAAGCTGGTATTCATGTAATATGTAGGGGAAAGGGTGGTACATTCGGCCGTGGGGTACAATCGTCCAATGCATTTTATTTGCTCATTTTCGAATATACCGCTGAGATTGTGTTGCCCGAAGTCGGTACTAGTCGTTCTTGATCGTTGGTGAATATTTGTGCATTTAAACTGCTGTCCGTTATTTTATTAACAAAAAAATTGAAATTTTCGCTGTTGAAGGTAAGTTTTTTTGCAACTTTCAAAATATAGAAATAGCTATCATTTAGTGTTTCTAAATCTTGTAAATATTCATGAACGTTATGTTTTTATTGGTAAATTTGTGTGTGTTGTCAAACTTAAACTAACTGTTTTAGTCTTTTCACAATTAATTTAAAAGGATAGAAATACCTGTTGGGGTACTTTCGTCTAAGACCGGTGGGGTACATTCGGCCTGGACGATTCTACCTCCCTTTTACAATAGTTGATTTAATTTTACATGATCTTATTGTTTTATGTGTAGAGGCCGCGAAATTATATTAAAAAGACAAACAGGGCGAATATTGACGAAAAAAATATGAACAATGCAATCAGAGAAGGTCTTTCCAGGAGACTTAGTATTCACGAAGCTTCAAGAGCCTATGGCACAAAAAGAACAACCTTGCAGTCCCGTATTAAAGCTATGCTGAAAAAACAAAGTGTGGAAGGCATTTTAAGACATCTCAATAAAGATTCTGGAAATGAGAGCGAGAGTGAGGTACAAAAATTCTCTAGCAAGTACACCGTGAAACAAGGTTTTACATTAAGCCAGGAAAAGGAATTAGTTGAATACATTAAAAAATCGTCCAATTTGAACTATGGTTTGTCATACAAACAAGTTCAGCGTGTAGCATATGATTTTGCAAAGAATTTGCCGAACTGTAAAATGCCTCCAAACTGGAATCTGAAGGAAATGGCAGGTAAGTTACTTTACATGCAAATTTGTTTTGCATTATTTATTGAGAGAAATGTTACATTCTAGGAATAGAGTGGCTAAAAAGCTTTATGGCTAGAAATAAGCAATTGTCACTGAGGAAGCCTGAAAGTACCAGCCTTAATCGAACCATGGCCTTCAACAGGGCCAGAGTAGATGAATTTTTCGCCAACTATGTAAAGTTATTAGAAAGATACCAGTTTAAACCTGAACAGGTATATAATTTGGACGAAACTGGTATTCAAACTGTAATGAAGTCGGTTAAAGTAGTGTGTGAACGAGGTAAAAGACAAGTAGGGCAAGTTGCATCGGCAGAGCGTGGTGAGCTGGTGACATTCGTAGGAATTATTAATTCAGTTGGTAGAACAATTCCTCCTGTTTTTATTTTTCCCCGTATAAGATATATAAGCGAATTTTTAGAAGATGCTCCTACATCTAGTATTGCATTGGGGAATAAATCAGGATGGATGACTTCGGATTTATTTATTAAAGTTCTTGGCCATATTGTACTTCATACGAATTGCTCAGTTAAAAAAAAAATTATTAATTATTGACAATCATGAGTCACATACGTCGTTTGAGGCCATTACTTTTTGAAGAGCAAATGGGATAGTGTTGTTATCTTTCCCACCACACACTACGCATCGCCTTCAACCACTTGACGTGGGAATTTATGGACCGTTTAAAGGTCAATTAAACGTTGCTTTCAATGACCACATGATTGCATATTCTGGAAAAATGATTACTGTAAAACAGATTCCACAACTGGCCAACAAAGCATTTATGAATGCTTTTACAATAAAAAACATCACAAGTGTTTTCAGAAAAACGGGAATTTGGCCCCTTAATAGACTAGTTTTTTCTGAGGAAGATTTTATGCCAAGCACAGTAACAGAAAATACAAACAACGCCGGAAAAGACGCAGTTATACTAACCATCTCTCACGAAAACAATGATGATCCTGATATTCCATCCCAGGAAGATGATATCGTAGAACTCAATTCAGTCCCATCAACATCCACACAAAAAAAGGACTGAACAGCATTCCATCACTCTTGGCATTGCAGAACAGCCAAAATCAATAAACATCACTCCTTCAAGCTCCAGAGAAAACAAGCCTGGAAGTTCATTAGAAGAACTGCGTCCTTTTCCAAAGGGAGCCGAAAGAAAACAAAGAATAACAAAAAGATCTACAAAGTCGTGTATACAGACTGTCCCATAAAAAACGCCAACATTCTTAATTCCGTTATTTAATGTCCGGTTTTATTTAAACAAAAAGTAAATTTAATAGCATCAAAAACACTATAAGATAGCAGTGTTTTATTTGTTTTCAATTGTTTTCATTAATGTCAAACGACAGTCAAGTTTTTTATTTTAAATGGCAACATATATATTTTTGGCTATATTCGGATTGGATTTTTTTTTCTGAATTCAACGATGTATAACATGTTTATTTTGGTAAACGTTTATTGCAAAAAAAAAAACTTTATAAATTTCATCTTTGTCTTCCATTATTTATAAATATTCGAATGTGTCATGAAACATTTGAAATGTAAGTATTATAAATATTATTATAAGAAACAAAACACTTTACAATAAATGTTGAAATTGCCCTCCACCTTGTTTAACACATATCGCACATCTCCTAATAATAAAAAATAAAAAAAAAACTTTATAAATTTCATCTTTCATTATAGTAGACTTGGCCCAGTCCACTAGCATTATGTCAATGTGTCTTTTTGACTTTATTAAGTTTTCTATATTATCCTGTTTGAACGTTTTGCCGCAACAAAAAGCGTATTTTCGTTAAAAATGAATAACAATGAATTAACGGACATGTTACAAGTGTTATTTGAATGTAATAAAAATCGCCTTCAAGCAGTTCGTCGGTACAGTGCTCGTTTTCCGGACAGAGAAGTTCCAGGTTCGAAAATATTTCAGAGAATTGAAAAGAATTTAAGAAATTATGGATCATTTACCAAACCAAAAACACAAAAACGGAAATTCTCCGAAGATAAGGAATTAGATGTTCTTCTTGCAGTGCAGCAAAATTCACGAACTTCGATTCCCGAAATTGCACATAATATTGGGGTATCAAAAACTACAGTTCATGGTATTTTAAGAAAACACAAACTTAAACCGTACATAGCTCGAAAAGTTCATGCATTAGAACAAAATGATCCTAGCCGAAGAATCCAGTTTTGTCGTTTTTATTTAAATGCATTAGAACAAGACCCGAATTTTTACAGAAGGATAATTTGGTCTGATGAATGCACTTTTAGCAACAACGGTATTTTTAATAGAAACATACATCGACAGTGGAGTGCAGACAATCCGAGATTTGCAATTGAAAATAATTTTCAAAGACGTTTCAACGTAAATGTTTGGTGTGGCATTTTAGGTGATCAATTAATTGGGCCATTTTTCATAGATGGTTGCTTAAATCAAGAAAAATACTACACTTTATTACACGAAAATCTAAAAAACTTTTTAGATGAATTACCTTTGGCAAATTTAAATAGAATATTTTTTCAATAAGATGGGGCTCCCGCGCACAACGCTAAGAGTAAATACTGATTTGTTGAACACCCAATTAGGAAATAGGTGGATAGGAACATCCGGTCCTATCGAGTGGCCTGCGCGTTCACCGGATCTTACGCCCCTCGATTTTTGGTTGTGGGCTTATCTACAAGATCGAGTTTATTTAACAACTCCAGAAAATGTTGACATTTTAAGACAAAGAATTATTAACACTTGTCAAGAAGTACCTGCCGCTTGTCTTTTAAATGCGACCTTTGGAGTAATTAGGAGATGTGCGATATTTGTTGAACAAGGTGGCGGGCAATTTCAACATTTATTGTAAAGTGTTTTGTTTCTTATAATAATATTTATAATACTTACATTTCCAATGTTTCATGACACATTCGAATATTTATAAATAATGGAAGACAAAGATGAAATTTATAAAGTTTTTTTTTGCAATAAACGTTTATCAAAAATAAACATGTTATACATCGTTGAATTCAGAAAAAAAAATCCAATCCGAATATAGCCAAAAATATATATGTTGCCATTTAAAATAAAAAACTTGACTGTCGTTTGACATTAATGAAAACAATTGAAAACAAATAAAACACTGCTATCTTATAGTGTTTTTGATGCTATTAAATTTACTTTTTGTTTAAATAAAACCGGACAATAAATAACGGAATTATGAATGTTGGCGTTTTTTACGGGACAGCCTGTATATACAGATTCGCCAGAAATGTTATTAAAACAGAGTCAAGAAAAGGAAAAGCTACGAAAAAATGAATTAAAGAAGAAGCGCGTGGAAGCAAAAAGGAAACTGTTTTGTTGTAAGCCAGAAAAGAAAATTAAAGCAAAAGAAGATCCAAGCTCAAGCGATTCTGATGTTTCCATGGAAATTTGTCATACGTCTGATGATACAGATTTTTTGATAAACTCTGATGAAGAGCTTCAATCTCTCCCCAAATTGCACATTGATACAAAATTTAATGTTGGAGACTTTGTTCTTGTTAAATTTCATTCAAAGCTTGCTTCTTGCTATTATATCAGTCAAATAATTAAATCTTTGGAAGAACTGGAATTTGAAGTTAAATTTTTACGACGTAAAGATAAATCCAACACATTTGTATTCCCCATAGTTGAAGATGTTAGTAATGTAAATAGAGGTGACATTGTAGCATTTCTATCAAGAGCTGATTAAAATTCTACTGCTAGAACTTCCTCTTTATTCAACTTCAATTACAATTTTGAAGAAGTAAATGTTCGGTAAAAATGAATATGCTATGTATCTATAACGTGTAGAATTGTTTTCTATGTTAATAATAAAGATTTATATGTTCCTATACATGTTTCAAATTTATTTTTCTACAAGACTAATGTACCCCACTCCTATGACGAATGTACCTCACCTGTGAGGTAGATTCGTCAATTTTTAAACATAAAAAAAAAGTAAATTATCTGAGTTATGGTACAGTCTCAAAATACATAAAAATACAAGGCGTTGTATTAACGTGTGTGTAACAACATGCCTCAGTAGTAAGAGTCAAAATCCAATATTAATGAAATTACATAATTAAATGTCCTAAGTGGCCGAATCTACCACCCTTTCCCCTACTTGTAAGGAATTGAAGAGACTCAGGCAGAAATATTTTGTAAAAGATCTATCAGAGTACTCAAATTTCCGTTGAGGAGGATAGTGGCTCTTATCCTAACAGACTGAGAGGGTGCGTTCCACTAGGCACGCACAACGCTCAAAACGCTCGTGTGAGTTGTTCCAAGTAGTTCCACACAACGATCACGGTCGTTGTGGGCGTGCTGAAAACGTCATAAATGCCGTCATTGTTCTCGATCACGGCGACCCATGTCTTTAGGTGAGTTGATGCGGTTGTTCATGATTATAAAAGTTCAATGATGGCAACCGAAATAATAACGTTATATGATTCAGAAAATGATTTACTTCTAGAAGTGAATGTAAAAGTATTTCTTCGTCGCATTAGTGCAATAATTGCATTATTATTTGGATTGAGCATGTTTTATTAAGAATTGATATTTTTTAAATATTCACAAATCAAAACAAAGATCCATTTCTCAACGCTCTTCAACTTCAAGCAAATGAAACCTATTCCACTTGGTAGGATAACCAAAATACTTATGAGCTAGTCATAGGGATTGACCGCAATCGTGAGCTTGAGCGTTGTGTGCGGCTAGTGGAACGGAGAGATCTATTGGGGATGGTACAAAGAACACTGTGCTCAAGGACATTCTTCTGGTGCCCAACTTTAAGGAATTAAAATTAGAATTATTTCTGCAAATCGTGTTCTTTTATTTCCTTGAATAAATTTTTGTTGTTACTCTTTTACTCTTGTTACTAGTCTCTTTTGTTTTCATGACTAATTCCGAAATAAAAAATTGTTCCATTATAGGTTCATAATTCTAAATAACATCCACTAACAAATGAAACAGTCATGCAATATACATATCTGTAACTGTACAACATGGACAATACACCTCGTATTTTCAGCATTTACTTCTGCTTAAGACACGTGTTTCTGCCATCTATAGGCGTCGTCAGTCAAGCTAGTGAAACAATGTATACAAATGATACAAATCTTTTTAAGAACCGATTTGTATCTGTATATACATTTACACTGAAATCGCCTACAAGATATAGCAACTTTCGTCCTATAAGGTGGCACTATTTAATAAGTGACAATTGACGGACGAAAGAGACTATGCCGAAAAAGGCGACCTTTCGCCTGACTAGCTATGCTAGTACATAAACGAAAAAATACGTATAAGTGTAGTCCATTAACACGAGCCAGATGGCGGTAAAGATACAAAAAGGTTTAGTATATCAATACGTTATGCACGTATTACGCATTTAATACAAATGAAACAGACATGGAATATACATATCTGTAACTGTACACTAGTTTGACTGACGATGCCTACAGATGGCAGAAACACGTGTCTTAAGCAGAAGTAAATGCTGAAAATACGAGGTGTATTGTCCATGTTGTACAGTTACAGATATGTATATTGCATGTCTGTTTCATTTGTAACAAATGCGTAATACGTGTATAACGTATTGATATACTAAACCTTTTTGTAAACATCCACTAAGCTTACGCTTGTATAAATAGTTAGAATGGAGTGTGGATAGGAATTCTTATTAAAAAAAAAACACAAATTCGAATACTAAAATGTAATGGATTTATTCAAAAAATTTCTTGCTCTTTTTATAATACACTGCGTAAAAAAATACAACAACAACCATTTCGTTTAATTCTACAATTTGTAAAATATTAATTAACAATCCTAGAATCTCGTAAATACCATGGAATAGATTGTACTAAGTTGTAATTAAGATTTTCATTTATCATCATTTATTTATAATATAATACGCGCGTTTTTCAAAATATACAATACAAAAATTCAAGATCACCAATTTGGCCGGCACTCAACGCACATTAATCAATTAATTCATCTAGAAATAATAATAATACGAAAAATAACAGATCGTAAAAATGTGCTATATAATATTGAGCAACACGTTTCTATAAAATTTATTAGTCATTTGTAACGATGATTATCTACAAAAATTAAGTAAAAATTTGTTTAAAAAAAAAATATGGAAACAAATCGTGACTAAAAATTCGCAATATTTTAACTATAACTATTCTACAAAAATCACTGACTCTTAATCCTGTGTTCGATTTCTGTGGGAATGTGACCGTTCATGTAGTAATCTGAGGCACTAGTACTCTGCTTTACTACCCCATTCTCACTAGAGCGTCTGTGGTAACCGTTCTGTTGGTATTGCTTTGATTGACCATTTTGGTAAACATAACCGTTGGCGTTACCATTAGATATTTTGGCAGTGATTGCTTTCGCTCTCGCCCTGCTCTTACTGAGGTAGGACTGATTGTAGAAGTCCTTAAATAGGAAAAAGAACATAACAGCGTGCATTCCTATCCACCAGACAAAGGCACGTGGGTAGTTGCAGTCGATGAAAAGTAACTGGAAGGCATGTACCATAATTCCAACAAATTGCACCTGCAAAAATTACATATTTTTTAATTTCAATGCATAATTTAAAGTTTCTAAATTGGTTATCATATATCACACAACATATTTAATATACAAATTATTAATTAAATATTCAATAAAGTATTTTCATTTTTTAGCAAAACATTAACTATAGTTATTAATACAAGTAACACATAATGTTACACGTAATCTTTATACAATCTTAGTATTGGATAACGACAAAGAAGAAAAGGGGTGAAAGGTACATACGAGTAATGCCTTTAATGCAAAAATCGCGGTCCAATGTTCACGTAGTAACGAGAAAATGCTTTTTCCCTTCGAGTCCAGCGCCCTTCTACCTCAAATTCATTAATAATTCTCTTTACCGATAAATTATATTGTTTTATTGATATTTGTCAGTACCATCGCAAATTTAAAAAGAAAAAATTATATGTAAATAATTCCAAACAAATAATTAAAAACCAGGTATCTATCCCATTGGACACGCTACATAAAGCTTTTGTTTTATGACGATTTTTGTTTTATTTTAAACATAATTTATTTTAAAAGAAGTTTAAGCTTCAAACTCTTTAATAATAATTACATTAGTTAAAATGCGCTACCGGCTTGTCGAAATATTCGACGTAAAGACTATTATTTAATCCACAAAAAAATATTGCAATAGACAACCATATGTGCCAGCAAAATTTTTTTGGTAAGAGAACAACATTCACTATTATTATAAACAGGAACTTCTTAAACGTATAGTCACAATAAGCCTTGTATATATTTTTTTGCAGATCAACAAACTTAAATTACAGCTGTATTTCGGTAAATATAGAATAAACAAAGATTTGGACCGACTGTAACTACATTTTGGCCCTAAAAATTTGAAAATTTTTGATGAATTACATGTCTTAGTCACTATTCAGCTGTAACCTTGTATATTTGAAACGAGCTCATGACACTATCAAGAGAAGTAAAATTTATGACGCCTTACAAGATGTTAATGTCCCGTATCAGCTAATAAGATTAATACAGAAGAAATAAAAAAATTCTGATCGATTGACAAACGACTGAAACTTTCATGGTAAATCACGTAGTGACGAAGGGTCTGCTTTCGACAATTCTCTTTAATATACTGGCGAAAACTCTAAGGTTCAACCAAGTACACGCCCATTTAATACTATACATTATCAGAAGCACCAAATCCTGTTCAGTGTCAACAATATAGCAGTGGTGCCTTGAACCAAAGTGGAACTTAAAATGGCAATAGAGGTTGCAAGAGAAATGGTGTTAAAAATCAAACAGAGCACGAAGAAGTATATAGTGATATAGAATAACAAAATATCATTCAAGAACTTGTTTCAGAAAAGGTTTCAGGTTTCGGTTACGGAATAGCAGAAATATATTATGGGATATTCAGCGGAAATAAGATCACAGAAGCTCTTTTTAAAACCCTAAAATCTAGTGCAGTATCAAGTCAAACTAAGAATAGATGGAACAGTTATGAATCCCAGAGTTCTATATTTTACTGAACTGTGAGTCTTGAATATGAGTCCTGAATAATTTATTGAAGGTCTAGAAATATAGGAAAATAAGATACTGCATAGGATTTTTCGTGAAAATTAAGCTTGGGGCAAATAGAAAAGTGAGACAAATGAAGAAATCGTGGGCTTATACGGTAAACCAGACAGAAGATCAGAAGGAAAGAGGTAAAATAATCCGTTGGCCAAAACATATAATCAGACTCCCTTCAGAAAGAGCGGAAAGGAAAATATTAGAGGATGAAGTAAAAGTAAAAATGAGGAAAAAAAAAGGATAAATGGACTGATGTAGTGGAAAAGGATTTAAAAGAAATGAAAATTATAAAATGAAAATACAAAGCAAAGAAGGAAAGATGTAGAAAGAAACTGCTAAATAAACTTTGGATCTACATAGCCCGTAGAGTTAATATACGAGGGTGACTTTTAAAGTAAATTCCGTTTGGTTATTAAAAAAACACCAATACTGAATAGGTATATATTATATCCAACTTAAAGCTAGTACTTCCAGCTATTTTTCTACATAGTTGCCATTAAGACTAAGACATTCGTCATATCCATGAACCAATTTTCGATGCCCTCGTTCCATAAAGGCTACAAAAAGGACGCCTTTCCTATCCAGTGATCATGACTTTTCTCGCAGAAAACGTTTGATGGTAATAAAAATTTCTCCTAAGGCAAGTTAGAGGACCCCACTGCAATGACTGTCTTTCCGTCTCAATGTTGACATAAATGATCCACGTCTCATCGCCTGTTACGATATGCCTCAAGAAATCTTCACCTTCAATATCGTAACGTGTCAGAAAACTTAGTCCCGATCCCATTCTCTTTGTTTTATGGTCGGTAACAAGTTTTGACACCCATCGTGAACAAAATTTATGATAACCTAAATGTTTAATAACAACCTTATACAAAACCGTTTTTGTTTTGAAGGAAAAATGCATTCTGATCTGTGATTGTGAATCGTCGATTTTCACGAATTTTTTCATCAAAATTCCACCCACTAGTTCGTTCATCACAACAGTTGGTTTTCCACTCCATTCTTCATCATAGACATTACTTTGTTCTTCCCGCAAAATACGGCATCATCTTCTAGCCATACTGTCACTCATGACATTTTCACCATAAACAGAATAAAGTTCACGATTATTCTCAGTAGCTTTCATGTTTTTGCGCACAGTAATCGGATAACAGCACGGAATTCACAGTCGGCGGGATTCATTCGCGGAACACTCATTCATTAAAAAACTCGTGGCTTCGCCCCTTGTTTTGTAAACTTGAATTCGTACTTTAAAACAAGTCTTATGAAACTTGTTTTTTAATATACTATTACCTATTCGCTTAAAGATCGCAATACAACCGCTCAATAGCACATATTATCCGTGTTTGTTGCATAAATTTAGAGACAATATTCGTGAAAAACGTTGAAAAAAATTGTGAGAACGTTTTCGATACTACATGACAGTACGCCCGTTCACAGTACTGCAGTTTCACGAGCTGCAATTCGCAAATGTGGCTTTCAAGAAATTTAAAGTTCACCGTATAGTCCTGATATGGGTTATAGTGACTATTATTTACTTTCATACGAGAATGTATTGAAAAATCCTTAGCCTACTATAGAAGCAAACAAAATCTGAAAGTCAAAATATTTTATTATTCAACATACTCTGCTCCTAAATTAATACTCTTAATACAGCGAGCCTACAACGCCTCTAGACCTTTCAAAAAGAAATTTTTATATTGCTCTGCAAACCAGGCTTCCACAGCTTCTATTACCTCTGCCTTGGAAGAAAATTTACGACTTTTTAAACTTTTTTTCAATTGAGGAAAGACATGATAGTCGGAGTGAGCCAGATCTGGTGAATATGGTGGATGTTCGAGTAATTCGAACCCTAAATCACGAATTGTTTGCATGGTAATATGTGATTTGTGTGCAGGGGCATTGTCCTGCAAAAACAAAATACCTTTGGATAACTTTCCGCGTCTTCTCTCCATAATTATTTCTCGTACAGTGGTCAGTAACGTCGAATAATAATTCCCAGTTATTGTTCTACCCCTATCCAGAAAATTAATCATGATTACTACTCCATGGCAATCCCAAAAAAACTGAAGCAAGAACTTTTCCAGCAAATTTTTGAATGCGAAACTTCTTAGGCCTTGGAGAACCAGAGTGTATCCACTCCATCGATTGTTACTTCGTTTCTGGGTCGTAGAAATGTACCCAAAATTCATGCATAGTACTAATACGGCTTAAAAATTCTGCATCACTTTCAAACCGAGCACAGATTGAAAGCGATGCTTCCACCCTTGCACGCTTCTGGTCAACTCAGACATTTGGGAATCCCTTTTGCAGAAATTTGTCTCATGTCCAAATCGACATAAACTATATGATGGACGCGTTCATATGAAATATTCAGTGCCTCAGATATTAGTTTTAGCCAAATTCGACGGTCTGACATGAACTGCGTCAACATTTTCGGGGACGGACGCAGAAACTGGCCTTCCCGATCGATGTTCATCTTCAATGGAAAATTTACCCCTTTTTAAGCTTGCAATCTAATTTTTCACGGTCGCATACGAAGGACATTGATCGCCAAGGTTATTAAGCATATCTTCGTAAATCTGCTTACCTCTTAACCGCTTCAAATACAGGTATTTGGTGATGGCTCGATACTCCAATTGCGCAACTTTGGTTTGACTTTTTGACATGATACTTTACACTATATATATATATATATATATATATATATATATATATATATATATATATTATATATATATTTTTTATCCATAGACCTGGTCTAATAACTAGATATCAACCCGCAATAGCCGCAAAGCAACATTTTGAGGAGAAAACATCAGATTATTTTTACAAAGATATATAGAATTATATAATAAATACATTGAAATTAGTGAAAATTATATTGAAAAATAAAAATTATAAAATTTTTAAAACTTTATTCTTTCAGTCAGTGTCATTAGTAGAGCTGAACGAAGTATCGATACATCGTCCAATACCCGATACCTCATATAACGAAGGTATCGATTCTAAGGTATCGATTCAAAAGCATCGATACCTATCGATACTTTACCGATTCCAGTACTCGCTAAGTATCGATGTATCGGGTAGCGATGTATCGGGTAGCGATGTATCGGGTAGCCATGTATCGGGTATCGGGTATCGATGCTTTGGAATCGATACCTATCGATACTTTACCGATTCCAGTACTCGCTAAGTATCGATGTATCGGGTAGCCATGTATCGGGTAGCTTACCTTTATGCATTTTTTTAAATGTACATAAAAGTTGCAATAACTAAGTAAATAATTTTTAAGTATATATAGCATTATATATATTATATAGTATATATTTCAAAGGATGTTGCTGAATTTTATATTATGCGTAGCAAATATCCATATTATAACATAAACATAATAACTATAATTATTACAAAAAAAATATCACAATATTGCAAATTTCATACCGTAGATATGGTAGAATCGATAAATTAATTTTATATCTCTTGAAACCGATATCAAACAAACGTACCTAGAAAACGGGTTATGAATATTGATTCCTAGGTATCGAATCAAGGTATCGATTCCAAAGCATCGATTCCAAGGTATCGATTCAAGGTATCGATTCCAAAGTATCGATTCCAAAGCATCGATACCTATCGATACTTTACCGATTCCAGTACTCGCTAAGTATCGATCTATCGGGTAGCGATGTATCGGGTAGCCATGTATCGGGTAGCTTACCTTTATGCATTTTTTTAAATGTTAATAAAAGATGCAATAACTTTTTAAGTAAAGAATTTTTAAGTATATATAGCATTATATATATTATATAGTATATATTTCAAAGGATGTTGCTGAATTTTATATTATGCGTAGCAAATATCCATATTATAACATAAACATAATAACTATAATTATTACAAAAAAAAATATCACAATATTGCAAATTTCATACCGTAATATGGTAGAATCGATAAATTAATTTTATATCTCTTGAAACCGATATCAAACAAACGATACCTAGAAAACGGGTTATGAATACTGATTCCTAGGTATCGAATCAAGATATCGATTCCAAGGTATTGATTCCAAAGTATCGATTCCAAGGTATCGATTCAAGGTATCGATTCCAAAGCATCGATACCTTACCGATTCCAGTACTAGTTAAGTATCGATGTATCGGGTAGCCATGTATCGGATAGCTTACCTTCGTGCATTTTTTTAAATGTACATAAAGGATGCAATAACTTTTTAAGTAAAGAATTTTTAAGTATATATCCATTATATATATTATATAATATATATTTAAAAGGATGTTATTATTGTGTGTAGCAAATATCCTTATTATGACATAACTATAATTATTACAAAAAAAATCTCACAATATTGCAAATTTCATACCGTAGTTATGGTAGAATCGGTAAATTAATTTTATATCTCTTGAAACCGATATCAAACAATGAACACCTAGAAAACGGGTTGTGAATATTGATTTCTAGGTATCGAATTAAGGTATCGATTCCAAAGTATCGATTCCAAGGTATCGATTCCAAGGTATCGGTTCCAAGGTATAGATTCCAAGGTATCGATTCCAAGGTATCGATTCCAAAGCATCGATACCTATCGATACTTTACCGATTCCGGTACTCAGAATCGATACCGTGCACAGACCCGATACATCGGTAAGTATCGTTACCTGGATTGGTATCGGTACCCGATACCGAAAACGTTGGTATCGCCCAGCCCTAGTCATTAGAACAAATGGCGCCTACCTAGTAGGTATAAAAATTAATTTTTATATTTTTCTTTTTAAAGTTTTTTTTTAACCGAGCATGTACTAAATTTCTGATAGAATATCCAAAATCAAAGTAAGCATTATTGAAAAACATTTAAATATTAATACGTTGTTTATAGTGATTTTTATTTCCACTTAAGTTACGTATACATTTGAAAATACAAAGGTAATATTCTTTCATGTTTCATGATAATAAAGTATTTTGTTTATTTAACATTCCTATGATTTGTGTGAAATCGCTTGGTAGTTAAGTACGTTTACGTTTCAAATTTGATAAAACCTATTAACTATGTTAATTACATATTCTATTATTGAAACGTAACATTTTGAAAACAAAAAAATTACATTGCCATACAATTTCTTCCGTAAATTATATCTCAAACTAACATGAAATTTAAAACCATTAAAGAATTTTGTTTTCAATTTAGTCAGCGATAAAGCTACTTTAATTCCTTTTTTTTTACAAATCAATACATTCACTTATAAAAAAATTCCAGACCTAATCCGCATTAACATAAGAGAAACTTGAGAAATCGAACATTTTTATTTTGATCTTTGTTTCCCACATTGACCCATTTTTAAATAAGTTATTTTTTAGGTTGTTGTTAATAGCGCAGACAGTACTAAATTTAATAAAATTCCAATACTAGTCAATAAAATTGTTGACGTTGATATCTGAGAAAGTTGAGAATTCTAAAATTTTGGTATTGATGTTTCTTCGCTATATTGTCTCACTTTTGAAATAAGTTCGTTTTCAAAATTAACTGTTGTGGTGTCTGCTTGAAGAGAATCCATTTTAAAATTAAATAAGAAACACGATTGCGTAATTTTCACAAATTTTTATTATATTCGTAGTAACAATTGTTTCACCAACACGGCTTCTTCAGACTAATAAAGTATGTTCGAATAAATAAAATCACTTGACATTAACTATTTCACTAGCTCAAACGTATGCTTCGGTAAGGCAACTTACAATTGTCAAAGAGACAAGATGACTAAAAAATGTGAACATAGGCAACTATATATACTTAAGTGCTAGTTACAATGATATTAGCCTTAATTACTAAGATAATGTACATATTTTAATATACTCATCTATTATAGGTGTATTTATTATGGATTACAATGGAAGAACAAGACATAAATAAAGATTACATAAACGCAATAAAAATCCCCTACAGAGAAAATCAAGCCGTGGTCAAAGTCGGAAAACAGACATCTGCACCCTTCCAACCAACAAAAGGCGTGAAACAGGGTTGCTGCTTGTCCCCTACCCTTTTCAAAATCTACTTAGGAGCGGCTCTAAAGCATTGGAGTAGGAAATGCAGCCCCATGGGGATACATCTGGAAAGTAGCTGTCTACACACAATTCTCTTCGCAGACGACCAAGTAGTAATTGCTGAAGACCAACAAGACAAGGAATATATGCTTACTAGACTCATAGAAGAATACAATAAATGGGGCTTAGAAGTGAATACGGAAAAAACCCAGTATATGGTTATAGGAGGAAGGGGGCAAGATTTGAAATTGGAAAGTGGAGTAATAAAAAATGTAAAGGAGTATGAATATCTTGGGGTCACCTTCTGCGAAGATGGAAGGGATGAGAAGGACATATTGAAGAAAATAGGTAGAGGAAAGAATATGACTAGAGCACTGCATCCGATCCTGTGGAATAATAGCGTGACAAAAAAAAAAACAAAAAAAAATATATATCAAACACTAATTGAACCGGTTATGACGCATGGGTCGGAGGTGTGGGTATGAATAAAAACATCAATCAGAAAATACTTTCAGCAGAGATGTCTTATTGGAGACGATGCTGTAGCTTAACTTTATTCGACCACGTTAGGAATGAGAACATTAGAGAAATAATGAGGGCTACAGATACTATCTTGGACACTATAAATGAAAAACAGCTAAACTGGTACGGCCACCTGCGTCGCATGAGTGACGAAAGGATTCCCAGAAAAGTATGGGAATGGATTCCTCCACGAACAAACAAACGGGGAAGACCGCGGAAAAGATAGGCACAAAATATACACAAAGAGATGAAAGAACGAGATCTGCAGGAGGGAGAATGGAGTGATAAGGAGCGTTGGCGCTTAGGATGCGAGAAGCGGCTTTAAAGCTGCAAAGCCTCGCTATATATATATATATATATATATATATATATATATATATATATATATATATATATATATTTATTATGTCTGTATATTTGTAACATTCTTCTTTTCATTTAAGGCTCCTTTGATCTCTAGATTTTAAAATAATGTAAGTTTCTTGCTTTTGTTTACATTATGTAGCAATTTACACTGACTATAAAATCGATCTTCGATGTTCTTTTGTTCTCGTTTCTAGCTTTCGGTTACTCTGTCCGATATATATGGCTGCGCAAGCACTCCGATGAGTCATGAGCAGAGACCGGACTGAAGTGATTGAATGACCAATTGCCAATCGATCTTCGATGTTCTTTTGTTCTCGTTTCTAGCTTTCGATTACTCTGTCCGATATATATGGCTGCGCAAGCACTCCGATGAGTCATGAGCGGAGAGCGGACTGAAGCGATTGAATGACCAATTGCCCCGATAAAACGTTGTGGCGGTATCAGGTATAGTATGCATGTTATAACAGCCCCGTTATTTGGTTGCTCGATTGCATTCGTCGAGCAGATGTTATTTCCGTCGTTATGAATACCACATTGTGTGTATTCCCTTATAAATTCAATTTAACAGTGGAGTGTAAGACGGAATATATATTTATATATTATTTCGTTAGAGTTCGTTGAAACAATCGCTTAAAAAATTATATCCGCTAATTTCCAAAGTGTATTCTCGCGTTTACATGCTGTTATACAAGCATATACACATATATATTTATTCTTCTTGAGATAGTATATTTTCTATAAGGGATTGTTTGTGATTTCGTTTCTTTCAGTGTTATTTGGTTACAACGTTAATAATTTAAAAAATCCGTTTTATATTGTTATATTGTATATTTATCCTATAATTTTTTATAAATATTAAGTTTAATTTAATACCTTATTTTTGGAGTAGTTTTCGTTTCTTCTTTTTAGTCAATTTCTTTCTGTTCTTAATATTACTTAACTATGGAGAATTCTCGTTGGGCAACCATGGTAGGATGGATTAGAGGCCATATAGATTGGCTGCATATTCGTAATGATTCCGAGATATATTGCAGTGCCTGTTCATTAAGTTTAAGGCGTCCACAAAAGTGTAATGTGCAGAGACATGTTTCTTCGAAAACTCACCAAGATAACATATGACCATCTGCACCTGACACTTTTACCGAAAAACTGCGTGAAGCTCTCATGACGGCCAATATCCCAAAAAGCATAATAATCCTATCCTTTTTTTCTTACAAAATATACTGATCGTCATATACCAGATGAATCTACTTTACGTAAATACCACTTACCAAAATGTTATTTGAGAACCATTGAAAAAATACGAACCGATCTGGTCATTATCTTTGGGTAAGTGCAGACGATACTACGGATGTAATGAGACGATATGCGTTAAATGTAGTTGTTGGTATTCTTCATCCGACAACTTCATACCAACCATACTTAATTGTAACTAAAATATTGCCAGTCGTAAATAGTGAAACAATTACAGTAGTAATTGATCGATGTATCCATAATATTCTGTCGTTGGATAACAACGATGAAAACAAGATGCTATTATTTTTGGCTGATGCGGCAGCTTATATGTTAAAAACAGGGAAGTTATTAAAGCAATCTTATCCCAATATGCTACACGTTACCTGTGCAGCACATACACTACACAGAGTATGTGAATACATCAGAGGTCATTTTCCAAATGTTGATAAGTTAGTTTTATCATTTAAAAAGATATTTACCACAGTTGAGGCAAAAAGGTCATGCCATATTTAGCAGAAATCCAGATTTGAATATATTATATCAATTCTGCACAGAGCCGATTGAAAAATCTATACATTCGAAGTATGGTGCACTTTTGCAACATTTTCGCTTTTTGTGCCTCTGGGATATTCAAGCTAGAAACCAACACAGATACATTGGCCTCCCAGAACATCCCTAGATGTTGGCGAAAAAATATTTTAAGTCAACCTTTAGTCGATAGAGAAACAGTAATTTTTCCACCTCTTTACACCAAATTAGGTCTTATGAAGCAATATGTTAAAATTCTAGATTTGCAAGGTAACTGCTTGCAGTGCATATGTGAGAAGTTTCCACGACTAAGTTACGAAAAAATAAATCTGGACTATTTGATGGACCTCAAATTAGAAATTTAATGAGAGATCAAAATTTCAACAACTCCATGAACGAAGCTGAGAAAGAAGCCTGGACTCCATTCACGATGATCGTGAACAATTTTCTTGGAAACGAGAGAGCCTCCAATCATAAAGATCTAGTGGTCTAGTGATGCAATAAATGGTTAAAAAATTTCACCGCAAGGTTGTAACATGAGCATAAAGCTTAAATTCCTTCATCGTCATCTTAATAGGTTTTTCCGAAAATTGAGGTGCTGTACGAGGTGCATTCAAGTTCTAAGGCCTCCGATTTTTTTTCTCCAGACTGGAAAGATATAGAAGCGTGTGCATTGTTTTAAAATGAGCGTGCGTTCGTTATCAATACGTCAGAGAGATAGCAGCACTGTACGGCAGATGGAATTGTAGCGGCAGCGTCGAGAATGAGAACTGTTTTAGATACTTAAAATGGCTACGTTTTCCTTACTTGAACAGCGTGCAATCATTCGTTTTCTGAATTTGCGTGGTGTGACACCAATTGAAATTCATCGACAGTTGAAGGAGACATGTGGTGATGGAGTTATGGCTGGGTCGAAAGTGCGTTCGTGGGTGCGACAGTTTAATGAAAGCAGAACATCGTGTGACAACAAACCGAAACAACCTCGGGCTCGCACAAACCGGTGACGACATGATCGAGAAAGTGGAGAGACTTGTTTTGGGGGATCGCCGAATGACAGTTGAACAGATCGCCTCCAGTGTTAGCATTTCCGTGGGTTCTGTGCACACAATCCTGCATGACGAACTGAAAATGCGAAAAGTGTCCTCCAGGTGGGTGCCACGAATGCTAACGGACGACCACAAGGCTGCTCGTGTTGCATGTTGCCAAGAAATGTTGACGCGCAACCAAGGCATGAATGGGACTTTCTTTTCGTCGATTGTGACAATGGATAAGACGTGGATGCCATTTTCCAATCCAGAAACAAAGCACCGGTCAGCTCAATGGAAGCACACAAATTCACCACCACCAAAAAAATTTCGGGTAACCGCCAGTGCTGAAAAAATGATGGTGTCCATGTTCTGGGACAGTGAGGGCGTAATCCTTACCCATTGTGTTCCAAAGGGCACTACGGTGACAGGCGCATCCTACGAAAATGTTTTGAAGAACAAGTTCCTTCCTGTACTGTAACAAAAACGTCCGGGAAAGGCTGCGCGTGTGCTGTTTCACCAAGGCAACGCACCCGCACGTGAAAACAACTTTGAAGTGATTTCTCATGCTCCCTACTCACCTGACCTGGCTCCTAGTGACTTTTGGCTGTTTCCAACAATGAAAGACACTGTCTGTGGCCGCACATTCACCAGCCGTGCTGCTATTGCTTCAGCCATTTTCCAGTGGTCGAAACAGACTCCTAAAGAAGCCTTCGCCACGGCCATGGAATCATGGCGTCGACGTTGTGAAAAATGTGTACGTCTGCAAGGAGATTACGTCGAGAAGTAACACCAGTTTCATAGTTTTCGGGTGAGTAGTTAGTTAGAAAAAAAATCGGAGGCCTTAGAAGCTGAATGCACCTCGTAAGCGATGAACAAGGCGAGAGATTTCATCAAGATTTAAAAATCATTGAAACTCGGTGCCAAGAAAGATGGGATCCTCATTGAACGCCGACTACTGTTGGAATGTTCAAAGGGACTGCCAAACCAAAATACAGAGCAGAAAGTGCTACAAACGAAAAATTTATTTCCTGATTGTTGTTTCTCCTTTTACAAATACTGTTGTTATTTTATAATGATTATTGTGTAAATACTCGTGACTCGCACTATACTCGTGACTAATATTGTATTGAAATAAATAAATGAATTATTAAATTTTATACTTTCTTTATATCGTATAAGGTATTATGTAACTACTTAACCGCATTAGTGATTCTTCAAAGAGCATAGTACAGTATACAGTTTAATTTTGACGGATACGCAAAAAATAATATAATTTTCAGATTCAGCACACCCGAATTAGTAAAAAAACAAGTCTCGTTTAGAAGTTAGCAAAAATCGTGTGGTCGTGGACATATTGTAAATGCTGTTGGGAATTTTAATAGTTTTCAGTAGTTTTGTTGTCAGTTGCTTGCTCTTTTGAAATATATGCTCTTGCCAATAAAACATCTCTCTAATATCTAATATAAAAAATAATTGGCATTAAATGAATATTTCATAATGCCCTTAAAATAAATAGCCTATTTACTTTATTTTCTTTCAAAGAAAAAAGACAAACTACAAATAATATAAATTTTGCATACCTAATGCGAGCACGAATATATCTTACATTTTGAATAACTAACTAATGATTGACTTCATTATTTTGAAATTTACACACGTATTACTTCACACATGTTGAAATACGAAAACTCATATGAATTCCATACAATTACGTCGCAAATAATACCATCAATAATATGAATTTTGAATGTCGAAAGCGGGCACGCATAGATCTATTACATTTTCAATAAGTAACTAGCAATTAGTTCTATTATCTTGAACTTTACACACGCTCACGCATTACTTCAAAGATGTTGTAACCCAAATACTCATGTGAATTCCGTACAATTACGTCGCAGATAATACCACCGGCCAATCCGGCACTAACTTATCGCACCTCGTATATATCTCTAACGCGTTATAAAAGCAATTGCAATACTTCTGAAGATATTATAACTGTCGATTTCATAAATAATTTTCAATTAACAGATGGGTAATAAAGGCAGTGATGGTAATTACACGCCAACACTAAACACAAGTAGATATGTGTCACCGAAAGTGACAGTAAATTAAGTGAAAGCGTTCACGCAGATTATAATCATGAATGATGTAGCGTCAATAAAAACTTATAGCAGAACAAGTTTTATCAAATAAAATTTACCTAATAGGTATTGTTTCCGATACACATCACATGATGTCTCTTAAAATAATTTAAAAGCATGGATTTCAATTAGTAACGCCATGAGTAATATAAGAACGCATATTTTGTATACCAAAATTCTGGCAGATCTGTACGGGTGACGTAAAACACATTTGCGACTGCTTCTTGTTTTACATATCCTGCATATAAATACTGCTTTGAGCAAATTTCATATAAAATTTCATATTTGTTCATATTTTATCATTTATTTCTTAAGTGCACCGTAAAACATATATATATACAATTATTGATAATATATCAAAATTACAGTACTAGTCCGCATGAGCATTTCCATACAGCGGGAATTCCCAAATTTCTGTTTATCAAGTCAGGGAAGTTCCAGTGAATCTACGAGCAATGAGGTTGACTTATAGGCTAGATATATCTTAGAAAACGGATGCAATTTCCATAAAACGCAATCGGCAATTGGAATTGTGTATAACGTCGCTCAGTACATCCCGGCGTAATTCAATGAAGTATTTGTTTGACTTACTCGGACACCTGGTCTCGCAGCAATAACAATGGACAACCCAGATATTGTATTCGGAGGATATAGTGTTTTCAGTGGTGTCGTGTACGTAGATAAAACAAATAAGTTTATCATATTTCGTAAGAGAAATAACACGTATATTCCTTTTCTTTTCATTTAAGCAACATCTTCCAATTATTTTCACGTAAGTGTGCATAAAATTTCGTTATTTAATTTCGTTTATTTGGATCTAGAATATTCTTACTTTTTCAGACAATGGAAGAGCGTCGAGAATGGCATCGTGAAACAATGGCGAGTTGGATTGAGGGCCATACTGATTGTATGTACATTGCCAGTGATTCCGAAATTTATTGTGAAGTGTGTAGAACGTTATTGAAAAATTGCAATAAATCAACCGTAAAACGTCACGTAAGATCGTTAAGCACGAAAAAAATTGAACCCGTTGGAATCTGACAATTTTAACGAAGAACTCTGTGAAACTTTTATGGCAGCTAATATTCCATTATTTAAATTGAACAATCCAATTTTGAAGACATTTCTGAAAAAATATACTGGTCGAAATGTTCCTGATGAATCAACATTACGCAAATATTATGTTTCTATGTGCTATACGAGAACAGTAGAACGCATTAGAAGCCATCTTTTAAATCAATACATATGGATAAGCGCCGACGAAACGGTGGATATGTTAGGACGCTGTGTGGTAAATGTTGTAGCTGGTGTACTACATCCAACTATTCCCTATAACTCATATGTAATAGCAACAAGTGTTATAAATAGAGTTGATGCGGAAATAGTTGCTGAAACCATTAAGGAGAATATGCAAAAAATGCTTCATTCGGACGCCACTTACAAAGAAAAAATACCTTTATTTGTCAGTGATAGTGCTGCGTATATGTTAAAAACAGGCAGACTATTGAAGAAAACATATACTAATATGCTGCATATTACTTGTGTAGCACATGCTCTCCACAGAATCTGTGAATATATCAGAGATACTTTTCCGGAAGTTGATAGACTTGTATCAGCTTTTAAAAAAGTTTTCAGAAAAGCACCATTGAAAGTAGCTCTTTTCAGGGAAAAATTTCCATCTCTGTCACTGCCTCCCACTCCAGTAATAACTAGATGGGGAACATGGCTGGAAGCTACTAGTTATTATGCTGAGAATTTCGATAGTCTAAAACATTTCGTAATACTGCTAAAGGAGGATGCTAGAAGTATTGGTGAGTGCAACGAGCTCACACAAATCCCAAATTTAAAAAATCAGTTGTACTATCTTCACGAACACTTTGGAAAATTGCCAAAACTAATCACTTATTTTGAAAATCGAAATCTCAAATTAAATGACGGATTAACCACATTAGATGTGGCTGTTAATAATTTGAAAAGTATTCCAAGTGACTTCGGATGTGGTCTTCGGCAAAAGTTTGAAGCAATTTTTAATAGAAATCCAGATTTAATTACATTGCAGCAATTATGTATGGAGACAATTCCACAACATCTAACGGCTAAATATGAAGAAATAAAAGAATATTTCCAGTATGCACCTATAACCAGTTGCGATGCAGAAAGGACGTTTTCTATTTATAAGGATGTACTTAATTCAAAGAGAACAAAATTGACAGAAGAAAACCTTTGAGAAACTATTACTAGTCAATATTAATACTCCTTTACTCAACTTCAACGACAAAATGAACAAATAAAAATGTTCCAATTATAGAAATAAAATTAAAAACTTTATAAATACAACTTTTCAACAAACTTTTCCGTTCTCTAGTAGAGAACGGATGCAATTTCCATAAAACGCAAATGGCAATTGGAATTGTGTATAACGTCGCTCAGTACATCCCGGCGTAATTCAATGCAGTATTTGTTTGACTTACTCGGCCACCTGGTCTCGCAGCGATAACAATGGACAACCCAGCTATTGTATTGTGGCGATATAACTTATATCGCCAGTTGTGTCTAGTCAGGGGGTATAATGTTAAATGGGAACTATTGAGTGTTTTAATGTTAGGATATGACTACAAGATGGCACTAGATATAGAAACTTGCCGGTAAATTACCTGTCTTGACCATAACTGGGCGTTTCTTTTAGTTTAATTTTATACATGAAGCAGTTAACTTAACCTAGTTAGAAAAGGAAACTTCGTAGATAAAGTGAAAATGTGGTTGAATTTGGCAAAAGTTGAAGATTTGATCTAATTTTAAGGTAACCAAACGATTATTACTATTTTTTTATATTACTTAATGTGCAGTCTATGTAAATATTATTAAATAGTAAACAAATCGCTATATACACACGTATATAATATATAAATTTTATTTTTTTAGAATTATTCAACGTTTCATGGTGTTATGTAGCAAATTGTATTCAAGAAGGTTCTATACTTCTTGAATTTTCAAAATTAACATCATGCAGCTTTCAACAGTTGATTAATGCCACAAGAATATGTTCAATTAGAATAGACGATATTCACGTACTATTTGTAGAAAGTATTTTGAGGCACTATATTTAACAAGGAAGAACTAATATCAAAGACCATACCAACACTTTATTTACCAGGTATGTAATCCTTTGCAACATATTTAACTGATCTATTAATATATGTTGTTTTCTGTAATTTAGAATCAGTTGACGTGTCTGCTGCCTATAAATCAACAAATCTGATATTAGATGACATAATTACATCAAAATATGCCATAGAAGGTATTTCAAAGGAAGCAGGTATTTGTTCTACTAATATAATTGGAACAGTAGTATGAGAAACCCCTTGCTCCATTATTAACAAGGAAAGTATATTGACAGGTAAATATATTTTTTACGACTAGGTATTTTCTTCTTTATCATTTTTGTATGGCCTCTAGTAAATTCACATTTTGTATATCATTTGTAATGGTTTTATTAATTTAAGTTTAATGTATGAATTTTTTGTCGTTGCTGGACTTTTGAAATACAACCAATGTGTAAAAAATATAGCTGCTTGTTTTTTATTTATTGCCCATCTATACATAAATCAGAACAAATTCTTTATTTATTACTAGAGTGGACCAATCCGGAGCGAAAGCAGTGGCGTGACTAACGAATTGGTTCCCGCGTGCCCCATCGCACATACGATTACTTAGTATGTTGTTCACGGTCATCGTGTGTACACGTATAATAGCAGCAGGAAAGTGTATTCTGTGTATTTAATAATGTTGAAGGAGCGTACAGTAAAAAAACCGATATCATCAAAGTTAGTCAATAGGTTTATTGAGAACCATCCTAGTTTATCTTACAATGGGGTAAATGTAAAATGTTTAGTGTGCAATATATATATAAACCATTTAACAAAATCAAATTTGCAACGCCACGTGCATAGCGCAAGACATAAAGATAGAGACACTGGTGCCGATACAAAATACGAAGTGCTCTTATTTGATTTGTGTAAAATGATGGTTGTGTGTAATTTGCCGTTTACTTTGTTACGCAATGATTCGTTTATTTTATTTCTTGAAAAATATGGCAATGTAGAATTACCGAGCTCCACCCACTTACGACGTTATTTAAAATCTGTTCGTGTACATTTAGAAAATAAAATTAAGACTGATCTGAAAAATAAAAAAGTGTGGTTGAGTGTGGATGAAACAACTGATAGCAAAAAAAGATCTGTACTTAATGTTATGGTGCGTAAAATGGAACCAAATCAATCGCCATCCTCAATTTTATTAGCTAGCACCTTATGTTAACAATATTTCATCGCGCTTCTCCAGATTTTCAAGTCACGGAGAACGCATAAGACGGTAAGTTTTTTTTTAATCATCTAATTACATACATTTTAGATTTTATTTTTTATACGTATCATCGAGAACGTTTCATAATCTAGAAAAACCGTCTTACATTTTTTTTGTATGTAACATAATAACAGCACCGTTCGTGATAATATATCTCTAGATATTAATAATGTTTCGCATGCGGGAACCAATTCGTTAGTCACGCCTCTGCTTTCGCTCCGAATTGGTCCACTCTATTTATTACTTCTATATTCTACATATATTTAACACTAATTTTTATTCTTCTTTTTATAGGTATAAAAATAAAATGCAATATTTAATCTAATCAGATTTATTTATCATTTTATTTTGTTACTTATAACAAGAAGAATAAAAACAGTAAATTCTTTACAAAAAATTCAAAATATAAGTTAAGGTAGGTCAGTTCCATTTTAGTTCGAGGACATGGATACAAGATGGGTCTAAACGTTGTCTCAATTATTTATCATGAAGTTATATTATCTTCTTGGGATTTGTCTATGTGTCTAGTTAGTTCGCGAAAGTATATGTACTAGGGTGGGTCAATTTTTTTTCGATAAAGCGTATAGTAAAAAAGAGACCATAGGTGTAAATCGAATTTGGAGCTCCCGAAATTTTCAAAATAGATATTTTCCTTAATAAATGTATATTATTTTCAATAAAATTCCATATAATTATTGTAGATTGTTCGGAAGAGGTTTGTTTTCAGAACCACTATTAAAATTCAAGTTTTTTTTTAAATTTTAGTGTAGATATCAATTACTAACACTAAAAAAATAGCCTAACTAATAAATCATTTTTCTACGACTTTTTCATGAAAATATATTTTTTCGTTCTATAGCGTTACAAAAAAAGAGGAACACAACAAATCGGATTTGGAGCCCCCGAAACTTTCAAAATAAATATTTTTCTTAATAAAGGTATATTATTTTCAATAAAATTCCATAGAATTATAATAGATTGCACAAAATAGATTTGCTCTGCCACCTTTCAGAACCACTATTAAAATCTAAATTTTTTTTAGTGTAAGTATCAATTATTAACACTAAAAAATCGCCTAAAATGGATTCTTAACTAATAAATAATTTTTCTATAATTCTTTTCATGAAAACATATTTTTTCGCTCTATAGCATAACGAAAAAGGAAGAAAACAACAATTTGAAATTTCTAAATTATTATTGACATGGAGGAACCGTCTACCTCGTTTGCAGCACCTTCACGAATGGAAAAAAGAATATCAGCAAGCTCTGAATCTAGATTGTCACACATTCCTTATCGTATTTTTTATATGGTTCATCAAGTGATGTAAATGATTTTAATTTGCCAACTAATCGTGATATTTTAAAGTATTTCTTCTTGAGTGAACGTGCTAAACTTGAAAGCAAAGTGTTGTCGCTTAAAACTCTTACTCCCCATGTTGAAATTGATCACATCTAGAGTAAATTTAATATTGAAATCATTAACAGAAAAAGTATTCTTAAAAAATTTTCCTTGATAAATACTACAAAAAATTAAAAATTGAAACAAAACAAAAGAATTTAGAGCATTCGTAGATTCAACAAACGCATTGTTTTATATTGATAAATGTAATTGTGAGTTAAAAACAACAAAATGATCGTGTGGTTTGATTAAACAACATCTAAAAGAATTCATGATGGATCAACATAATGAGAGAAAATTGACAATAATTGAATATATGGCAGACGTTTTAGAAGAAGTATCCACAATAATATGAAGAATTCCAACGGGAAGTGAACCAATATACATTTTGCATCAATCAGATGTGGATATAGTTGAAAATGAAGAAGATGCAGAAGTATCTACTCCAATGAAACCAGGGCATTAAACTAAAAAATACGACACTTTAAGTTTTGCGATGATGTGTGATAGATTTGGAGTTTTAGATAGGATGGCTTTATGTTTGGCAACAGCTCTTTACGAAGACATAAATTTCAGAGGATGGCTAAAGCCAAAGTGGCTGGAGAAAAAATTAAATCTTTAGAGATGTGTTTGATGAACCACCTTTAACTGATTCACAAATACCGATGCATATACAAAGAACGGATAGACATATACTAGTTTCTTCCAAACGCGTCATAGAAATGAATCGTGAAGGTGTTACAGCGGTAACAGAAGAAAGAAAGAAACAAAAAAACTTTTAAAAATAGTACTGAAACAGACTATCTATTTAAAAATCGTTAACATTGTACGTTTGAAGTCGATAAAAAGATTTAAAAATAAATCAGCTTAAAAATTAAAAAAATTGTGTTGTTTTGTTTAATTCTTAAAAATAATGATTTCTTTAGGTCGTTTTTTCTACCAAAACGATTTCGAAAATGAAAAATCGATCGTAATAAAAGTTCCTGTAAATTGTATGTATTTTAATCAAGTGTAGGTAAGGAAAAAAAATATGTTTTCATAAAAAAAATCATAGAAAAACAATAACTTATGTTAATAGTCCCAGTTAGGCTATTTTTTTAGTATTAATACCTAATATCTTCCCAAAAATTAAAAAAAAATATGTATTAACAGTGATTCTACGAGGTAGAAGAAATACCTTTCCAACAAGCCTGTACTGAGCAATCTATTATAATTTCATAGGATTTTATGAAGATTTAATTAAAAGTAATTTATTAAGGAAAATATAGAGGCTATGGTTTCTTCAGCAATTTTACTCAGAATTATCTATTGATTACTTTTTTGCTATACGCTTTATGAAAAAAAAAACCGTTCCATATAATTTGACCGACTCTAGACTCTAATATATACCCGTAATTTTACCTCGTGAGTTTTGATATGTTGAAATCATTCATATTCACATGTGTCGATCTGGTAAAAGATTAATTTTGTGCAGATAATGGCAGAGTGTTTTGTAAGTATTGCAGCAAAATTGTAAGTTTATATTTGTTTACGTTTAATTTCAATACCCGCAATTAATTATTGTAGATTCGATACGACAAAACATTTCAATTAACGCAGCATGTAGGAACTGATTTGCATAAAATATCACAAGATTTAAAAATCCACCACAGGTTACTCTAAATCAATCGTTTACTTTAACAAGCAAAAATATAGAACATTATGACTTGTGTAATGTCTTCCTAAGTGCAAACATTCCACATTCAAAGTTGAATAATGCAACGTTTAAACATTTTTTTAGAGAAGTATACGAAACTATCAGTTCCTAGTCGCTCAACTGCAAGAAAAAGGTATATTAATCTATTGTTTGAGGAAACTATAATGAAAATTAAGGAAACAATGAAAATTATATTTATTTCGTAGTCGATGAGACAACATACAGTTGTGGACGCTATATTGCCAACTTATTGATGGGCATTTTAAATAAAAATCGCGCCAGCCAATCCTTTTTAATTTGTACAGAAAAATTGGAGAAAACAAATAACTCAAGTATAAGAAGATTTATTAACGATAGTTTAAACGATAGTTAAGGTTAAAGAGGTTTTATTTGCCTAATGCCATTCCAAGTGACAAGGTATTACTGATGTTATCGGATTCTAAGACATATATGGTGAAGTCGGCACAAAATTTGAAGATTTTCTACTCGAATCTGATGCAGGTAACATGTTTGGCCCATGCTGTTAACAGAGCAGCAGAAGAAATACGTTACACATATCCAAATATTAATTCATTGATCGATTTGACAAAAAAGGTATTTATTAAAGTACCGATGAAAGTTCAAACATACAAAGATAAGTTACCTGGTCTGGAACTGCCAGCAGAACTGGTAATAACAAGACGGGACACGTGGCTTGATGCCGCTGTATTTTATGAAGATACTTTTGAACAAATAAGAGAATTCATTCTCTCTTTTTCAAACGACTCCATTGCAATTGCAGATTGCAAAGATATACTAAATAAACAGCAAATCCGCCAAGAGTTAGCTTTTATCAAAGGAAACTATGGTTTTATTAGTGAAACATTATGAAAACTTGCAACTCAAGGTGTTGAACTCAGTGAATCGATAGAATTGATTCGAAGTTTCAAGAATAAAATTTATAATGTCAGAGGCACCATAGGAGAGCAGTTCAAAATTAAATTAACACAAGTTCTAGAGAAAAACGAGGGCTTTAATTAGCTTAGTAGAATATCCACTGTGTTGCAAGGAAACTACGATGAAACTATTGAGATGAGTCCATCAATTATCTGGAAATATAAGTATGCGCCAATTATATCAGTTGACGTTGAGCGAAACTTTTCAGCATACAAGCTATTATTTTAGTTCAGAATTTAGAAAAGTATTTAATTATAAATGTTTACAATACTATACAAAGGCAAATATAAATACAAAGTAACTGAATTGACTTGGCCTTTCCTTGATGAAAATCCATAATTTAAAATAGAAATAAAACTACGGTTCAATCTTCTTCACTTCTTCATATTTTCTTTTTTTTAATATTTAATCGTGACACCACAATTGTTTCGCCAGCACAGTGGCTTCCTCGGGTACTTTCAGCTACAGAGTAAGTTACAAACTAAATTAAAAAATATATACAGTATGACTGAAGTTTCATTTTGTTTTTTTGGGGGATATATGCTAAAAAATATAACAAATAATTGTCTAGAAAATTTTTTTTTTATTTTTAATTTTTAATTTTTTTTTGGGCGTTTCTAGACAACTTTATTAGAAAAAATTTTTACTATTTTATTTGTTATATTTTTTAGAATATATCCCCCAAAAAAACAAAATTAAACTTCAGTCATACTGTATATAAAATCAACAAGGTTGGTATTATTTTACAAAGTTTTTAAAGAAATCTATGAATTTACAGTATTGTCGGTAGTGAGAAAATGTGGCATTTTCTCATAGTGGCCTTCTCGCACAAATTTTTGGATAAAATATTGTTTACTAATTAGGTGTTATAGCCAATATTATATTACAGTGAGTGTGGGTAAAATACACTAAAATTGAAAGTATATCAAATGACGCATGGATAAAACATGGTGGAAAACCCAAAAGAAAAATAAAACATCATTAAAGACGAACTAAATGAAGAATAAATAATAACTAAACTGGTATGGGTGCATGAACAAATCAATTTAGAGAAGAAAGGAGTATTCTTAGAATATGCAAGCCAAACCATTCGTTCTACAATACGAAGAACGCAGATATTTATAGCGAATGATGACGGCTTTTGTCGAACATTTAAAGTAATTTTGTCATTTAATAACTTTGTTTAGTTTTCATTAATTGTTTGAACTCTTTTGATGACTTCATTTACCTATTATTTAATTGTAAGACGATTAGTTCATGTATTAGTTTGTTTTCAAAAATATAATTATGTAAAGTATTATACCCTTTTTCCGTATAGCTTAATTATTTCTAAATATAGACTCTTTTTTTTGTGCATTAATATTTTTTATTTTACCGTAGCCTACTGCAGCGTGTATTTAAGAAAATTTGTTAAAATTCTCTAAAATGTAGTAGTTGTTGAAATTTTCGTAACATATTTGGAATATAAATATAAAAACTATCCATTAATAATATTAAAACAATATTATCCGGTATCTTGAGTGAAATTAAAAAAAAAAAATTAAATTAAAACGTCAATTTTCCTTTTCCTCTGTATAGCGTTCGTTATTTTAAGTGTTCCTTTTATTGATGTTTGGTATATTTTGTCTCATTTAACTCAACACAACTCTTCATTTCTACCAGTTTAAGAGATTCTAATAGTGAATAGCTTAAAGGGGACATTCAATAAAACCTCACCTTAAAGACTCGTTCAATATTTTAAGATCTCGTGGAGTCTATTTCTATACACTTAAAGTATTCCATGACCTTTTTACGGTGCCTACTTGTCGTAGAGAAAAAGTGCTGGTCTATTCTCCTCAAGAGTGAAAGGTGACCGAAGAGAATGATGATCTCAACTAATCGTCCATTCGACTTGATGGCAGATGCCTTATTACTCTTATTAGTGTTTAAACATCAAAATTTGGTTATAATATAGATGGGAAACTCGTACGTTAGTTGCATGATATAGGAGACATTGTTTGGATGTTACTATTTAATATACTTTATGTTTTATATATTCTCGTAATATATACATATACAAGTGTCCCGTATCGTTATGTTCAAATTTTAGGAATGTAAAGTAGACTTCAATTCAAGTAACAAAAACGCAAAACTTATATATCCATTTTTATTTGTTTAAAAGTTACAGATCTATGAATGTGATTGTCAGATCATGAACAAAAATGTTATCCTAAAGTCAATACAAACTGATTTTATTTAAAAAAAAGTTATACGATTCAATAACAGGCCTGTAATTGTTAACGTCGCATAATAAAATGTTATCCTAAAATAAATAAACACTTGTCGTAGTGCATACAGTAATTTCTTGGAGATCTACAAAAAAGAGTACTAGAAATTGATTTATGATAAAGAAGGTTCTTACTTATTTCGTAAGTGCTGAACCATGAATATAATACAATAAAAAAATGTTCAGATTACTGTTGACACGTTTTCTTTATTCAAAATGCCTTACCGATTTTCTTCTCAAGAGTATGCGGACATTCATTTTGTGTATGGCTACTGTAACGGCAGTGCACGTCAAGCAGTTATTGATACCGACATCGGTTTCCCGATAGGCGCATTCCTCATTACAGAACGTTTCTGGAAGTACACAGACAATTTCGGGAATGCGGACTGCGTGATTATCTTTTTGACCGAGGAGTAAATTTAGCTGCAGACTTAGAGGAAGAAGCAGTAGCTATTGTTACAAGGGATCCAACTCTCAGTATACGTCGAATCGCTAGACAACACAAGTATAAAATTTGGATAAGTACTTCTTCTGTTGGCTTACGGGCACAAGCCTGCATTCAACAAGGAGATGGACATCTCGAAAATATTATTAGTTGAACTTTTTTAAATAAAATCAGTTTTTATTGACTTTAAGATTACATTTGTTTTCATGATCTGACAATCACATTCATAGATCTGTAACTTTGAAACAAATAAAAATGGATATAGAAGTTTTGCGTTTTTGTTACTTAAAATGAAGTCTACTTTACACTCCTAAAATTTGAACATAACGATACGGGACACTTGTATATAAAAAGGTAAAATGTGGTTTTAAGTACATATCTTTTAACAAACACCCTCTACGCGAAAAAAATAAAAGCTCATCCATAAAATGTTTTAAATTAGCGATGTTACGATATTCTAGTGACTTATTAGTCGGACCTGGTATATTTAGGGTTAATAAAACCTTTCGCTACATCATCCGCTTTTGGGGGGAAGAATTTTACAGATGTGCGCTTTGTCTTACGGACACATCCGTTGTAGCCGTCTAACGGATTAGTAGTATTACCTGTGGGCATACACGTTATCGTTTTTGCAGCTTGACTATGTTGCAATAAATTAATTAGGTTTCTAGTGTTTGCTTTGTTTTATCACAAATTATATATCTTGACGCATCGTGTGTGATTAGGCCGTATATTATTTGCCCCCTTCGAACATCTGAAAGGTTTTATTGCTGTACCGAGACTAACACCAGAAGGATTAAGATCGCAGGGAAATCTTTACCGCCCACCTGGTCAGGAGCTGCCTGCATTTTGCAGAAGGGACCCTTTAGAGCAACTTCAGTCAGCAGTAGTCGCAAGCAGCTAAGTATCTTTAGAGCGTTTAAATTACTCCGTAATGGCTAATTGTTCCTTCTTCTGACAACAAAAGTCTGCATCAGGCCATAAGGCGTTGAGTGAGAGAAAAAAACACATGTTCACTACATTTGTTTCTTTTAAATAAACTTTAACAGTTATTTTTCTTCGAAGTGGAACACTTTCTTTTTTTGATATTACCTCCTGTTCACCTTTGTTTTCTTTACGCAACTACTTTCTGTGGTGGGTTTGTTAGCACGAATACGATCTCCGCGTGTTGTGTAATCTCGACGACAAGCAGCTCATCAATCGCGGTGATGCCCTTTTAAATTTATAGTCAGTATAACGTTTCTTTAAGAACCACACGGCCATCTCACTGACCTTTAAGCCGTTGGTAACTGACTGGCTGTTTATCCCAGCAACTAACAATGGTAAGTCTGTTTTAATATGTCAATTGCAATACAGTTTCCTTAACTGCGGTGCCGTACTATTAGCACTGAATTATTATTTTTTTTTACTGGTGACCTAACCCATGGTAAGTCCGTTTAATATGTCAATTGCAATAAAGTTCCTTTAAGCTTGTTAATTCTTTTACTGGTGACATACCGCAGTAACTAACCATGGTAATTCTGTTTGAATATATCGATTGAAATATAGTTTCCTTAACTATATTACCGTACTGTCGGTACTGAATTATTCGTTTACCTAAGAATTTATTGCGGAAAATTACATAATTACAATAATTACCACAGTTGTATCGCCGCTCATTTATCCTTCGACGTAGGAATCGTTAGAGTTGGTGATGTATAAAATAATACCATTTATTATAGTAATCATTGAATAATTTTATTACTACAGCGTCGTATTTCCCTGCTCCACTTATAAATACCTATATTTATAAGTGGAGCAGGGAAATTGCAATTAGCATTGTTTCTTATAAGTTATAAGGAACAATGCTAATTGTTTCGATTTGAAACATTTCCTTCGACAAAGATTCGAATGCACATTATTCTTCATGAATGTTTATGTTACTTTTACGATAGTCAAATTTTATATTCACATTTCTCTATTTGACTACTAATTGTGTTGTGTATTACCACAACATATTAACTTCGAAGGTATCGCTTTGTTTACATATCAACCCTTTATAAAATCTACTACAATACCAAACTACAATAAAATTGTTTCTAGTGCCTTTCCTCTAGTTGGATTTAATACTCGTTTTCCTTTACTGACCTACAACAGTATTATATATATTTCTACAATATATTGACTACAAATATTTTATTTGTTCTCTGTACATCTACATTTTTCTCAGTGTATAGTCTAGAAAATGAAGGCTTAAATTTGTTATTTTAATTTGGTGACTCAGTTATGTAAAAATTTAAATATTTTTTTAAAGAAATTTTCTAAAACTAATATTATGCAATGCACATTATGTAAATCATACCTCTGAAAAGGCATTAAATAGATTATGTTAACATTACTAAATTTATGCAATTTTGTTCAAATTTAAACGTGCGTCGGAATAAGGAAGTTATATAAAGTTCAAAATTGTTGCAATTTTGTATAAATTAAAATGTGCGAAGAAATATATATATACACATCCAAGTGTCCCGTATCGTTATGTTCAAATTTTAGGAGTGTAAAGTAACTTGATTTCATGTAACAAAAACGCAAAACTTGTATATCCATTTTTATTTGTTTCAAAGTTACAGATCTATGAATGTAATTGTCAGAACATGAAAAAAAATGTAATCCTAAACTCAAAAAAAACTGATTTTATTTAAAAAAGTTCAATTAATGATATTTTCGAAATGTCCACCTCCTTGTTGAATGCAGGCTTGTGTCCGTAAGCCAACAAAAGAAGTACTTATCCGAATTTCATACTTGTTTTGTCGGATTTGCTCGGCAGCCAGGTGAATACGATCCAACAACTCTTCTCTTGTGTTCGAAACTTGAGCGTAGACTAAATTTTTCATGTACCCCATAAATAAAAGTCAAGGGGATTAAGATCGGGTGATCTGGGTGGCCATGCAACAGGACCACTTTGACCAATCCATCTTAGATAATTGACGTTAACCCAATTTCGGACAGCAATTCTGAAATGTGGTGGTGCCCCATCCATGTGAAACCACATGTCTCGTCGAATATTCAGTGGGGCATCCTCTAAAAGACCTGACAGTTCCTCAATAAGAAATTGAAGGAAATTGTCCGCATTTAACCTCCCAGGAAGAACGACAGGACCAATTAACAAGTCATCGATTAGGGCCGCTCAAACGTTAATAGAAAATTCATGTTGAAATTTAGATGGGCGCATAGCTTTGGGATTTTCTGATGACCACCTGTGCAGGTTTCTCAGATTTGTAACACCACTTCTCGTGAACGTAGATTCATCTGTCCAGAGGACTGTTCTGCAGAAATTAAAATGAAGCCGTGACTGTCTTAATATCCAGGTAGAATAAATTAGACGAGCATAGTGATCTACCTCAAGCAAACCGTGTCCCCTGCGATAGTGATATGGATATAAGCCCTGACGTTTTAAAATTCGACAAACTGTCGTTCGTGGCACTCCTAGTTGTCTAGCGATTCGACGTACACTGAGAGTTGGATCCCTTGTAACAATAGCTACTGCTTCTTCCTCTAAGTCTGCTGGCAAATTTACTCCTCGGTCGAAAAGATAATCACGCAGTCCGCATTCCCAAAATTGTCTGTGTACTTCCAGAAACGTTCTGTAATGAAGAATGCGCCTATCGGGAAACCGATGTCGGTATTCAATAACTGCTTGACGTGCACTGCCGTTACAGTAGCCATACACAAAATGCATGTCCGCATACTCTCGAGAAGAAAATAGATAAGGCTTTTTGAATAAAGAAAACGTGCCCCCTCACTAATAAACTGTTGTATGAACTGAAACGTAATGTAATCCTTTATTAAAAAATACAACGTTTACAGTCATCTGAACATTTGTTTATTGTATGATTTTCATGGTTCAGTGCTTACGAAATAAGTAAAAATCTTCTTTATCATAAATCAATTTCCAGTACTCTTTTTTGCAGATCTCCAAGAAATTACTGTATGCACTACGACACGTGTTTATTTATTTTAGGATAACATTTTATTATGCGACGTTAACAATCACAGGCCTGTTATTGAATCGTATAACTTTTTTTAAATAAAATCAGTTTGTATTGACTTTAGGATTACATTTTTTTCATGATCTGACATTGACATTCATAGATCTGTAACTTTGAAACAAATAAAAATGGATATACAAGTTTTGCGTTTTCGTTACTTGAAATGAAGTCTACTTTACACTCCTAAAACTTGAATATAACGATACGGGACAGCTTGTATATATATATATAATAACTTCGTGACCTTGGTATGATATGGTAAACCTAATCAGTAGGCGATTAAAGGTCTGTATATTACTTCAAAATATATGTATTTAAAAAACTCTACATGTTTCGGCAGTACGCCTTTATCAAGAGAATACAAAATGTAAATTGCCGGAACATGTAGAGTTTTTAAATACATATATTTTGAAGTAATATACAGACCTTTAATCGCCTACTGATTAGGTTTACTATATATATATATATATATATATATATATATATATATATAACGTAATGTAAATGAGAATTAATAACTATTAAATTCTCACATTGCATGCAATTGCCGCTCTAATTTGTTGTATTAATTTCTACAAATGCCAAAATCACATTTGCCTAAGAATGCAGATGCAACACGTCGCGACGCCAACCGTCCAGGTTGTCCGAGCTAATGAAAAATGGATTTTTCATTCGCCCTTTTAAGAATTAAACAACATTTGTTTTTTTGTACCTTCCAACCGTCTCGAGATATCGACCGACACCGCAGTATTGGACACCCGGTATATGGTACCAAGAGCATCATTACATACATTGGCTACATAATAATTGTTCTACAAATTTGTTATGGAATATTTAAAGATTTATTAACAACGAATAGAGAAATTATACTCACCATTTGTAATGTGGTTAAATATTTCTTCCACCATAAATATTTCTGCATTTCTGGTCCGAAGGCACTAAGCATATAATAGGTGTACATAACTATATGGACGAAGGTGTTTAAAAATCCGAAGAACGTACTGTGACCGCCTGAAAATTCATAATCGTTGAAGATATTTACAAATCTTTCGGTAATTATTGAGACTTACCAGGCGTAAATTTAACTCCAAACCAAACGGACATAGGCATGATTCCATGATGGATGACGTGTAATGTTGTGACATGGCTGTTCTTTTTTCTTAATATAAAGAAAAACTGTAAATTTAAACAAGTATTATTTCATGTATATACGGTTGATAAAATAGGCACTAAATTACTTACAGTGTCGAAGAACTCGGTGAATTTCGAAAAAAAGTACCACCATGAATTAGACACCATCTAAGTAGAAAAAATGTTTTAATTACGCCCATATTTCGCAACAATTTTTGGAGTATATTACCTACCATCAACGTTTCTGGATCATTTGAATAATCTACGGGTTGACATCTCCAACTGTACTTGCCAGTCAGCCAACCTCCCATACTTATCTGAAAATATAAGTTCAAAAATAAATGAAGTATATAGATGCAAAAAAAAATAAATTTATAGAATTAAATCTTTGGATAATAACACAGGCCTGCATAAAATTTGTGTTGACGTGATTTTTGTTTGTTAAGCTCAGTTTTTATATAGCAATAACTAATTAAAATACAGTTGGTCTCTACCACCCACAGATTTTTTTTTGCACAAAAGAAAAAGAAAAAAATATAAAAAAATCTCATAATAGGCTTTTAATACATTTTAAAATGAATGAATTGTTACGCTTAGCGTATAGAAGTTTTAATTCATTTATTTAAATACACATATTTTTTCGTCTTTAAATGTCTCATTTTAATTATATTTAACTTAGACATTTTTCTTGTATATATTCGTTGCAAAGAGAAAGTATTTCTTTTGTCATCTTCTTGACCGAGACCCTTCCTTCTACCTGACTCTCGGAACCCTAACGTTAATGTCGAATTTCTTCTAGAACATTCCATTTTAAATTGTTTTAATTTAATATTATTTACATCTTCTTTTATATGTCATGTTGGATATCGTTAGAAAGCTTATGTCACAAGGGTTACTCTAATAATATTTAAGACATCGATAGAAGTCATCTTTAGGTCGCGCTTCTAATTAAATATTATTCAAGTTATCGACCCCCTCTTCGATAGATCATAAACTAGACCGTTTTCTAGACCCCTTCATATCGGACGAAAAACTATGAGTTCCTTCTTCTCTTTCGAACGTTCGTGAGTGATACACACATCACACCTCGTGTACTGTCCAAGTCACGATGTCCCGCCGTCCAGGTGTTCTTCAACTTCTAAGGTTGCATTGTTCTATGCATATTATTCTTTTAAGCGAATTCATATTAATTTAAACTAATTAATTTCTTATCCCACCGGCCAACACCGCTCTACATATACTTGTCCGAGTATATCTTCAGACCACGTGGCCGCCAACTCAAGGTAACTGTATTGTTCTATACAGAGATTATTTTATATTCATCGTAATTAATTAACCCTTAATTTACTACTCCATTTAACGTTCGTTTCAGAATATTTTTATGTGTTAATTTTAGTTACTTAACTGCCGCTCCTCGTGTACATATTACTTTGTTTTAATTGCTTTTAAATATACGAGTTTCAATTTCTTATTATGTAAATATAAATATAAACTTTAAGGACGCCGCTGTGTTTTATTTTATTTATTAGTTTTGTGTATTTATTTTAATTAACCACCATCACGCGCGTCCTGGACCTTTGAAGGAACTTCACCAACACCACAAATTATTTATCTTAGAATAATTTAATTATTATTATTATACCTAGCCAAACTCCCCTAGTTAGTAATAGAATGTACTACTTCTAATTCTAGGTATTAACCCAAAAATGATTTTCTGTTGTGGTTTTAAAGAAATTTCTAAAAAAGGCTCTCATTACCTGATGTAAACCTTTTATTACATGTATTAATTTTGGACAAGATTTCCGGGAATTTTTAAATCCTATTTATTATGCTTTCACTTTATTAGTACTGCGAAGAAGGATTTCAAGTTTATCACTCCAAACAAAATGTATATTTTAATGTCATTTACTTCATTATAGCTCTGAGTGTCGATCAGTAAACAAGTAAAATTAATTTGTCTTTAGTGTTGTGCGTGGTATTTGATAAATAAACATTGCTTAAAAATATGTCTAGCCGGTGTAAACAAACCAGATAATTTCTGTTATATTTGTGGATATTTCGTCCTGAAAAAGTTTAAGAGACCAATTGGTGAATTTGTGAAAAATGCATATTATGCTTATTTCAAAATCAAATTAGGAGATCAAGATAAATATTGGGCACCGCACGTTGTTTGTAATGTATGTGAAGAAGGTTTAAGACATTGGACCAAAGGGAATAGAAAAAGCCTTCCTTTTGGAATACCGATGGTTTGGAGAGAACCGCAAAATCATCATGAAGATTGCTTATTTTGTCTTTGTGATATTAAGGGGCATAATAGAAAAACTTTGAAACATATTTTGTACCCAAACAATATTAAACCAGTTCCTCACAGTGATCATGTACTTATACCTATACCCCCCAAAGTACATACTACAAGAAGATATTGAAACCTCTTCAACTTCCGGCTCCGTACAGATGAATAGTGATTTTGAGCCATCAACCTCAGGTCAAAACCAACCTCAGCTATTTTCACAAGCCGAACTGAATGATTTAGTAAGAGATTTGGGACTTTCAAAAGTTCTTTCTGAAGTACTGGGGTCTAGGTTGAAACAAAAAAATTTGCTTGCCCCAGAAACTACCTTCAGATCTTCCTTTAGCTGAATATGACAGAAACACAACCAAACGAAGCTTTTCTGAAAAACGAAAACGTTTTTTTAAGAAGCATAAAGAATAAATAACTATTTCTAATAGTTTCTATGTGTATACTTTTTGTATTTTTTTTAATATAATATAAAACTAGCTTATAAATGAAATAAATCGTGTTTTTTCTATATTTTTTGATTTTACTGGTTTGAAAAATAACCTTACGTGATACAAAAAAAATAAAAGCAGATTTGAAATCAGCGCTACCCAATTACTACTAGAAAACAGTTAAAATTTTTAAATCAACATTCAAAGAGATGAAGAATGCAGGCCTGTGTAATTTACAGCCCTATAGAAGCATATTTCATACGTAACGGGGTCGACAAATTCAGGATGCTTCGAACAATTTCCTAAGAAATTTGTTTGTACCAAATTCTCAAGCAGCCCCATTTTTAATTTCCTGTTTTCGGGACATTACGTTAACTTTAACAAAGTATTCCATGAGGTTGCAAAATTCTTCTTGTAAAGATTTTACTACAAATTCAAAGAATCATTTTTTCTTGCGACAAAATTAATAGTGCCATACTGAAAACATTGGAATAAATAAAATTTATATTTGCAAAAATAAAATGTATCTGTTTTCCGAATTAAAAAAATTCAAAAAGCGAAAATTTATAATAGGTTGTAGTATGAAATCTAAATTATTATAGAATAACGATTATTAGATACTGATATTGATTGCATGAAATATAAAAGTGGAGTATTTTCAAGAAACTCCATAAAAATATCCTAAAATTAAAATTTCCAACTCTTACTCGTTAGCTGTTTGAACTTTAAAAATTTATTTTGTTTATAAAGTAGGGACGCGATAGCTAGCGTTGCACGTCATCAATGAAGTATACATGATGTCATATCTATATTATACCATTTGAAAACATTTTAAATGCAATATGTATTAAAAAGTCGTTAGTTTATTTGTTTTACATATAGTAGCACTACTTGGTTATAATTTATTACATTTTTGATAAAACAACACATGTTTCGACTTGATTATGATTTTACAGTTTGTGCATATTTTTAACGAGGTGAATACAAGTATGCGACGTAGCCGATGTCAATTCATCAGTCATTGTCAATCTTGTTATTGTGTGTCACCTAACCTGTATTTTTTCTTCCCTGTTGCATTTCGTGTTTTTTTGCCTCCGTTTATTTGTCTGATATTTAAAAACAGTTTTTTTTTAAATTATAGGTGCGTATTATTATTATTATCGCAATGCCTAAATCCTTTTGTAAGCAATCGAAGCAATTAATTGCATCACTAATAACCTTTTTTGAGAGGGAACGCGATGAAGGAAGTCCTTTCATACCATTTAACGCTGTTCAAGAGGTACGTACATGTGTTTGGCAATCACTATAATGCAAAAATTACATATTTCCTTAACATTTCAGAGAGTTGCTGCAGCATTAAATATACATGTGTCTACAGTTTCAAAAATATCGCAGTGCATGAAGGCAAATCAACCTCTCACCAGTCCAGTGAAAACAAGGAATAAAGCAAAACCTATTCGCGGCCTAGAACCTAGCACAGAAACATCGATACGTGATTTATGAAATGTATCGTACTAGTAAGCATATAGATATACAAGTACTACTTGAACGGTTATAAATATGATATATTTTCAGAACAGCATATTACTCGGAGATCTTTGTTACAACTCCTAAAGGCAGGAAATATTTTTAATGGAAGCTTAACATCACTGGGTTCAGTTCTAAAAAATATCGGTTTCAAATGGAGGAAAGGTGATCCCCGTAGAGGTCTAGTGGAACTGCCACGCATTGTTATAGCACGGGTAGACTTTTTACAACAATATGTTCACAATATGAAGAAAAATGTTTGGCAATTGGTGTACCTCGATAAAACATGGATTTATGAAAATGGTTCTGTAAATTGGTCATGGCAAAACAAAAATGTTGAGACAGTTAAGAAAGTAAAAAGTGATGGTAAACGGTTAGCATATAGATACTGTAATTAATAACAATTAGTACATATTTATTGCTGCATCCATGCTGGTAACATGGATGGTTTTATTTCTGGAGCTTCGCTTATATTTTCATCAAGCACAAGAAATCCTGATTACTATGGTGAAATAAATGAAGGAAACTTTTTAACCTGGTTTGAAATACAAGCATGGCTGCATGACCAAGGTATTACCTTTGAAGACAATTTATTGAAACCACAATTACTACAGTTAGCTTTATTGTAAGTATATTAAGCCGAAATTAATTATCATTACTATTATTGTTACATTTAATTCTAGGAATAAGCCAAGAAAGGTTTATGCTGCTGATAAACTTGCCGAGGAGTATGGGCAAAAGTGCTATGTTTACCACCCTATCACTGTGTGTTTAACCCAATTGAACATATATGGGGAATTGCAAAGACATATTACAATAGGCACATTGGAAGAGATGGGAGAGGTGTCGCAAACTGTATCAAAATGTGGGAAGAAGCACTTTCTACAATCACTACAGAAACTTGGAGGAGTACAATTAAACATACAGAAAAGGAAATACAAATATGGTGGGACAGAGAAGTGGGCTTTGATAGGGATGAAGAACAGCAATTCATAGTCAACTTAAATGACGATTCTGATACAGATGAATGGGATGATGATGACGATGACGATGTAGACTGTGAAATGTAAAACAAAATCACATGTAAAACATTTTTCTTAATACAATTTATAAATTTTTATCAAATGTATACACCTTGTATTAGTAATGTACACATTTAAATTCATTCTGTAACATCATAAATGTACCCAGTTAAGTTTATTATAAACTTTATGGCAAAAATTATCCGAGTTTTTATTATAGTATTTACATCAGTATTTTTAACTTGAAAGCAGATTTTGTGTAGCATGTATGTCAAAAGCTAAGCATATTATGGCAAAAGCTACAAAAAATTTATAGTAACAAACTAATAAAGTTTCTTAATCTAAATACCTGACAAATTTGCTCATAGATGAGCTTTTTCATTCAACGGAGCTTAAATGGTGATTTTAACGTTCCTTAACATATTCGAACTGTTGTTTCATAAATAATATAATCACTGAATATTTTTAATCCTTTGTAGCTAAACAATAAATTCAAGTACAACATAGATCATAAAATGTAAAACACTAATTGGCATAGGTGTATATTATTTTTTGCGCTCAATTGCCAATATTTTCAGAATACATTTGACATTATCATATAATGTAGATGACGTTAAATTACATATTTAAATGTCCAAAGGATTGCGATTTTTATAAAAAATTGTACTTTATTAGTCTGCATAAGATTGATAACATTTATAGGTTATGGATTTCGCTGTTCGCTTCTACTTCTAACTTTACATTTGACATAATACAGTGTGTTATGAATTTTACCCCGAAGAGAAAATTTAAAGAAACTATAAAAGACTATAGATTTATGTGTATTTTATTCCAGAAAAATATTTGAAAATATTTTATATTTTATGTAAATTTTATTAGAATGTGTATTTTGGGGCACGCCTGTATATAGTGCGAGCGTGCCGCCGAGGTTTGCAGTTCCCGCTATGTAGGAAGTTATTGTTATTATCATATTAATCATTTCGATAAAGTAATAATAATAATACTTTTCCACGCAGCTGTTACTTTTTTATTTAATTTAAAATATATATACTTCTTTATTATCATTAATAATGTACATTTCACACAACACTTCGTCGCATTCTCCTAGCTATTATTGCTATTTTTTATGTGTTGCTTCTTATTATTATTAAATTTTAAATATTGTTAAAAGAGATGTTACATACATTGCATTCATATTTGAAATTTTCAGCCACTTTAGACGGCAATGAAAGCAACAGGTTAGGTATTGTCGTTGGGATGAATTTTTTTACATATCGTCTCAAATTATACAAATTAGAAAATTGTTTTGCATAACTAAAACACATATAAATGTAGTTACTATTGATATTATTATTCATTACGATTCATATTATTATACATATCATAAAACGTTGGAGTTTGAGCCCTAGAGGCTTGTACACCAAGATATCGCTTAGCGCTGTTTCGGTTAACGCGATTCTATTGGAATAGTGGTGCTCCCCGAAAATTTCACGCAGCGTTGGGCTTCCCCGACATACAAACTATGTAAATGTGATAGACTTGCTTCATCCTTGCGGTAATACACACGCGTATTTTTATATGTGGTTTTAAAAATTTGTTTATTTGTTACTATAATTGTAAAAATTCATAATTGTAAGTACATATACAGGGTGTCCAGAAACTCTCCTGACAAACGAAGACCGGAGATTCCTCTGATAATTTTAAGACAATTAAACCCAAATTCACCTAGTCCGAAAATGCTTCCTAAGGGAGCTAGAGTTCTTTGAAGATGGCGCCTTGTATTTATTTTTTTTTAAATTCCTCCAGAACGCATCTATTTAGAAAAACAAAAACTGGTATGCTTATTTATCCTCCAGAGATGAATCGATTCCATCAATTGCGAATTTCTAGTACCGGTCATAGGCGTCCGTTTTGGGTAGGTCAACGGTTATTTTAAGGCATAACTTTTTTGTCTTTAACTTTTAAGCATTTGTGACACTAGATTATTAAATTTTCAGGTATTCCAGTATTAAAATGTACTCTTACTTTAAGTCGGTAGGATACACCGTTTTCTAGAAAAATCGATTGGTAAATTTTTCGTTTTTTCTTCATTAAAGTTCAATTTATTATGTACCTACTTATTTTTAGCGCCGAAGTTGGCTTGGACTATCAAGGCATGGATGAAAATTAATTTAATAAATTAAAAACAAATTATTTATTACAATGGAACGAAACTAACAAAAAAAGAACAAGTATCAAAGGTAGATTGTTACAAAAGTTGCTCGATGTGATGACCATTAGTCTCTATGCATAAGTTTACCCTTTTGCTTAGAGAACGCCGAATTCTTGCAAAAATTCCGAAGTTATTTCTAAATTCGTTGCAAGCATCTTGTATCCTTAGCCAGAGTTGTGCGCGATTTTGTATCGGAACGGAATAAACAAATGCTTTTATGTATCCCCAAATACAATAATCGCAAGGATTCAAATCCGGCGACCTTGCTGGCCAAGCAACTGGACTGCCTCTTCCAATCCAATGGTCTTCGTAGTTATTATCTAGAAAGTCTCGTACATTCCTGCTAAAGTGGGCCGTACAGCCGTCCTGTAGAAACCATAAGTTTTGCCGAATATTTAAACGCACCTCATCTAACAAATCAGGTAAAATATTTTGCAGGAAATGTAAGTAATCAGCACCATTTAAACGAGCAGGTAATTCCACAGGTCCAAGTAGATAATCGTCAACTACTCCTATCCAGACGTTTATGCTAAACCTATGCTGATGCTTAAATTCTTGAACAACGTGGGGATTGTCACCAACGTACGAATAATAATGTGCATTATGTACATTAAAAATTCCATTTTTTGAGAATGTAGCTTCGTCACCAAACAAAATGTTCCTGAAGAAATCTTCATCTTGATTTTTCTGATTTTGTAACCATCTAGCGAATTCTACGCGAGCAGGAAAATCTCCTTCTAGCAGTGCTTGCACCTTTGTAAAATGAAAAGGATATAAATTTTCTTTGTGTAAGATATTTCCTACGGAAGATTTTGAAATTGTGGGGTACATGGCAGATAGTCTTCGAACGCTAATTTCTGGATTTTCCTCAACTTCCATTAAAATAACATCTTCATGTTCTGCTGTTACATCATTATGTCTCCCTGTTTCATTATTTATTGGGACCACTGAACCTGTTTCTCTTAATCGTTGATAAAGAGCTGTAAATGTTGAGTGAGTGGGATGCTGACGATTGGGAAATTTTTCAGCGTATCTACGTTGCGCCGCTCGAGCGTTACACCTCATTTCGCCATAAACTAAATGCATATCGGCGTATTCCTCATTAGTAAAAACCATTTTTTTTTTAAATTGAAATCGTTGTGTTTGAATAACACAAAGTAAAAAATTAAAAGATAAACTTCGCGAACTGACACCAATTTGACAATAAAAACGTAGGTTTTACTTCTCTTGGCAGTTCAGAGCTAACTATTGCAAAAAATAAAAAATTGAACTTTAATCAAGAAAAAACGAAAAATTTACAAATCGATTTTTCTAGAAAACGGTGTATCCAACCGACTTAAAGTAAGAGTACATTTTAGTACTGGAATACCTGAAAATTTAATAATCTAGTGTCACAAATGCTTAAAAGTTAAAGACAAAAAAGTTATGCCTTAAAATAACCGTTGACCTACCCAAAACGGACGCCTATGACCGGTACTAGAAATTCGCAATTGATGGAATCGGATTCATCTCTGGAGGATAAATAAGCATATCAGTTTTTGTTTTTCTAAATAGAAGCGTTCTGGAGGAATTTAAAAAAAAATAAATACAAAGCGCCATCTTCAAAGAACTCTAGCTCCCTTAGGAAGCATTTTCGGACTAGGTGAATTTGGGTTTAATTGTCTTAAAATTATCTGAGGAAACTCCGGTTTTCGTTTGTCAGGAGAGTTTCTGGACACCTGTATATTTATGTAATATAAGGATTCACATATTGAAAAATATAATAATTTTAAGTTTTTATTATGGGTGATAATAAAAAAAACACGAAAATAAAGTGTCAAGAAGAAGTATTTCACTAGACACTAAAATGCAAGACTATTAGAATCGAATGAACGTCAAACTCAAATTGGTGTTGCATTAAACTTGTCGACTTCGACATTAAGGACGATTCTTAAGAATAAAAAAAAAATAGTCTCGACCACAACTACGACTACAACTGCCACTAGAATTACTCGTTCGAGAAATTATGACATAGAGCAAATGGAAAAACGACTTTCCATATGGATTGATGACGAAGTTCTACGTAATATGCCATTAAGCCAAGCGATTATAATGGAAAAAGCTAAAATAATTTTTAATCATATTCAAGGTGAAACAGGTGACACAACTAAAACTTTCGTTGCAAGTGCGGGATGGTTTCATAGATTTAAACAGCGAAATAGTCTTCGTAATATAAGGATTACAGGAGAAGCAGCGAGTGGAGATACAATAGCAGCGGCAGAATTCTCCGCGACATTAAAAGCGATTATTGAACGTGGAAACTATCCTCCAGAATTAGTTTTTATTGTCGATGAGGCGGGGCTTTTTTTAAAACGAATGCTAAAGAGAAGTTATTTATCCTGTGAAGAAAAGCGTGCACCAGGGTTTAAAGGCGCAAAAGATCGCCTAACACTTTTGCTGGGTGGCAACGCTAATGGAGATTTTAAATTAAAACCACTACTGGTCTATTACTCCAAAAATCTAATAAAAAATCATAGATAAATATGAAGATTTTCCAGAGTTGGTTTACTGAATATTTTTGCCCATCTGTGAAACTATATTGTGAGACAAAAGAACTTGAACCAAAAGCACTAATTTTAATAGATAATTTTCCAAGCTACCCTACGAATTTATATGACTTAGAAACATCTATTCCAGTTGAAGTGGTTTTCTTGCTACCTAACGCAACTGCCTTAATTCAACCCATGGATCAAGGTATTATATCAAATTTTAAAGCTTATAACTTGCGGCGAACATTTAGACAGATGTTTGAAAGAACGGACGGAGAAGAAAACCAATCGATAAGAGATTTTTGATAGAAGTGCAATATCATGGATGCTGTGGAAAACATACATTTTTCTTGGAATTAGGTAACGGAAAAATGTTTGAAAGGGATGTCGAAGTACATTTGGCCAGATCTATGCAAGAACAATGACAGTAGAGATTCTGATGTTGATATGAACGAAATAGTGGATTTAACGAAACGAAGCAAGTTTAGATGAGGTAAATGTGCAAGATCTGGAGGAAATTTTGCAAGACACAAGAGAAAGTCTTTCTAATGATGAGCTCAAGAATTTGGCGAATCAGGGAGATCGAAAAAATACCGAAAGTAGCGATTCTGAGGAAGAGCAAAAAGAACTATCGACTGCATTTTTAAAAACCAGTTTTGATACGATAACAGAGATTATGGACCAATTTATTGAAAATGATGAGAATTTTGAGCGAAGTTCAAAGGCAAGACGGAGTGTCATAGATGCTTTGTCAACTTATAGACAACTTCTTACAGAGCGTAATAGAAAAACACAAACGACAATAGATACCTTCTTAGTAAAAAGGCAGAAAATTCAAGAATCGGAATGATCTGAAACATTAATAATGATTTAGAGTTTTGTTTATTTTTATATACCCATTTGTAAGAAACAAGTTTTTGTTGTATTGTTATAAAAAATATATTAAATGCCTTTAACTAAAATACCTGAACAATATTTTTAATTTTCTACCCGATTTCCCCTTATTTACATGACGACATAACTTCGTTGAACACTATTTCCTATAACGCTCTACCACGAAGGAACGTATACCCCGCGTTAAGCGGGGTCTTGGTGTACTTAGTATTGAACGCCTCCGTCCCTCCGCGCGTCTCTCAGTAATTTCAAAAAGAAATAGCACTCACCCTTTCTGGACACCATGTACTTAGCAAAATACAAAATTAATATTCAAAACATTGACATAATGACGTAGCTTTATAAGAAAGCAAATAAGAAGTCATTGCGCCAGTACAAACTACAGAGTGCATTTTTGTAAAAATTGCATAAGAGAACGATCGTGAAATCGAGAAAAATATTTCAACAAAATAAGGCATCCAATATGGTCAACGACCTGCGTTGCATTACGAATAAATATGAAGGACACTTGGTAGTAAATATTAGCAGAAAAGATCGCGAATTAAATAAATATTTGGACATTATTATTATTATTATCATCATCTAACGGTATCATTTACGATATCCATAAAAGTAAATATTATAAACTTATTAGAATATTAGGAACCACACCAATTTTTCACGCATACAATAGAGTAGATTGAAGGCTATTGTTCAGTTATTGAAGTCAGATTAAGATTTAGTTATCTTACAACAATAGAACTTTAAATCCTGGATTCGTATCTCGGCAAAAGTTGGCATCATCACCAGTAAAGAAAAAAGTATTATATACCTTACAAAATTGTTCTCAGACAAGAATTGAAGCCGGCTGACCATCGGATGCGTCGTATGTTCTCAGATTGAGTATTAAAGCAGCTGTAAAATGATTTCGATTTCGGGAAAAAAATCATGGTTAGTGTCGAGGCTCATTTTTGGATGGATGGGTTCTTTAATAAGCAAAATATGGGTTATTGGGAAGCCGAAAACCCACAAATGATTAAAGATAAATGTCTCCGTCCACAGAAAATGACTGTTTGGTGCGGCTTGTAGTTTCGAGGACGATATTCTTTTCAAAATGAGGAACGAAATGCTGCATAGTAAATGGGTAGAGATATCGAGCAATGAAAAGAAACTTTTTGTATCCGGAATTGGAACAACTGGTTGTGAAGGAGTTGTGGTTTGAACAGGATGGTGCCATATCCCACACTGCAAATGAAACAATCGCCTTCTTGGAAAAAAAGTACAGTGGTTCAATCATCTCATGAAATGAACCTTTCAATTGGCCAGCTCGTTCGTGTGATTTAACTCCTATGGACATTTTCCTCTGTTGTTATGTGATATCATTGGTTTACTCCAGCACACCTCAAACGATTAACGACTTGAAAACAAACATCGAACGAGAAATTCGTCAAATTCATCCGGATTTATTGGAAGAAGTAATTGAAAATTGGATTCGGCGATTGCGTGCTTGCACACGAGAAAGAGATGGACATTTACATGATATCCTATTTCCAACATAAATGGCACACTCTAAGCTTATAATATATACAAAAATTAGCATTGTATGTTACACATTAAGTTTCTTTATTAAAAAATAAAGTTCTCAAGCCCCAATTGGTAGACTCTTTACAAAGTCATTGATAAAAAGTAAAAACAGTACCGAACCGAGAACTTATCCCTGCGGGACACCCAATTTTACAGGCAAGATCGATGAATGAAAATATCTATTTATGTTATTTTTCTCGTAGGATATTTTAACAAATTGTACACGGTTTTCTAAATAAGATAAAAACCAACCAGCTACAACACCCTTCACACCCAAATTCTCAAGTTTTTCAAGCAGAATGCTGTGAACCACGCAATCAAATGCATGCGTTAGGTCGCAAAATACACTAGCAGGGTACTCGGCAGATGTATCGGCGAGTATCCTGCTAGTGTTGAGAACCTAGACATCGATGTCTAGGTGTTCAACAATTTCATTAATAAAAAAGGTGATTGCAGTTATGGTTGAGCGACCCTATCGAAATCCATGCTGTCTATCAGAAATTATGTTATTGCTATGTAAATAGCTCAACAATCTATTGAACATAGCATATTCAAACAGTTTCGAGAATCCTGGGCTTAACGGAATTGGACGGTAATTGAATATTTCGTGAGTTAAATTCTGTTTGTGAATTTAATTAATTACTGACGACTTCAAGACTTTAGGAAAAATGCATTGCTGGAAAGACAAGTTAATCAACTGCGTCGAAGGTTGAAGACACATAGTCATAACAGAACATAATATATCGCATGGTATATAAGCTGGACCCGAGCTCCGTGTATTTTTTATTTTCAGTTAAAGGAAGAGCTCACATAGAGCAGTAATTAAAATTAGTATGAGTGAAGACAGAGTGTGGCGCATTATGTCCTACTTTTGACAGAATACTAATCGGTTCTTCTATAAAGAATTTATTAAAATCCTCAGCAACAACACTTAGGCCATCTATTAGAGAATGTTCTACATTTATAGAAAACACACATGACGACCCTGAAGGCCCTCCAGAACAAAATGTTGAGGATGATATATACCCAATACTCAGTTGAAGGCGGATCTCAAAATGGAAAGCGCCGAAGACCATTTTTGCGGATTGGCACAGGGTACGTACAGGCGAGCTGCGGTCTCAATTAACCCCCTGGTGGAGAGATTCACGCAGAGACATGATGGACGTTCGCGCCCTAAGGTGGCGGGTAGGTGCCTGCAGGATCTACTACGCTCCCCACATAGCGCCATCCCCTCAAACGTGGGACCAAATAGAATCTCGACACTCGACTTTCAGAGACCACTCAATGGCCGACCTACGAGTAAACAAAATAACAACACAAAGCGTCTCGTAATTAGAATACAAAAGCCCGTGATATCGGGGACTTTAGAAGCGACAAAGAGGCTCGAGGATAAATGTTCAGCGCTAGATGCACACACAATTATAGACATATTATTTAGAGGTTTTGTTTTCTTATGTGTAATTTCAGATACCACAGATTCTTAGTTCATTCGAATTATGATACGAATTGCTGCCTTGTCCACCATATTCACCAGATCTGACCCCGAGTAATTTTTACTTGTTCCCAAACTTCAAGAAAACCGTTTGATGGAAATGGATTCGGGGCAAATCAGAAGGTGGTAGCCACAATGAATGACTATTTTGATGAGCTTCTAAAAGATTAATTTTTAAAGAAAAATTGGAAAGTCTCTGGCCTAAATGTACAGAACTAAATGTAAATTATATTGAAAAATAAATTATACTTTTTACCTCAAAACAAGTATTTCATTTAAAAATTACTCACTCGTAAAATCATCCTCGTATGTAAAACAAGTTCAGTTTGACACAAAACTAAGAGAAAATAATACATTGACTTTCAAAAATGCGAAAATTTCCCGCATAGAAAACATTTTTAAAGCAAATATCCAGAAACAGTATGGAGTTATGGGTCATTGCAGTTAAAGTGTTAAATACCACAAAATATCAAACTGTTCGTTAACAATCTAGGTTATAATATCGTCACGAAGAAGCAGTAATATTCCAAGATTTTAAAACAAAAATTGATATTCGAACTAGATAAATATACTCGTATATTTGTATAGTTACGTTGTAAAATTAAATAAGCAAAGTCATGCTAAAATTTATTAGGTTTAATTATGACCACTGTGTTAATGTACACACTCCGTATGTCTTAGTATGTAGATAGATTACAAAGAATATATCTGCATACGAATATTCAAACATTATAGATCTTATAATCGTCATAAAAATTAGTAACAGTTTCAATTTATTATATCAGGTCGAATGTTCAATGGGGAATATTTATTTTTGAGAACGTCCTAAAGAAACAATAATCAACTTGATAAAAACGATAGTTGCAAAAAATGAATTTAGTGGTCTTATTCATTGAGTGACAGATTGTAATTTTATTCATTATACGTCGCTTTTTCTTAAAAACTGCGTTGAAAATTATTCTGCTTAACAATGGAACGATGACATTGACATTAGATGAAATGAATCGAGCAATAGGTCATATTGAGGGTGGCGTACGGCAAGGCGAAGTAGATGAGTGGATAGGAATTTTCCAAAGTGTCATCAGTCGACTGTGAAGGCGTTTCAGGGAAGCCGGTAGTCAGGCTGAACGACATCTAGGTCGTGGACTCTGTACAACGGCAAATCACGACAGATTTTTGGTTTCAAAGCTAGAAAACAAGCTACAATAATGGCACCTGAGTTATTTATGGAACTAGAGCGTGCGCATAATTTAATTGTTCACGAGATACTGTGAGAAATCGTCTCCATGAAGCTGGACTACATTCTCGACGACCAATCAAATGTCCACCTCTCTCAAGAGGTAATCGCAGAGCAAGATTAGACTGGTGTCAGGAATTTATAAACTGAGATGAAAATGCTGACTACAGTTTTGTTTACAGATGAATCCAGATTTGTATTTTTGTATTTCATCCTGATTTTCGTCGGATAAGTGCATGGAAACGATCTGGAAATATGAAGCGTTTGAACCTTGTCCAGAAAGTACGTAGTTACAGAGGTGGTACTGTTATAGTATGGGGCGGAATAATGATTGGCAGTCGAACCAAGCTCATTTTTCCAAATGTTTTTTTTGACAGCTCAGCAATATTTGGATAATATTCAACAGCCCATTGTGCGTCCATTTGCCGGTGTCGTTGGCCAAAATTTCAATCTGATGGATGACAATGCTCGTCCACATATCGCGCGTGTCGTAATGGATTGGTTAACAAACGAGGAAATTGATATATTGCCATGGCCAGCACAATCTCCTGACCTGAATTCCATCGAGCATTTTATAGGTCATGCTTCAGAGAAGAACTACTCCACACATGGGCAATATTCTTAATGTTGTTAGATTCAAGGAGCCTCTGACAGCAGAATGGGCACGTCTACCACAACAAGATATAGACCAAGTAATTCTGTCGATGAACTATAGGTGTATGGCTGTGCTTAATTAACTTGGAGGTCAAACTCTATATTAAAATGTATTTTTTTTTATTTCTTTCTCTAATATTGTTTAAAAACGAATCTAAAAATGTTGCATTGTTTTGTTTAAATTTTCGAAATATTTTTTCGTTTTATTAAAAAATTTGACATTAATATGTTACATATTTAAACAATAAATAACTTTAAATATCATTACTCTGTGAAATCGGTTATTGCCAATAGAATACTTATATTTTTAGAAATATCCTAAGACTTTTCTTGTGTGTGTATAACAACGCATTATATACAGCAGTATATCTTAATAAGCCATTTAAATGAAAAAATTTGAGAAACAAAATAAAAATTGAATACCTTATTTTGTTAAGAAAAGTTTGAAGTTTGATATTCATATTGTTATGAAATTTGCATTAGCTAACTATGATTTCAATTTCATTAATATCTAAAGGATCCTCGAATTTAGGTATCATTGAGAGCGATTTGGAGAAAATCCACGCAGCAGTCACCTAAAAATCGGAAAGATATATTAAGTTATTGAAACGTTTCATTAAATAGGATTAGAAGATCATTAATCGATGCTTGCTGGCAGTGTTATGCTTCTAAACATTTCAGAAGAATGGACGCGATATATCCAAACAAAGAACAACGTTTGTAAAATCTTGCTGCTAAATGATTGTAACGTTTACTGATAATTGCTAACACATACGACACGAAATGTCTACAAAGTGTTTGGACTAATTTAAGAAAAATTCACAAAGAATTTATGTTATTATACTATTATTTGAGAGCCCAGACGAAACAAAAGATACTCATCTGAAATCGAACTACTATTGAAATAATAGAAAGATGATAATTTTCTATTATTATAGTTCACAGCGCCATTTAATTTGAGGATGCTAAAGAGAAAGTGGTCATAGATAATTTCCAAGCAATATGACAATTGCGAGAACACCAACTCACCAACTCATTTTTTTTATTTTAGTTGGATTAAAATAATCATGAAACGTTTTTATTGGAATACGAGAGATATTTGAAAAGTTTCCGGCCTTACCTACATAAAGTAATTGTAGAAACAAATTCTTTCGCCGTCCGATAGATGACCTCGATATATGTAAACTGTAAAAATTTCAAGTCATACTGATCATTAGTTTGTCTATGGTACCCTCCTAAAGTTATCAGTTCACATTGTCGTTCAAAAATGGAGAAACTTGAGTATCGCGCAGTGATAAAATTCCTTCATTTGAAAGGGAGAAAGAAGGAAATAAAAGATGAATTAGACTCTACATACATTGAAGCCCCCCCTTCATTTTGCAACGATTATATTGGGTGGCCTAGTACAAACGTGGTCGTACGAGCATTTTAGACGAGAAACGCTACTGCGTTCGAAAACTGCTACAACTGATGAAATGGTGGTCGATTTAGTGCATCAAACTGTATGGAAGATCGTCAATTAACTATTATGGATATAGTTAAGGCTTTTGGGGTATCATCTGAGCGAGTGCACAAGATTTTACGTCAAAATCGACCAAAAGCGCATACGGACGGACATGTCGGACGAGTGTCTTAGCCTGTATCAAAAAATCCCGTTCAATTTTTGCGGCGATTAGTAACCGTCGATGGGTATACTACCAAGCGCACGAAACTAAACACCAGTCAATGCAGTGGATTGCGGTGGGAGAACCAACCCCGAAGAAGGCAATGGTTGTTTTCACTGCAGGAAAAGTGGTGGCGACAGTTTTTTGAGCCGAGGATAATTCTTGTCTAACTAACTAACTAAACACCAGTCAATGCAGTGGATTGCGGTGGGAGAACCAACCCCGAAGAAGGCAATGGTTGTTTTCACTGCAGGAAAAGTGGTGGCGACAGTTTTTTGAGCCGAGGATAATTCTTGTCGACTACCTTACAAAGCGTTTAACAATCAACGGACAGTAGTACGCTGCATTGCTAGATAAATTGAAAGTCACAATTATGAAAAAACGTTCACATATGGCAAAAACGAAAATCCTGTTTCACCAGTTCACGTGTATGGTTGTAATGTCAAAATTGAACAAATTTAAGTTTGAATTGCTGCCGCATCCATCCTATTCGCTAGTTTTAGCTCCCGGCGACATTTTCCTGATCCCTAATTTGAAAAAATATTTCCACGGAAAAAAATATGGGTCAAATGCTGAGGTTGGAAGCGCTGTAAATCAATATTTTTCAGGTTTGGGCTATCAATTTTTTTCTGACGATTTGAAGGGATGGGAAATACGTTGGACCAAATATATCAAGTTGCAGGGAGACTACGTCGAAAAATAAATTTTGTTTTACTTCGAAATATGTGTTTTTGGTAAAAAGGCCGGAAACATTTCAAATATCCCACGTAGCACTGATTCAGATGCGTTGATATATAAAACTAGAAAAGCTAACGCAAATTCTGCCATATCCGTACTCAAAGTTGTTCGAAAGTTCCATGATAATCCACCAAAAATAATAGCCATATTGCATTATGCCTATTAATATGCACGTTGCTTTCTGAACAATAAATTATTTTAACAAATAAAATGATGGATTAATGGATCAGCTACAGTATAGTACCGAGCTTACATCCATCAATTTCTTTTAATTCTGACGTGTTAGAAATAAGTAATTCTGACATGCCATTAATCTGTCGATACTTTTGAAAGAGATATAAATGGCATCCAAAAATACGAGAAATGCTTTAAAAACTGTTGTCGTCAATCGCAAAAAGTCTAAAGACTGGAATGAGAAATATTTCGAGAAAATATTCAGAAAGAAATATTTTATAAGCTGATAATACACGATGATAGTAATACATGTAAAAATACATGTTAAAATTGAATTGCTTGTAGCGATAATACACGATAACGTTTAGAATCAAGGATGACAAAGGGGAATGACATTTTGTTGTTGGTAAATAGTAAAAGATATAATTTTTCTAAAATATTTAAAAAAATGGATCAATCTGATGCAGTAGCTGCTATATAATAAATAATAATAATAAACAATAAATACTACTTTCCAAAAAAACTTGTGAAAAATACAAAAACCAAAACTGTGTGATATATGCTAATGTCATAATGCCAACACTTAACGTGCCTTCAAAAACTTTCGCCTTTATAGTAGGCTGTTTTTTAAGTAATTAAGTAAATCACATATTAGTGCAAATGTGAAGTTTTAGAAGACTTCAAATTCTGTCAGTTGTCATATATAAATTCAAATTATAAACGATTATATTTTTTAAATTATTTTATTATAATGTTAGAGCTACAACATGAAATATTTATTATTTAAAGTTCCTATATAATTAGGCAGAAATTAGAATATTATTAAAAATCTGGTGTGAAGAACACAAATACAGGTTCACTATTAATATTTTTGTGAACGTGTCCGAACATATCCCTCCCCAGAGACGTAGATACGTATTTCGCCTTTCTACAGGCTCATCGGTACGCCCCTGCTGGAGAAAGGATATCATCAGACACATTCACAAAAAAGAACCACATCGCCACATCACAGAAATTATCCAGACCGAGCGTAGAAGTAAATTCAGCGCTGCCTGTTGTCAGACAGCCGAAGTACCTCGCCCCGTCCACATAACCAATGTTAAGTAACGACGGCCTTCCAAAGGTGGCACAGCCATCTCTCTAGAAACTGCATTTTGTTTGTGTCTTCACTCATACTACGGCTTAACCGCATGTGTAATGTATCAGAATAATTGAAACATACATGAGTAGGTAAACCCCTCCAGTTTTGTATGGTGGGGTTTACCTACTCATGTATGTTTCAATTATTCTGAGAAATTAGAAAATGGAGATTGGATTTATTCCACTAATCGGTGCCTACAGGATTTCCGGCAACAGTATCCTAATCTGCCATAAACATATTCAAGCTTGTGTTTTTAAATTTGGTTGAAACAAGGGCAATAACTCGTAAACCTGGCGGTGGAGCACCTAGAAAACGAACAGCGAATTGCATAAAGGATACTTGACGTCGAATGGACAACTAACTCAAAAAATCAATCGCAAAATTATCACAGTAAGTTCAATTGTCAGTGGAAACATGTCATACTACTTTTAAAAAGGACTTAAAGTTGTTTCCATATAAAATTTAAGCAGTTTCGAAACCCAAACAGGTATAGTTTTGTTACGAGAACATAGTATTGGTTTTTGGTTTGGTTTTTGAATAACATAAATAGTAATGACATTCTCGACAAATACTTCTTTTCGGATGAGGCTTGGTTCCATCGTTCAGAATACTTAAACAAGCAAAATATGAGAATTTAGTCTCCAGAAAATCCCCATGAATTTGTGAAAACTAAGCTACATCCACCAAAAATAGGCGTCTGGCTAGCGATTTCAAAAAGACGAATTATTGGGTCCATATTTTTTAATAAAATTTTTTTTCCTGGCTTATTTTCGAATTGGTAATAAAATTGATGGTTTATGGGTTTATTCAGTTCAAGATTGCATGGTAGAATTTCAAGTTGAGTTTCCACATTTTGTAATAGATTATATACAATTTAAGAATACTTTGGAACTTTAAACCTTTTTTCTGAAACTGGTAGTCTCTTAAGAAAATCAGGCAGCGGAGCAATTAAGAAACGTACACCTCAAGTTGTCAATCGTGTTGAAGAAATAATGGAAAATGAACCACAAACATCTGTTCGACATTTGAGTCAACAAATAAACCTTTCTGTTGGTACAACTCACAAGTTATTAAAAAAGATATGCAACTTCATCAATACCGTGTCACAGCAGTACAAGAATTGTTAGAAATTGATTACCCACGTAGACTACAGTTTTGTAATTGGTTTGTAAATATGAACAATAATGGATAACTTTCGCAAAGAGTCATCTTTACTGATGAAGCATGGTTTTATAAAACGGGATACCTAAATTCACAAAATACAAGAATTTGGAGTAGTGAAAATCCACATGTAATTAATGAAGAATCGATACATCCAGAGAAAATTGGTGTTTGGGCAGCGATAAGCCAAAGGCGAATCATTGGACCAATATTTTTTCAGGGAACGTTAACTTCTCAAAGGTGCCGTACGGAAATTTTACAACCATTTGTCAATCAGTTGCATGATGATGAACTTCAAAATGCATATTTCCAACAAGACGGAGCACCTTGTCACTGTACTGCAGAATCTTTGGATTATTTAAGAGAATGTTTTGATAAGCGTATAATTAGTCGAAATACTGAAATTGCCTGGCCTGCACGTTCATGCGATTTAACTCCTTGCGACTTCTTTTTGTGGCCTTATCTAAAAAATAACATATTTCGAACACCTATATTGAATTTGAATGATATGCTACAGAGAATCGAACAGAAATGCACGTAAATTAACAATCCAGTAATGTTGCAGAATATCATCAGAAATTTTGAACGGATGATTTTAAAGTGCATTGATCTTGAAGGGCAACATTTTCAACATTTGTTATAGTTTTCAATAAATACCTATTATTTGTTATTTATTTGTATGTATGAAACTGTCAAAATATACGACTTCGTAGGTTAAGTAGTAAATTTTAATTTACGACATACTTCAAAATGTTCTCAGTAAATCACATGCTACTAGATTGACTTTTCAAATGAACACTTGTTATTAAAAGAATATCTAACGTAATACATTCCGAAACAGTTTTAGAATAATTTTAGTTTGTTTAGACTATAAATTAGAACTACATTATCGAAATATCGAAGGACATTTCTTTACGAAATAAATAGAAATATTATCAAAACCCAGAAACGATTTAATAAAACATGATAATGCACTTTCACATGTAGGAAAGAATTAAATCAAATACGGATTTTTAAGTATGACACATCAATAATCTTTGATTTGGGAGTTGTGTTGTGGAGATGATCCAATAGTGAAAATTTTATTGTAATCATTCGCTAAACGTTCCCAGTTGCCCTTGCCAGGCAATAAATACATTGGTGTAAATTTTGTCAAGATTATTATTAATTACTTTCCAAATATCTCTGCCTTTATTGAATGACTTAATCAACAATTCATCATTTTTATTACGGTGCATTATTTTTTTAATTATTTTATTATCATACATTTTTTTGATAACAAATATAAGCATGCCGATATTCATTATTATATATTGAGGCAGTATGTAATAAATAACGATGTCTTTAAGCTGATGTAAAGGTTCAATAAATTTAACTGAGTTATGTTTTTTTAAAGCGACTTCTTTAACAGAAAATGTGCATAAGAACATATTCAAAAATATAAGTAGTAAATACATAACAATAGTTTTTATTCTTGAATTTTACAAAATTATCTTAATCAATATGATATTACTACTCATTTTACATTAGAATTTAGGGCATTCAAAATATTTTTATTTTAGTACAAGGGATGTCTTCTTAGTGTTGTATATAGCCTTATAGAGGGCACCACAAATAACGCCAGGTGTCAAAATTAATCTCAATATTTCGTTAACATAAATCTAAAGTTTCATCAAGATACGGCAAGTGATTTAGTCATAGCGAGTTTTTAAATTTTATAAGTTGCCCGAAGAATGGAATTGTGGAAAGGATTCAACAATAATTTCGACAATTTCACGTTGGTATAGCAAACGCCAATTAAGTTGGCGCGAGGAGGGGTAAGTTCGCGCAGGATTAAAAGTAGTGGGGAGATTTGTAACGAGTGATCATTAAAATTTTCGCTCAAGTAAGCCATGGTCACAAAAAGTATGTCCTAACTTAAGTTATTAGAGGAGATCTGTCATTATAATTTCAAACGTCATGATTGTTAAAAAATAATTTGAAATGCTGACTTTTATATTAAATATATTTATAATTTTTATACAAAGTAATAGAATATTATAAAAAATGTGTAAAATGTTGACCATTCTCCACCAAGCATAATCGCACTCTATTTCGTAGAGCATTGAAAACATTGATCAGTATTTGCGGTGAGTTATTGATGTGTTCACATTTTTCTATGATTTTATGTCTTAACTCTTGTAGATTATTAATTGGTGTTTCATAAATAATATTCTTTATATATGGTCACACAAAAAAATCCATGACTGTTAAATCACAGGATCGTGGTGGATATGGAATCGCTGTATTTCTACTTATTATCCTATCGCCATAAAATTGTTGCAAAAACTGAATATTTTCAAGTGTAACGTGAGATGTAGCCCCATCCTGTTGAAAATATCCGACCTGGAGTTCATCATTAGTCAATTGATTAGTTAAAATACTGAGAATTTCTTTACGATATTTCTCCGATGTTATCGTGCCCTCAAAGAATATTGGTCCTATTAATCGGTGACGACTCATACCTACCCATACGCCTATTTTTTCTGGATGTAGAGGAACTTCTCTGTAGAAATGAGGATTTTCACTGGACCACATACGCATATTTTGCGAATTAACATAACCTTTCAAATAAAACCAAGCTTCATCGGTGAAAAAAGTATGATTTAAAATATTGTCTGTCATTGTTTGAATAAACCATTGGCAAAATTGTGATCTTTTTTCATAATCCGTAGGTAATAGATTTTGTACAGAAGTTAATTTATATGGATACATGTGCAAGTCCTTTTTTAAAATTTTTTGACATGTTCCATACGATAGCCCTACTTGTTGCAAAACTCTGCGAATAGATGTTTGAGGAGATTCGTTAATAATTTGTCTGACATTTTCAATTACGCCGCGACTTTTCTTGAGAGGAGGACCGCTTCCTTTTTTCCTTAAAATACTGCCTGTTTGACGAAAAAGATTTACACAATGCATTAGCGTATCACGGAAAGTTTTATAGCTAGGAACAGTATTTGGATATCTCTCTTCAAACTCCGCAAGGCAATTTTCTATTGAATGCTGCCAAATACCATCAAATTTTTGAGATGTCAGGAAGTAACATTCTACCATAAACGCTTTATGCATATCATTAAAGGCCATTACTTTTTCTTTTGATGAAACTTTAACATATATATTTGACACTGACAGATGTTTGAAATAACATCTTAATGACTAAAGCTACGACATAATTTTTATATACACGGCCAGCTACGAGTGAAAATTTTAATGATCGCTCGTTATTTCGTTTTACATCAAATGTCTGAAAATTCTAACCTCTGAGCGTGTATCACTTTATGATCCCCTAGCATAGACATTATGTTCCGTCAAACGTCAATGACAAATGTATTCTGACAATTACTTGAGTAGTGGGTGTGGACGTTTCTAAAAACGGCTTCTGCGCACCCCCTCCTCGCGCCAACTTAATTGGCGCTTGCTATACTGTGAATTCAAACGTGGATGTAGAAGAATCAGTGACTATCCCACGACAGGTACGCCTGATTAAGGAAGATAGACATGTGACATATTGTGAAAGTGAGACATCCGCGGGTATTTCAAAGACCTCAATCCAATCAATCCTACATTATGAACTCGGTGTGAGAAAATTAGTTTCTCGTTGGATTCCGCATCATCTAACCGAAGAGCAAAAGTCGCGTTAATTGGTGCCGAAAAACTTTGAGCCGATTCAATAACGAAATCTCAAAAAACGTCTATAGCATCGGAAGTGGAGATGAATCATAGATTTATTCCTATGAAACCGAAAATAAACATCAGTCCGCTGTTTGAACGTTTCCAGATTAAGAGAATCTGATAAAAGTTATCCGTTCGGGAAGTGTGTCAAATAAGATGGGCAACGCTTGTCTCAAAATCAGGTCATGTAGTTATAATTCCTTTGCAAGGACGAAGAACGATAATGCTGATTGGTACAAAATCATATGTTTGCCAGAAATAATCGCCGTGCCCCAAGAAACCAACCTCCTACGGTGAATTGTCTTGCATCATTACCACACAGCTCTAAAGACAATCGAGTTTTTGGAGCAGCAAAATATCAAATTATTAGATTATCCTCCGTATAGTCCCGATCTAAGTCCAAATGACTTTTTTACGTTCCCAAAGATCAAGAATTGAATGCGTGGTCGACGATTTCAGACGCCGGAAGAAACAGCAAATGCCTTCAAAACAGCAATTTTTGCTGTCCCAACTGAATAGAAGAACAATTAGTTTGAACGAATGAAGAAGTGTATCAATTTTTGTGGAAAATATTTTAGAAAGGAATAAAGCATTTTGAGTCGATCCACTATGTGATTTTATGGCTTATGCAACAATAGAATGGCATCTCTCGTATTTTGAAATATAGAGCATTTAGAATTAATATTTAATCTCGGATAACAAATTTCGAAATGTTATGACACTAAACTAACTATTGCGTACCGAGACATCGCCTTACAGTGACTTTTTTATAAAGAACGCTGAGTTTGCCATAACGCAATAGCGATATTAATATGGGGTAGAAAGGGATCTAGAAGCAGAAGCCTTAGCTTATTTTGTCTGCTTGTTTTGGTAAACTTTCTCGTTACATCGCGAAATCGTCAGGGTGGATGTAGGTTTTGATGGGTGTTCATATAACTCGTATATAAAGAAGAACACTCAACCACTACCAATGCAACTGTGAAACATGTTAATTATCTGTAAACACTTGCTCAAATATTATTGCAATTATGAACATCGGAGCCTCGCGTTAAACTAATGTACATTAATAATGATACTGGTTGATAGGCAAACACGTAATAACAGAATGTTGTAGGTGTAATACTTGAGAAATGTAAACATTCTTGTTACTAGGGATACATATTTGACATTATTGAAATATATTTGTAGTACGCTTAATCTATAATAATAATAATATAAATATTGCCCAACAGATTATACAATCCAATTATAGGACATCGCAAATTACATAAATTATACTTAAAACTATTAAGATATATTCAAACTAAGGATGTAATATAGGATAGTGTAAGTACCAATAGTAGATAATAAAATCTTAAAGAAGTGATTAAATTTCGCTTAAAACTAACGATGCACTACAAAATATATAATAATATAAAATACAATAACAAATACTATGCATTCATTATACGTAGTGAAGGCTAGTGGCACATTCTCTTAGTAGCATCACCAATGAATCAAAATTAATATCAAGGGAAGTATTCGATAAAGTACTATAAAAGATACAGATTCTGTAGAGATGTAATTTAGTCATCATATTAGTATTCGATTTATTGCAGTAAAACATCGTTGTCAGTCTGGAACCCAGACGAGGCACAATAAAGTTAAGTTGTTCTAAGAGTTTTAGCGAGTCCAACCGATGGTTAACCAGATCATATAAAAATTTCATTACGACGAAGTTCCAGAGAATCACCTTTATATAAATTGAGCAACACACTATGGCTAAAGTTCTTAACAGGATACTCAGAATTGGCTTTAAAGTATAAATATTTCAAGAAAAGTCTTTGGACTTGTTTAATCGCATTAATATGACGATTGTAGATTGGTGACTAAATTAGTGATGCGTACTCCAGATTAGAGCGCACAAATAAAAAATATAATGGTAAGATAGAGCTTGAAGATATAAAGTTACGTGTAGCTCTTACAATGAAGCCTAACATATTGCTGTGGACTTTTCCCCATAAATATTTTAAAATATTTAATTATTTAAGAATGTACAATTATTTTGAAGTTGTTTGTATGTTTGACTTGCGCAGTTTGAGCATGCCGTTTGCTCTGCTGTGGACGATTGTAAAACTGGATTTTTTTTTATGCGAAGCCTGCGTGCTAGCTGTATCCTCAGACACAAGTGTACTCTGAGATAAGAAAGTTGTGTTTATAAAAAGATTAATCTTTATCTTTTTAAAGTAACTTCGAGTTTTTTTTGATTTAATTAGTTGTTGGTGCTGTTTTAATCATTACCGCTATTTAACGAGTTTGTTAATCTCGTAATTGTTATATTTTACACTTTCTTACTCACGTGTCTTGAATATATTTTTTACGTAAGTACATAATATATTATTAAAGATATCTTATTATTTTGAATGAATTGAATATTGTATTTTTCTATTGTATTATTATCATCGTTTTGTATTTTTAGTCTTAGTTATTTGATATAAATAACAAAGAAGTTTTTTAAAATTTCTAGTAAAAAATTTCTGTTAATGTAAAATTTTATATGTTTGGTATCTCAAGGGCATTTTTTGTTACATGTGGGTGCACATTCATTAGAGTTTGCTTCGGGCTGTCAAATCAGTTTGTTTATTTTGAGTTTGTTCTCTTTGGAGAAATTAAAAAGTTTCTTTGTAATTTATTATTTTTAATTTTGATCGGCTGGCATTAAGGGTTTTTGCACGCATGCAGCTGTCATTTCCATGCGTTATTTTTACCTTTATAATATTGTTTAATGAGGCAATATTAATCTTTATACTTTATAAAGATTTTTTTTTAATTTTTTTTTTATTTTTGTATTAAATTTTCATTTAAATTTTATATTGTGTTCTTTAATTTAATAATCCTTTCTACACATTTTAATAAGTAACTTAAAGATATAATTATAACATTCGTCAATACTCTTTTACTGGTGCCTTATAAATTTGTAGAAGAGACAACCACGTTTCCGATTGGAACCCTGAGAGGAAATCAGTCCCATTTTTTTGGAAATAAACCGACTGAATATCCTAGCTGGATAGATTTGTCGTGAATGGTGGTAAAATTAATACAAAACCACAGTTCATAGCAATATGTAAAGACGAAGCAGTTAGGGTGTTGATATGTTCAGCAAATGTATGTTGAGGGTCAAAGATTATGCCCAAATCTCTCATAAATTATGTACGTTGAATAACTGCTTTGTCACCATTGTAGTCATAATTAATATTATTAATTTTACGTGTGAAGTTCATATATATACACTTAGCGACGTTCATAGTTAATTTGTTTTTGGAGCACCAGACCTGTACTACCTCAATCTGATTCTGAAGCGATATGCAATCGTCAATGGTATTGATTGTAGCATATAATTTTAAATCGTCTGCAAAGAGCAACCTTGGACAATTCAGTTCAAGAGCCAAGTCGTTAATCAATAAGAGAAACAATAAAGGACCTAAATTAGATCAGTGAGGAACACCTGAAGATGGCGAAAAACTATTGGAAACATGAGCCCTATAACCTACATAATGATTACGATTGGTAAGGTATGATTTGAAGAATGTAACCAGTGTCAGGGAAAAGCCAAGGGCACCGATCTTAATTAAGAGTAGGCAAAGATCAATGTGGTCGAAAGCTTTTGTCATATCGGTGTAAATAACGTCTTTTTGATTATTACTATCAAGTTTCTTGGATATATATTGGGTAATGGTAGTTAGGTTGGTAACAGTGGATTGTCCAGCCATAAAGCCATGTTGATCATGAGATATTAAAGTTTGGATCTGACTATAAATGATCTTATACAAACAAGATTCAAATACTTTGGCTACGTCGTTAATAATAGCTATCTCCTTTCTTGTAAACAGGAGTAATAATCCTACACCTAGCAAAAGAATCCGTTGCTCGAATTTGTCTAAAGAAGGTCAACTTCTAATTGAGGAAAATAAATTTAAGAAGATTGTAGAAAATAAAACTATCGATAAAATTTCATGTAATGAAAAGGTAAATTTATGTTAGTATTGTCTTTATATATATATATAAATTTGTAGTATAATTAAATCTACAGTGTGGCCCAAAAGTCGCGCAACCGAATGAAAAAAAAGAAATGAAATTGTGTAGTACAAATACAAAATTTATTCTTCTATAATAAAAATAATACAAATATGTTTGAACAAAAACTGACTCTTTGGGATCACAGCTTATGTTCGAAGTGTCCTCCACCTTCTTCAATGCATCTCAGACATCGCTTTTTAACCGCGTTACAAATGCGCCGAAGTAATTGTTTGTCATCATTGAGTTTGGCGACTTCTTCGGTTATAACATTTTTCATGGTCTCAATATCCGGCAACTGATGATGGAATACCTTATCCTTTAAAATACCCCACACAGCGAAATCTAGTGGGGTTACGTCCGGAGATCTCGGAGGCCATTCGACTTGACCTCATCTTCCAATCCATCCGGGGAAAAATTCATCGAGAAATTCGCGAACAATTAAAGCGTAATGTGCTGGAGCACCATCTTGTTGAAGAGTTAAACATTGACCAGCAAACACTGGGTTATTGGCAAGTTCTTCACGTAGTTCCATCAACAAATCGAGGTATGCAACACCTGTTACAGTATTGTCGAAGAAATAGGGGCCGACGATTCCGAAGGCGCAAACACCAACCCATACCGTTACTCCAGGCACGTTTAATTCTTCTTGAATGGTGATATGCGGATTTTCAGTGGACCAGTACATACACACAATTGTGTCTATTGATGCGCCCATTTAATTTAAATAGAGCTTCGTCCGAACAAAAAATTGTTTTGAAGAAATTTTGAAAGGCTTCACATTGAATGACATACCATTCTGCAAACTCTAGCCGACGATCCGGATCATCTTCTGTCAATGCTTGTAAGAGGCGTGGTCTGTAAACCTTCAAACCTAGTTCCTTCATTATTCACTGTAGGGTAGAACGAGAAATATCCAGTTCATTTACGGTTTTTCGGACAGATCGCGCAGGCGATTCAATAAAACTCTGAGCTGCAGTTTGTAAGTTATCATCTATCCTCAGACTACGTGGCCGGCCTGTACGCTTGGAATCATCCACAGAACCGTTTTTTTCGAATCTTTTTATCAAGCGATAAACAGTCTCACGCCTCGGAACTTGACAGTCAGGGAATTTTACCGCGAAATCAGAAAAAATGTGTTCATAATCAGCATGGTAACGATAGTACAAAGACACCAAGAATACTCGTTGCGCTACGGTATACCGATAATGTGGGCTTGTTGCCATGGTAACGCGTTCACACACTTACAAACTCCGACAAGATATTGCTTCACACACAGACAACCGCTGTACTGCCGACAGACCAGCCGTCAACCTTGCATTAGGGGGAGAATGGCGCATGTGTATTTCATTTTGACGTTGCGCGACTTTTGGGCCACGTGGTATATTTAAATAAAAAATTTATTTATTTACATTTGCATTATGATTTTGCCTTTACAACCTATTGGAGTGCTCTTTAATTAATAACTGCATCTCTGTTTCATTATAAAAAATGTTCACATCTACAATATTTCAATTTAAATAGATATCTTTTTAGGTGTTTAAAAGCTGACTTATTTTTTTCGTCTAGACACTTTGACAAGTTTTCAAACTAGATGTACTTACTTGTCGAAACTTTGATCATGTAAATTAAAAGAAACACATCAAAATTTCTAAACCACAAAACTAGGTCCGGTCCTATTTTTTGTACAAGTTTCATACTAGACTTACGCATTAAACACCATTTCGTTTATACCAAATCATATAGTCGTAATATTTTGAATAAACGTTTTAATTAATATTGTCTGGTTTTCAACTTCATTTTTTTAATATTATTGTATCTATAAGCGCCAATAAATAACCACAGTCCGTGTAAACATTAAATATATAATAATAAACGAACTGAAATTTTTATTTTATGTTGCTAATGCACTCAAAGTTTGGTGCCCTCTATTTGACATAGCATAAATTAAAACTTGTATGAAATCTAGTACAGTACCAGAACTTGTTCAAGTTTCTAGTACAAAAAATAATGTAATGATTCTCAGCCTTAATCCTGTATTGCGCAATACACCGGTAGCAATTATAAATTTCATTACTGTACATATTTACATTTAAACGAATTGACAAGGAAGTATGAAATTCATTTGCGGTTACAAATTACCACGATTGCAGCCAGTGTTATTTGCAAATTAAATGGTCAATTAAATTTGATAAATGGAAATGTTTGATTTTTTAACTAAAAGTCGATTTAAAACAAGCTTTTAAGCTGAACGGTAATTATGAGACGAAATATTTCACTAAAAGCTCTTTTAAAAAATAAAAGGCTGTTTAAATATATTATGAAACCGGTCGTAAGTTAGTGTATTTGAATTATACTGTTAATATGCTGTCTACAGCCAAATTAAAAGATGGATTCAGTAATTTCGAATTATAAATCTGTCTTGTAAAAAATGATTTTAAAGTACATTAATGCAATCATTTTAAAATTGTACAAGCAATTCAAGAATTAGAATTTCTTTATTAAATTGATTGAACTCTCACTTGGCACTTGGTGAAACATCTTGATAAATTCACGATGAAAAAAGAACACTTGGTTATATGTTTCACTAAATTTTATTTATATAAAATAAGACAATACAAAAATTAATAGTTTTTTTTTGTATGCTTCTTCTCAAAAAGAATCTCCTAAACATAGGTTCATAAATTATATAGGTAGGACCTCGAATAAAATCACTAATCGATTAACAAAAAACAACATAAAAACTATTTCAGTAAATAAATTTAATTTAGGTAAATTGTGGGCCAACAATAAAGATAGATTTGAAAAAACACAAAAATGTGGAATATACAAAGTCAATTGCATGACCTGTGATGCGTTTTATATCGGGCAAACAGGTAGAAGTTTTCACACTCGTATTACTGAACACAGAAAAGCCATTTTAAATTCTAGGAAATGCTCAGGGATTTCAGAACACTGCATTGATAACAACCATATGATCTCTGATTCTCATCGGACAATTTTAATATATTACACTCTTCTTCAAAAGGATTACGATTAAATCTCCTGGAAATATTAGAAATTTCAAAGGCGAAAAATAAGTCGTTAAACATTGTAAACGAGCAAACAGAGTTTAGCCTTTCGCCGATAATGAGGGCAGTTATTTGAATTTAATTAGTTATTGAATAATTATATTATATCTTAAATTACCCCCTTTTCCATTTGCACAAAAATTTGTTAGTAACGTTATCCCCTCTCTATTTTGTAGTTACATACATCTATTTATACTTTAGAAAATTTATTCTTATGTTAATTGAAAATGGACTGCAGAGTCCGAAACAATTGTCTTATTTTATGTAAATAAAATTTAATTAAACATATAACCAAGTGTTCTTTTTTCGTCGTGAATTTAGAATTTCTTTATTTTAAAATTTAGAACTTTTAAGCAATTCTTATGGAAATAATTTTCGATATGCAGTCAAACGTTTTTTTATTAATTCGAACTAACTATGCCTCCTAGTACTATATACTATACAGTTTAGCCATAAATACTGTGAATTTTGTACAATTGTTTTAAATTATGAGTCAAAGAATTTCATAACAGCATAAGGGTATATTTGGGGAAAACAATTTATACTATGAAGTAATCAGAATACCATAACCGTATCGTTAATCATAACATTATACAAAATGGAAAAGAATGTCTTACAGATTTAAGTTCTTTGTGTGCTCGTAATATTAACTAACGTTTCGGATATCGTATCATTGCCCATTTTTGAGATATTAGTGATGTCGTTGATCGCCCTCATAAAAGTCGTACTTATTTTGCGTACGTTAAAAACTGTGGTAGCTGTTCATGCAAGAATCACCCGAAATTCTCTGCGGAGCCAAAGAATCTTATCACGTAAAATAAACATCGTACCCAGATCAATGCTTCCCCAATGATGCGTCACTGGGGAAGATTTAGGAATGGAGGCTTACACATGAAGCAAACACAATCTTCTATAATATGAGGCTTAAAGGCAATAAGAACCCAAAGAACAAAGAAATTGTTAAGTAGTTACGGCAAAAGGAGATATCGCAACATCTTATCCTCAGTCGAGAAAGCTTTTATTACTGAGAAAAAAATTAAATCACAGAATGGTAGGATATATGCTCGAAGTTCTCTAGAATCCTGGAAGATCATAACACCGCTTCAGCGTAGTTACCATTCGGTCTCACTAATAGTTTGGTCGTATGTCTCCCATGAAATTTTTCACCTACTACTTTTCGCGATATTGAGGTAAAAATATATCAAGAAAGTGTGTTGGAAACTGTGGTGAAACCTTTGACTAACTCCTTGTTTAGGGGGAAGGAACGGATGTTTCAGAAAGTAAAAAGTCACACATTTCTGATAAACAACGTTCCTAAGATAATTTCCGATTAGCTGTCTGATAATTCTGACTATCTAGAGCAGCAATTCTCAACCGTCTTAGCTCCGCGCTCCCCCAAATATTAAATTAATATTTCGCGTGAGAGTATGTTTGAACAAGTCGTTCTGTCACCACTATAAAAGAGGCACTTGCGATTGTACAACTTCAGTTAAGTTTAGAATGCTAACCATCCATTTTAGTGTGCGGTCAACAGTGAAACTGATTTGCTTTTTCCTTAATTCTTAAGTGAAATGGATAAATTTGTGAAAAGAAACGAAGTGAGCTATCTACATCCAGTGAATTAGTTGGTAAAAAGACGAGGTTGTACAATGACAGTTACTTAAATTATGGTTTTACCTCATTGGATGGAAAGCCACAGTGCGTTGTTTCCTTTCAAGTTCTCTCCAATGAAAGCATGAAGCCATCAAAATTAGTTCGACACTTGGAAATTAAACATTCGGCTCATAAAAACAAACCCTTGGAATTTTTCGAAATAAAATTACAAACGTTGATAAATCAGCAAACTTCTATTTACAAGTCAAGCCATACCAATAAAAGTGTACTTGAAGCATCTTATCTCGCAGCATTAAGAGTAACCAAGATGTCCAAACGCCATACAATCGCTGCAAAATCTCAAATTGCCTGATTGCCTGCTGAAATTGATATATTCAGTGTTTTAATAGGCGGGGAAGAGGCAAAAAATTAAAAAAAAATCCCGTTTCTAACGACACAATATCAAAGCGAATTGATGACATTGTTGTCGATGTTCGTGATCAGATAATTCAGCAAGTGTGTCCAAGTGATTTTTTTAGTATTCAATTTGATGAACCAGCAGATGTAGCAAACATGTCTCAGTTCTTATGTTTTGTGAGGTATGAATATAATAGGGACACATCTATCAAAGAAAATATGTTGTTTTGCAAAACAGTACCGGGTCATACTACAGGATAACGTACTTTCGATGTTTATTATTAAGCTACGAGAAACTATTCTAAAATAGATTGCACAAAATCTATTGCAGTATGTAGTAATGATGCAAATGCGATAACAGGAAAGAACAATGGATTAATGAAAATATTAGAAGATAGTCTTATGCCAAGGGCGGAATGAACGCATGCTTCCTTCACAGACATACTCTAGTCGCAAAAAACAGGCCGCAGATGAATTAATAATATTTTTCCATGATAAGCAAACGCCATTCTCGTTGTTGTTGGCTTACTTGGCTGATGTATTTTCACATTTAAACGACTTGAGGGTGTTCACTTCGAATTACAATGAGAAAAAATTGATAGAACAAGATACTATTATTCACCACAGTTTGGATTGCACGAAGACGCATTTACGTGAACCAAAAACTCAGTTGACGGAGTAATTCCCGGAAGATAAAAATGATTTCTCGAAGAGATGGGCACTGAATTCGTCTAGTGAAAACGTTGTTGCCGCTGCTAAGTAACCAATTGAGATTCACAAAATGTCCACCGACAAAACGCTACAACTGCAATTAACATCTGAAGATTTAAATACGTTTTAGCTTGCTCGTCTAAATGAATATGGAAATTTAGTCACAGATGCATCGAAAATATTAACGCTTTTTGCTACGTCTTATCTCTGTGAAAAGAGTTTTTCGTCTATGCTTGCGCTAAAAACTAAGTACAGGAATCGTCTCTTATCGCTCGAAAACAATTTGCTTTTGCGTGATTGTAACGAAGATCGTTTATAATAAATGATTTTTTTTTCGCGAACTCCTTTAACATCACCGCGATCGCCTGGTTGAGAAACGATGACCCAGACTATAAATTATGACTAGACTATCGATTATGGGATGTTCTCGAAGGTATATGTCTTGTAAGAAATGTCATACAAATTTAAAGTCTCTCAAACAAAGTATTATTGAATCTTCAATAAAAATATCGTTAGAAAGAGTACATAAATAATAAACGAATGAACTGGTCGTTTTGAACACTGCGAACGTACGGATAAATATTTCGAATAAATTATAGACCATTTGAAAACTTATTTTCTGTACCTTTCGAATATATGTACTTTTTGTTCATATATTCGTACAGTTTTTTACGCTTTTCTTTTCTATAAGTCATTAAAATGCCGACAGTATTTATGGCTAGACAATGCCTATTTCAGATACATACCCTATAAAACAACCAGGTACTAAATAGAACTTGTAAAAAATTATAAATTATTAAAACATTTTTTAAGTGGAAAGGCTTTCTGTTTTCCATTAACTGTGGCCCCATATACTGTAACAAAAGTACAAAGTATGTTAAATGCGATGTTATGCATAAATATGTGCACGTAATAATTATTATTATAATTACCTTAACAGCTATAACATATGATAAACATATTGCTAATGTGTAGAATGGGCTAGACATGAGAAACCAATTTGCTGTCCTACTATCTGAAAAGAAAAAATATAGTTTAATAAAAGTGGCACGTTTAACTATACTTTATTTGGTAAATTAATTTTTTTTCAACATATTATAATAAATATAAATAAAAAAAATAAAATAAATAAAATAAATAAAATAAATAAAATAAATAAAATAAATAAAATAAATAAAATAAATAAAATAAATAAAATAAATAAAATAAATAAAATAAATAAAATAAATAATATAAATAATATAAATGAAATAAATGAAATAAATGAAATAAATGAAATAAATGAAATAAATGAAATAAATGAAATAAATGAAATAAATGAAATAAATGAAATAAATGAAATAAATGAAATAAATGAAATAAATGATATAAATGGAATAAATGGAATAAATGGAATAAATGGAATAAATGGAATAAATGGAATAAATGGAATAAATGGAATAAATGGAATAAATGGAATAAATGGAATAAATGGAATAAATGGAATGGAATAAATGGAATAAATGGAATAAATGAAATAAATGGAATAAATGGAATAAATGGAATAAATGGAATAAATGGAATAAATGGAATAAATGGAATAAATGGAATAAATGGAATAAATGGAATAAATGGAATAAATGGAATAAATGGAATAAATGGAATAAATGGAATAAATGGAATAAATGAAATAAATGAAATAAATAAATAAAATAAATAAAATAAATAAAATAAATAAAATAAATAAAATAAATAAAATAAATAAAATAAATAAAATAAATAAAATAAATAAAATAAATAAAATAAATAAAATAAATAAAATAAATAAAATAAATAAAATAAATAAAATAAATAAAATAAATAAAATAAATAAAATAAATAAAATAAATAAAATAAATAAAATAAATAAAATAAATAAAATAAATAAAATAAATAAAATAAATAAAATAAATAAAATAAATAAAATAAATAAAATAAATAAAATAAATAAAATAAATATTGTGGCATCAAATTTGCCCAACCTGTTTCCACATTAATAGCTCCAAGAAAATTGAAAATATCAGGTATATTTAATTTTTTTTTATTTCAGTACAGTATTTCAGTATTTACATATATATATATATAATGCCAAGTATGCGTCCCTCTTCTTCGTCACGGAATACCATCTTCGGCTACTAGAGTTGAGGGCCTCGTGTGTTTCAGTAAAGCGAAATAAGGAATGGGTGGCAGAGTCTGTGCGTTTTGTCAATTTGTTTCATTAGATTTTAGCATTTCTTTTATTTTTGCTTTAAATTTTGTGTATTGAAAATCTTTTATTGCTTTTGGAGGTTGTAGTATATGTCTATTGTCGTTGTAGTTAGTAATTGTGTGTGTTTGATGGATAAATCTTTCCGTTCTGATGTAGGATATCCTGCGTGTAGCTGTGTATTTCTCTGCTTCTGTGTAAATGTATATTAATTTATATTTTGTTCCTGTTTAATTTATGTAGCAATAATAAGTTGTTTGATGTTTGATGTTTAAGTTTAGATTTAATATATGATATACAAACAAGAAAAAGAGAAGCGATAAAGAATACTCAAAGAAAATGTCTATTTGGCAAGTCGATTTTATTCGTCAGACAATGTATAGACAAATTTAAGTTCCTACCTTATAAAGTTTATGGCAGAGGCTTATTCAAAACGACAAGGAAATGCAGTGCTCTATTACGAGGCACACTTTCTATGCTTTTACAATCGACCACTAGATGGTGCTTTTGACATATGTAATCACTATATTCTTAAAGTTTAACATTTGTCAATGAGAAATCCGCAATAGCTTACACATTGTGTCAGAAGTTTGTTGACAGTGACAGTTTTACGACAGTGAGTTTTTTACGATTATAAAAAAGGCCTAACTCCACAAGAATGTATTATATCGCTTCGGTCAACTTTTGGTAATGAAGCACCATCAGAGAAGACAGTTTACAATTGGTTTGCAGAATTTCGTCATGGTCGTGCCTCAGTGAGTGATGAATCAAGTAAAGGTCGCCCAAAAACCGTTGTGATTCCAAAAAACATCGATGCTGTGCGGAAAGTGATCGAACATGATCGACATGTGACTTACAATGAGGTAGAGGCATCTCTTGGCATATTGCAGACTGCAATTCATTCGATTTTACATGAACATTTATTTGTAAAAAAAAAATATGTTCCAGATGGATTCCACATAACTTAACCGAAGCATATTTTTGAAGTTTGAAGTTGGGAATAACGTAATTAATGAAGTCTGATAGTTTTCCTAAATATTTAATTAGTTTAATTTTGTTCGTGGTCAAAGTGAGGTTTTTTTATCTCTTATAAGTCATTATTTATAAAAGTTTTCCTCACGCTGTTGCACAATTATTGCTTCAGCATTTCTTTATACTCTATAAAGTTGAAATTTTTTTTTCTTTTGTAGTAAATGTTTGTGTTGTTAATGTGAGTTTTATTACGTTGCTAATACCTTTTGTTTTATTTAACACATACCCTTTGAGGGTAACCCTGAAGATACAATAGCTCCTGGAAGGCTGTACCGATTTAAGTGAAACTGGGCAAGCTATTGTGTATTGTGGGCCAATTTAAATAAGTTAATCAACACCACAATACATAGCAATATGATAGAAATAGATCTAATAAAAAATTGTGAAATAGCCAAGTCTGTTTTTATAATAAATTTGTTAAATACAGTAACTTGTTTCCCAAAAGTTATAGACTAAATCAGGAAGAACAACCGAAAACGTCGCATTATTCTTCATCACGACAATGCGAGTTCCCATATAGTACGTCTAACAGTTGTATATTTGAAGGGGAAAAGTGTTGAAATAATGTCTCATTGTCCATATTCGCCTGACTTGTCGCCGAATGATTTCATTTTGTTCCCAACTATGAAATAAAAAATGGGTGGACGGCGATTTTCAACACCTCAAGAAGCAGTCGAAGCCTTTAAAAACCATGTTGGTAAGAAGCGGAAAAAATGTTTTGAGAACTGATTCGTACGCATGCAAAAGTGTATAGACCATAAAGGCAAATATTTTGAAAAACAATCAAATAGTTTGTTCCCCAAAATTTTGTTTTTTTCCCAGATTTTGTAAAAATATAAAAGGTCCTCATACAATGATTAGGCGAACGTTATAAAGCAATGGTTTTAAATAACACGGAATTGATAAACGGCGTGTGTTCGTGGAATCAGAAAGAATACGGGAATATGAATATTTAACGAGCGTTTGAAAATTTAGCGAAGATGGTCATTTTATTTGTTACTTAGACTAAACGTGGTATGATACCCACGATACCGAAATAGAAGGCTGGATTGTTAATACGTGATTCACATAACCAAATACATTATTAAGATTTGCGCTTTCGTAATTACAAATGCAACCAGATGACTTATAATTTTCATTCTTGCTAAATGTAAAAGAAATTGACCATGTCCATGGATACTAAGTTCCTAATGGATAAATTTCATTGAAACACAGAGAAAAAGCGATTGAAATTCCACGTGTTTTTTATCTTTTCATCTTATATCCTTAATAGCTTTGTATTCTATGTTCAGACATACGCAAAATTTTAATGTTACAATATGTAAATAAGTAATTAATACAATCACTTAATGTTATTTATATAATATTCTTTATGGTAATCGTTTATAAATATTTACACAAATTATTTAATAAAATGATATTGCATTTTGCGTGATTGATTTCGTTGTTTCGTATAAATTTATCGCTGTTTTCGAAACGGAATAATTAATTTAATTCGTTATTTATTCAGTTTCAATTATCAGAATTATATATAATATCAACAAGTACACAATCATATATAAATAAAATAAATCATAATACAAGTAGAAACGAAAATTCACTTGTTGAGAAGTCCTTGTCGATCTTTTGACAATTGATTATTCAACATTTACATGTATTATTCATTGATGTCTACAAGTATGTTTAATAGCAATTTATCATTAAAACGAATATCTAAAGGGGCACTTTATTAATATTTATAGGTAGAAATGAGATATAGGAGGCAGACGTACTCAAAACAATCATTTTCTTTGTTTTTACCACTTTATTCGCTTTATTCGTTGAAACCGCGGTTACACGGTTTCAACAATAAATGTCATTGTTAAACTACAAGAGTAATATATACAAGGTGACACAGAATAACGGGAATTTTTTAAATGTGTATTGGTAGCATTGAGCAGGTGGTAGCACTGCGGGTTAGTGACATTTATCAAGTAAACACTCCGCCATCTTAGTAATCATGGATCAGTGGAACGGGCAACAGTGTGCGTTAGCCATCAAAATATCTTATAAAAACAATAACAGTTTGGAAGCTGCGCAGAGGGAGTTAAGACGATTTTATAATTTAGGACGTCATGATGCCGTTCCGTCAAAACACGCCATAAAAGGTTGGATTAATAACTTTGAGACTGGATCTGCCCTAAAGAAGTAACCAACAGGACGACCAAGAAGTGGTCGTACTCCACAGAACATTGACGTTGTACGCGAGTCTGTCGTACGGAGCCCACGTCGTTCAATTCGTAAACAAGCAGCTGCAGTTGGAATGTCCCGGGAGAGTGTTCGCAGAATTCTTCATTTAGATTGAAAACTTCATACGTACAAGCTACAGACAGTGCAACAACTAAATGAAAACGATTACCAGTTACGATTACGATTTTTTCAAGAAATGGTCTTCTTCTTCTTCTTACTTACGTATTAGGCTTTGAGCCTGTTACGACCTTTATTTTTGGTCTGCCCATCTCTTCCGTGGGCGTCCAGTCGCTCTTCTTCCTTTCGCCTTATATTTCTATATTCTTTTGGGTATCCTATCATCTTCCATCCTTTCTACGTGTTCTCTCCATTTACGTCTGTATTCTCTTATCATCTCGTTCGCATCTTCAACTCCAAGTTCTTGTCTTATTTCTGTGTTCCTCTTCCTATCCATTCTTGTGTAGCCTGCTGCTCTTCTTAGGAACCTCATCTCCGATGTTTGGATTCTTCTTTCATTCGCTTTGGTAATGGTCCAGCTTTCACTCCCATATATACCACATGGGATTGCCATTGTTTTATAGAATTTTATCAGCGTGTCCTTCCTCACTTTATTTTTTAGTGTTCTGGCTATGGTGCCATTTATTCTGTTGAATTTTGTTAGTTTCGTGTGTATATCCGTGTCATCGTATAAATACGATATAGTGGATCCGAGGAAGTTAAATGTTTTTACTTGTTCTATTGGCTTATTATTAATTATTATTTTTGATCGCACTGTTTCGTTTCCGCTGAAGGCCATTACTTTAGTTTTTTCTGTTGATATCATTAGATTGTATTTCTCGGTTATTCTATTTAAGTCGTAGACAGCTCTTTGAAGTGTGTCCTCGTCACTGGCTATTAGAGCTTGATCGTCGACGAAGAGTATGGTCATTAGGTATTTCTGTCTGTTTAGGTAATGTGTGTAGTGCTTAGTATTTGTCAGCCATTCCCGTAGCACGTCATCAATATATATATTAAAGAGTATAGGTGACAGGCTGCAACCATGTCGTAGTCCTAAGTTGACGGTGGCCACGTCTGTTTCGCTATCGGTTATGGTAATCTTTGAGTTTTTGTACATACTCTTAATAACTTTAATCAAATGCAAAGGTATTCCTCGTCTTTCCAGTATGTTCCATAGTTTTTCTCTTACTACTCTGTCAAAAGCTTTTTTGTAGTCTATAAACAACATATGTGTTTGTTTGTTATGTTCTCGGTGTTTCTCTATTATTTGCTTAATTGTAAAAGTATTGTCGGTGCAAGATCTTCCTCTTCTAAAACCCGTCTGTTCCTCCAGAAGTATATTTTCCGCTATTTTATTTAATCTGGCTGTCACTATTTTTGAATATATTTTATATGCGGTGTTTAGCAGGGATATGCCTCTATAGTTTTCGCAGTTGGATCTGTCTCCTTTTTTAAATATTGGTGTTATCTTCGCGATGTTCCAACTGTCAGGTATTGTTTTTGTTCTCCAGTATTTATTTAGAAGTTGTAAGAATCTTGATTTCACCTCTATGTGGGCAAATTTGAGAAGTTCCGGGTTTATATTATCTTGTCCTGGGGCTTTTCGGTTTTTTGTTTTTTGTAGTGCTTCTTCTAGTTCTCTCATTTCTATCTGGTCTACATTTCTATCCTCTTCATCATCTTTTTCGTTTCTATTTCCTGGATTTTTTTCCTGGAAAATTTCTATGGGAGTTTGCATTCTATTTAGTATTATCTATGATGCACACTATTCAATAAGAGTACTTAAATGTTCACAAAATTTGTATGAATTCTTACCTCGTAAAAATGCACAATTTATTTTGTTCAATACATAAAATTCTACCTAAACTGGGACATTGACGCAGTCAGTGTACGGCTATGGCTTGAATACGATTTAGTTTTAATATTTTTGAAAACACCATTAGAATTTTATTCCGTTAACACCAACACGACTCATATAAAATATTTACCGAAATAATACTAATTTTTATTGCAAATTTGATTAATCATGTATTATATTGTACAATAGGTGCCTTGTGCGAATTTTGGTGTAAAATGTTATACGTTAGACCAAATGTTGACTTAAGATAAAAGTAATTGAACCAATAAAATATATTTACCATACTTTTAACGATTTAATAAACAGACGGGCGCAATCAGGTATTTGTTATCTCTACTTAGTTCTGCTGATATCAACTGTGTTAAGAGGATATCTTGGTTTCAAACGTCGGAAATCAAATTTATGATTTTATTGCCCTTTGAAGTGTTGAAAGGTATGTTTCCGAATGAAAGATTCAAGATAAAAGGCGAAATGAAACAGTTCCGGTTAGCGTGACGAAAAATGTGGAAAAACATTTCACCACAAGCTTTGGATTTAATTTAAACCTTCCTCGGAGATTATGCTGAAATATACTGACATAAGTAAAACCAATGTAAATAATGATAAGTGTAAATTGCTTGCAATTAAGAATGTTAAAAGCTGGATTAACATAAGTACTGATAAGTTTAACTATTTCATTACATTTTAAATTACTATTAAATCCACGAATTACAATCGCATTAAGATACCAAGTAGTAAACACTAGAAGACAAGATCGATATGAATAAAGGTCAAGACACATTACAAGAGTAAAAGAATGTGGGTTAGAGACATTTAGGCTAGACATTTAAGGGAAAGATAAGATTCTAAATTAATGTTATTAATGGTTCCATTCTTGGCTTCAGTTCGTTTAATATAAAAGTATAATGTTATCCTACGTAAATGTAGGAATACTAAACTTTTGTGATATATCATCTTAGTAATTATGTGATAGATAAACCTAAAAATCTGAATTAACAAATGCACCAATAAATAGAGAGGTTCATTCGAGTAACATCCCACTGTCAGCTCGTCCTAGCGCGTATATATATTTTGTCAGTCGCCATTCGAACACCGTTCAGTCCTCTTCACCAATTTACATTTATAAATCATAATTTCATAATGTCACAAATATCCAAAAAAGACCGTTTTATGATGTAATTCATAAATTGACAAAAGAACTTTCGGATTTAATATAATAATAATAATAATAATAATTTATTTCCTGAATTACATGGAATGTCACAATGAAAAGAAAATTATACATATATTAATATAGTTTAAAGAGTATTATTTATATAAAATGGTTTTTACATATTAGACGTAAAGAAATCTTCTGTTTTATAGAAGGCTCTATGTATTAGATTCTGTTTTATTAGAATCTTAAGTTTATTTGATGGTAATTCTTTGATTTTTTGTTGTAAATGATTATAAAATTTTATGGCTTGGTATTTAGCAGATTGTTGGTTAAAGTTAACCTGCGATATGAAATTTGGAAAGATGACTTGTTCCTAGTTGTGTAGCAATGGATATCAGATTGCGATTCGAACTTGTTTATGTTTGCTTTAGCGAAAAGCAAACAGTTGTATATAAACAGAGATGGAATTATTAATATTTTCAGTCTTATGAAGTGTGGTTTGCAGGATGCACTAATCATTGCTTTTACATATTTTTTTTATTTTAAAAATTCTCTCTGTATGCCCTGTGCTGCCCCAGAGTATAATACTGCTATTGATGTGTGAGTAAAAGTTTCAGTAATATATTAGTTTTGCTGTATCTATGTTTGTTATTTCTACGGTTCTTCGTATTTGATAAACAGATGTACTTAGTTTTTCACATAGATAGCTTACAGCAGAATTTGTACGTGCGTCAAGTAAGGGTCAGTGTTAGATAGAGACAGTATTCGGAAAAATGAAATGCAAACTCTTTGTGCGAGTCGTGCATTGGGACGTAGTAAGGGATAAATTCAGAAAATCACATTGTTGAACATGTTTATAATGGTTTGTATTTCACTAAATTAAGGCAAATAGAAGTAAAATAAAACGCATAGTTTCATGTAACATGTTTAATTAAAATGTCTTACCTTACCAACTAGCTAATAGCGTACTAACGTCACATTAAGGGGATGACTGAATAAGATTGTTAGCTACACTTAACGGTAGAAAGGCTTAGGATTAAGTAAAACTAATTTGGATAATCAACTGAATTATGTATTGGCAAATAATGTTTATGCTAATCTCTTTCTCATTATAATCACATTGTAAACTTTCTATATGTACAAAAGAAGAGTATATTCTTCAACGAGAGTAGGCGAGTGTTGTAATAACATTATTTAATAGTCGTGGAGAAAAGAATATTATTAATACTAATATTATTGGAAATAACAATAAGAAATAATAAATAAACACTCAAAAATAATTATAGGAGAAAACAATAATGAACAATAACTAAGTTTCAAAAAAATTACGGTAAATTATACATATAATTATATAAAAAGTTATGCAGAATCACTATCACTGACTTCCTCTTCGCTCTCCGATTCAGAGTCTTCACCCAAATTAATAATGAACTGGTCTGTAACTTCGTCTATGAGAGGTTCCGCTTCCAAAAACTTTTGCTCCCACTTTATCGCGTGGTCACAACATTTATTCCATTCAGCAGCACTAAATTCATCAAAAAAGTGATCACATAACTGTTGAACATATCTAATAGTGAATGATACATTTTTTTGTGCCACATATTGTTTAAGAGAGAACATTTCATCTATCTCGAACGTTTTAAATGTTGGCTTATGTACTTTAATAATATTATATAAATCGGGCTTGAGCATGTTATTGTCGAAGTAAATATTTTTAGACCTTAACCAGTCTATCATAACAGATTTCCTGCTATTAGAATTCGGTGGTTTATCTTTTTGGACATTATGATAAGGAGCATTGTCAATTACTAGGACATACTTTGGAGACAGGTTTGAAATTAATTTTTCTAACAACCATTTTTTGTAATTTTCATAATTCATCTCGTGATGATAATCTCCCGTTGTGGTATTAGACTTAAAAATCAATTTAGCATTCGGAATGAATCCCGTCTCGCAGCCAGCATGAACACTAATTAATCTTAGACCTTTTGATATAGGCCTTGCTAATCCTTCATTGGAATTGTCACTCCAACAAGTAGCCACGGTATGAGAACTGTGGATGTAAGTTTCATCCATATATATAATCGGTCTTTCTTCATTTCTGTAGCTTTGAATGGTACGCAAATAAGACACTCTTAACTGACGAATGTCGTGCTTTTCCATTAACAACTTTCTGTTGGTTTTTGTTTTTCTCCGACGAAAGCCCATATCTTTTACTACTTTCCGAAGAGAATCTATTCCTCCAGTGTATCCTGTTTCTTTAAATTTTCTTAGAATGTTTGGCATTGTAGGCACAATTTTGTCAACAGTAAAGGTATTTAAAATTGTTCTGTAAGATGAACCGGCACCTGCGTTTATTTCACTTTTTTCTTTAACAATCCGTCTAATACTTCTCTCAAAAATACCCGTTGCGGCACTAACGCGTTCATATAACTGATCCAGTGGAATTTTGAGTACCCCTGAAGTTTTTTCTTCTTGCATATATTTAAATACATTTGAGATCACTTCACGAGTTTGACTGTGTAAAACACATTTATTTAATTTACTTTTAAACTCCATTACTCACTACCTTAAAACGGCACTGCACTCCTGTGTTTATCGCTTAAAACGATGGAAAACACTGAATGCCAGAGGTTCCCCTACCTATGAATTTCGTGGGCATCTCGAGGGCGGTACTTCTAACCGGCCACATGAAAATCGGTCTGCTGTACATGTGTATTCCAATTTAAGCATGAGTCGATGTAGACACCCAGCATTTTGACATAGTTTGGGTTACAAGGTTTAGTTTAAAATTTGATTTTTTTAATTTTATCCATATTTACAATGGCAGTATAATCAAGTGTAAAGTGTATGATATACTGCTAATGTATTCGAGGAAATTTCACTACGAAAGACACGTAAATAATGTAATGTATAATCGCAAAAAAAGTGACAAGAAATTTTGTTTCATTCATTTGTAACTTTCATAGTGCGTAATGTACCGTTTAAATTAGTAGACAACGAATCATTTCGTTCAATTTGGAAGCATTATGGTAAAGGAACATTACCTAGCCGCAAAAGATTACTATGCTTTCTACCATCCCTCCGTGAAAGTATTGAACATATAATTATATCCCAATTGATAAATAAAAAAACTGTGGTTATCTGTGAGCGAGACAGCAGATCGTAAAAAAATCGGTTGTTAATGTTATGGTGCGTACAATGGAACCTCATCAATCGTCACCAATAATTTTACTAGCTTGCAGAAGAGTACAACAATCTACTGCCGAAATAATTTCAGAGTTAGTGTTAAATACATTGGAAAAGGTAGAACTTTTAACAAATCAGGTGTTAATGTTTGTGAGTGATAGTGCCGCAAACATGCTCTAAACCGGTCTCTAAAGAAGATTGTATTAACTTGTTACATATTACGAGTAAAATCCATACTTTGCATCTGGTAGCAGAAACTATTCGTAGATGTTATTCAAAAATCCCCAAAACGTGTTCGCCAATTCCACAGACTGTGTCCCGATATTTCTGAAGCACCACAGCTGATTCTTACACGTTGAAGGACATGGTTACAGGCAGTGTTTTACTATCATAAATACTTTGATAATATTAAGAACGTGGTTTTTAAATTCGATCCCAAAGAAGCTGCAGCTATCAAGGAAAACCAGTCAAAATTTTCAAGATAGTCAAGTTGAAGCAGATTTAAAAACTATTCAGAACAATTACGTCGGACTAGAGGACCAATAGAAAAATTAGAAAATCCTTCGGTGTCGTTAGTGGAATCTCTCCAAATTGGGCAGCATGTTCACGGATGACTATGTATGGTAGAGGACGTACAAATGTTTGTCTTCAAAAAAAGTTTGAAAATATTTTAGAAAAACATTCAGATTTTGCCACATTAAGACAAACTTGTGAAAGTGCGTCAACCGTTAAATTGTGCGATGATACTCGAATGAACCTTTCTACTAATAAGTTTTAATATTCTGTTATATTTGGCATTACGATTAAATCCACAAAATTACAATCTAATTAAAATATCAAAACGTAATCAATAGAAGATAAGGCCGATATGATTCGAGAACTTGGCTGTAGAAATAGAAGGATCAATACAATACCTGATAGTTAGGCGACTCTTAAGGCCATTATGAATCCAATTACCAGGTCGAAACTGACCAAGCAATGCAAGCAAGTACTTAACAGACTGGCAATATTGTATCACCAATATGAGTGTCAGGAGATAAGGAGATTAAAGGCAATGAGATGAATTTGGCTAACGAACTGGCGAAAGAGGGCTCAATTGGGAACTTCATAGGAGCAGAACCTGTATGTGCAATGGCTAAGGATTCCGCTAGAATTCTTGTGGTATATGATTCATTCGGGTTGTGGTTATAAATAGGACGTAAAAGATAATAGAGACAACGGAAAATCAGCTCCATCCTAAGACACTACTAGAAGAGTTGGATGCTAGATTTTCACCCAACCTAATTAGAAGTAACAAAAAAGAAATTAAAACTATCAAGGGGTTGATAATACTAATATTGTTTAATGTCCAACAGAAATTCCAATTACAGGACAAAATATAACTTAAATAAATACATACAGTGTACCATAATATACCATGCGTTCAAAGTCTTTCCTAATTAGAGATGGCCATGCTTTTGATAACGATTGGTAACAGTGCAGGCACACACTAATCACTTTGACAGTTTGTATGTCACTAATGTGTGCAAAATTATAAATTTAACTTTATTATACATTTTTATCCCATTACGACCGCCTACTTTAAACGTATTACTTAACTCGAGCGAATTCAGCTTCTTAAAACCTCCATAACCTTTATATCTACACTCTTTATTACAATAAAAATATCAGAACTTTTCATGTTTATTTGAAAAGTTCTGATATTTTTATTGTAATAAAGAGTGTAGATATGAAGGTTATGGAGGTTTTAAGCAGCTGAATTCACTCGATAGAATATTGCTGAGTTAACTAACACGGAGACTAGACAATCAACGCATGTTCTAACTTACTTGAATGATAGCAAAGTAAAGGCTTTTTCAAGGAACTATGTTCCTAAAATATTTAAAAGTCAGCAAAACAAACACTAATGATTTGGATGCCGACACACACAATTCCTGAATAGGTTGTCCAAAACTAAGACGAGAGTCAACAATAAACCAAGATCTTTAACTTCAGTGTCGGTAGTAACAACTTTATCATTCATCAAATAAGTTAATAAGAGCATAATCAACCCTAAGCATATAAGTCACAGAACATCTGGAGAAATTTAACTTGGGCTTTAGGCCAAACGTTGGAATTGTATTGTAAATTCTCACTATCAATGGTACTGGCAGAGAAGATTTTCATATCATCAGCATAGGCAAGAGGGTGACATGATAAATATGTCAACAAATCATCAATAAAAAGGATTAAGAGCAAAGGTCCGAGGTTGGGCCCTGCTGGAACACCCGACGCAGATACTCATCACACTGGCAGAATTAAATATTTAAAAAAATACGAAAACATGTTTATAAGTACAATAAAATTATTTGTCAACTCCCTTATCTAATTAATATAGATTAGGAAGTTATAGGAAAAAATGAAATTGCATCACGATATATCAAGGGTAATTCAAAATGAAAAATTAAAAAAGAATTTCAAAGCGAAGTTTATACCTTTTACGTTTAATTTCTTAAATTATTTTCGGAAATTAATATAATTTTAAAAATAAAGTTAAATGCTTAGTGAATAAAATACACTCTTGAAATATTTACAAGAAGTAAAGACACTTTTATTTAGAAAAAAAGAATTAAAACTACACAAAAAGGTAACCACAGAAAATTTGTAAATTATTTTTATTATATGTTGTGTATGCAAAATCATGACGATATTAGCTTTAAGTTAGTTTTAAAGTATGTACTTTCTTGTTATATTTTCGCTTGCAAGTTTAAAACGAAGTTGATGATAGTTGGAAAGGGGACAAAGAAAACAAAAGTATTAAAATAGAAAACTTTACGTTAGAAGAGGTCGAAAAATTCAAATATCTGGGCATCATGATATCAAACGTTGGAAATAGAGATGCTGAAATAAAAGAAAAAATTATGGCAACAAACGGAGCCTTTTATGCCAATAAAAAATTGTTAAAGAACATGAATCTCTCTAAAAAGAATAAAATGAAAATATATAACACGATAATAAGACCAGTCTCGTACATTCAATGGTGTTACCGTGCATATTTAACGGGCTATAGAAATTTTTTAGGAATTTGGTCGCATTAAATATCGACAATAATCAAAAAGGATAGGACGCATTGTTCAGATGAAGGCGTACATTTAACATCGTTTACAGTAACAAATAAAATCTAGTGAAATGTAAATATCGCAGAATTCTATGTCTATTATTAAAAAGGGCATAAAGTCAAAGGGTATTTAATGATAAACGACTTAAAGAAAAATTAAAAAAGAAAAGCGAAATAATTCTTGCCTTAGTACTCAAGGGGTAAACATCAAAGAAATCTGCAGTTGCAGAACACACTCAGCAATTAGAAAATCACATCTGCTTCGAAAAACCGAGATCCTATCTACTTCGTCATCGTATTATGACCGTCGCAATGCGAATCCATAGAGATTTACAACCATAAGGACAATTTCAATATAAAGGTACAGCAAGCGCCAAATAAGATGGCGAGCGGTGGGAGTAAGTTCGCGCAGCATTAGAAATAGTGGTAAACTTTGTATTTGGTTTCAAAAAAAGTTGCAAGTAAGTGGGTAAGTGGGCGTACGCGTTTTAAAAAACGACATAAAAACGACTCCACCGCTCGCCATCTTATTAAGCGCTTGCTATCTAAACTAATATTATAAAGAGGAAACATTTGTGTTTTTGTATGTATGTTTGTAATGTTTTCACACAAAAACTACTGGACCGATTTCAAAAATTCTTTCACCATTAGAAAGCTGCATTTTCACTGAGTGACATAGGCTATATTACATTTTCCAAAAAAAGGAATCCCCGATAAAAAGGCATTAATGTAACCCAAGGTGTGAAAAAATTAGTCACAAAAAATCTGCCATCGCGTACGCTGCGGAAACTATTGTTGATAGAACAAAAAATGTTCTACAGTATTATAGAACGTATTAATATCTACAAAAAAGTCCGCGAAACCATATGTCCAACTACTGTAGTTATGCCACTATAACTACTTTTTTACATTTTAAAAGTTAATAAAAGTGCCGACAATACAATAATCAAGCCATATTATCCATACCTCTGTATTATTCCTTATCCTATTAAATGATATTTTATTAAAGACCATTTCAATACCAGTAAAATACTTTTTAAATTATTAAAATCGGACATTCCATTCAAAAGATGTAACGAATTTAAAAATGTCAATCTAAAGAAAATAATGTTATAATATAATGTAGTAGTATAGCGATGGCCATATTCATTTTGTTTGTAATAAATTGACAATCGAAAAATTATAACTGGAATAAGAATAGTATTGGCAGAAGGAATTTAATAACAAGTTCAATGAGAATGAAAAGTAATAGGAAACAGGCACAGAGAAGCTGTTATAGAAAGAAGTTAAACATAAAGTGATATAAAATCCAAAAATTAAGGATCACAAGAAAGGAAGATTAAATATTTAAGAGAATACACTCACTATTGTATTTATTCAAGGTAGGATCGAAGAAAAGACAATATATACGATACAAATTTTATTAAAAGAATTTAAATAACACTGAGATATTTGAAAGGTGACATTTTTGAAGTAATTTCGACAATGTGTCAAAAGCCAAGTGACAGGAACATTATTAAAATAGCGGGTTACATTGTTTATAAGTTATGTTAAATAAGTAAATGGACTAAACAAAAAATGTAATCAATTCATCAGCTTTACAATTAAAAATTTTTTTGTCAAAAATATTTTTTTTCCTTTAACTTCACATAGCCACAGCAACGCAATTGGATGATTTGTTTTCCCAGTGAATTTATATTTACTATAATACATTTATCTCTTTTCTCATTCATTTCATTTCAGATTGAGTCACAGCGAAGCGTGGTCGGGATTAGCTAGTATATAATAAAGAGGTTCGAGCTCTCAAAAAGATTTGATAGCCTGGTTCTATGGCGCACGCAAGTTAAGCGCACCTCCGACTCTATAAAAAGTAACGCAATTCCGTCGCAGTATCACTAGCTGTGAACGAAACGTACGAAAGAAATTCCTTTGAACCACGGCTCTACAGCCCGGAATCAAATATTGAAAGATTAAAATGTTTTATTTTCGAATGAAAAAATCCTAATATTAAGTATCGTGAAACAGTATTTATTTTTTTCTCATAAAATGAGTTAACTTATGAAAGTAACGTTATATTCTTTACTGAAACACTGAAATTAAATACATGAAGCATAATTTGCAACATTTTGAACCCACACAATGTATATTTATTCAAGCATATAATATATGCAGATTAAATTTGGAAAAGGCAACAAATTTACAATAATGTTTACAATTATTTGTACATAAATATTTTAATCATAATTAGTTTTAAAATTCTTGTTTCTCGCGATATTAAGTTATGATAAATTAACAAATGACCAAATAAAATAAATTAACAAATAAAAATATTCGAATAAGTTCGGCATCATGATTAAAAAAGCTCATTTTGATCTTACATCGTTTTTACATATTATTTATTTAACTATTAACGTTTTTATTACCATTATTTTTTAGATATTACGATCTTGGAACATATAAATTTATTAAGTTGATTACATACTGTGGGTATAAGCTGTACTATATCAATATATATATATATATATATATATATATATATATATATATATATATATATATATATAAGTTTAAGAGGAAGACTTATTTTGCTATCAACTAAATTTTGTTTTAATATTTCAAATTAAGAAATAAGTAATTAAACTTCGAGTTTCAAAAATTATTTTATTGTAAATCACTACAATATTGTTTCGCCATACAATGGCTTCATCAGGTGGATGAATACTGAATAATATACAATGCAAGTTTGAATATTTATGTGAAAATGATTGGGGAAAAAAAAATTTTTCCATCACCATCCCCCAATAATTTTCACATAAATATTCTAACTTGGATTGTACATATTCAGTATTCATCCACCTGATGAAGCCATTGTATGGCGAAACAATATTGTAGTGATTTACAATAAAATAATTTTTGAAACTAGAAGTTCAATTACTTATTTATTAGCGTTTTAATATTTCAATTTAATTCTTTTAAAATTATCGGCTATTTCGGCAACCATACATTAGAATGTAGAATTTCATTATAATTTCACATAGGGTGCTTTGGGAAAAGCTTGGAGTAAGGGCGACGAGAATTCAAGAAATTTGGGGGTCCACTACAATATATTAATGAAAAAATAAATCGTTTTTTTTAATGTCTAAATTGAAGTCACAAAGATCAAAGTAGAACTGGCGGAATTAAATATTTTCAAAATACTAAAACATGTTCCTTAATATAATAAAATTATTTGTCAACACCCTAATTTAATTAATATAGACTAGGAAGTTATTGGAAAAAATGAAATTGCATCACATTAATTTAAAATTAAAAAAAAAAATTCAAAGCAAAGTGTATAAATTACCCTTAATTTCTCAAATTAAATAATAAAGTGAAATGCTTAGTCAATAAAATACACTCTTGAAAAATTTACAAGAAGTAAAGACACTTTTATTTAAAAAAAAAAAGAATTAAAACTACAGAAACAGGTAATCACAGAAAATTTGGAAATTATTTTTACTATATATTGTGTATGCAAATTCATAACAGTATTATCTTTAAATTAGTTTTCAGGTATATATTCTCTTCTCTTGTTATATTTTTGCTTCCTAGAGTTTAAGAGGAAATCAACTAAATTTCGTTTTAAGATTTCAATTTAATTCTTTAGCTATTTCGGAAAGTGTACATTATAATGTAGAATTTCATTATAATTTCACATGGGGTGCTTTTGGAAAAGTTTGGAGCAAGGACGACGAGAATTCAAAAAATCGGGGGCCACTACAATATATTAATGAAAAAATAAATCGTTTTTTTTAATGTCTAAATTGAAGTAAGTAAGATCAAAGTATAACTGGCAGAATTAAATATTTTTCAAAATACGGAAACATGTTTCTGAATATAAAAAAATTGTTTGTCAACAGCTAATTTAATTAATATAGACTAGGAAGTTGTGGGAAAAAATTAAATTGCATCACGGCATATCAAGGGTAATTTATCAAATAAATAATGTATATAACACAATATCTAACAAACATGGAATATAGTATTTGTAAACACTACAATTTGCAAAAATCTCTATTGTAAAAGCAAATAGTAAAACTTACCTTGGTGTTTATTTAAATAAGTATTAACGTCTTCCACTGCTCTTATTATTAATGCCATCGTAATAAAACTGTAAAAAAAAGAAAAACCATAATTAGATATATACATATGCATAACAAATAATTTTCTAATAAATACAAGAATTGTATTATTTGTAATAGGAATAATCACTTAGATACCAGAAATTTATTTACAAAAAAAAAATTAAAATCCTCACCAAAAGTAAGAAACTATATTAAATATAAATCCGTAAAGAGAGCTCGAATCTTAATTTTAGAAACACTGTTTGTAGAACTTGACGAAATGAGGTGTTAAATTTTTATTAAAAGCTTTTTACATGCTGGGAAGCAAATGCTAACTAAAGCCCACCACACGATCCACCTTCCAATATATAGATAGTTAGATGATCATCGGTCAACATTTTTTTTTTATAAAGCCTTGCTCATGAGACTGCAAATTAAGAATATATTCAAATAAACATGTGTCTACTACGTTTTATTGTGAATCTTCTATGTACTTATTAGAACCACAAACATATAACGTATTTTCGGTACCGAAATTTTAATTTTATTATCATCTAGGATTCTAATATTGTTTTCACGGTTAAACCTTTATCAAATATGCGTTTTGAGACGAGATCTAATTGATACTTTCACAAATACACGACAGGAAAGCAAATTAATTTTCACATTTTCTTTTAACATCTCTTGCGTAGAAGTCTAATTTTAATAATAATTCTTGTATACGTGATCTTTATCGAGATAACGGAATAGTAATTTAATATGAACAGGTCATAATATTAACTAGAAATATACATCTTAGTTAAGGTATATCAAATAACATAGCATAGCATAGGAGTTTAGCAAGAACTTGGAGACGATTTAGTGCTAATTGTAGATACATACACAAAATTGATTGAATTTGCAGTAACATCCAAATAGAGAGAATAAAATCATAAATTAACACAAATAGATGTAAAACAATGATCGTTAACACCTAGAATAGGAGAACAGCACATAGAAAAAAAGATATGATTACACTGGTCAATTTTAATTTTTTTTTAATTTTTCTTTAGAAACTATGCACAATTTTCGTTTCTGTTATAGTTCTAACAATAGCAATAATAACAAATTTTAAATAGTTAATTGACGAAGGAGATACTTGTTGAAGCTTCACTATAACGCTAAGAAATAAGTAATTAAACTATTATCAGGATAAAATAAAACAAATTTTAATGAATTTCACTTTTTAATTAACACTGTAACGATCGTTTCGCTCCAACCTGAGCTTCATCAGACATATAACTAACTTATTTACAAATTTTTTAACACAATTATACGGTAACATGATGCCATGGATTTTTCCCCGAAGAAAGAAATTAAAAGAAACTATACAAGACTATATATTTATGTACATTTTATTCCAGAGAGATAATTATAAAGATTTGATATTTTATGTAAAAATTTATTATAATGTGTATTTTTGTCCACAATTGTAGAACGTATGGGATGTTTGCAGTTCGCGCCAATTTGGAAGTTATAATAATATATATATATATATATATATATATATATATATATATATATATTGTAGCTGTTTTCATTTATATTTATGTTAGGTAGGGGTATCATGCTGTTTCCAGGATCTTCATGCTTTTAGAGATTTGGTAGTTTTTGTGCAGATAGGTCGTGTTTTATTTGCAATTGGATAGAACTTAATTTTATTGAATTTAAATTTTGGATAAAGTCGGTTTGTGGTTTGATTGGTGTTTTGATGTGTTAAGTTAATTCTCGGGTGATTACAAGTCTTCAAGCTTGTAATTTTTATTTAATTTAATAGACCTATCTGAGAAAAAAAACTCTCATTTTAGTGAATTGGATGCATTAATTAATGCATGTATATTTCTCTTAGTATAATTTAAGTATATAGAAGAGCTCAATAATTCAGTAATTTTAGATTTGTAAAACTGTTGTAATCAGAGAAAATATCAAGAAAAGTTATCAGATTGTTTTTTTTTTGAGAGTGGTTTTTGTTCAAATAAAATTATTTTAGTACGTTAGTAGGCGGGAAAACTTATTTGCTTCATGTATGTGTTGCGCATGATTAAATTTTGGTTGCGTGCGAAAATAGATAATTTTCTATTTTGACGTTTGATTTGTTGGGTTAACGTAATTGTTGACATCTGATAAATTTTGTTTATATTTAATTTAAAAATTTTTGTTCGCGGTCAATTATTTTTGAAGTTTTTACAACTTTTGCTTTAATATAGCATCAAAGTTTTTGCTCAAGTTGATATATGTTTCAAAATAACTTAACACTTTGTAAAGTTCAGTTTTTTTAATTTTTTTTTTAATAAAAATATAAGGGGGGAAATGTTTGTTTAATTATCTTACACCTATTCTTTTAATTTTATTACACATATCCATCCGGATAAACTCTGATGATCAAGGAGCTGCGAAGGCGCACCAGACTGAACATAGCAGGGAATCTATTTTGCAGTGTGAATTGAAAGTAAATAAGCAATTAACATCACAATTCACTGCAATATGTTATATTTTAAATAGTTGAAGGAATGGGTACTTTTTAACTACTTCAACTATTTAAAATAAAACATATGTTTGTTAGCGTACACTTGTGTTAAAAAATTTGTAAATAAGTTAGTTATATGTCTGATGAAGCTCAGGTTGGAGCGAAACGATCGTTACAGTGTTAATTGAAAAGTGAAATATTAAAAGTTTGTTTTATTTTATGCTGATAATAGTTACAATGGAATTTCATCAAGTAAAGGCTGAAACAATCATATAAGTAATTAAACTTCTAGTTTCAAAAATTATTTTATTGTAAATACACTACAATATTGTTTCTCCGTACAGGTGGATGAAATACTCAGTATTTCATCCACCTGATGAAGCTATTGTATGGCGAAATAATATTGTAGTGTATTTACAATAAAAGAATTTTTGAAACTAGAAGTTTAATTACTTATTTCTTAGTGCAATAACAAATTTATTCTGACACGTCAGGTTTTGGGAAAAAAATATTGAAAAGTAAACGAAATAATATTAATTCGGTATGGTGCTGTATGGTGTGGTCCGTCGTCTTCAGGTGGCAAAAATTCATAACCACTGATTGATAACTTGACACTTGCTTTTTCTGGTTCTGTAACATTATATTCTTCCCTCGGAACACCTATGGGTCTTAGTACTGGTATGGCTTCCGAATGAGGTATCGGACAAGTAGCAGAAGGCAAACTAGCATAACTAACATTTTTCTTATTTTTGTTGGAAAACCCGAAAGCTTTCGTGCAGCAAAAGTAGCAATCAGTGAAATGGAATTTATTACTTTACTTAAATGTCTATGCACATTTAAGTAATAAAAAGTACCCATTCCTTCAACTATTCAAAACAAAACATGTGTTTTTTACGGTACATTTGTGTAAAAATATATCCATAAGTTAGTTATATGTCTGAGGAAGCTCAGGTTGGACCAAAACGATCGTTACTGTGTAAAGTAGAAAGTAGTGAAATTCATTAAAATTTGTTTTATTTTATGCTGACAATAGTTATAATGGAATTTCACCAAGTAAAGACTGAAACAATCCTATATCATAATTTATCTATCAAATCGCCAAATTTCCGTCAAATCATTGAACACAAGTTGCAGTTGTGTTATAGAATGTAAAATTAAACATTTAAATTTTACACATCCAAGGTTGTATAAGTAATATGTTAAAAAATGAATGAATTCAATGAAATAGTACATACTTCTAACTATTTTTTTTCTCCAACAATATTTATAAATACTTCAAACGAAGGTTTTCAGCACTTCAAATACACTTCGGAAAATATTTTAATAAAATGCCTTTAAGCTATGGCCTTGTAATTCATTATAGTATAATTCACAAATTTTTCCCAAAAAAATATTTATATTCTGTTACAGGAACAGTTCTCGCTAATTCTTATGTAGTTCTTCCTGGTGAATCCTAACCATCATAATTTGTTCATCGCTTACCATTTTTTGTAATTGTATTTTTTTACGCACAAATTACCATATTTTGCACCTTACATTTAATTCTTCAAATTTCTAATTTTCTAAGCCGCTTTAAAACAATGTTCCTTTAACCATACATTCTCATTCACCCAATAATTATTAGTCTGGACAAATCTGATTTCATGGACTAACTAGAAGACTTGGGGTTTTCCGGCAATGTTACTCGTGCTAGAGAATGACATATAATACTCTAACAATATCTATAGTAGAAGCGAAAGCAAGACATGAAGAACCATAAAAATAAAAGTGCAAAGACTCAAAACATCATAGAAGACAATTTAGAAGAAAATAATGGGAATAACCAGAGCAGAATATAACTGCACTAAACACAAAAGATCGCGGTCCAATGTTCACGTAGTAACGAGAAAGTATTTTTTTCTTTATTCCAGTCCCGCCTTGTCGCAGGTAAATATACGGGCGGCAATACGGGCTTCCACCTCTAATTCATCAGTAATTCTCTTTACCGATTAATTATATTGTTTTATCGATATTTGTCAGTACCACGACAAATTTAAAGACAATATATATATATATATATATATATATATATATATATAAATAATTCTATACATATAATTAAAAACCAGCCATTGGACACGCTACATAAAGCTTTTTGTTTTATGAGGATTTTTGTTTTATTATAAACATAATAATTTTACTTTTAAAAGAAGTCTAACGTGTAAACTACTTAGTTTTAATCACATTTTTAATTTTAACATTTAATTAATACGGCTTAGGTTTGTCGAAGCCTTCCACGTAAAGGCTATTTATTATTGATATCCATAAAAAAAACATTGCCATATGTGCGGTCGAGTATGTTTTGGTAGGTAACAACAACATTCTACTATCTGTGAATAGGACCTTACTGCTAAAAGTATTGCCGGAAATTTTATCGATTTTTTTGCTTGAATTACAGTTATATTTCGATAAATATAGAATAAACAAAGATATGGACCGACTTTATCTACATTTTGGCCCTAAAAATCTGGAAATTTTGATGAATTACAAATAAATTTCTTTTTTTCTTTTCAGTTAGATATTTGTACTTCAGATTCGCATAGCTTGAGCGCTATTCAGCGGTAATCCTGTATAATAATAGCCTTTATTATCCAACAGATATATAAAACCTCTTAACGGATAATATAAAAATACATTCCTCCATTCCGACAACGGCTCCACGCCATACTTACTCGAAAGACTATGGTAGTCTACACCACGGGGTGGATATATGTCACTAGTTCTGAAAGAGATATATTTCAAGAACCTCCTTTGAATTTTCTCCAAGCCAAACTTCTGGTAAGTATATATGGGATATCATACGACAGAGGCATATTCTAGTTCAGAATGGACCAAACTAAAATATAATATTTTTAGTGTAAACATGTTAGAGAATCCTCTATGAAAATAACTTGAAAATGACAGAATTCTAAATAAAACACTACGGTAACAATCCTCACGACGGCGAAAGGTAGCACTCCCGATAAAACGATGGAGCAGATCAACAGACCTGAGCTGATAATCGAAATAAGTAAGAAAGGAAGCTTACTTAAAATGGGAAAGATGGCAATATTTTCATTCAAATTGCGAGTAGTAATAAGTAGACTCGGCAAAGAAGGGCAATTTCCAGTGCAGTGCCAAGAACAACGTAGAGGGGAGAAGCGCGCAGCACGGAAACTCAAGCGTCCGTGTCAAAGCATACTTATCGAGTATTATTCCACTGGTCGTTGTGGGTGCATGTCAGTAGACACATACTTAGAAAATGTCGCTTCTGAAACCGCGTATTTCGAAGAAACTAGAAAACGTAATAGCGAGTATGCCGGATTCAGAATACCAATTTTGAAAACCTATTTGACGTGTGCCAGGAGGTGGAAGTGTGAACGCCACCTAAAAAGTATAAAGCACTGTTCTGCAATCCATGGCAAACGATACAGCGAACAATTAACATTTGATATAGGTATTTGTTTTATTATATGTACTCTACCGTTCACTTTGCTAGACCAAAAAGCATTTGTCTCCTTCTGGAGCAAGTATTCGGATTATACATTACCAAGTCGGACATCGACAAGAAACGTTATGAAAGAATTAAAGCAGAATTGAAAGATAAAAAATTGTGGTTATGTGTGGACGAAACAATCGATCGGCAAAAAAATTCTGTAATGAATGTGTTGGTACGTACAATGGAAGAATTTGAACTGTCATATTCTATCTTACTTGCTTCCAAAAGAGTTGCAAAATGTACTAGCGATGAAATTTTAAAAGTGGTGTTGAGCGCATTGAACAAATTTCAACAAACCAACTTTTATAGTTTGTGAGTGAAGATGCCGCTAACATGCTTTCTTAGGTCGATCTCTTAAATAAAGAAGAGAGTGTCAATCTGTAACATGTAATATACATGCTTTAAACCTTGTGACGCAATTGATACCTAAATGTTATCCACGAGTAAATGCTTTAATAGCTCATACGTAGGCAGAGTTTCTAAAGTCCCCAAAACGTACAAAAAAATTTCACGAACTGTATCCCAAAGTGCTTGTACCACAACAGCCGATTACTACGCGTCGGGGAACATGGTTAGAGGCTGCGTTTTACTACTTCGAACATTTTGATGATGTAAAGAAGGTAGTTTTACAATTCGATTCGAAACACGCCGAAGCTATCAAGAAAAGCCAGAAAATGTTTCAAGATAGTCATGTAAAAAGTGATTTAGAAACTATTCGCAAGCGCAATTATGGACTAGCGGAGGGAATGCAAATGTAACATCACTCGATGTGGAACGGTCGCTTTCATCATTGAAAAATATTTATTCCGCACGCCGTACTCATTTGACTGAAACAAGTGTAGAACAGTTATTTATGTACCTAGGTTCGTAAGTACAGTTTTATGGTCGAGAATACGATTGCAAACCGAGACCCGTAGGGTCGAGGTTTGCATGTATTCGAGACCATGAAAGTGTACTGTACGAACCGTGGTGCATATGAGATTTTTCGTCATACCTACGTTTTTTTTTAAATAGACGAATTTGAATGATTTTCCACTTTACTTTTACTATATGTATACACATTAGTAACATCAAGTCAGGAATATTTGTCGTATCTATGGTAACCATGTTTGTGTCGATATAAATTTATATTTTTGATAAATGTCAAAGTATATGCAATAGATTTTCAAAAGTTTTTCTTTCTAAATAAAATTTATAAACATGAATGAAATAGAGATGGATGCTATTATAGCTTGTACTGAGATTTTGCCGGAGAAATCTAAAAACAGATACAATGAAACCTATAAAATGTTCAAAGATTGATGTCACCAGAGGTATGTGGAAAGTATTTCAGAAAGTGTAATGCTGGCATATTTTCGTGATAGATCTATGAAGTTAAAATCACCAAACAGTTTATGGTGTGAATACTCCATGTTAAAAACTACCATATTTATTAACGAAAATGAAGATATTTCAAAATATCCTAAATTGAAAGGATTTTTGAAGTGTAGAAATGATGGTTTTAAGACTAAAAAGTCTAGTATCTTTACAAGAGAGGAAATGAATAAATTTCTTATTGAAGCTTCCGACGATAGATATTTGTTGATGAAGGTAAGTTTACAGAATGATTCTTTTTAATTCGTGTTCATTCTATACTAATTTTTTGCAGGTTGTTATGATTATGGGAATTGCTGGAGCTTGTAGGAAAGATGAACTAGTTAAAATGAAAATTCAAGATGTGGAAAATAAAAATGATGTAATAATAATTAAAATACCGGATACTAAAAATGGATTAAAACGTTCTTTTACAATTATTGCCAAGGAAGAATATCCAATTAATTTTATGCTAATTATTAAAAAATACATTGGTCTGAGATTAGAAAATATTACCAATGATAGATTTTTCTTAAAGTACAGTTTTGGTAAATTTCGAAATCAGCCTGTAGGAAAAAACACTCTCGCAAAAATTCCTAGCCAAATAGCAAAATACTTGTCGTTGGAGAACTCCACTACCTACACAGAACATTCCTTTCGAAGGACTTCGGCAACATTATTAGCTGATTCAGGAATTTATGTTCTTGGTCTGAAAAGACGCGGCGGAAGGAAATCTTCTACCGTGGCAGAAAGCTATGTTTCCGATTCCATGATAAATAAAGTACAGATAGCTGACCGAATTTTATATAAACAAAATATTACAGAGGCTGTTTGCTCAACTGTGATACAGAAAAATGAGAAGAAGGTTGATGATTCCATTAGGAATCCAACCATTAATAATGTTGACATTATTGAAAATATAAACTTGCCTAGTAAGAAAGAAGACTCTATTGTTCAGATAGCTAATTGTTCTAATTGTTCGTTTACATTTAATATTACAAAATCATAAGTTTTTGTACAAGATTCTATTTTTCCTAGTTATGTTAATTAATCATGTTTGAAATAAATTTGTCATAAATTTTCTAATATTGCTATTATTTCCCTAGAGTCGTAATAAATATTACAGCCCGCTACCATAGCAACTGTCAATACGGTATGTAAAGTGTCACTTACGTTTCAAAAAAAGGTGTCATAATTGTTTACTTACGCAGTAGGTGTGACGAAAACATATTTAATGATTCAAATATTTAATAGATGCCACCCAGTTTGTGATTTCATGGAAGCTTTTTATTTCAGCACGTTATATAATATATTTTTTATCATTATTTTATGTATAAACATTCATGCGTCCGCATCGCCTATGCTCACTCATGAAAGTCACGAACATAAATGTTGCGAGTACGTAAACATTACTGAACGCTCGCCTTGATACGGCCGCTAGACACCTCCACGTTGTTCTCCGCACTGCACTGAAACTTTCTCCTCTTTGCCGACTCAAGTAATAAGACTTAAGTATATGACCGTTCTCCCTTAAACATAATCTTTATTTTACTAAATTGAGTGACATAGTTTTGTTTCATATCGTCGTTGACGCCCTGTATATTATATAATATGTATATATCAAAAATCAACAGCGATGTCTCGGTAAAATGTTAAATATTTCTTCAATTATGAACACTATTTTTTTAGTACTATTTTTATTTTAAATATGCGTTAGTTACTTCTATGTTAATATTTACCAAAAATTAATGTAAATTGTATAGTTGAAGTAGCAAAGTAAATATTGAATATATCCATCGACGTAAATAAACTATTACATTCTTTGTTTAAAAATGTGCTAAAGTTTGATCAAAATTAGCATAATGATGGATGGCGCACATAACCAAATGCACGTGTACCAATACGTAAATTTCAATGTTTGTATAAGAAACAATAGAGCTGTATTTAAAACAATTAGGTTGCTACAAATTAAGAAAATATTACATTCAGTTTATTTAGTTAATTGACGAACGCTAAGACGCTAACGCTAAGAAATAAGTAATTAAACTTCTAGTTTCAAAATTCTTTTATTGTATTGTATTCTTTCTTTAGTTTACCCAAAATTAAAATACAAGATAATTAATTCCTACAAATTCAATCACTTACTTAGGAAAAATTTCGGAAAAAATTGGTACTTTCATTAAAAAACTTAATAACGAACATATATCATTTAAAACAGACAATACTATACAGAACATTATTAAAAACAACAAAGATAAAATAGACAAAGAATCAAACTCTGGTGTATATAAGTTAACATGCGAAGATTGTAATAAGGTATACATAGGACAAACGGGGAGGACATTCAAAATTAGATGAAAGAACACGAGAGAAGCCATAAAGAAAAGAAAACAGATTCAACTTTCGCAAATCATTGTTTAGAAATTAATCATAGATTTAATAATTTTACACATTCAAGAAAAAAGTAAAAAACTTAACCTGTTAGAAAACTTAGAAATTAATAGATACAATAGTTTAGGATTAGCTTTAAATGACCAACTAGATTTAAACAACTCCCCTCTACTAAATTTAAGATTGTAAAAAAAAATTTTCCACCACCATTTCCCCAATAATTTTCACATAAATATTCAAACTTGTATTGTACATATTCAGTATTTCATCCACCTGATGAAGCCATTGTATGGCGAAACAATATTGTAGTGGTATTTACAATAAAAGAATTTTTGAAACTAGAAGTTTAATTACTTATTTCTTAGCGTTATTCAGTTTATTGGTATTTTCACAAGAAAATTTGAAACACGAATTTGTTTTTTATTTGTAGGCTTCCACGATCGTTACCCAAAATCGCTTAACCTTCTTAACCTTTAGATCGAAATTGCATATTTCGTATTGGTGAACTACATACCAGCAATACATACACTAACTCTACTAGTTCAGTAGCATAGAAAGTATCGATATTTTAATTGATAGTTTTGGCGATCTTAGAAATATATACGATTGCGATATATGAGGGGACACTGAAACTTTTTAGAAAACCAAACAAGGATTATTAAAAATTAGTGAAAAACCACGTCCATCACCGGAACATACAAACGCGTTTCGCTCTTTTGGAGCTTGTCAATGTACGGTATCCTGGAGACAGATATAACTTCTCACTTCTATAGCTTGTATATATATAGCTAACATTCTGAGTTTACTGCAAATGAGAATTAATGACTATTAAATCTCATTTTAACAAGCAAATGTGAAGCGTTAAATACTACAATGCGACAAACTAACTTTATACCAGTATGTAGAACATAACGCACTGCGTCTGTACGTTTCGGTGATGGTTTTTCACGAATTTGTAATTGTAGTAATTAACGCATGACATAAGGCGACATTCGCATGTAAAAATGATAGTCATTAATTCTCATTTGCAGTAAGTTCAGAATGTTAACTATATACACACAACGTCCTATCTGTCTGCAGGATACCATACATTGACAAATTCAAATGAGAGCGAAACGCATCTGTACGTTCCAATGATGAACGTGGTTTTTCACGAAATGTTAATTATCCTAACAACCAGGAAGGTCGATGTCGCGGCGTGTTGTGTTCTACATACTGGTACATACTTAGTTTCTAGAATTATAGTAATTAACGGATCATTTGTCAAAATAATTTGAAACATACTTGAGTATGCAAAACCTCGCCAAATTTCGTATAAAAAAAAAAGTATTTTTAATAACATAAAATATTATTAAAAGTCGGGTGTGAAGAACAAAATACAATGGGGCGTACCAATGATTCTGTAGAAAGATGAAATACGTCTCTACATCTCTGGAGAGATCCTTTCACGAATATATGAACTTGTATTGTGTTCTTCACATCCGATTTTTAATAATATTTTATATTACATATCAAAAATATCTTTGTTTTATACAAAATTTGGTGAGGTGTTATGTTTCAAATTATTTTATTATACAGGGTGTAAAGTAAATATTCCGACGTACGTTTTATAATAGAGATGTAAGACGGCAATTCAAAAAATTTTATTCTATGGAACACAAACTTTTCAAATACGGTTCTGTATTCAGATTGAATCTAAATATGCAAATAGAAATTATATGTTTATATGTTGTCAATTCAACAAACAAATAGGCATTTATTTGTTGAAGTTCACCAAAAAATCCCCTTGACATTTCAACAATGTGAACAACATTTCCTAGATATAAATTTTCTTATGCGTCAGCTGTTCTGTAGTTATTTATAAGTAGGTCAGTCACCTGACCTTTGTAATATCTCGAAAAAATGCAACGTAGAGTTTCTTTAAATGTCTCAATATTAAATTCACACCGAGAAATAATAAATTATACTTGTAATTTTTAATTGAATATTCATAAATCTTTTTCTGTGCTCTATTTGTCTCTTTACTTAATGACAATTTTTTTGACCGAAAAAGGGCAGATTTGTGTGGAACAGTTAGAAGGCATAATAAAGGAGATATTCAATGTTGTTGCCATATGCATAAATACAACCTTCTAACCGATCGGTAAACTTCCAAAGTACACGATTTAACACGGCTGGGTTTTCACAGATATGGGTCGCACCTTGAAAAATACGTTGCCGAAGATCGTCTTTCACGGCCATGGTTTCATAACTTGTATGCAATGTATCGCGACCTCAATCACAATATGTACACGGTTTGTAAAATTAAATCATTTGATGGACATCTTCGGTTCGGAAACCACTTCATAAATACGTCTAGTAGCTCTAACATATTCACCAGTATAACCGTATAGTAAGACGATAATGTTAATTCATGATTTGAATAAGCCATACTTCACGGATACAGTATACAGTATGCATCATCGCATCTACAACTCCCACCATTACGCTTCAGTAGGGGTAGCGTTGCAGTTCTAAAGAAATACTAAATTTACCAGGATCGGGTCCAGCCACGGGCTTTTATTCAATATTTCCTTTCATTGATCTCGTTAAAGATAGGGCTTTCGAGCATCGGCATTTTATGATTAATATTATTACAGCTACTACATATTAACGTATGTCGAATATTTCGTTTACACCACCTTTAGGCATTCAGTTTGTTCCATAAAGAACATAGACATCTTAATACAGCTTTGCAGATGCTGATGTACCGTCAGATGAAAGCACCTAACGTAGTTCTGTATTTGTTATTGAGACAGTGTTAGTTGTTTCGGCGTTTGTCAATGAGCAGCGCTGAATGTTCTTCTGGGACGTACCGATGATTCTGTAGACAGACTAAATATGTGTCTACATCTCTGTAGAGATACTTTTACAAATATATGAACTTGTATTGTGTTCTTCACACCCGATTTTTAATATTATTTTATATTATTAAAATTATTTTTGTTTTATACAAAAGTACGCGCGACAACATGTCCGGAGTAATTAATTGGACTCCTATCTGGTGGCGTTGCGTACGCTTTTTCCTTGAGAAACCCGGGATTAATATCTGGAGAACTTTCTGGTCATACTATTGGTTCGTTACGCCAGATTTCTAGATTCTAACCATTTCTTCTTCGTGGGTTTCAGATTCAACGGCACTTTATACAGTACTTCCTCTAAGACATTTACGTGAATCCATTTAGACAATTAAGTAGAAATACGGGTTCAAAAACTTGAAGATTTAAAATCCCTAACCAGACATTTTCACAAAATCTTCTCTGATGTCCAGTTTCAGTAAATGGCTTAGGATTCTCATCCGCCCAAAAATTAAAATTATGGCTATTAAAAACTTCATCTCCCGTAAACAAACATTATCACGCTCTAAATTCGGCTCTTCTTGAATTCTGTATAACATGATATTGTAAAACATTGTTCTGTGCACGTTATCACATCATTACTTTACAGTGGCCAAATTTTTCTTACATGAAATGGAAGCAAAAGATTATGAGATAGTATTGAATGCACTGTTGTATTATTTGGAATATTCAGGTCGCGGGATACTTGTTTAGTGCTAGACAGGCAAACATCGTATCTTCATGAAGATCATCCAAAATTTGTTCTTCTAGTCGATAAACATACCAGATTCCAGAAGTCGCTGATCCAGTCTGCAGCATGCGTTGGTAGATGGACGTTGTCGATGTGGATGCCGTAGAGCGTATTCTTCTTTTGCCACGTTGGAATTTTCGTTGCAAAATCCAAATACCATATTCATTAAATGTAAACATTCTTCAGCATTAAGAACGGCACAATTTGTGGACTTATTCTAAGAAGCAAAGGTCAAAATTGACAACTAGTTTGTTATTCCAAACTGTACTAGGTTGTCACATGTACTTTAATTTAAAAAATGCTGATGACGAAATGTTGAAAGCGCAAAGTGTCGATATGAATCGATTAACTACATCAATACAATTTTACACAATTCTTCTTTCCAATTTCACCGCAATAGGAAATCATTGTGGCGCAATTTTAAAAATTTCGCCGAATTTTAATCGCTCATTTTCAAATTTAATCAACTTGTTTGGCTTAACAGTACATTTTTTTTTATTTAAGTTTGTCGAGTCAGATTTAGTCACAGGCTCAACCTGATGCTTGTTCCCATTTTTCTGACCATCTTGTATAGTGTTAGGTATTTATATTTTCATACTTGTTTAACTATTTAATTAACCAACTAAGCGCAAGTAATTGTAATGTACCGTTCAATTATCGATTTGTATATTTATAATACATTATGTCACAATTGTGTGTACTTTAGAAGTGAGGTAAAATTTCTGCAAAATTTACACAGTCCATTCACACAGACACCACATTCAAGCAAACTAATTATAATTTTTGCGTCAATATTTTTCCATTTGCTACATACGCATACTTGAAACAGACTATACATATTAATGTATTGACATAGGTATTAAAAGAATAATACTCTTAAACTATGTCCGGACTGATGTCACATGTTAACTGACGTTCAATAAAAATAATTGAAATACAAACATTTTTCGTTAATTGCATATAAATATATTAGGTAATTAAATTATTCACTTTTCTTCTCCTGAAAAAAATTCCGTAACTAATCTTAGACTTTGGCTTCATAAAGAAAAGTAATCAAATTACATAACATCTCTAGACTTGCTTTATCAGATATTTACAAAAGGAAAATTGGACAAACCATGTACAGTATATCCGCTTAATGGAATCATCGAGACATAACCAAATCTGTTCTATCGAATATTTTATATTTTAATAATTTCTGATAGACTGCGTTTAAAAGGCAATAGGCAGTAATACCTTATTAACAGTTTAATTTCCAATAAGTCAAATCTAGTTGCCTTTATATTTATTTTCCTTGCAATACTAGTTACTCGTAAAATCTGTTTTTTTTCTTCCGTTTCGTTATTTTCTTTCCTGAGAAGAAATAATAATAATTACGAGGCATGTTTCCAAAGTTCTGGGAATTTAGCTATAATTTTTTTATTTTGTCAATTTTCACAAATATTAGAATGTAGTTTTCTCAACATAATCGCCACTTAAGTGAATACATTTATCCCAACGATAAATTAATTTTTTTAAGCCGTCCTCAAAGAATTTTTTCGATGTCTCCTCGATCCATTTATTTATAGCACGTTTTACGTCAGTTAAACTCTCAAAACGAACACCCCGTAAAGATTTTTACAAATCTGGGAACAGATGAAAATCACTCGATGCGAGATCCGGTATGCGGAAGCAATTCCCATCGTAAATCGTTCAAAATATCCTTCATTTTTCTTGCGGTGTGCGATCTAATTATCCTCATGGTCTCGTTAAGTTTTATATCAATCTTCTTTGAGTGACAGCTGTTTAACCAGACAGGGACGCAGTATTCAGCTACCGAGTAAACAAAGCTAAAAGCTGACGTTCTAAGGGTGGATGCGTTCGCAGCCCAAGCAATACCACAGAGCTTGAGGATTATGTTACTTCTGGTGTTTATTGTAGCTGCGGTGTTTTCTAGATGTTTTTATATGAGAGTGTACGATCCATTGTTACTCCCAGCTATTTTGCCAGATATGTTGGGTAAGGATTATAACGTCGCAAGTTGTTATTGAAATACATTTGCGACTCTAGACGTGCTTGTTTATTATTGAGGTGAAAACACGACACTTTTATTTTATTCCTATTCGGGAATAGCCTCCAGTCGGCTAATTATTTTCCCCGCACAGATAGGTCCTCTGATAGTATACTATTAGTTCCCTCTACGGTTTTATTCCTGCATGCAAGAGCCAGGTCATCGGCATATTCAAACTGTTTTGACTTTGTGTGTGGCATGTCAGAAATATACAGATTAAACAGGACAGGTGCAAGTACCGATCCTTGAGGCACTCCATTATTAAGATGTCTCATTTTATTCTTGCTCTCTCCTGTTATCTCCTGCCGGCTCTCCTGCCGCCTAAATGTGTGTTGTTAAGCTGAGCACCTGGTCAGCACAACTGCGGTTGGATCTGAAACCAGCCTGTTCAACGAGAACATGCTTCAATATCAATGTTCTAAGTCGGTTTAATAGCAATCTTTCCAGAAGCTTATAACATGAGCTTAATAAAACTATCGGACGAAAGCTTTCAGGAAAGTTCTTAGGTTTTTTCGGCTTCAAGACTGTAATTATTTGGATTTCTTGAGCTCTATAGGGATATGTCCTGCCAATTGGATGTCTGAATAAGGAGGGTCTGGGTGGGTTAGAGCTGCCTAGTTTCTTCAGGAGGCTCCAAGCTTTCCTACTAGATCTTTTTTGAAGTCCTAATACCCCTGTCGTTTCTTCCCATTTTTTGCGACGTTCTATGTCCAGACGATTAAGAAGTTCATCCGCTATCTCAGAGTCCCCGCTGTTCTGAAATTCCTGGTAAAGCTGTTCCGCCTCATTGCTCCATCCCGGGATATAGTCTCTACGGATGCCCCGAAGTACGTACCTTTTTGCTGTTGCTAATATGGCTTTGATGAATCTATTATAATTGTTGCTTTTTGGAAGGATCCATCTGACAACTTTGTCTAAGTGCGCAGCAAATTTATCCCATTGGGCCTTCCCAATATTCCACCTAGGCCTAGGTGTAGAGTGGATTATCGGGATTTTAATTCCAATTTCGAGAACTACCGGACGATGTTGGCTATGTGGAAAGTCGTCTAGAACTTTCGTTGAGATTGGAATTGGATGTTTTCTGGCATTTTCCGACACGAAGCGGATGGCCGGGTTGGTTTCAGTGTTCCATGCAACTGACCTGAAGGTATTTCGTTGTTTAGCATCGAAGATTAGGTGAAGATTGTGGGTGTCTGCCCAATTCGTAAGGCGATCACCATTCTCAGCAGTGGTATGATATTTCCAACCAGTGTGATGGCTGTTAAAATCACCTGCAAATATTGTAGGATATGGATACGTATTTAATACATTATCAGGCCAAGACGCTTGTGGTGGCTTATAAACATTGACTGCAGTATAATCATAGGCATTTTTAATGGGAAAGATTAAAGTACTGGGATCATACAAAAACTAGTTTTTGAGGTACTTTTAACAGGAAAAGGTAGAAAACATTGAATGATTAAAGAAATAAATATTCTTAGGCCATCGGCAGAATGTGCAATGGAACGTTAAATGCGAAAATCTGCGGAACGGCTGAAAGTTATCTTCAAATTCACTTTCAACACCCTGTACCTCTTTAACATAAAACTTTTACTTAGGCAAAATGCTCTGTGGCCCATAAGTTATAGGAGACTTATACAGTAGAGTCGCGATAAGGTGAACGCCCCATAAGAGGAACAGTTCGATAAGGTGAACAAACAAATTTTTATACACAGTATTCTATAAGGTGAACAACAGCCCAACAGCCAACTAAATAAGATGAACCAGTTACATATTGTAGATTTGTACTAATATATTTAGTGACTCGATCGGGGAACCCCCTAATTATGTTAGTACAACGTGTTTGTGATTGAACGCCGCATTCTACTCGTGTATTTTGTTGAGTTATTGTGTAGTTAGTAAAGTGTACTAAGAACAATGAAGACTTTAACATTAAGTGCGAAAGGTGAAATAATAAAACAACTTAATTATGGTAGAAGTGTAAGTTCGCTTTCACGTGAATATGGACTTGCCAAATCCACTATATGCGGCATTAGAAAAAATCAACAAAAAATTTTAAAAGCTCTGTCAAATACATATGTCGGAATTAGTAAACGTAGAAGAATGAAACGAGCAGAAAATCCCAAAATGGAAACTGCTTTGTATAGATGGTTTCTGAAACAACGAAGTAAAAATTTACCGATTTCTGGTGCAATGCTAAAAGAAAAGACGAAACAACTGCACGAGACCTTTGAAGAAAATACAACTTTTGCTAGTAGTCAAGGCTGGTTGCAGAATTTTAAGAAGAGATACGGCATTCGACACTTGAAAATTTCGGGTGAAAAACTTTCATCAAATGTCGTCGCAGTTGACCCTTTCAAGAAAATTTTGAACCAAAAAAATTGATGAATTGGGCATTTCACGTGATCAAATATACAACGCCGATGAAACCGGCTTATTTTGGAAACTGCTGCCTGATAAAACATTGGTGGCTTCAGATGAAAAAATTGCTCCTGGTCGAAAAACTGAAAAAGCAAGAGTGACATTTGTCGCATGTACTAATGCTTCGGGACGACATAAGTTGAAACCTTTCGTAATTGGAACTGCAAAAGACCCCCGAAGTTTCAGAAATTATGTATTGCCAGTAGACTATGACCACTCTAAAAATGCGTGGATGACTACCGAAATTTTTAAAAATTGGTTTCACAAATCTTTTGTACCACAGGTAAAATGTTCCTCATTCTGTTTATTTATTTTTGCTTTAATACAAATTAATGAACTTGTAGGTGAGAAAATTTTGGAAGCAAAAACATTTAGATGAAAAAGCAATTCTTCTTATCGATAATGCCCCTTCTCATCCTTCAGAAGATCAATTAAAAAGTGACGATGGAAAAATAATAACACTGTTTTTCCCTCCCAATGTAACGCAATTGCTTCAACCAATGGATCAAAACGTAATCAGACTTACCAAGTTACATTATAGAAGTTCTCTTTTATCAACAATAATAAGAAATGATTCAGGTGATGTCAAGGGCATCATAAAAAATTTGTCTTTAAAAGATGCTATATTGAATTTACTGAACGCCTGGGAAAAAGTTTCAATGGAAACCATTGTCAAATGTTGGAAACCTGTTTTGGAGTTTGATGAGCCAGATGAAGATGACATTCCATTAAGTACCTTAAGAGAAAGATATCACCCACGTGAAATAAACAGTGTTGTTCAACAGACACTTGGAATGTTGGATATGATAGCTCCAAATGTAAGTCACTTCATGTTTTTGCATTCATGTAAAAAAGTCCATTTCCAAAACTGCATTTCAGGTAAATTACACTGCTACAGAAGTTTTGGATTGGAATGAAGATCTACAAGCAGATACACAAGACAATGATTTTGAACAAATTAGCAGTGAGGAGGACAACGTGGTTACAGAAACTCCAGTTATTATTCCATCACATTCGGAAGCCTGTAAAGCATTTGATACGTGTCTGATCTGGGCAGAAAGAAATATTCATAATCTTAACGATACTTTGGTGCTTAAACGGTTACAATAAGCAGCTATACTACGAAGTACACAATATAAAACGAAACAAACAAAATTAACTTCTTTCTTCGATACAGTTTAGTAGTCGTAAGTATGATATGTATACATATAATAAACACATGTGCATTACATGGTTAATAGGTTATATCCATATAATACTTAAACACTAGAAATATACATAGTATGTATAATATAATTTATATTTTGTTGTCGTTTTTTAAACAACCTCATTAAAGTGAACACCTTCGATAAAATGAACCGGACTTGTCTGAATTAGTTCACCTTATCGCGACTCTACTGTATATGGAATTGGATTTTTGTTAAAATTTTTTCTCATAAATTGTTGCCCTTTTTTACCAGATTTTTACTGATATTACATAATATGATAAAAATTAAAAAGTTTTCACCTGCATTATATGTAAAAAAAATTGTTTAAAAAAACATTTAACTACAATTTCTACTTGGTATACGCTCCAAACTTTGACCGAATTGTATTAATAGAAAATCTCACTTATTAATAATCAGTGTATGTTTTGGCTAGACGCTGCGTGTACCTAAAATACTTGGCACACTAATCGACAAAATAATGTCATAACATAAGAGTGTAACACTATAAGTATCGGTATATTTAAGAAGCATGTGTTTTCATAAAGCAGTCAAATAACATGTACCGTTGACGAAATCGAAATGTGAACGCCAAAATATAATGGTGTAATTTACATTTTGCATCATAGTCGCTCGTCGCATTTAAAATTAACAGATCGTAATAATTATTGCCAAATAAATTTCTTAAAATGCCTCAGCATTTAACTGATGCTTAAAAGTCGAGGGCAATAGCAAATTTGGAAGAAAATTGGTCTTTATGTGAAGTGGCTGCTGATTTAAATGTGAGTAAAAGTTGCATATTTTACCTTAAGAAACGCTGGTAAAAACAACATAGATTGGTTGCTAATAAAAACTAAGACAATGTTCTCGTAGAATATATCCGTCAATATTCTTTTGTAACGGCTGTGAAAGCACGAGAAGAAACACTATTCCCAGGATCTATCAGAACAGCTCAAATGAGTTTACGAGGGTCACAAAATCTGGGAAGAAAACAAAATTTTTGAGAAGAAACTATTTTATTGTTTTTCAAAATATTCGCCTTTATGGTTTATACACATTTGCATGTGTACGAACCAGTTCTCAAAACACTTTTTCCACTCTGAAGGTTGTATCTCAGAAACATGGTTTTCAAAGGCTTCGACTGCTTGTTGAGGTATTGAAAATCGCCGTCCACGAATTTTTTGTTTCACAGTTGCGAACAAAAAGAAATCATTCGGCGACAAGTCAGGTGAATATAGACGATAAGACATTATTTCAACACTTTTCTTCTTCAAATAGTCAATTGTTAGACGTACTGTATTGGAACTCGCATTGTCGTGATGAGGAATAATGCGACGTTTTCGGTTATTCTTCCTGATTTCGTCTATAACTTTTGGCAAACAAATTACTGTATACCATTCAGCGTTAACAGTTTTTCCATCCTCTAAAGGAATTGTTGCGATGTGTCCTGTACAGCCGAAGAAACATGCAATCATTTTCTTGAAAGTGCTCCTTGCACGAACAACTTTTGTGGGGTTCGGTTCGTCTTGGAACACCCATACAGTAGATCGTTGCTTGGTTTCCGGCTCATACACTTATATCCATGTTTCGTCACCTGTGACGATGTTCTATACGGATTTTGCGGTTCCTACGGCGAATTTTTTGCGCGTCGCTTTGCACCAATTGACACGAGCTGCTTTCTGTGCTTCGGTCAAGTTATGTGGAATCCACCTGGAACATATTTTGTTTACAAATAAGTGTTCATGTAAAATCGAATGAATTGCAGTCCGCAGCGATATGCCAAGAGATGCCTCTACCTCACTGTAAGTCACATGTCGATCGTTTTCTATAATTTTCGGCACAGCATTACTTGAGTAGTGGGGTGGACGCTTTTTAAAACGGCTTCTGCGCACCCCTTCCTCGCGCCAACTTAATTGGCGTTTCCTATATTTAATTGCATTTGTTTTGGAACGCTCAAAAATACAAAAATGTTTGGTTTTATACTACTAAAATACTGTTGAAAACGCTATGAAAAATTCGCATGTACTTGCGCCTAGTTCCCTACTTGCAGAACAAGCTTTCCATTAACATAATCCCTCAGCTGCGCGCAAATAGTATAAAAATTTGGGTGATAAAGCCTCTCCGCGTGGTTGTTTTGACCGCAGCGGGCAAATGGTCAACACCCACAATCCCTTTCAGGAAAGCCTTAACAATTCACAATTTCAGCTATCTTTTTAAAACATTCCTTAAGGTTAAAACAGACGCAGTAAATATTTTATGCGATAACTGTACCTTAGTCTAAGGATATATATTTTTTTAATATCGAAACATCTATAATGGTAACAAGGACTCATTGGATTAAGTAAGTTATGTTGAAATTTGCTGTTCAAATTATTACAACTCAAATAAAGTCAGCGACCGATCGAAAAATAAGCTGCTAAGTCAGTTCGGTACATTTTATCAAGCTAATCATTCACCGACAATATGAAAATAGAGTATGTAGTGCGTAGGTATATTATCACTCTATATTAATTATTAATTAAACGCTAGCTCTTTTAATAAATTATAAGAGAGTTTCAGAATATGATGTTATCATTGAATAAACAGATCACAATTTTGATAAACGGATTATATCGCATTGTGTACAATATTTCCATATTTAACGTAAAATATAGTAATTTTAATAGGAAATGTATAAATATTGTATTACACTTTGCATATATTAAGAATGTTTTTTATTCTATTTTTAAATTGTCTACCTGCGACCGAACGGTCAACTCAAGTATTCAATGTTCGTTTCCAAGTTAGATTATACATTTCGTTTTGGTTAGTAATTAATTACATACGATTTCTAATTATTTCTGGCCTTTACTTCACTTGATCTATTTTCTATTTTCTAACGATAACCACTAATATCTATATAACCTCTAATTTTGACGATAACCTCTACGATAACACAACTATTACATTATATCCAAAGTTGGCAATAACTTTAAAACCAAAATGTAACCATAATTCCCCAAAAAATTTACGAAAAATTAGAGCTGGTTCTAATTCGTGAATTTTTTCATGAATTTATTGTCGTCAAGAAATTCACGACAATTTTGTGTATTACACGTTTCAATAAATTCAAGGTCAGAAAATTCATGAATTTATTTGACCGTGTAAAGCCACCATAAGAAACCCATATGTTTTGAATTTCAAAATCGATAGAGATATTTCATAAACATGGAAATCATAAATTTCATTAGTAGTTTAATTTAACTTTTAACCTTATTTTCGACAGTACCACATGCTATTAATATTTTTAACCGCTGTTCAATAACACCCTGTACACATATACAGGCTGATTCATTTTCGGCCCTCACCATGGGGATCTCGCTTATTATTGGAGATAGAGTATAGGTTTAAATTTGGCAAAGTTCTGAAATTTTGTGTTTGTTATAAATCCGTAAAGAAAATAGACCTGTGACAAATGACCTTCGTTATTTAAAAAAAAAACGCGAAAACCCCATTTTCTTCTTTTACCTGTAGCACCGACATTTGGTCTTGTAGAGAAAAAATAAAATCACATCCTTGTGGCCATTTCTAAACCTCTAACCAGTGATGTACTCTAAATTTTTATACGACGTTTCGTTTCTTTCTGGCCATCATCAACTATCTAGTTTCTTATAGGCGCCATATTGGATTTAGACATCTTCAGAAAGAGTTTTTTTTTCTGATTTCAACCATGTACCACATGCTGACTAAAGCTTTTGACATTAGGTTTTATTTGAAAGAATAAATTATAAGATTAAATAAGGTAGCCATGGAATTTCAATCTGTCAAACATTTTATTTATTGTTCATTAATAATACAAAAATGTCATACACTAACGAAGAGAAACGAGATATGATAAGTATTTTTTATTCTTCGAACCGAAATTCAATAGTAGCGAGTACAAGATATCTACAATTATATCCAGAACCACAACAGCCTCATCGTACCATTTTTCTAGATCTCGACAGAAATTTGGTCGAGAATGGATCGTTTACTAAGCCGCGTAATGGTCAAGACAATAGGAATTTAAATGAAAATCGACAAGATATTTTACAAATGGTAAATTAAAAGCGTGTTCTCAAATTTGATGTTAATCTTGTATTTTTATAGATAAATAATAATCCATCAATTTCTACACGCGAAGTAGCGTCAGAATTAAATTTGTGCCAGTCCAGAGTTTGGAGAACTTTACATAAAAGTAGGTTTAAACCATACAGGATCCATTTTAGTCCCTCTTTACTGCCTGGAGATAATTTGAGAAGGCTAGAATATTGTAATTGGTTAATGGGAAGGATAGAAAATGACGAAAATTTTTTAAGCAAAATCATCTGGTCAGATGAAACAAAATTTACAAATTCTGGAATGTTCAACAGAAATACGGAGCACTATTGGGCAGTACAAAATCCCCGACAAAACAGGGCTAGAAGACCACAACATCGTTTTGGAATAAACGTTTGGATGGGTATTTTGGAAAATCGTCTCTTAGGACCAGTTATGTATGAAGAACATTTAAATGGAGAAAGATATTTAAACATTTTACGTACATACGTATCTGACTATCTTGACGACAATATCCCATTAAATCAATTACAATATTTATGGTGGCAACAAGATAGCGCACCAGCACACAATGCAGCTGTTGTTAGAAATTTCTTAAATCAAGAGTTTGCAAACCATTGGATTGGAAATAGGGGAGTTGTTGAATGGCCTGCGACATCACCTAATTTAAGACCGCTAGATTTTTTTTTATGGGGATATGTTAAAAATAATATTTATAAAGTAGATGCGCCACAAAACATTGAAGAATTACGAGACAGACTTCAGAATGCCTTCGATGCAGTTCCTGGAAGAACTATACAAAGGGCAGTACAAAATGCCAGAAGGCGTGCCCAATTGTGCATTACCGAAGATGGCCAGATAATTGAACATTTACTGTAATTGTTTATTGTTTACTTTTCTATGTATTTTTATTAATGTTTTTGTTATCTTGTACTCGCTACTATTGAATTTCGTTTCGAAGAATAAAAAATACTTATCATATCTCGCTTCTCTTCGTTAGTGTATGACATTTTTGTACTATTAATGAACAATAAATGAAATGTTTGACAGATTGAAATTCCATGGCTACCTTATTTAATCTTATAATTTATTCTTTCAAATAAAACCTAATGTCAAAAACTTTAGTCAGCATATGGTACATGGTTGAAATCAGAAAAAAAAACTCTTTCTGAGGATGTCTAAATCCAATATGGCGCCTATAAGAAATTAGATAGTTGATGATGGCCAGAAAGAAACGAAACGTCGTATAAAAATTTAGAGTACACCACTTGATAGAGGTTTAGAAATGGCCGCAAGGACGTGTTTTTATTTTTTCTCTACAAGGCCAAATGTCGGGGCTACAGGTAAAAGAAGAAAATGGGGTTTTCGCGTTTTTTTTTTAAATAACGAAGGTCATTTGTCAGATCTATTTTCTTTACGGATTTATAACAAAACCAAAATTTAACAACTTTGCCAAATTTAAACCTATACTCTATCTCCAATAATAAGAGAGATCCCCATGGTGAGGGCCGAAAATGAATCAGCCTGTATACTTCACATTTTAACAATGTTGATGCTATTAGGTAACTAACTACAGCGAAGTTTGTCGTTATTATTATTACCATTTAGCGTTTCGATGAACAAGGCGAAATCAATTAAAATTTGAATTTCAAGAAAACGCACGACCGCGTACTGCAGATCATCAAGGACACACTGAATAAATTGTACGGAAATACATTTCCACATCTTTCTGTATATATATTTAATGTAATTTCATAGGTAGCTACCGAATATTACGAATCATGTAAAAATGTGCACTACTATAAGAAATGTAATATGACATTTCACTTTTAATTTGAAAGTATTGTATTATTTAAAATATTTATATATTGTATGATATTTAATTATTTAGAGCATTGTATTCCGTAATTCAATTCAATTAAAAATAATCTTATATAAAAATTATATATTAAAATCAAGAGTGATTTTAATATATCATATCAACTCTCCGCCCCTGACCTGGGATACTCACATCTTAATCGCACCTTTCCGAGTAATACTCTTTCTCTGCGCCAATCGGAGGCTTGTATATCTTTTATTCCACATGTTTGTTCCAATCTCGCATTTATAAGTATTACGTACTACATTATAAAGATATACAGAAATACAAATCGTGTGTTAAAGCAGTTTGAATGAATTTTTCGGCTCACTTACTCTCAAAACTTTACGAATACGGTAGAGTAATATTACTTTAAAATCAGAATTTTTAAAAATTATTAAACAATTACACAGGCCTGCATTTTTCAACACTTTGAAAGTTAATATAAAAATTTTAACTGATTTCTAGTAATTGGGTAGCGCTGATTTCAAATCTGCTTTAATTTTTTTTTGTATCACGTAAGGTTATTTTTCAAACCAGTAAAATCAAAAAATATAGAAAAAACACGATTTATTTCATTTATAAGCTAGTTTTATATTACATTTAAAAAAATACAAAAATATACACATAGAAACTATTAGAAATAGTTATTTATTCTTTATGCTTCTTAAAAAAACGTTTTCGTTTTTCAGAAAAACTTCGCTTGGTTGTTTTTCTGTCATATTCAGATAAAGGAAGATCTCTTCTCAATGTCCAACAGTAATCGGCAATCATTTTTGTATTCCAGCGCCCTTGGTATCTCTTTTCCATCTCTTTAATATCCTGGTGAAATCTTTCTCCTTGCTCTTCACTCACGTCCCCAAGGTTTTCTGGGAGATAGTCCAAATGGGAAAGTAAAAAGTGAATTTTTATGCTTATATTGCAACCAAGAATCCTGAATTTTTCCAGCATATTTTCAACGATCTCAACATAGTTTGTGTCTTTATAATTCCCTAGAAATTTATGTACAACTTCGTTAAAAGCATGCCATGCATGTTTTTCCTTATCTTCCATCACATTTTCAAATTCTTGATCTTTCACCAAGCTACTAATCTGCGGGTCTACAAAGATTTCCTTCTTTAATTTTGCCTCTGACAGAGTCGGAAATGTTTTACACAAATATTTAAAACAATTTCCTTCTTTGTTTAATGCCTTAACAAATTGTTTCATAAGTCCAAGTTTTATGTGAAGTGGTGGAAGTAACACTTTTTGAGGGTCAATAAGACTTTCGCGAATTACATTTTTGGTTCCAGGTGTTAAAGTCACTCTTTGTGGCCAGTCTCTTTTTATCCAATGCTGTTCTCGATTTCTGCTATCCCACTCGCACAGGAAACATGGAAATTTAGTATATCCAGACTGCTGACCCAAGAGAAGGCCTAAAATTTTTAAATCTCCACACACTTCCCAGTTGTGATTTTCATATTGTATTCTTAAAAGTAATTCCTGTAAATGTTCATAGTTTTCCTTTAAATGAACAGAATGGCCGACCGGAACAGAAGCAAAAACATTGCCATTATGTAAAAGAACAGCTTTAAGGCTCCTTTTTGAAGAGTCGATGAAAAGTCTCCAGTCAGAAGGTGTGTACTCAGGAGCTCCGAGGAAAGTAAGTAGATCAGCAATTGCTTGGCAGTACAAGAGTGGTTCGTTTTGTGCAAAATATTTTACAAATCCAGCCTCACGATTTCTATACCAAGAGAAGGTAGTTTCTGGGGCAAGCAAATTTTTTTGTTTCAACCTAGACCCCAGTACTTCAGAAAGATCTTTTGAAAGTCCCAAATCTCTTACTAAATCATTCAGTTCGGCTTGTGAAAATAGCTGAGGTTGGTTTTGACCTGAGGTTGATGGTTCAAAATCACTATCCATCTGTACGGAGCCGGAAGTTGAAGAGGTTTCAATATCTTCTTGTAGTACTTTGGGAGTATAGGTACAGGTACATGATCACTGTGAGGAACTGGTCTGATAGCTGATTTAATATTGTTTGGGTACAAAATATGTTTCAAAGTTTTTCTATTATGCCCCTTAATATCACAAAGACAAAAGTAGCAATCTTCATGATGATTTTGCGGTTCTCTCCAAACCATCGGTATTCCAAAAGGAAGGCTTTTTCTATTCCCTTTGGTCCAATGTCTTAAACCTTTTTCACATACCCTACAAACAACGTGCGGTGCCAAATCTTTATCTTGATCTCCTAATTTGATTTTGAAATAAGCATAATATGCATTTTTCACAAATTCACCAATTGGTCTCTTAAACTTTTTCAAGACGAAATATCCACAAATATAACAGAAATCATCTGGTTTGTTTTTGCAACACCGGCTAGACATATTTTTAAGCAATGTTTATTTATCAAATACCACGCACAACATTAAAGACAAATTAATTTTACTTGTTTACTGATCGACACTCAGAGCTATAATGAAGTAAATGACATTAAAATATACATTTTGTTTGGAGTGATAAACTTGAAATCCTTCTTCGCAGTACTAATAAAGTGAAAGCATAATAAGTAGGATTTAGAAGGTAAAAATTCCCGGAAATCTTGTCCAAAATTAATACATGTAATAAAAGATTTACATCAGGTAATGAGAGCCTATTTAACAAATTTCTTTAAAACCACTACAGAAAATCATTTTTGGGTTAATACCTAGAATTTGAAGTAGTACATTCATTTTAAAATGTATTAAAACGCCTATTATAAGATTTTTTTATATTTTTTTCTTTTTCTTTTGTGCAAAAAAAAAAATCTGTGGGTGGTAGAGACCAACTGTATTTTAATTAGTTATTGCTATATAAAAACTGAGCTTAACAAACAAAAATCACGTCATCACAAATTTTATGCAGGCCTGTGTTATTATTAACAAAATCGAATAAATTTTTAATTACATTTTCTCCGTTCAATCAATAATGAAAACATGATTTCAACACCTATAAATAACGAAAATAAATTTAAAAAAAATTATTCTCCTATTTATTACGATAATATAATTCTCCCAGCTTTCAAGAATGCTTAGAAATAACTTCCTAATTCCTTTCGCCTTCTCTTATATTGAACACCTGCGTGTGTAATTAAGTTTGCACACCAGTTTAGCTAATACGTAATATGTAAATTTATCCGCGTATTTATATTATAAAATAGGAGTTTTCTTATGCCCAACAACTTGTGTCAATAAACTGAACCTGTTCCCATACTGAAATTCTTATAGATGTGGCAAAAACTTACATATTTCGCTCTCAATTCGTTACACTTTAGCGTTTATCTTTTACAATCTCGTCTGTAAATAATTATATTTCGAATTACTACATTTGCAACAGATGCAAAGCAATTAAATTTTATTTTATTTATATACATTACGGTTGTTTGATTAGATAATTTATAAACTTTAATTTAATGTGTCTTGATATACGAAGGGGCATTGTTATATAGTTAGCCTTGAACGTTAATAATAAACAAAATTGAATATGTTTGCTATAGCTACAACTATCATGCCCTATAAATAAGTTGTCAAAGTTATCCGTTCACAAGTTAACCGCAGATTTTGAAAAAAAAACACAAGTTTTGGTCAGTTATTAAATATTTATTTTTGAAAGGATTACCAGACAAAGAAATTTTTGCTGCTGTGATAAAATTCTTATGCGATTAGTGCTTTCATATCCCACTATTAAAAACTTGCGGATTGCGGAATTTAAGAGAGGCGGATTAGATGCTAAAGTGATCACCTCTCTGGAAGACCAATTTCTGTGATCACACTGGAACACATTGATTCTATTTCATGATATAATTGTAAGAAATCGACGAATTTGGATTACGTCTATTACATAAACAATGCACACTTCCTCTATAAACTTGCGTTTCAACATCATTCATCACGACAAAATGCTTTTGATGAAATGGATTCCGAAATGCTTGAATGCGACTAGGCGAAGAAAATCTGTTACCGCTTTAAAGATTCTTCGAACTTTTTAGATACGGTTTGTTACTATTGACGAAACATAGGTCCATCAATACGATTTAGAGACTTGAAAGCAATCCAGAGAGTGGAAGGTTTCTAGTTCTCAGCGACATAAAAGATTTTGTATTCAAAAAACCGTTTGCAAGATTTTTTCTTCATTTTTTTGGAACAAAGATGGGATAATTATGATAGATTATATTAGTAGACAAGGATAGAAGTATTACACGTTAATATCGTTAATATTATACTAAGTTATTAAGTAAAGTACGCAAGAAAATTGTTAAAAACGCCGTAGAAAACTTGCGTGGAGTGCTTTTTTTACAGCACAACACTTTTGTTCGCAAGTTGTTGATTGCACTGCTAATGGAATGAAATCAATGGAATTGGTTGACCACTCATCCTATACTACGGATTTAATGTTGTCGGTTCACGAAACTCAAAAGCATTTAAGGGCCAGTTGTACCATCTATAGTTAACTCTTAGTTCAATTAATCTACTGGTCAAAGATGACGTTAGTTCAGCGTTGTATGCGTTGTACAAAAGCTGATAAATAGTAGTCAGTTGATTGTTGGCTAAAGGCGGTTAGCAGAAATGGAAAATCATAACTTCGGTGCATACGATAGAATATTTATGCAGAGAGTAGGTATAAAATGGGCGGGAACGACAATATGTGCTTTTTATAATATCTGTTTTTCACATATTTTATTATTGGTAATAATCAAAATGGAAATATTTTTTGCCCTTTTCTTGTATTTATTAAGTTAGCAGCAGAAGCAATAAAAACACGTTTGCTACTACATTACATAAATTTATTTCAGTAATTAATAAAGCTGAGGATGTTTGCGGTACGGCAGGACCGTATGTAGTGCATCCCCACATTTAACTATTTATCTAAATATTCTCTGAAATGATTTGCCGGATCTCATAAATTAATAGAGTGATATTTTAGTATGCACTGGATATTGTTATTATACAAAATCATAATAGCCATTTGTATTTATGGATCATAAATAATAATACGCATGTATTTGTATTTGGTTGTGAATTCAATTTAAACTTAAAACGAATCGTAATATTTTAACGACAAGCCGTCCTTACAATACATGCATTCGAGACAAAGTGTGCAACTCTACGAATAACTTCCAAAATTGATCGAAAATGGACATTTTGGAGCTGAAGTAAGGCCCCTATTCTTAGAAAATTTTATTAGTGTCGTTAAGAACTATTATTATAAACAACAAAGGCCTTTCATTAGTGTTGAAGTTTTAGTTTCATTGAATTTCCATGTTGTAAGTAGTCAATTGTAAAGTGTTCATTCACAATATTCTAAAACAAGGTGTAAATTTAACTAAAATCCAGAAAAACACATTCTGATAATATATTACTAGATTAGAAGCTGTGTTTATTACTATTTATTATATTATTTTTATACCCAAATGCAATAAAAGCTACGAAAACAAAAGAAACCTCGATTTATTAAAATCTTGTCACACAGCCTTTCAAAGCCTGGCAGCACATATTTTGCATATATTTTATATATACTACCTACTTGAACTAGGTGAATGAAGTTAGAAGTTATAACTTATAACTTCTAACTTCATTCACCTAGTTCAAGTAGGTAGAATATATAAAATATATGCAAAATATGTGCTGCCAGGCTTTGAAAGGCTGTGTGACAAGATTTTAATAAATCGAGGTTTCTTTTGTTTTCGTAGCTTTTATTGTATTTGGTTATAAAAATAATATAATAAATAGTAATAAACACAGCTTCTAATCTAGTAATATATTATCAGAATGTGTTTTTCTGGATTTTAGTTAAATTTACACCTTGTTTTAGAATATTGTGAATGAACACTTTACAATTGACTACTTACAACATGGAAATTCAATGAAACTAAAACTTCAACACTAATGAAAGGCCTTTGTTGTTTATAATAATAGTTCTTAACGACACTAATAAAATTTTCTAAGAATAGGGGCTTTACTTCAGCTCCAAAATGTCCATTTTCGATCAATTATGGAAGTTATTCGTAGAGTTGCACACTTTGTCTCGAATGCATGTATTGTAAGGACGGCTTGTCGTTAAAATATTACGATTCGTTTTAAGTTTAAATTGAATTCACAACCAAATACAAATACATGCGTATTATTATTTATGATCCATAAATACAAATGGCTATTATGATTTTGTATAATAACAATATCCAGTGCATACTAAAATATCACTCTATTAATTTATGAGATCCGGCAAATCATTTCAGAGAATATTTAGATAAATAGTTAAATGTGGGGATGCACTACATACGGTCCTGCCGTACCGCAAACATCCTCAGCTCTAGTAATTAATATCAGGTAAGTTTTTCTATATTTTTTATTTACTTATATGTAAGTACAGAGTATATTTTTTATTCTATTAAACTTAAATAAAACGCCTTATATTTTCACAAAACAATAGTATATTTAACTATATGTACATTTCATGTGCACTGCACACATCATCTGTAGTTACTATTTAAACGTATTATTTTCGAGTACATGTATAGTAAAAATATCTATTTTGGGTAGGGGTGTAAAAAATTTTTCAATTACAAATGGTTAAAAATGCAAATAATCGGAAAGTATGGTCGTCTATTGTAAAAACTAAACTCTATTGAAATTCTAAGAAGGACAAATTTGGGAAGGGCCGTTACATATGAAAAACAAGACATCTGACCGTGTTGAGTTATATTAAATAACAATATAGTAACGTGAAAAGGATCTATTAATTATTAAATATTGTTGGTATACAATTTAAAAGTTTATTATTAATAGGTGACATGTCATTGTTAAGGAGGTAATTTTTGTATTTTTTCATATGTATGGCTTCCCACATGTCTAAATTTCTGCTGTTACATTTTTTAATTAATTTTACATTATCTAAGCTGAAATTATGTCCGGTATCTAAATGATGTAGAGCTAATGCTGATTTATCTACATTGTGAAGTTTTACATGAGCTAAATGTTCTTTGAAACGGGTTTGAATATTTCTTCTTGTTTGGCCGATATATCATTTCGGGCAGGAATTACAGTTAATTCTGTAAATACCTGATTCTTTCAGTGGGTCTGTGCTAACTAACTAACTATTTTTTATTATTAGTATTGGATAAAAAAAGGCAACAAATTTCTCAATCGAAGAAGTAGCTACGTTAGTATCCCTTGTTAGAAAGTACAGAAATGTATTGGAAAATAAAAGAATCAATTCAGCCTCCAATAAAAAAAAATAGAGATATGGAATAATCTGGCTCGTGAGTTTAACAATATATGTGGGGATGTCTTCCGTGATAGAACTTCAAAAAGTAAATATGAAAATTTAAAGAAACAAAAAAATATAATGAAACAGATATGCAAAATACATATCCGTCACTGTAAACATGGACAAACATGTATTTTGCATATCTGTTTCATTATATAACAACTGCGTAATACGGCAAAAACGTATTGATAAATATCCCTTTTTTGTATAAACAAAAAAAGTTTGTTATCGAAAAATCTCATACACAGAAGACAGGTGGGGCTCGTATGAAGAGTTTGGGATCTGTAGTGTTGAGGCAAATATCAAAGAATTAATAGGGGTGCAATTAACAGGCCTTGAATCAGAATTTGATGATTGTGGTAAGGATGATATAAAAATATGCATACACGTGTGTAATAAATATTGTTTGTTGTAGTAAATTCTATGCAAATAGATCATAACTATGCACAAGCTGCTGATGTTAGCAACGTAAATGCAGAAGTTGAGGTGGAAGAAAGCTCCAAGAAAGAATTGGAAGAGTTACACAAGTCATGTTTTCTAGAAGAACATAATTTAAAATTAAAGTTATTACAAGATACACATAATGTAGATATGGCAGAAAAAAAGAAAGAACATGATATAAAATTAGAAATTAAAAAAAACTTGTATTTATTTGATTTAATACAAATTTATTATTCACACACATGTTCTTTACTTAAAGATATGAAGTATATAAGCTACTAACACTAAAAGTTTAATGATATTTATATACATACATATCTTCAAAAAAATTCATTAATTATATAAATAATTAACATTTAGCAATTCATAACTCCCTTAACATATCCATTTTTATAGATATTCAGAAAACATAAACAAAATTTTTGTGAACAAACATATGTACGCAGACATTAACGACATAATATTACTTGAACTGCTACTGAACGCCCGAGATCCACCGTTCACTTGACTACATCTTTGACGAGCAGTTCAAGCTTGAACTAAGTTGGTACAACGCATTTTTTCTGTTGAACCAAAGTTCACATTGAACTACCAATTTGTTGGTACAACCGGCCCTAAAAGGTATCAGATTTTTTAACAAATCCTGAAATTTTATATGCCGTTGAGGCTTGCCGACCAAGAATTTTTTAAGGGCTTTGAATTACTATATGAAAGTTCTGGTAAATGTGCAGGTCTTAACCCTTGTGTGCATGACAGACTAATGCGTACGTAACCACATACGCGGGGTCCTGTCGAGACCCCATTTTTTTTTTAAGATTTAAGGTACTTTAAGACAAATTAAAATTTAAAAAAAGTCTTAAAATTGAATTTTATCGAAGTTACATATAATATGATGGTTGTACAATTATTTTTATATTAGAACAAAACAAAAATGTGTTAAAAAAACATTAGATTTGACAATGCTTTGAAATTACATATAATTTAATGGAAAACAGTATTTTAATGAAAGGCATGGAAGACAAACCGTCACTGTCTCTTTTTTTCTATGTGCGTCACAAACAAATTTGTGACAGTCCTTACATTTTATGTTAACCTTCTTGTCTTGTTCTCTTGGACATTTATAGCATCTACCCCTTTTTGTCGAAGTGTTCTTTCTTCATCTCTCTGTGAATCTAAATTTGTTTCTGCTAAGGCAATACCACAATCCTGGAGTGCTGTTTTTACAAATATTGGAAGTTTTCTATTTTGAGCCCGTTTTTCCATGTTTCCATGAGTTAATTTGTCTCCCAGTTGTAACAAGAACAACCTACGTCTGGCTTTAATTTTGTTTTTTCCATTCGGGGTGTTTTTCATTGAATATTACAAATGTATTCATGGCACATATATCTAGAATATTCATGAATAGTCTATAAGGCCATCGTAGTGTTCTACGAGCGCATGAAAATTCTCGAATCAATTTATCTGCGTTGTCAACTGCACCTTTAGTTTCGTTGTAGTCTAGTATCATAATAGGCTTATTTTCGCTTTCAGGAGATACGTTATCGTCTTGATGTTGTGTAGCCAACAAATGAACCATTCTGCCCTTTTTTGGAATGTACGATACCATGCTTACTTCCATTGTGAAAGCGAACATGGATGAATGAACTGGTCTTGAGATTACATTGAGTTGAGGTGGCGTATCAGTTTTATTTTTTCGACCCGTTCCAAGCAATGTAAGTCCTTTGCTCAACAAATAATTCGCTAAAGGTACACTTGTAAAGAAATTATCTGTAGTTATGCCTCTCCAGCTACCGAAATATGGTTCAACCATATCTTTTACTACACGCATTCCTTGTTCTTTTTCACTCACTCCACTTGGAAGACGACCACAGTAAACCTGAAGATTACATAAATAGGAAGTCTTTACGTCAGCAAGTGCCCAGACTTTTATGCCATAACGACCAGGCTTTGATTTTATGTATTGTCTAAAGGGACATATGCCCCTAAAACATACTAGTTGTTCATCCACTGTAAGAGATTCGTAAGTATCAAACATTATTTTGCAATTTCTTACAAATAAGTCCCAAATCTCTCTAATAGCCGCCAGTTTATCTTCCTTCTTTCTGTCAATTCTTGTAGTCTTATCGTCAAATCTTAAGAATCTTGATATTTCTTCAAATCTGTTGACAGACATAGCTGCACAAAAAAATGGGCGGTGTATAGAGAAATCTCTTGTCCACATTTCATGCGTGGATTCTTTCCTGCATCTCAATCCACCTGCTTTTATAAGTACACCGAAGAAGCAATCTAGTTCACCCTTTCTAAATCTATCCAATTCATTGGTGAATTAGGTTTTTTTTTATTCCATTCTGCATAATTCTTCTTCGTCAAACTACCACTGCACAACATAACCTCAAACTACAAATAACAAATAGATGGACGGCCAAATGCCTACTAATTCAGGGTAGGCAACTGTGAAGAAAAATGTGGTGCTGGGATCGCCAAAGGACCCCGGTCATGCAGACAAGGGTTAAAGGAGATTATGTATACTAAATAAATAACATTTTACATGGTAGACTAAGTAGGTAGTTATCAGTACCCCTTCGTATAATATTTAGGTCGCTGGCTGGCTAAGGACTTCACACTCTAGCCAGCCACCAGCTCTAGAAAACAACTAGAGCGATCTCGTTGAAACATTAAGATAACAGTTTAGGATGCATCTCACACACGGCCATATTTGGATTTTTGAAACACTGCCAAATAGGCCTCTGTTTCAATGATTACCTCCTTGTTCGACGCGAATCTCGCTTAGCTAAGTCTTTAGGTTCGGGAATAAAAAAATCGCATGTAGGTTAAATCAGGCGAATATGGTAGAATTTAACCTGTTACATTTGTAGATGGATTCATAATTTGTTTATTATACTTAAACAATAATTTTTTCTGCACCAAGTGTGGTCATTTTTTCTTTAATTCAGCATTGAAATGACTCAATAAATTTTCATAGTTCTGTAGCCGTTTTTCTCTTTTCAACTAATCGATATAGATGCTATCTTTAAGACAAACGTCATAATCGAGCAACACGAGTTACGCACTGTTTTAATATAACCATCACTTTTTAATACTGATATCGAAACAGACGAACAAAATTGCGTTAGTCTGCTAGACAAAGAATCAGAAAAGATCAATTTGTTCGCATGATAGACAAGGACAGAAAGCGTACTACTACATTAATCAAATTGTCTTCCAATCATGTGTCATAATCTGTCATTTGTAATTAATGCGTTTTTCTGTTTGGTTTTTCTTTGCTTTTACTATATTCAATCGAAATATTACAAAAATGTGTTCTTCTCAGAACAAAGTAAAAAGTGTGACTATTCGGTAAGTTATTAAAAATTAAAATAATAAGCAAAATTGAGGTTATCATAAATATGTTTCAGAAAATGCCTAATAAGCGCTTAAATTCACAAGCACAAGAGCTTGTGTTAAACGTTCTGAATTATTTGAGGAAGAGAAAGAATTATTACATTTAAAATATATATATTTCAGAGAGTATGTGATGCTCTTCATATATCACGCTCAACAGTTTATGCAATTAAACAGCTGACCAAAACCCAATTCTTATCTCTCCAGGTCAAAAGAGACTTCGATCTAAACCAAAAATTAGAGATCTTCGAGAGTCTATTAAGATGGAAGTACGGAACATGTAGGAAGAAAGTAAATATTACTAAAATATATTGTTTATTAGTTTATATAAAATGATAGTTTTAGAGAAATATGTTACTTTAAGTACATTAAAAGAAGAACTGAAAAACAGAGATATCATTGATTTATGTTCAGTACTTTATTAAAACACAAAATTCTCTTTTGTCCATATTTACAAAACGACCGAACACGTTTATTTTAAACAACTGTATGCGATAACGGACGCAACGTTTTTGGCTGAAACTTTTACAGCTGTCTTCTAACATATGATAGATTTGACAGACGACACGCATACGCAGATTATCACGCCATCTATGTGTAAGTTACCTCAATTATCAGATCACCTCGTACAATCATATCTTTTTAAATTGATATATAATTTCAAAAATATATTTAAAATAATTTCATAATTTCATAAATTATATTCTAAATTACAATAATTCAGGCTATTGAAGTTACTGAAATTTTAATATTTAATTAAAATTGTTGCAATTGTTTGCACAATAAAGGAATTATCATATTGCTAATTACTCGATCATATTTATCAGTTATAAAGAGATCAACTTACAAAGCGATTAAAAACCATCTATGTATTTGTTTACAAATTGTTTGTCAGATCTACGTATACAGGCTGATTCATTTTCGGCCCTCACCATGGGGATCTCGCTTATTATTGGAGATAGAGTATAGGTTTAAATTTGGCAAAGTTGTTAAATTTTGTGTTTGTTATAAATCCGTAAAGAAAATAGACCTGTGACAAATGACCTTCGTTATTTAAAAAAAAAACGCGAAAACCCCATTTTCTTCTTTTACCTGTAGCACCGACATTTGGCCTTGTAGAGAAGATATAAAAACACATCCTTGTGGCCATTTCTAAACCTCTATCCAGTGGTGTACTCTAAATTTTTATACGACGTTTCGTTTCTTTCTGGCCATCATCAACTATCTAATTTCTTATAGGCGCCATATTGGATTTAGACATCTTCAGAAAGAGTTCTTTTTCTGATTTCAACCATGTACCACATGCTGACTAAAGTTTTTGACATTAGACATTAGAAAGAATAAATTATAAGATTAAATAAGGTAGCCATGGAATTTCAATCTGTCAAACATTTCATTTAGTGTTCATTAATAATACAAAAATGTCATACTCTAACGAAGAGAAACGAGATATGATAAGTATTTTTTATTCTTCGAACCGAAATTCAATAGTAGCGAGTACAAGATATCTACAATTATATCCAGAACGACAACAGCCTCATCGTACCATTTTTCTAGATCTCGACAGAAATTTGGTCGAGAATGGATGGTTTACTAAGCCGCGTAATGGTCAAGACAACATGAATTTAAATGAAAATCGACAATATATTTTACAAATAGTAAATTAAAAGCGTGTTTTCAAATTTCATGTTAATCTTGTATTTTTATAGATAAATAATAATCCATCAATTTCTACACGCGAAGTAGCGTCAGAATTAAATTTGTGCCAGTCCAGAGTTTGGAGAACTTTACATAAAAGTAGGTTTAAACCATACAGGATCCATGTTAGTCACTCTTTACTGCCTGGAGATAATTTGAGAAGGCTAGAATATTGTAATTGGTTAATGGGAAGGATAGAAAATGACGAAAATTTTTTAAGCAAAATCATCTGGTCAGATGAAACAAAATTTACAAATTCTGGAATGTTCAACAGAAATACGGAGCACTATTGGGCAGTACAAAATCCCCGACAAAACAGGGCTAGAAGACCACAACATCGTTTTGGAATAAACGTTTGGATGGATATTTTGGCAAATCGTCTCTTAGGACCAATTATATATGAAGAACATTTAAATGGAGAAAGATATTTAAACATTTTACGTACATACGTATCTGACTATCTTGATGACAATATCTCATTAAATCAATTACAATATTTACGGTGGCAACAAGATGGCGCACCAGCACACAATGCAGCTGTTGTTAGAAATTTCTTAAATCAAGAGTTTGCAAACCGTTGGATTGGAAATAGGGGAGTTGTTGAATGGCCTGCGAGATCACCTGATTTAAGTCCGCTAGATTTTTTTTTATGGGAATATGTTAAAAATAATATTTATAAAGTAGATGCGCCACAAAACATTGAAGAATTACGAGATAAACTTCAGAATGCCTTCGATGCAGTTCCTAGAAGAACTATACAAAGGGCAGTACAAAATGCCAGAAGGCGTGCCCAATTGTGCATTACCGAAGATGGCCAGATAATTGAACATTTACTGTAATTGTTTATTGTTTACTTTTCTATGTATTTTTATTAATGTTTTTGTTATCTTGTACTCGCTACTGTTGAATTTCGTTTCGAAGAATAAAAAATACTTATCATATCTCGTTTCTCTTCGTTAGTGTATGACATTTTTGTATTATTAATGAACAATAAATGAAATGTTTGACAGATTGAAATTCCAAAGGCTACCTTATTTAATCTTATAATTTACTCTTTCAAATAAAACCTAATGTCAAAAACCATAGTCAGCATGTGATACATGGTTGAAATCAGAAAAAAAAAAACTCTTTCTGAAGATGTCTAAATCCAATATGGCGCCTATAAGAAATTAGATAGTTGATGATGGCCAGAAAGAAACGAAACGTCGTATAAAAATTTAGAGTGCACCACTGGATAGAGGTTTAGAAATGGCCACTAGGATGTGTTTTTATTTTCTCTCTACAAGGCCAAATGTCGGTGCTACAGGTAAAAGAAGAAAATGGGGTTTTCGCGTTTTTTTTTTTAATAACGAAGGTCATTTGTCACAGGTCTATTTTCTTTACGGATTTATAACAAACACAAAATTTAACAACTTTGTCAAATTTAAACCTATAATCTATCTCCAATAATAAGAGAGATCCCGATGGTGAGAGCCGAAAATGAATCAGCCTGTATACAGCGCCGATCAAAAGACTTAAAACGAAATCTTGAGAAGCCTAAAATTAATAACGATTTTTTTCAAAATATTAGGAAGTTCGTTTTTTTTAATTCATGGCGTACGCATCTAGTTTAGGCGTCACGTACTACGTTACACTAAAACTAAAACTTAAAAATGATAAATTTGCAAACTTTAAACTAAATATTGAAATAAATTAAAGGAGATACTTGCATGACGCGCACTAACTCTTAATGTGACAAAGTTCGCATTTGTGTATTTAAAAAATGTCAATTATTATCTATGTAATTAAAGTTCATTCCAAGATTTTAAAGCTTTTGGTTTAATAAGCTTGTAAGAACTAAGCTTTTTGCTCGGACACAAAATTATAAAAAACTAATTCAGAAATTATTTCTTTCTTAGAATTAAAAATAATTTTGCTCAATTGCTCTATCTAAAGCAAATCCCCGTTAAAATATTTCGATGTGTTAACTAGACTTAAACCTTTTAAAACCTATGGCCCGCGGTGTATATATGGATGAATATACCTATCGCAAATGAACTTTGTACGCAAAAGCCAAATGTATGCACAACGTGCTGATAAATTGCGTTATCTGAAATGAGGTATTCCAGACGTTTATGTAACATCGATTAACATGTGGTATCTCTTTCATATCTGGTTGTATATGATGTTCCTATGTCAACATTTAATATTTAAATAGTAATAGTAGGGCACTGTCGCAAATATGAACTATTTATGAAGTCAATCTGTTTAGTCTTTTTGTTTTCAACCTTGAATATCTACAATAATCAGATTAGAAATTAAGATTTAAATCAGCAAACAACATTGTACAAATAACAATGAATTTTAAAAACTCATTCAATTATAGCAACAAGAATTTGAAAAGTAAAATTTCAACATTCTTAATATAAAAGACATTATTAATGTCTTTTCAATAAAAAACAATATGATGGAATTTTGTAAAATATCGATATCAAAATGTAATAAATATGAACTATAAGCAGTATTAATATGTATATTAAGTGTGTCGGAATGTTCTTCCTATCTTCCTAGATTAATAAAACGAACGTAAATATGAACATATTTTATCAGGATTCTTTCTGGGTTTCCGAGCTGGAATCACGTCCTTGACACTGCTTCCTTTTTTTAGCCAACGTTTCGTCCACTGTTGCAAGGGACCTCTTCAGAGATGCCACTACTGTTCGTCGACGTAGAAGAAAGCAGTGCCCAAAATGCGATTCCAGCCCGGAAGCCAGAAGCGATCATCGACAATGACCGCGGCTACCTATAAGCCAGATTAAAATAGTCACTAAATCCATTAATACTTTCTCCTTAAATATGCGGAATTCGATGGTCAATAATTGACACCTTCTTTCGTCGATTTTCTTGATGTTTTCCTTAGTTATTGCTTCGTTGGCATTCCGCATCTTGGATTGTCTTGAACTGATTCCCTACACCATCGAAATTGCTTAGCACAAAATCTTACTGTAAAATAGGACGGCGCATCTTCTTTATACATGCTAATCTTGTTAAGGTTAAAAAGTTATGGGCTTAGTTTTCTGGGACAGAAAAGGTCTGTTGGAGATTGATTTCATGTCCCAAGGGACGACTCTTAATGCGGACTCGTACTGTGAAACACTTCAGAAGCTACAAAGAAAAACAAGAGGTGCGGAATGCTGACATGTGGCATTGTTCTTCTGCATGACAATGCTCGTCCCCACACAGCTCGAAAGACCAATGACCTTCTTCGGAAGTTCAAGTGGAAGGTTTCTGACCAACTTCCGCATAGCCTCGACTTGGCTCCATGTGACTTTCACTTGTTCACGAAAGTCAAGGATTTCTTGTCAGGAGAACATTTCCAAAGTGATGATAACTTAAAGGAAGGTGACCAACATTGGCTGGATAATTTGGCGGTAGAGGTTTACGAGGACAACACAAACTGGTTTCAAGATACAGCAAATATCTCAACAACGGCGGCGACTACATAGAAAAATGAGTAAATGTGTTTGTTACTTTCATTTAATAAAACCATATAAAATAAAAATAAAAAATCATGAAAAAAAATTGGATAACGCATTTTCGAGAAATTTTGAAATTTATAATTTTTTTAAATGAATAGCCTGTATATTTTTTAAAATTCTGAATGCTAATGTTCTTTGTAATATAAAACTTTCAATACACTATTGTCCTAAAACGAATAATAAAGTATTTACGGTGGAATTTAGTTGATGTCAAAGATACTCTTTCATTCTGTAAAATCAGTAGTAGGCTTCTTTCACTTTAAACAGAACAAATAGTATGCCCTTCGTAAATGTCAATAACGTACTGAATATAAATCTTTCGCACGTTTAGTTATTAAAATTTTTTTTTTTTTATTTTGTGTTGTGTTCATTAGTTCTCTATTTATTTTTCTAAACATTTTGGTTTTACTTTCGTTGCTTAGTGTTTGACAATATTGCACTATGGTATTTCGTCATTTGGAGATATGCGATATGTTGGAAGCATACATTTTATGTCGTAAAAATTCAATAAGAACTAGCGAATATTATGCTGAACACTATCCTTTACGACAGCAGCCACATCGACGTTACTTTCGAAAACTTTACAATCAGTTTAGATGGCATGATTGCTTATTTAGAAAGAAAACCACAACGAAAAATATCGTCGTCAACGAAGAAGTAGAAATTACAGTGTTAGCATATTTTGAAGCCCATCGCGAATTTTCCATTAGGGATGCTACTAAGGAATTGGCATTAAGTTATTCATCAGTTCAAAGAATTATGAAAAAGCATAAGTATATCCCCTTTTAAGTTCAGAATCTCTCAAGCATTACAGCCAGGAGATTCCGCCAGGAGATTAGCTTTCTATCATTGGTTTGTTAGTTTTTGTGATGAAAATTTGAATGTAGCACAATGTATTTTATGGAGTGGCAAAACAAATTTTTCAAATAGAGACATGTTTAATAAGAAAAATAGTCACTACTGGTATCAATAAAATTTATTAATAGTTCGTCCACATGCTGCACAAGTTCGATTTAGTTTTAACGTTTGGTGCGAATTAATTGGTTCGGTAGTCGTTGGTCCAGTGTTCTACAATGGTGCGTTGACAGGAAACAGATATCTGGAATTTATTCATAACGTTCTAGAGGATTTCGTTGATAACGCCAATTACCTGATGCGCCAAAATATATACTGCAGGACGGTGCACCTGCACACAACTATCATCTAGCGCAAACCTACCTCGACACCATCTTTGCCGAAAAGTGGATTGGTACAAATGGCCCAATTCAATGGCCAGCACGCTCCCCTGACCTCTCACCTTTAGACTCTTATCTTTGGGGATACTTAAAAAATGAGGTGTACAAAACGCGATACGACAACGTGCGCGAATTGCAAGACAAGGTCAGAGAAGTTTTTCGCCAATTAGATAGAAGGACAATCTTAAGAGCCACCCAGAGTGTACTGAAGCGGGCACGAAAATGTATTGAGCAGGAAGGTTACACCTTTGAGCAGTATTTACAAATTATACATGTACTTTCTTCTTTTTAATTTAATTTTGTAAGCTGTAATATGTTAAAATAAACATTAAGCACAAAATATGTAATTGTTTTGTTAAAAGTTAGCGAAGCAATGACAACATTTAGAAGGAAATATAAACTGCTATATCGTAACTACTTTATTATTCGTTTTATGACAATAGTGTATTGAAACTTTTATATTACAAAGAACATTAGCATTCAGAATTTTAAAAAATATACAGGCTGTTCCATTTAAAAAAATTATAAATTTCAAAATTTCTCGAAAATGCGTTATTTAATTTTTTTTTCATGAACTGCATGCTAATCAATGTTAAAAACACTAATACTTTGCTAATTTAACCTATTTTCTAGAATAAATAATAATAGAGATAGCAATGGTGCGCACTTAATTTGAATCAGCCTGTATAAGTCACGTAGTGTCACGGAAGTGTCATTTGTAAATAATCACTTGTCAAGTTGACAAGTTACGATTTAACCTATTACTAATAGTACGAATTGTAGGTTAGATCACTTAATCAATCTAAGACATAACTGATTTAATCCATGACATACTCTGGAAAACTTTTTTTTGTGATTCACTCCTTATCTGAATTCGTTCTTGTTCCGATAAGTTTGCCATTATTCTTAAGCACTGTAGCTGTCAAATACTATTAAGACTAAATCAACTCTGACACTTTGTACACTATGTTTTCGGCATTTTTTCAGTGCCTACTATCGTTTTTTTACTTTAAATTAACCATCTACCGGGGGTGAACTAATAATAATACAAAATAAGAATAGATTAAAACAATTTCAATTTTATATGGTATTTCCTCGGTAATGTGGTACATTATTAGTATTTTTTAAAAGACAAAGAAATAAGCTTTTTTGTGATATATCACTCAAGCTATGTTGCTATTTAAAAAAATTTAAGATGGCGGCAGTACGCAAAACGCTGACATCACGGAAATTTGACATGTACAATAAAAAATGCAGAATACAATCCCATTCATCAACCCACAATTTTATAATTTTAAGTTCATTCGTTTCAAACAAAAATACCTTGTGGCCAGACTTTTCCGCTACCCGGTATACGATGTGTTCGAGATAAAGAGGGCCCCTATGGGAATCTCGGAAACTTTAAGAGATACAGATTTGGTTAAATGGGAGAAGAGTTGCGTAATCAAAGGTCTAAGAAATTGGGGTTTAGATTTTCCTGAAAATTTTTTTAGTAGAAATTTTGAAAAAATTGAATTTTGCGATTTTGCAAATAATTTCTTCCTTGTGTTAATATTTGACCTAGAGCAAAACCAATGACACTTCTCCACAGCAACTTTTAATTCTGTTTAAGGTGGCGTTATTAGTTTTTTAATCCAACGTTTCGTCTTTGCGGAACGATCATAAACTTAATTTTTTTAAATACGGCCCTGATATGTTTATATTAGATTCTTAAAACCCTTTTTATTGCGAATTCAACGACCTATAATACTTTATCATTTAATTGCGGTTTCGCATAATTTTTTCGATATTTTTGCGTTTTCCAAATATATGAACGCCATTATCACTAAGACGAAACCAAGCTTTGGAAAGCAAATGTGGTACTGCTGTATTTGGATTGACAGTTGCGTTGTTTTTTTTACACATTAGTTTGGTGTTTAATTTTTTGTGCAATAATTTAAATTTTTTTCTATTAATTATGTTTTCTAACGAAGAAAAGTTTGACATAGTGGCATGTATCATTTCATCCAACCAAAATTGTTCTGTTACAGAGCGTATGTATTTGCAGAAGTATCCTGAAAGGAGGGAGCCAAATAAAAGAACTTTTAGAAAATTAGTAGCAAACCTTAAAGCATATGGTTCTTTTAGGAAACCTGTAGATTCCCGACGAAAAACGGGCAATGGGGAAACCGTACAAATGTTGGCTGTCACTGAGCATCCCGGTACATCAGTCCGGCGGATTGGACAAAACATTGGTATACCATGATCAGCGACACATTGTATTTAAAAAAAATAAAAATTACATCCGTACAAGTACAGAATTTGTTAAGGACTTAGATCAGGTGATTTAGAACGACGTCGCTCTTTCTGAGAATGGTACATAAGAAAATGTCGAGAGGATATGAGTTTTCCTTATCTAATAATATGGTCTGATGAGAGTATGATTATGAATAATGGCATTTTCAATAGACGATATGTCCACTATTGGTCTGGAACCAAACCACGTTTAAACAAAACGTCAAGGCATCAACACCGTTTTGGTTTTAATATGTGGGCTGGTATTTTTGGTACAACGATTGTAGGACCGTTTATTTACCACCATACCTTAACATCAGAGCGTTACCTACATTTGCTGCAAAACGATTTAGAGGATGCTCTCGATAGCATGATTCATAACTCTTGGATACAGCAAGATGGTGCACCTGCACATAATTCTAGAGCCGTTCGGGAATATCTTTCAATGAGATTTTCAGAGAAAATCATTAGCACACATTCGGAAACCCTGGCCAGCGCATTCACCCGATATAATTCTTGATTTCTTCGTATGGGGATTCGTTAAGAATCATGTTTATCAGCAAAATTTTGCAACAGATGAAGAACTAAGGGGGTTAGTTCTGGAAGCATTTGCCAATATTACTCCACAAATGCTTATTAGGGTGTTAGAATCGACGGTGACAAGGTGCTATCTGTGCCTGGAAAATAATGGAAATCTTTTCGAACATATGCTCTAAACTTAGTTGTTTTGTTCATATTCGTTTGTTGTTGTATTTTACTTTTTATGCCTTCTGTTAATTTAATTTGATTTGTTCTTTGATTTTTTAAATGTCGCCATTGGATTGCTATTAAATATGTAAATGAAATAAACTGTTAATGAACATAACAAATCATTTATTCTTATAAAAAATTGGTACTAGGAATTTTCTTGATTATGGTCGAAAAAATGACGAAACCGCAATTAAATGATAAAGTATGCTAAGTCGTTGAATTAGCAATAAAAAGGGTTTTAAGAACCTAATATAAACGTATCAGGGCCGTATTTATAAAAATTAAGGTTATGATGGTTCCGCAAAGACGAAACGTTGGATTAAAAAACTAACAACGCCACCTTAAACAGCATTAAAAGTTGCTGTGGAGAAGTGTCATTGGCTTTAATCTAGGTCAAATATTAACGCCAGATGTAAAATCGAAAAATTCTATTTTTTCAAAATTTCTCAAAAACTAAAAAATTTTTCAGGAAAATCTAAACGCCAATTTCTTAGACCTTTGATTACGCAACTTTTCTCCCATTTAACCAAATCTGTATCTCTTAAGGTTTCCGAGATCCCCAGAGTGGCCGTCTTTATCTCGGACACGTATATTAGCGTTCGTCGAAATATTTCGTTTACACCTTGTATATATGTAAACGGGTACTACTTTCTGGACTTACCTCGTAGATAATAAAATCTGTTTATAGGTGTCAATATTCATTATCAATTGAAACAAAAATAAAAGCTCCGATATCAAGACGATTAGCAGAAATAAGAAAGCCATAATATACATTACGCAGTGTCGAAATATTATCTAGGTTAGTATAAATCAGATTCGATGAAACTCGTTTGGCGATTAGAATTCTATAATTAATTCTTCTTGCGGCGATTGAGGAAAGTAAGAATAGCATTGAACTTACATTTACACACATAATTTTGACCTTGAGAGTTACCATAGTCTTGACCAGCATTAAATTTAAGATCTCGCTTATGTAACTCTAAACAAGTTTCTCTATTAACCATGATTTTCTTATAAAAATATGATTTATTCGCTTGTTTTATAAACACAAATTATATTTAAATTCTTAATATAAATATACCTTATAGTTGTTGCTGACAATCACGATCGTTTTTGTTCGACACTTTCACTCACTTATACTAATATGTTTTATTAAATTGCCATTTCAAGATTCCATGCAAGAAACACATCACGATCTTTAGGAAGCTTAATCGTTCCATTCGTCAGTTTTATAAAAAAAAAACATCGTGCGATTCGTATGCATTTTAATGGTCTAGATCAGTGTTTTTCAACCTGTGGGTCGCGACCCCCTGGGGGGCAGCGAAGCCTATGTAGGGGGGTCGCGAGAGGTCGAGAGACCTCAATAAAAAAAAGCAATAAATTTTAAAAAGGGAGATATATTTAAAAAAGTTAACAAAACGATACTCGTTATGTTATTTATACAAACCCATTAACAAAAAATAAAATCTTCGAGTACTCGTTCATTTTAATGTGAAGGTTGCGCTTGAGTTTGTTCAATCAATTTCTCCCATCGTGGATCTGTTTTTGCAACTTTAAGTATTAAATCGTTTTCCAAATTTAAGCGATTTCTTAGTTTACTTTTTATTTGGGCCATTGATGAAAATGCCAACTCGCACATGTACGAGGTAGAAAATGGAATCAAACACTTCAAAGCCTCGGTTGTTAATTCCGGGTATTCTGTTTTTCTTTTTAACCAAAAGGTATCCAAATTTTCAGACTTGAATTCCAAGTGTAACATCCCATCGGCAGATAATTCCAGCAGATTCTCTTTGAGCTTAGTTGATAAATTTGCCTCATTTATAGCTGCATTTAAAAACGGATTTAAAATCCATCTTTGCCCAGTGTTATCCGATATCTGTTGCACTGAGAAGTGATGACACAATTCTTTCTTCAAATTATCTAACACCATTTTCATACCAGATATATATGAGTTGATGTTTATCTCGTTTCCGACTTCTTCAATGAAAGACTGTGTCGACGAAAATGAATCAAAGTTGTTTTGATTTATAGATGATGACGACAATTCAATTTTTTTTATAAAGCCATGGAGTTTGTCTTTTGCTGTAATGACATTTTCATCCCGCCCTTGAAGACTTTTATTCAAGTTATTTAAATGCTCAAATAAGTCAGAAAGAAAAGTCAATTTCAAAAGGAATTCCGGGTCAGAAATGAATTCAGAGTAATGTGACTTGGCTTGTAAATATACTAATAGTTCAGCGCGAAGTTCCATAACTCTGGTCAGTACTTTGCCTTTTGATAAGCACCTAACTTCTGTATGGTAAAGCAAATTGCGGTGTAGTGTCCCCATATCTTCAAAAATGATTAGAAACATTATTAGAAACATAACATGCAGGACAACGATTAAATAATAACATATAATTCAATAACGATAACAACAGTAAATACTACATTATAAATATGAGATACAATCGAGTCCGCAACGCTTTTCCTTTAATAGAATTTACAATGTTAATAATAATACTTAGAACTTGACTGTATTCTTGTGGCAAAATTTTGGCTGCAAGAGCTTGGCGATGGAGAAAGCAATGCATCCAACAAGCGTTTGGCATCTGTTCTTTCAGTCTAGCAATAAATCCACTCTTCGCACCAGTCATGGCTTTTGCTCCGTCACTACAAATAGCAATGCATTTTTGTGCCCAATCGATATTCACATCTTGCGTAGCTTCAAGGAACGTGTCATGCAAGCACTGACCTGTAGTATTTTTGGGTAGTACCTTGCAAAATAGTATTTCTTCCATTAATATTTCATTGGATTCAAAACGCACAAAAGCTACAAACTGCGCACAACCCGCAATATCCGTTGATTCATCAAATTGCAAGGACACAAAAGAACTTTACTTAATTTTTTCTATGACTTGATCACGAACGTCAGTCGCCATATTGCTTATCCTGCGTTGAATGGTATTGTCAGAGAGAGGTATACTTTTGAGCTTTTCGACCTCTTGCTTGCCAAACATAATCTCTGCTATATCTAAAGACGCTGGGAAAATCAAATTTTCGGCAATACTGTGAGGTTTTCCTGCTTTAGCCACACGAAAAGCTACTCGATAACTAGCGAGCAACGCTTTCTCATTTAGGTTGGACATTTGTCCTATAGCAGTTTTTTTATGTTCAAGAGCTTTTAATTTTCGCTCAAAAAATTACACGGGTTTATTTTTTTCATTAGGATGTTTTCTGTTTAGGTGGCGTACCAACTTCGATGGCTTCATGCTTTCTCTTGACAAAGTTTCAAAGCAAATTACGCACTGCGGTTTATTCTCAATCACAGTAAACCCAAATTTCAAATAATTGTCTTCATAAAGACGTTTTTTCTTTATTCCACTACTGCCGCTAGACTTAGACGTTGATGGTTCTGATGATCTTTTTAGGAATTTATCAATTTTCAATTATAACAAACAACTTAAATAAATACGTAAAACAAGTGATTCGCGCTTCAAACAACTAAACAGCAGACGACACGACCACTTGCTTCGCGGTCTTGCACTCAACTGCCGTGGCCGCGGTCGACCGCCCTATGTATAGGCCAGCGCATTCTAGCGAGAATCATCTCGAAGCGTAACGAAACGTCTCGAAACTTGTGGACCTTTAGCACGGGCCGTGGAGCGCGCGGGGGACTACCAGCGCCATCCGTAGGTAATACTCGAAACCTGTACTAGTTCCGAGTGTTACCAACAGATGGCGCTGAGAGTCTCGGCCCTAACAATATGTTTGTATTTGTTTGTTAGTTATCAATTGGCCACGTATTCGATTTAAAATTATGTTTTACGTACTTAATTGTATATTTATATCCGAATCCTAATAACGCAAATGTCTAAAATTTTTGTATGGATTAAATATTTTTAACATACATGAAAAAAAAGGGTCGGGGGTCGGGAAATATTTTTTGATACTAGGGGGGTCGTGTCATGAAAAGGGTTGAAAAACACTGATCTAGATAATTTAAATAATTTCGTCCTCTCGACACGTAGTGTAATATGTAGTATGTAGTATGCAGTAACGTCTATCCAATAAAAGAAAAAAAAATACATACATACGAGGCTGATTTAACAGAATGTGAAATTCGGATTGAAACAAGTAACTATTATTATTTATTATTTTTTTAAATGTTCCCCATCTTCAACACACATAGACTAACGATTATGGAATACCATTATACTATTTTTGCAACGATGCATCTTAAAATCCACAAAATAATTTACCATTGCTGCAAAGTTTTAGTTTAGCAGTAAATACAGAAAGTCACTTGGAGCTAGTTTTGGGAAATACGAGGGCGTATTTTTAAGTTATCTACCTAGCCATGAAAAAAAGCACATAAGAAAACAAAAAAAAATTACTTTTCTACATAACTCCCTTCAACACTAATACACTTATTCCATCTTTTTTCCAGTTGCCCCATACCCTCAGAAAAAAATTGCTTCGGTATCCCCGCAAAATATTCTTCAACAGCTTCTTTGAGTTCTTCATCAGAAGCAAAACGCTTTCCCCTGAGATGCTTTTTTTAAATTTTTGAATAAGAAGAAGTCTGAAGTCGCGAAATCGGTATAAACAACATCGATTTGATCTTTTGAATCAATAGAGGAACTGATGATATACAGAACAATCTCAGACACGTTAGTTAAAGTTGACCTTCCGGACATAAAACCATGCCGCTGCGTGAAGATAAAACATCGAATAGATTTACATAATTTGTCATAGAGCAAGTGCTCAAGGATTTTAGAACAGCTGGACAAAATAGATTGGTCTGTAGTTAGAAATATTATTTTGCTCCCTTAAAGGACATTGTCCAGTTATCACAACAGTAAAAGTTTTAATTTCTTTAGAGCTATTATCTTATTCTATTTCTCTTGTCGCATTTCAGAAACAGCATTCTGCATTATATTTAAGAAAACAAAACCTCTCCAAAAACACTTAATAAAAATGTTACAGTTTGTTATATAAAGTGGTTTTCGTATCATAGATTTATCAGTTTCTACACGTGTAATCTGTATTACACAATCATTACCCAATCCGTCGATCTCCGACATACAACAACGTTTAAGGAAGTTGTTGACTGCACGCCGTTAATGTTGACGTCACCGCGTATAATATTCCTCATTAATTCAGTTCATTACGGCGTACGATTCATTTAAAGATATATCATACGCTCGTATAAATCGGAAACAGTCTGACATACATATGAAATGAAATAATATAGGTGTATGCACTGGAGTGCTAACAAAAAAAGCGTCTGCAGAATCACTGCCGGCAATTTTCGTTTGCTAATAAATAATCGTTACATAATGACAAAATGTTTATTACAGGAGTGAAATTAGGAAGTAAAACTTTTCAAAAAGAATCAATGCAATGAAACAAATGTTATTTTACATAATTAATATTAGCAATAATTCATAAAATATAATTATATTAAAGAATTTTCAAAGAGGAATTATGTAATATAATTGGTACTCGAAGAATTATATAATATTGAACCTATTTATGAATTAGAAGTCGGAAAGATTCCAAGAATCAATTTTCGAGTGATCTTTAAATCAAAACGTACTAATAATCTAACGAAATTTAATTTTGTATATACGGACTTTGAATAGATTTATTGTTCCTTGTTTACTTACTATATTTAGTAACTATATCGTCCTCTAATTTAAGTAAATTAAGCAGAATCACGATTAAAGGATTTACAATTAAAGCAATAAGGCTAGAGAAAGTAGAAACTCTGAGGCGTATGGACGACAAGGATAAAAAGGGCAGAGAGTGGAGTAAATACATAAGGCATTGAAGGTCAACACCGATCAGCTAAGCTATCTCGACTTTCCAAAGGTAAAGTGAGAGGGTTGAGGAAACAGGACTAGAACTCCATAATACAGACCAAAAGAGCCGTAATCTAGATCAATTTCACCAGTAATATTCCAAAGAGCCAGGTAACACCAAAAAAGAACGCGAGCGTCAAAGACTCTTCTCTGGAAGCTGTTAAGTCTAGTTAAAGGAATAAAGCTAAAGAATGTAGAAGCTTCGGCCTCAAAATCAGATCAGGAAGATAAAGATGAATGATATTCATCTAACCAAGTAAATATATAACGTTATGACGACACCACAGAAAAAGTATATTTGATATCCGACTTGGAGATTCTATCGACTATTTTTGTTGAGATACATTTAAGCTGTTATTAGTTAAATCATTTGCTGTCATCAGTGATAATCCATCATTTGATTTAAAAATACTAAAAACAATGTGTGTATTCATCCCATCCACTTTAGTAGAGGGTCAGTAGCGGAGCGACTAGCATCCTTGTCACGACACAGGCCCTGTCGAGGCAGACAACTACCGATTGCACCACTACGAAACCAACAATGTCAAATTTCGTCAACTCTAGGATTGACCACACCGGGGTTGTGGAATTGTTGGGGAACTGGATCTATAGAACTTCGAGTGATAGAAAAGCCAAATTTCAATACTCTCCAACGTCGTAATGAAACAGGCATGCACTTTAAGGAAATAATCCTATACGAAGAAGACGCTCTCACAATTTTTATAAAAGAGAACGCAGTTACAAAGATATCAGCAGAAAGTGCATCGTTGACTGTCCTCAAGAATTTCTGAGCCGAACATGCCTTACAGGAAATATGTATTGTCAAAGATAACTCACGGAACAATTATTTCCTCAAAAAATGTATTCCATGGACCAAGAGAGAGTTGAATCATTTTAAAATAAATGTGATTAGGGGAGCCCAAAGAATTAAAGACAAAGAATTGAAGACTGCGAAACGAGGCAACTAATTATGAATAACTACCATGTTACCTACTAGTGGACATAGCATGGTAAGTAGAATGTTTAACAACATTAAAAAGATTTACTTTTAGCCTAAATTTAAACACAATTTAATTGATTTTAAAAATAAAAGGCAAGTTAAGTTAAATAGTTATCGAAAACCCGCACATTACTGTGTCGGAGATCAAATTTTAGTCAAAAACGAATCAGGGAACAAACTTGAGACATTGTACAACGGCCCATTTACCATGTATAATATTTTTAATGTATATGTATAATAGGCTAAAAACTTATAGTATACAGTAAGGATATTTTAAGTATATTAAGTACACGTGTAGCATGTAAGAAGATTAGCTATATATTTATGACAGGTAAGAAAAACTAAAACGGCAAATAGGCCCTTTCTTTTTATTTTCTACCCGGTGGAAGATGCAATAACTGAACCTATTTCTACATATTCAATGTAACACTTATTTAACGAAACAGGTCCTCATTAATTGCTTCATATTTCGCATTCTAGTATAGTTGACTAACTAGGTTAACATAACATTAAATAAGTAAGTAGACATAATATATATATATATATATATATATATATATATATATATATATATATATATATAAGGTAAACTTAATAAGTCGGCGATTAAAGGTCTAGTTCATTACTTCAAAGTATATATATTTAAAATAACTCTACATGTTTCGGCAATGATGCCTTTGTCAAGAGAATACAAAACATAAATGACAGAATATAAATGTCAAATAATTAAGTTGCTATGGTTTAAATTATTCAAAGATACATTCCAATAATAATAATAGATCATGCCTTAGTATTCCAAAAAATAGATAGCAAGGTGTGAATATATGTGTTGTTCGCTGCCAGAAGCTTGTGTCTCTTTCTGGGTATGAACCTGTGTGTTGGTTGCTGCTGGCAGCTTGCGTCTCTCTCTGGGTGTGTGATTTTGTATTTGTGTGACTGCGTAAGTGTAGGGTTTTGTATGTTAGTGCGCTCGTGCGTGTGTTTAGTGATCGGTCGCGTAAATTTAGAGAGATCGGATAACCAGCCGTTGCGTAGGGCCGCCAACCCTTTCCCGGCAACTTCTTTACTTTTCCGAGCAGTACTTCGAAGGCCCGACCCCCGCCCCAACGAGGCAAGGCGCAGACCGATCACTAAACACACGCACGAGCGCACTAACATACAAAACCCTACACTTACGCAGTCACACAAATACAAAATCACACACCCAGAGAGAGACGCAAGCTGCCAGCAGCAAGCAACACACAAGTTCATACCCAGAAAGAGACACAAGCTTCTGGCAGCGAACAACACATATATTCACACCTTGCTATCTATTTTTTGGAATACTAAGGCATGATCTATTATTATTATTGGAATGTATCTTTGAATAATTTAAACCATAGCAACTTAATTATTTGACATTTATATTCTGTCATTTATGTTTTGTATTCTCTTGACAAAGGCATCATTGCCGAAACATGTAGAGTTATTTTAAATATATATACTTTGAAGTAATGAACTAGACCTTTAATCGCCGACTTATTAAGTTTACCTTATCATACCAAGGTCACGAAGATATATATATATATATATATATATATATATATATATATATATATCTTCGTGACCTTGGTATGATAAGGTAAACTTAATAAGTCGGCGATTAAAGGTCTAGTTCATTACTTCAAAGTATATATATTTAAAATAACTCTACATGTTTCGGCAATGATGCCTTTGTCAAGAGAATACAAAACATAAATGACAGAATATAAATGTCAAATAATTAAGTTGCTATGGTTTAAATTATTCAAAGATACATTCCAATAATAATAATAGATCATGCCTTAGTATTCCAAAAAATAGATAGCAAGGTGTGAATATATGTGTTGTTCGCTGCCAGAAGCTTGTGTCTCTTTCTGGGTATGAACTTGTGTGTTGCTTGCTGCTGGCAGCTTGCGTCTCTCTCTGGGTGTGTGATTTTGTATTTGTGTGACTGCGTAAGTGTAGGGTTTTGTATGTTAGTGCGCTCGTGCGTGTGTTTAGTGATCGGTCTGCGCCTTGCCTCGTTGGGGCGGGGGTCGGGCCTTCGAAGTACTGCTCGGAAAAGTAAAGAAGTTGCCGGGAAAGGGTTGGCGGCCCTACGCAACGGCTGGTTATCCGATCTCTCTAAATTTACGCGACCGATCACTAAACACACGCACGAGCGCACTAACATACAAAACCCTACACTTACGCAGTCACACAAATACAAAATCACACACCCAGAGAGAGACGCAAGCTGCCAGCAGCAACCAACACACAGGTTCATACCCAGAAAGAGACACAAGCTTCTGGCAGCGAACAACACATATATTCACACCTTGCTATCTATTTTTTGGAATACTAAGGCATGATCTATTATTATTATTGGAATGTATCTTTGAATAATTTAAACCATAGCAACTTAATTATTTGACATTTATATTCTGTCATTTATGTTTTGTATTCTCTTGACAAAGGCATCATTGCCGAAACATGTAGAGTTATTTTAAATATATATACTTTGAAGTAATGAACTAGACCTTTAATCGCCGACTTATTAAGTTTACCTTATCATACCAAGGTCACGAAGATATATATATATATATATATATATATATATATATATATATATATATATATATATATATATATACTGGAGACAGGAGAACGAATCAGTTTTGTAAATCTAATCTGATCTAATCAATATTGTGAACATGTAGTGTTATTGTTAAATATTTATTAAATGTTGTTTTATATTGTTTCCGAGTATATTATTTATTTTATCAATAAAACCCACCTCTAATGAGTCCGCCTCGGAGATGAAGCCATAACAAGGACCAAGGGACATCACACTAGTTATAAGAATAAAATTAGAGAATGTATAAGCCCCGACGAGGCCGCAAAGGCAAGGATAAAAAAGATTCAAATACCGAAGTAAATACATAAGTTTATGACGCTTAAGACAGTAGAAAAAGTTTATCGAATATCTGACGGGAAGATTCGATCAGCTTAGGTATCCGGAATTTGTAAAGCTAAAGAGCAAGACTGGTGATACAGGACCAACACTAAATACAGGTTACCGATAAAGCCAACCTCGCTATACAAATGAGAAAGGCAACTAGAGACGAAGGTTCTTTTGTCGAAGCTGCTAGGTCTAATTAAAAGGTCGCAATGGAATAGGTTATATAGCCACATCAAGTAATAATAGACAGTATATCATTAATACATAAGTGCAAATATTTCTGTATAGTTTCTTTCTTATTTAAGAATATATTTCCAATAGATTATTATGTCTCTTTAATATTATTAACTAGCGGATACCCGGTCCGATCCCATCCATTTCTGTCCTGATTACTCACATTAGTAACATATGTACTATTGCAATGTTTCAAAACTCTTGCTATCACAATAGTCGAGATATATGATGTTATTCAATTTATGTGGGAGGGGCCACGCCCACTTGAAAAATCAAAAAGATATATAGCCGTAACCCTAATCTGGACTATTACCTTTCTAATGAAACCGGTTTGGATCACATCGGTTGGATAGTTTCAGAGTCTATAAAGGACAAACAAACATTTTTGGTATTTTATATATAGATTATTATTATAATTATTGTAATTCACATCTAAAATATTTAAATTGTAAATCGTTCTGCATTTTCAGTTCATATTTTTACAATGTTTACAACAAAACATATATTTTACTATATTAAATTATTTCTATATTACAGTAAATTCTAAGATAATTACAATAAAGGACCACCATCTGTGTCGTCCTTTTATTAAATTATATAAATACCAGAATCGTTTTGAGACATTAAACAATTATTTAAAAAATCACAGAGCTTTTAAAGTTAAATCATTATATTTTTAAAACTTGCTTTATAATGACCATATTGTAGATAATATTAAATATATCGGGTTAAAATTGTATCTCTGAATTTGCTGCTTAAAGCGACTGTGCTGCTTGATTTGCCCAGATTTGCCATAAGTACTTGGTTTGACCTTAGTGCTTAATTCATCATTACGACAAAACTTCAGTTTAGAAAATTTCGACAAGATGGGTTCCAAGGCTCTTGAATGAAGATCAAAGAACTGTTCGTTTTGAAATCTCTCAAAGACCGCTGAAACGCTACGAAACGGAAGGTGAAACTTTTTTGCATCGTATAGTGATCTGCGATGAGACTTGGGTACACCACTATACACCGGAGTCCAAACAAGCGAGCGGAGTGGAGACAGAAAAGTGATACTTGCCCAGTAAAGGCGAAAACTTCTTTGTCTGCGGGTAAAGTTTTGGCGACAGTGTTTTGGAATTATAGAGATGTTTTGCTGTTGGATTTTCTTCACGAAAGGCCAACCTTTAATGCAGATTATTATTGTAATCTTCTGGAGCGTGTTCAAGCCCTATCGGCCCAAAAGACAGGGAACTTTACGAAAATATTATGTTTCTAGGTGCTATACGAGAACAGTAGAACGCATTAGAAGCCATCTTTTAAATCAATACATATGGATAAGCGCCGACGAAACGGTGGATATGTTAGGACGCTGTGTGGTAAATGTTGTAGCTGGTGTACTACATCCAACTATTCCCTATAACTCATATGTAATAGCAACAAGTGTTATAAATAGAGTTGATGCGGAAACTGTTGCTGAAACCATTAAGGAGAATATGTAAAAAATGCTTCATTCGGACGCCGCGTACAAAGAAAAAATACTTTTATTTGTCAGTGATAGTGCTGCGTATATGTTAAAAACAGGCAGACTATTGAAGAAAACATATCCTAATATGCTGCATATTACTTGTGTAGCACATGCTCTCCACAGAATCTGTGAATATATCAGAGACACTTTTCCGGAAGTTGATAGACTTGTATCAGCTTTTAAAAAAGTTTTCAGAAAAGCACCATTGAGAGTAGCTCTTTTCAGGGAAAAATTTCCATCTCTGTCACTGCCTCCCACTCCAGTAATAACTAGATGGGGAACATGGCTGGAAGCTACTAGTTATTATGCTGAGAATTTCGATAGTCTAAAACATTTCGTAACACTGCTAAAGGAGGATGCTAGAAGTATTGGTGAGTGCAAGGAGCTCACACAAATCCCAAATTTAGAAAATCAGTTGTACTTTCTTCACGAACACTTTGGAAAATTGCCAAAACTAATCACTTATTTTGAAAATCGAAATCTCAAATTAAATGACGGATTAACCACATTAGATGTGGCTGTTAATAATTTGAAAAGTATTCCAAGTGACTTCGGATGTGGCCTTCGGCCAAAGTTTGAAGCAATTCTTAATAGAAATCCAGATTTAATTACATTGCAGCAATTATGTATGGAGACAATTCCACAAAATCTAACGGCTAAATATGAAGAAATAAAAGAATATTTCCAGTATGCACCTATAACCAGTTGCGATGTAGAAAGGACGTTTTCTATTTATAAGGATGTACTTAATTCAAAGAGAACAAAATTGACAGAAGAAAACCTTGAGAAACTATTGCTAGTCAATATTAATACTCCTTTACTCAACTTGAACGACAAAATGAACAAATAAGAATGTTCCAATATAGAAATAAAATTAAAAACTTTAAAAATACAACTTTTCAACAAATACATATGTATTTCGTAATTTTAGATAGATAGATCACCACCCGTATGTTTTCCAATTATATAAATAAAATTAAAAACTTTATAAATACAACTTTTCAACAAATAAATATGTATTTCGTAATTTTATAGATCACCACCCGTTCGTTTTCCAATTATATAAATAAAATTAAATACTGCACTGGGCTTTGCGTAATGTTGTAAGCGTGTCCGTTCTCTAGTCATTAGACACCCTCCGTACAGTCAAGACCTTTCGTCATGTGATTACTATATGTTTAGTTCACTAAAAGATGCACTGGGATGAGAACGTTTTGATGTGGCGCAGTTAAAGGCTTTACATAAGCGCTGGGAAAAGTGTATTCAGAAGGGAAGAATGTATAATAAAAAAATGAGATATTCTTCATTTATTATAATTACAGTTCAATAAAAAGTTATTAACAGAAGTCGGTTCATATTTGATCCACCCTCGTATGTTATACAAACAAATAGCTCTTAATGAGAATTTAGAAAGAATCTTCTTGAAAAAAATAGCCCAGTAGATCATTGGAAGATCAGAGGGGAGTTTCTAATAGAATCAAACTAACATCACATGAAGAACAGGCCCAAGTTCAGATAGAAAAAGAAAAGATTAACAATTTAAATTAAATAATTGAATGTATAATAAATATAATAATCCTCATTCTCTTTAAAAATATGTGTCTCCCTTATTTGTTTACATAATTGTAATCCTTATATTTATGCGTGAAAGCAGATACTTCACAGTAATCTAATATTATGACTAGAGCCGGTTAAATTGGGGCATTCTAGTGATTAGACACTTTAACGTGGTCATTTAATATGACCTAGAACTCATATTAAATACACTTAATTATAAAACCTTTTTATTCTTTTCCAAAGAGCTTCTACGATAATCACTGATAAACTTCTTGGCATAAGTGTTGAACTATTCTTTCAAATCGAACGCTCTATGTCCAAAGAAGTAATATTTGCAAATACATAATATTTCTGTAATTCATTAGCACTTTGTAACCTTGCCTTGGGAATTCCTGATCTCGACCAACTTTAACTACGACTTACTCATTTTAATACAATTAGACTTTTCTGGTTCAAAGTCAATGTTTGTTTACATTTTATTTTCAGTTGTAGTTTATATTGATTTCAGTTGTAACATTTTATTCGCTATTTTAACATCGTATTTTGGAAAAACCACATTCAATCAGCGATTACTAATGGGAAAAGTCTGCAACTGCGTACTTTATAAGTAAAAAAATTCAAAATCAAAGAATGCCATAAGAAAATAATTTCATATTGCTTTGCAAGAAAGAACAATTACAAAATAATATATATTAATTTACGGTTAAATTTAGTTCGAATAAGTTAAAATCTAATCACGTAAACAAATTTAAATAATGGGTATTTTTTAAAGGTTTGATTTTAAAGTTGGCGAAACTGTTTCTAGTGACAAACATTTCGACAATTGACAGCGAATTTCTATTCAGCCCGTTTTGCCATTTCAAAATAGACAAACTCACATCAAAACAACGTTTGCAAATTATGCAAATTTATTTTGAAAATCGTGGTTTAGTGCGCGAAACCTAGCGTGCGCTACGATCATTTTTACGGTCGATATAACCGTCCTTTGTAGCAAGTTATTCGAGCACGCATGTTAACAAACAACAAAGACAAAATTACAAGTTAGTTTGGATAAATGTAGTGTATATAAAATAAAGTGTGAAGATTGTGATGCTATATATATATGTATATATATGGAACAAAGTGGTTGAAATATAAATATTAATATTAAAAGATTATAAAAGGTACATAATTCAACGCCATAACAAGACAAAAATTTGCAGAACATTGCTTAAATAATATTTACTTTCCCGAAGAACGCTACAAACTACTGTACAATATAAATAAAAGCAAAACACTGAATTACTTGCCAATATTAAAAATAAAAAAAAGCAAATTCTGTTAACTAAAATCTGCCAAACACACAGTAAGAATTTTTTTAAATTCTTATTAGACACAGTCATAAAATGGTCAAAATGGCCACTACACCCACCCAAACAAATACATATATACACTTATCCATTATATAGTAAGTTGTACCCCTACATTTAGTTGAATAAGATCTTTCTTTGAGAATAGTAGAAATTACCGAAACAATTTGCAAACGGCAGCCATTGCACTGGCTTCTCTCCTATTGAATACTGTGATGTCTGCTGTCTGGTGTCGAAGCTCTCACACCAAGCTAATAGATATTCAATTTAACGATGCATTAAGGATCGCCACTGGTACTGTTAAATCTACTCCTAGTGTCTGGTTACCTATTCTTTCTAACATTTATTCGCTGCAGCACAGAATGAATGGGCTAAGAAGTGGGTATTAGCAAAGACAAGATAAACGCGAAATTTTTTCACGATTTGTGCCGCACGTCCTAATAGACAAGCAAAAATCAAGACGTTTTGAGACCAGCGACGATTTCATCGACATGTGACATTGGCGCTCACCTTTTTCCCCGAAACAAACAAAGAGCCGTGTGCAACAATCCAAGGTGAATCGCACATGCTAACATTTTTTGGCAATCATCCACAAGGAATTCGTTCCTGCTGGCCAAACAGTGATTGCCGCATTCTACCTGGAGATTCTCAAACGTTTATCGCAGCACATTTGGGGCATTAGGCCACAGATGATCGAACACGGAAATTGGATGCTACTGCACGACAATGCACCATCGCATACGAGTATTCCTGTTCGCCAATTCTTGTTTCTGCGTGGCGTGACTTTTGAAACACCCACCCTACTCTCCAGAACTTGCTCTTGCTAACTTTTTTCATTTCATTGGGGACCTTGAAGGGATAACGGTTTGCGGACGTCAAGGAGATTCAGGACCGTGTGACAGCTACTCTGAAAACGGTTCCAACAAAAGACTTTTCCGACAGTTTTCAGAAGCTATACGAACGTTGTCAAAAGTATGTTGTGTCTGATGGCGAGAATTTCGAAGGCCAATAAATGTATTTTCAATGTACATTTTGTTTTTATTATACCGAATTTTATAGACAAACCTTGTATATTTTAATATATGTATCTATGAATAAAATTTTATTCAAACCATTGCAGTGCGTAAATAGTACGTTTGGTAATACGGACTACGAAACGTGAAGATTATATTTTCTTTACAAGGTCGCTTAAATATTAATAGTGTTAGAATGAATCACGCTCGATAAAACATTCTTGACAATTGAAACTCCATAATTATATTAATGCAGACTAGGTTAGTTCGGCGATGTCTATTATCATATAATAATAATTGTAATTAAATTTAATATTGTGTGATGTAAATATTTTCCTTTCCATTTTAACTATTTATAATAATAATAAATAGTCGATTGTTAAATTGCTTTATTACATTATTTAACAAAACGTTTATCGCTGACAACGTTCCCTGAATTAATTCTTCATATTTTTAAATGTTATAAAGTTATAAATTACCATATAATATCTGTACACATATTACACTAATTCGAACATGTATAATTTATGGAATTTCTCTGGTTAAATTTAGAGGGAACAAGTAAAAATCCAACGACGTAAACAAATTTAAATACACTGACTTTCATACAAACAACGGAAGAAACCATTAATTAATTCTTAAAACTTGACATCATTATTTATCAATGAAAATATCATTGGAAAATTCCTCTGTACTTTGCTTCGCTAACTAAATTATGGAAATTGTGGCGTTAATATAATTATTTGGTAAAGACTTTCTAAAAGATCTAAATTTTACACTTTCATAATTAATTATTATGGATTTAAACAGATTATTTCTTCATACTTTAAAATGCTATAAATTAAAATATTTTATTTCGTTTTCGTGTCATCGAATTATACGAGGGCAAGTCAAATTTAAGCCTTTACTTTTGTTCTCAAACCAAACTAACTGAGCACCAGTACAGTCATGTCTGAGCAAGAGCTTACACCGGCAGTTACGCAACGCATTACGCATTACGAGGGTGGATCCAGAAATCAGGTTCCCATAAATTTTACAAATAGACAATATTTTTTATTCTCATAGAAATTTACATCGTTGGAAAGAAGAATCTATTTTTCTACGTAATCGCCATCTTTTTCTACGCATTTTTGTAGGCGGTACTCCAATTTCTGTATCCCAATGTCGTAGAACTCCGCCGCCAACCCGTTGAGGGGGCGTTTCACCCCTTCGTCGCTCCGGAAGCGTTCACGGATGGTTTTGAAGCACTTCTCGTTGGACCGTCACGATAACCGCCTCCGAAACTGACGGTCCAGTTCTCCGTTCTTCATCGTGGACTTCCTTCCAATCGGTACTAAACGCCCTGCACCACTTTCGGACGTGTCGAACGGCCATACACTTGTCTCCATACACCTCTACCAACTGACGATGAATATCCACGGGTGAAGTCTCTATGGCATGCAAAAAGCGAATTATGGAACGAATCTCGCACTTGGCAGGATTAACAATGGGAACCTCCATCTCAGGCTGCTGCTGAGCCAAGACGGCGCAGCGAAGCGCGCCCGGCAGAATAGAGAGTGGGGAAACAGCCGCGCACAGCGGTGTTGCCAGATTTCGTCTCGCACCTTCCCGTGCAGCTGGTGCTCTTTGGGAACCTTATTTCTAGATCCACCCTCGTATATTATAATACAGTTTCGGAGGGATTTCGGAAGAGATCTATTGGATCCTATCAGGGTACTCAAACTTCCTCTAAGGAGAGTAGTGGCTTTTATTAAGGGCACTAGACTAACAGAGTGGAAAGATTATATTTTCTTTACAAGGTCGCTTAAATATTAATAGTGTTAGAATGAATCACGCTCGATAAAACATTCTTGACAATTGAAACTCCATAATTATATTAATGCAGACTAGGTTAGTTCGGCGATGTCTATTATCATATAATAATAATTGTAATTAAATTTAATATTGTGTGATGTAAATATTTTCCTTTCCATTTTAACTATTTATAATAATAATAAATAGTCGATTGTTAAATTGCTTTATTACATTATTTAACAAAACGTTTATCGCTGACAACGTTCCCTGAATTAATTCTTCATATTTTTAAATGTTATAAAGTTATAAATTACAATATAATATCTGTACACATATTACACTAATTCGAACATGTATAATTTATGAAATTTCTCTGGTTAAATTTAGAGGGAGCAAGTAAAAATCCAACGACGTAAACAAATTTAAATACACTGATTTTCATACAAACAACGGAAGAAACCATTAATTAATTCTTAAAACTGGACATCATTATTTATCAATGAAAATATCGTTGAAAAATTCCTCTGTACTTTGCTTCGCTAACATAATTATGGAAATTGTGGCGTTAATATAATTATTTGGTAAAGACTTTCTAAAAGATCTAAATTTTACACTTTCATAATTAATTATTATGGATTTAAACAGATTAATTCTTCATACTTTGAAATGCTATAAATTATAATATTTTATTTCGTTTTCGTGTCATCGAATTATACGAGGGTAAGTCAAATTTAAACCTTTACTTTTGTTCTCATACCAAACTAACTGAGCACCAGTACAGTCATGTCTGAGCAAGAGGTTACACCGGCAGTTACGCAACGCATTATTACGAGGGTGGATCCAGAAATAATGTTCTCAGAAATTTTACAAATAGACAACATTTTTTATTCTCATAGAAATTCACATCGTTGGAAAGAAGAAACTTTGTTCTATTTTTCTACATAATCGCCATCTTTGTCTACGCATTTTTGTAGACGGTACTCCAATTTCTGTATCCCAATGTAGTACAACTCCGCCGTCAACCCGTTGAGGGAGCGTTTCACCCGTTTTTTGACTTCATCGTCGCTACGGAAGCGTTCACGGATGGTGATCCTCCTGTTTTGAAGCACTTCGCGTTGGACTATCTCGATAACCGCCTCCGAAACTGACGGTCTTCCACTTCGTTCTTCATCGTGGACTTCCTTTCGAACGGTACTAAACGCCCTGCACCACTTTCGGACGTGTCGAACGGCCATACACTTGTCTCCATACACCTCTGCCAACTGACGATGAATATCCACGGGTTGGAGTCCCTTTGGCGTGCAAAAAGCGAATTACGGAACGAATTTCGCACTTGGCAGGATTAACAATGGGAACTTCCATCTCAGGCTGCTGCTGAGCCAAGACGGCGCAGCGAAGCGCGCCCGGCAGAATAGAGAGTGGGGCAGCTGGTGCTCTTTGGGAACCTTATTTCTGGATCCACCCTCGTATATTATAATACAGTTTCTGAGGGATTTCGGAAGAGATCTATTGGATCCTACCAGGATACTCAAACTTCCTCAAAAGAGAGTAGTAGCTTTTATTAAGTGCACTAAACTAACAGAGTGGAACTGAGAGATATATTGGGATGGTACAAAGAGCTGTATGCTGAAATGCCTGGACGTGCTGGCGTCCACCCCAAAACAGAAGAAGAAGAAGTTTCTGAGGAGGGAGGGTACCAAAGCCCAGTAAAATTCTGGCTAGACTGACTACACAGTTTGGTGACACAACTTTGTCACGTATTCAAGTGTATGACTGGGTTACAAAATTCAAGGATGGCCATGAAACTGTAGAAAATGAGAAGCACAATAGGCATCCCAGGACAGCTGTGACTGACGACAACATTCAAAAGATTTGTGACCTCACTGAAGACAATAGGCACCTTACCATTGACGAAATCGCCAATGAAGTACAAATAAGTCACGACAGTGCGTATTCCATTATTACGGAGCATCTAGGTTTTTGCAAAATTTGTTCAAGATGGGTTCCAAGGCTTTTGGCAAATGATCAAAAACAGATCCGAAGAGACACTTACCAAAGACTCCTGAATCGATTTAACCGAGGAAAAAACAATTTTCCCCATAGAATAGTGACATGTGATGAAACACGGGTTCATCACTATACAACCGAAAGCAAAATGGCGAGTTTGGAGTGGCGAAGAAGTGGAGAACCTCGCATCTGTGAAAGCAAAAACACGTTTATCAGCTGGGAAAGTTCTTGCAACTATTTTTTTTTATTAAAACCGTGTTTTGCTTATTGATTTCTTACACGAACGTTGGACTGTGAACGCTGTCTATTACTGACAGATCGTGGAGAGGGCAAAGGCCGCCTACAGAAACAAAAAGCGCAACTGACCAATAAGAAATGTGATTTTGTTGCACGGCAACGCAAGACATCACAAGGCTGCATTAACTCGAGCTAAAATAAACTAAATCCACTGGGAATTCCGGAACATCCTCCCTACAGCCAGATCTATCCCCATGCGACTTTCATTTGTTTGAGCCACTGAAGGAAGCACTAGACGGACACCATTTTCAGAGCAAAAACGCAAGAAGTAGAGGAGTTTGTGCGCAGTTGGCTGTTGACACAGTCTCGCACTTTTTATAATGACGGGATCCACAAGCTCCCAAAACGCAGGGGAAAATGTGTAAACTTGAAGGAGACTATGTAGAAAAACAATAAACTTCTGCTGTAATTTTATTTTGACCTAATAAATTATTAAAAACAACCTCGTATATTAACCCTAAAATATTATTAATTTTTTAAACAGAAAATTTTAGAATTAGGTAATTAAAATCACTAAATAAAAATTTAAAATAATAATTAAGAGAAATATTAGCGCAACCAATCCATAATTGTTTTATTTTATGATACAATTTCAAACGAGCCATTAATTTTGCTTAGCAATTTTAATTTGCATATTTTTTATTAGATCGTATGCAAAAACAGATTTTTAGAAAGTGAAAGTGATCAAAAAACATGTAGTAATTCGATACATAGAACAGAAAGCTGAGACAAAAACGTCAGACCGATCGTTTATATTTTATACAGGGTGCGACCCAGATGTTCTCGAACTGGTGCTATAAAAATTCGAAACGTAACTTTTATTCCCAACAGTCGCTGTCGCCTTGCGGAGCTATGCACCGGTCCCAAAGTTTTCTTTCCAGTTCTGGAAGATATTCAGGTAGGCGCTTTCCACGAGAACTGCTTGCGATTCTACTTGAATTTCGTCAATGCTATCAAAACATCGGAATTTTAGCTGCAGTTTTATTTTCTGGAAAAGATCAAAGTCGCAGAGAGCTGAATCTGGCGAACAGGAGAAGTAGAGAACGATAGTCGTAGATATTTTTTATTAAAATGACTTATGTGAAAAATGAACGGTGAGACAGTGCATTGTGGTGATGCAGAAACCAATTTCCTGCTAGCCAACATTCGGGTAGTTTGGAGCTGTTATTCTCTAGGAGCCGTCTCAAAACATTGCAATAGAACTGAAAATTGACCAACTGGGACGAAATCTATGTGCACTATACCGTTCATGACTCATGATTAGGAACCGAACACGAGAGGCCGATGACTCATCGCCCACGGGCGTACTAGACCTCAATTCAAAAAATTTTACATGAAGAATTGTGTGTAAAAAAATTAGTTTCTCGTAGGATACTGCATGTGTTGACCGAAGAACAGAAGATAGCTAGAGTGAATTGGTGTCGAAAAAACTCTATGCCACTTTACCGTAGGAAATTATACAAACGTGTATAACATCGTAAGTCGTGATGAATCTTGAACTCATACGAGCCAGAAAATGAACGCCAGTCGTCTGTTTGGGTGTTCCAAGATGAAGAAAAGCCTACAAAGGTCATCCGCTCTCGAAATGTCTCCAAAAAGATGGTCGCGATATTTGTCTCGAAAGCAGGTCATGTAGCTACAACTTCTCTACAAGATCAAAGAAATATTAATGCCAATTGGTATTCAACCATTTGTTTGCCGCAAGTCATCGCTGATCTCCGAGAAACCAATCCACAACTACGAATCATCCTCCACCAAGACAATGCAAGTTCGCGCGCAACTCAGAAGACAATTAAAGACTCCGTAGAGTCCCAACCCAAGTCTCAACAATTTCTGTATCTTTCCGAAAACCAAGGACGGATTGCGTGATCAAAGGTTGCAGTCGTCAGAAGGAGCAATCGATGCTTTCAAAAACCCAATTTTGACTGTGCCAACAAAACGAGTGGAATAACTGATTCCAGAGTTGGTGCGAGCGCTTGCAAAAGTGCATCTTCGTGGAGAATATTTCCAAAAATAAAGTCTTTAGAAGCTATCTCCTGTTTCATTCCAGTTCTATATGCATAATATAAAAACAATTAGAAAATGGTGAAGCAATTACACTAGTAGTCTTTTTATGGGGACTTGTTTAGGTGGTGGGGACGGCAACTCAGATATTCAAGCGCAATTGCTGAAGGATGGCTATTTATTGTACTTATGTAAGGAATAAAATTTAAAGGCCAAAAAATGTATTTCGGAAAGCAAAAATACCGCTGTGTTGCCATGTTTGGACACGCGGTCAATGGCGTTGCCCTATGGCTACGAGATTTGTATGACGAATAAAAGAAAACAGAACAACTAAAAATCTGGAACGTTTCCGAGAAGAATCATCGAGGGAAAGATACGAAATGATGTAGGGGAAAGAAGAAATAACGAAGTACAAAGACAAACTTTATGGCGAAGCGACAATAGCACAGGCCACTAGGGCTCACAGTATAAAATGGCTGAGATATGTCTAAATAAGAGAAGACAACCGAATATCTAAATGTTATACTTGAAGTCTATGTTCAATAGAGGAGAGAGGCGGCTCAGAATAAGCCGCTTGCAGGCAATGGAAAGAGAACTTCATCAAAAAAGAATACAGAATTGAAGCGTGAAAGCAAAGAATATAAATTAATGGAGGGCAATCATTAACTTATAGGCCTAAAAGGCCTGTGAACACTACCTATGTAGGCTTCTATATATGTATAATTTGAAAATTAAATAAAATATCTAATTACACATTGTTTCACGTTGGGCGCTAAATTATATTTTGTATACACAGTTACACTTAATATTTATTTTCATAATTAATAGTATTTTTAAATACTTGTGAAGCTTATAGTCTAAAATGCATTTTCTAATATACAATTTTATCTAAAATCGTTTGAACCACTTGTTTCAGTGCCACTTGAGATACGATACAGATATTGTTATTTTGTTGTTCTATATGTTAGTTAAGTAGCATTTAGTCTAATTATAAAACAATTAATAAGATCGGGAAATGGGTTTTAAAAATGATTAACAAACAATAAACAAGCTCTTGAGATTAAGTCATAAGTAGTTAAAAATTATTTGTTACAATCGTTCCCACCTGACAGGAAATCTTGAATATTTTAAACATAGATTGAATATTAGTGTCAACTTCTATCTAAGAAAAGAAAAGGTTGTTAAGAGTCTTAATGTACAGAGTTTTGTTTAACCACTCATATTTTCTTTAATTATAGCTATTAACGATATAATAGTATATAATAATCAGAGATCGGACACATCGGGTTGAAATGACGTCGTCATTATACGGACGATATAAATAGTCTGTAAAACCTGATATAAACATCTGTAAGTACATCACGCAGTTATTGAATGCATTACTGATCTGGCTAGTGTGCACATTCTGTTTTCATTGAGAATTGCGACGTTTTTTGTTGGATATTTACAGTTAAATTTCTGTTTTCATAGGCGTAGATAGAAGCGTGTGGAGTTTTAATAATTTACTCTATTTAGATTATATTTCGTAAGATAAATAAAGTGCTGTGAGTTTCTTGTTTTCATAGTTTTAACTGTTAATTACATCGTAATTTTTGTGATAGATCCTGTTAATATCGTTTGATTGAATCTACTTGTCCCAATTATTTCGACGTAAGTGTGCATTGAATTTCGTTCACTTTCAATATCATACGCATACATTTTTAGTTTTCATTTATTTAGATCTAGAGCTTTGTATAAGTTACTTTTTCAGATATGATATGGAATAACATCGAGAACGGCATCGTAAAACAATGTCGACTTGGATTGAGGGTCATACTGATTGTATGTCTATTGTTAGTGATTCCGAAATTTATTGCCAACTCTGTAAAACATCGTTAAAAAATTCCATGAAATCGCACGAACAACGTCACTTAGCATCGCAAACACATGCACAGAAATTGCAACCGTTGGAATCTGACAATTTTAACGAAGAACTCTGTGAAACTTTTATGACGGCTAATATTCCATTAAATAAACTTAACAATCCCATTTTAAAAATATTACTCCAAAAATATACTGGTCGAAATGTTCCTGATGAACCCACCTTACGCAAATACTATGTTTCTAAGTGCTACACGAAGGCAGTAGAACGCACTAGCAGCCACCTTTCAAATCAGTACCTCTGGATAAGTGCAGAAGAAACTGTTCATATATTAGGACGCTGTGTGGTAAATGTTGTAGCTGGTGTACTACATCCAACTATTCCATATAACGCATATGTAATAGCAACAAAAGTTATAAATACAGTTGATGCGGAAACAGTTGCTAAAACCATTAACGAGAATATTCAAAAAATACTTCATTCGGACGACAGGTACAAAGAAAAAGTACTTTTATTTGTAAGTGACAGTGCTGCATATATGGTAAAAACAGGCAGAATATTATAGGAAACATATCCTAATATGCTGCATATTACTTGTGTAGCACATGCTCTCCACAGAATCTGTGAATATATCAGAGACACCTCTCCAGAAGTTGATAGACTTGTATGCACTTTTAAAAAAGTTTTCAAAAAAGCACCATTGAGAGTAGCTCTTTACAGGGAAAAACTGCCATCTGTGTCACTGCCTCCCTCTCCAGTAATAACTAGATGGGGGACATGGTTGGAAGCTACTAGTTTTTATGCAAAGAATTTCGATAGTTTACAAAATTTCGTTGCATGTTTAAATGACTTAAATGCTCGGAGTATTTCTGAGTGCAAGGAACTAACACAAATTCCACATTTAAAAAATCAGTTGTAATTTCTTCAGGAACACTTTGGAAATTTGCCAAAACTAATCACTTACTTTGAGAATCAAAATCTCAAATTTAATATGATGGTTTAACGACACGGGCGCATACATAATAATAACTCATGCCTTGCCATTCCCCATTTTTGTTGTCTAACTATTTTTGGAATACTAAGGCACGATTTATTATTATTAAACTGGAATGTATCTTTGAAAAATTTATCCATGACAACTACAAATGTATAAGTATGACATTAATATACTGTCATTTATATTTTAAATTCTTTGAGAAAGGCATCATATGCCGAAACATGTAAGATTGTTTTAAATATATACATTTTGGAGTAAATCCAGACCTTAAATCGCCAACGAATTGAATATACCATATACATATATATATATTTAGTGTTTATAAGAATTTTATTTATCTTATTTATTTTATTGGCCGTGTCTTAATATTAAAAATAATAGATTTTTTATTGGCTTTAGCGACCTTTTTATTGAATTTTGATGTTTTTACGACGTTTCGACTTTTATTAATTCAGTCTTTTTCAAGTAACTGGAAACAAGAAATATTACAATGAAAACATGAGAACTGTGTTGGTTTCGTGTGATAGACATAACAATTAAATTAAATTTAAAATTGTTAATTTAATTGTTATGTCTATCAGTTCTCATGTTTTCATTGTAATATTTCTTGTTTCCAGTTACTTGAAAAAGACTGAATTAATAAAAGTCGAAACGTCGTAAAAACATCAAAATTCAATAAAAAGGTCGCTAAAACCAATAAAAAATCTATTATTTTTCATATATATATATATATATATATATATATATATATATATATATATATATATATATACTATATCTCAATTGCGATACACTTACGTATCAAAACGATATTCTAAATGTAGCTATATTTGTACAAGACTGTTTTGCACAGATTCTTTAGACAAACAAAATCGTTTTCTAAATGTCCTTAAATACATTGAATCAAAATAATTTGCCCTCTGATAAGTTTGGCGAGAAATTCCATTCTGAATAAAATCTAAAACGTTTAAATCATAAGGATATAGTTCTTCAATGATAAAATTTTCGTTTAAATTCGTATTTTATTATTATAACACTATATACTCAGTAAAAATAAAATCAATCTTTAGATATGATTTGAAATATCCAACTAACAAATTTTAACAAGCAAAATAGCGTATGCGTTTGTTTTAAACCATACCTCCACTGGGGATTAAGTATTACTATGAATTTAAACATTAAGCTTTAGTTGACGCATTGGTGCAACTAAATTTCTCAGTTAATTATGATTAAAGTTTATCTACAACTTAATTATGACTGGTGCAAACGACCACTAGTGAACAGTTGTTACGTCCATATTCAGTAATTCAACATTATTCTACTAATTCTAAGTACTCTATTTATACTATCTGTCAGATACTTGCCTCATAATTCGTAACTTCATACCGCAATTAAACAAGTTATCAAACCACTGCTAAATATAATGTTCCCCTATAGAAAGAAACAAGCAAGTCTCGTTAAACTCATTAAAAACATATACAGATTTGGATCTTTAAGAGCTAATTTTTCACATGTTAGTTGTAATTAACATTGTTGTAATAGTTATTGTTAAATGAATTTCGAACAATTGATTTTAAAAGTACTTTAACATAATTGGAGTTCGCTTATTTATTATTATATTTGCAAGCGGATGTCATTTCGTAATTAAAGGTCACCTTTAATCTCTTGATGTATGTACACTGTCCAAACGGAAATAGACATAATTACTATACTAGTAGCACTGTAGTACTCGGAAAACCAACGCTAAACTTTCAGTAATACTTTTAATTTTTATAAAATTTTCACATATTGCGCTTAATATCTATGTATATATAAATATTACGGATTGTTACAAGTATGCGTATTTAGCCCAAATTACATTGGGCTAAATACATATACAGGATGCTAGGCGAAAAAATCGGAGCAAAATATATGAAGCAAGACCCTACTTTAAGAACAGGAGAGGAAGACCCAGAAAAACGTGTCAAGATCAGGTAAAGCAAGCCGCAATAGAAAGAAATATACAATGGACAGATATTAGAAATATATCCTAAAATAGGAAAGAATGGAAAACGAAGATCTCAACTCACTTACGGTCTTACATCGAACGGTAAAAAACAGAGGAGTAGTAATGTAAATATTACGTAATAAATAAACAAATAATGTTTATACAGGGTGGCCCAAAATGACCGAAGGGGTTTTAATTCCTTATAACTTTTTTATTATAATTTTTTTTTGTTTTGTTTTCAGTATTTTGTAAAGAAGACTTGGGGAATTTAAAATGGAACAGTACACAATTGAACAAGGTGCCAAAATCGTTGAACTTTACTTCTCAAATCAACGATCCATTGTTTTGACTCAGCGTGCATATCGTCGTTATTTTAATGTGCGGGTTGGACCCTCAGAGTCAACAATAAACCGTCTGGTTGCAAATTTTCGAGAACAAGGGGCAGTAAGGAACCTTCCTGGTGCCGGCAGACAACGAACGGTGCACACGGATGACAATATTGAACGGGTACAGGAGAGTATTCGGGAAGATGGAGAAACATCAACCAGGAGACGTTCGACACAACTTGGCCTCTCAAGATGGTCGCTGCAGAGAATTTTGCATACAATAAGAATGTTTCCATACAAAATTCAGCTTGTCCAATAATTGAAACCGACAGATTACCAGCAACGACTTGATTATGCAATTTATTTTCGTCAAAAAGCAGAAGAAAATCATGATTTTATTAATAATTTAATTATGAGCGACGAAGCCCATTTCCAATTAAATGGGTTCGTTAATAGGCAAAACTGCAGGATATGGGCTACGGAAAATCCAAGAGTAGTTCAACAGCGAGAGTTACACCCACTTAAGTGTACCGTTTGGTGCGGTGTTTCGTCGGAAAGGATAATTGGCCCATATTTTTTTTGAAAATGAACACGGTGTCGCCGTTTCCATCACTGGTGTTAGATATCGGACAATGTTGGAAAATTTTTCAAGGCCAGCCGTGGAAAACAATCCGCAAGTATGGTTCCAACAGGATGGAGCCACAGCGCAAACTGCGAGGGACACAATGGCTCTTTTACGCGACATCTTTGGTGAACGAATTATTCCCCGTACAAGCGATTTTAATTGGCCTCCGCGTTCACCGGATTTCACCGCTTCAGACTGTTTCCTTTGGGCTTATTTGAAAGGAAAAGTCTATATTAATAAGCCTCGAACCATACAGCAATTAAAAAATAATATACGCGACGAAATCAACAACATAACACCCGTAGTTTTGCGAAAGGTTATGGAAAATGTTTTGGAAAGAACACGAATACGCGCAGCAGAAAATGGCCACCACTTGCGAGATATAATTTTTCATAATTAAATTAAAAATATTCTCCATTAATATACTGTATTTAAAATTTGAAAAAATTTAATAATTATGTCTTAAATAAGAAGTTTTAATGAACTCAAACCCCTTCGGTCATTTTGGGCCACCCTGTATTATATGACGCCTAATTTTGCTTTAGTTCTTTGAAACCTTTACTTAATCTGAGAATCATCTGTCAGACTTTTTTGATTCAGATTGACTACGCCCAGAATTTTCATATTTTACAATCATTTCGAATCTTCATATTTCCTCTTCCAGTCCTTTTCCAGGGCTGTATGGTTTCGTCAATGTTATTGTCTATATAATTCACAAATTATCTACTGTAATCGTCTTGATGCATGAGTGAATTTAGTATTGGTGAAATAAGTACATATTCGAAAACATAAGTGTTAATCTCCAATAGTAACAGGGTCAATTGACTCCCTTCTTATCACAAATATCGCGAGATATTGCGCACAACTTCTACATGAAAGAAAAGACAATATTTTTTAATCATTATACAATCAACAAAACGCGTATGTATTACAGGAGAAAAGAACTGAAAAACTCTATATTAACCAAAGAAATAGAGCAACTCGAGAATTTTGCTATTTGGGAAGTATGACAGGTATAAAGACCTGTCATAGTAAAATGAATATTGCAAACATAAACTTTCAGGCCATTGAAAAATATGTGGACATCATTGCAGATCAAGCGTAAAACTAAATTGAGAATTTTCAATTGCAATGTCATCTAAGTCCTATTATATGGAACCCTAACGTGAGAAAATCAAAATGTTTGTGAACATGTTTGAAAAATATTAAAAGTTTTCTGACCTAATATTATACTTACCTATGTAATAACAACGACCTCTTGGAACGAACTGATCAAGAAACAATTTGAAATATTATATTGAAACAGAAATAGCACTGGATCGGTCATACCTTGAAGCAAAGCAACGAGATTATTACAACCGAGGAAGATCACAATTAACACGAAGAAGAAGGACAGAAAAGGTCTCCAAACCAAACAGACGTCCTTAGCGGAAGAAAGGGACCAATGGAAATGATTCATAGAAGATCTATGCTCCGTTAGGGAGATTACTTGTCCATACAGATAAGCAATTTACATGAAATATAAGGTGATACTGAGCATCAAAAGACATAAAAATTTTACGTTTAAAGAGGTTAAAGCAATTATTCTCAGCCTGGGAGTGCCCCCTCACCATGTAACATTGAGGATTATTATATTAATCCAATCCTACTCAACAGACAAAATATTTACGTGGTCTTTTATTAAATCAATTGTAGCTTACAATGGAAATGATTCATAAAAAATCTATGCTCCGTTAGTAAATTACTTGTCCATACAGATAAGCAATTTACTAGAAATATAAGGATAATTAAAAATTAGTGAAAATCTATTTCCATCATCGAGAACGTACAGACGCGTTTCGCCTTAATTGAGGCTTATCAATGTACGGTATCTCAAAGACAGTCACAGCTTTTCACCTCTCTACTTCGTGTATATATAGTTAACATTCTGAACTTACTGCAAATGAGAATTAATGAATATTGAATCTCATTTTTACATGTCAATGTCGCCTTATGTGATGCATTAATAACTACAATCCGACAAACCAAGTTTGTACTATGTTGTATAACACACCTCGTCGCGACTACGATCTTACAGGTTGTTAGGATAATTAAAAATTAGTGAAAAGCTATTTCCATCATCGAGAACGTACAGACGCGTTTCGCCTTAATTGAGGCTTATCAATGTACGGTATCTCAAAGACAGTCACAGCTTTTCACCTCTCTACTTCGTGTATATATAGTTAATATTCTGAACTTACTGCAAATGAGATTTAATTTGCAGTAAGTCATTTGCAGTAAGTTCAGAATGTTAACTATATATACACGAAGTAGAGAGGTGAAAAGCTGTGACTGTCTTTGAGATACCGTACATTGATAAGCCTCAATTAAGGCGAAACGCGTCTGCACGTTCTCGATTATGGAAATAGCTTTTCACTAATTTTTAATTATCCTAACAACCTGTAAGATCGTAGTCGCGACGAGGTGTGTTATACATGCTAGTACCTACAAACTTGGTTTGTCGGATTGTAGTTATTAATGCATCACATAAGGCGACATTGACATGTAAAAATGAGATTTAATATTCATTAATTCTCATTTGCAGTAAGTTCAGAATGTTAACTAGAAATATAAGGTGATGCTAAACATCAAAAGACATAAAGATGTTACCACCATGTAACATTGAGAATTAATATATTCATCCAATCCTACTCAACAAACAAAATATTTACGAAGTATTTTATTAAATCAATTATTTGTCATTTATAATATAGATTAAATAGCTTGTGGGTATACCCCTTAGGGTATCACATCCCGTTGTCAGAGTTGAGAACTGCTCGATTAAGAAATACCATTTTAAGTAATAAAAATCGATCTGGGACTTTTTAATTCACTAGTTTGAAGGACTTGTGTAAAATATGAAAAATTTCTAATTCAATGAACATCAATTGTACGAAGTTACATAAAATCCCTGTAGTTGTGAAATCCAGTTGGTTCTAAATTTCAAAATGTCAGACATGTTCAGTCTGCAAAAATTTTTGAAATTCAAATTTATGAAATTTATGATGAAAATGCAACGAATGAAAAAATGATAAGAAAGTGGCGCAAACAGTTTAACGAAATCAGGACAGCTCGCACGACGAATAGCGAAATGGAAAATTATTATTGGTCTAATTAGACAACTTGTGAGAACAGAAAGTATACCTTAATTGGCCAATTCCTTTCAACAAATTTCACGAGTTTGTTACAGCAAATTGTGCGCAAGACGGGTGGGAATATGATCACTAGAGGTTGGGCGCATTAGGCCTAGATTACGATGGACCATATAAATAGACTACAACATCGCTAAGTATAACACGCAATTATTGAATAGCACTATGCATTCGGTTAACCGCATCTGTTTTTTGTCGTGGAATTGTGACGTAATTACAGTATTTTACAGTAAAATTCATTTCTTCATGGGCGTAGACAGAAGCGTGAGTTTAAATTTTATTTCTTAGTTTATATTTCGTAATATAAATAAAATACGGTGAGTTATGTTCTTTCTTTCATTATTTTAGCTGTTAATTACATACTTCGTAATTTTTCTAATAAATCCTGTTTAATATCGCTTCATCGAATCTACTTCTCTCAATTATTTTGACGTAAGCGTCAAGTGAATTTCGTTAAGTTTTAGTAACTTACGCATACATTTTTAATTTTCATTTATTTAGATCTAGAACATTGTTTAAGTTACTTTTTCAGATATGATCTGGAACAAGGTCGGAAATGGCGTCGTGAAACAATGGCGAGTTGGATTGACGGTCATACTGATTGTATATTCATTGCCAGTGATTCCGAAATTTATTGCAAAGTCTGTAAAATATCGTTAAAAAATTCCAATAAATCGCACGCAAAACGTCACTTAGCATCGCAAACACATACACAGAAATTAGACCCGTTGCAATCTGACAATTTTAACGAAGAACTCTGTGAAACGTCAATAGCGGCAAATATTCCATTTAATAAACTTAACAATCACACCATCAAAACATTTCTTAAAAATGTTCTCGAAATGTTCCTGATGAATTCACCTTACCCAAATATTATGTTCCTAAGTGCTACACGGAAGCAGTAGAACGCATTAGAATCTTTCAAATCAGTACCTATGTACCTATGTGTGGTAAAGGTTGTAGCTGGTATACTACATACAACTATTCCATATAACGTATATGTAATAGCAACAAACGTTATAAATACAGTTGATGCGGAAACAGTAGCTAGAACTATTTACGAGAATATGCAAAATCCAAATTTAAAAAATCAATTGTACCCCTCCTTCAGGAACACGTTGAAAATTTGCCAAAACTAATCACTTATTTTGAAAACCAAAATCTCAAATAAAATGATGGATTAACCACATTAGATGTGGCTATTAATAATTTGAAAAATATTCCAAGTGACTTCGGATATGGCCTTTGGCAAAAGTTAGACGCTGTTTTTAATAGAAATCCAGATTTAATAACATTGCGGCAATTGTGTATGCGGACAATGCCTTAAAATCTAACTGCTAAATAGGCTGAAGTAAATGAATATTTCCAGTATGCACCTATAATCAGTTGCGTTGTAGAAAGGACATTTTCGATCTACAAGGATGTATTTCATTCGAAGAGAACAAATTTTACAGAAGAGAACCTTGAGAAAGTATTGCTAGTTAATATTAATACTCTTTTACTCAACTTGAACTACAAAATGAACAAATAAAAATGTATTTCGTATTTTGTCATTTGTTTTCCAATTATATAAATAAAATTAGTACGCCCGTGGGCAATGAATCATGGGCCTCTCGTGTCCGGTCTCTAATGATCACCCAGGAAAATAAAACAGGGTTAATAAAACTAGTGATGAAACCTGGGTTGATAATTTCACACCAGATGGTAAACAGCAAGCAATACAATAGCAGCGGCATAAACTTCAATAAGTAACTTACGTAAAATACTTAAACAATAGCGTTTATTATGAAACTGGAGAATCGCTGGAGGGAAGGGGGAATGTAAAAAACGAACGATGAAACAGCGGATTATAGTGATGCAGAAATGGTCGCTGTACCACTAAAATTCGCCGTCTCACCGTTCGTTTTTGCGACCTTGGCTTCTTCCCGAAAATTAAACTGCAGCTAAAATTTAAAAAATTCAAGAGGAATTGCTAGCAGTCCTCCCCTAATTCACAGGCGACGACTTCCTGAATATCTTCCAAAATTGGAAACTGGAAAAGCGCTAGGATCGATGCATAGCTGCGCAAAGAGACTAGTTCAAAGGTCACACCAACTACCAGGTAAAAAAGTTAACTTTCGAATTTTTATAGCATCGGTATAGTAATAAAGAATAGTAATAGTAATAAAGAAGTGAATCATAACTAGAGTGGACCAATTCGGAGCGAAAGCAGAGGCGTGACTAACGTATTGGTTCCCGCTTGCCCCATCGCACATACGATTACTTAGTATGTTGTTCACGATCATCGTGTGTCCACGTATAATAGCAGCAGGAAAGTGTATTCTGTGTATTTAATAATGTTGAAGGAGCGTACAATAAAAAAACCGCTATCATCAAAGTTAGTCAATAGGTTTATTGAGAACCATCCTAGTTTATCTTACAATGGGGTAAATGTAAAATGTTTAGTGTGCAATATATATATAAACCATTTAACAAAATCAAATTTGCAACGCCACGTGCATAGCGCAAGACATAAAGATAGAGACACTGGTGCCGATACAAAATACGAAGTGTTCTTATTTGATTTGTGTACAATGATAGTTGTGTGTAATTTGAAGTTTACTTTGTCACGCAATGATTCGTTTATTTCATTTCTTGAAAATATGGCAATGTAGAATTACCGAGCTGCACCCACTTACGACGTTATTTAAAATCTGATCGTGTACATTTAGAAAATAAAATTAAGGCTGATCTGAAAAATAAAAAGTGTGGTTGAGTGTGGATGAAACAACTGATAGCAAAAAAAGATCTGTACTTAATGTTATGGTGCGTAAAATGGAACCAAATCAATCGCCATCCTCAATTTTATTAGCTACCAGACAAATAGAAGAATGTACTGCGCGGGTAATTTCAAAAGTGGTGTACAAAATTCTTCGCTATCGTTACAGGAATCAGTGCTAGTTGTGAAAGATACACACGCACAGCTATGTTCGATAGAAGACGCAAGAAATGAGTGTATTTTAAGTAAGTTTGAAAGTGTTTTAGATAAAGATTTAGATTTTGCCAGACTTAGACAAATTTGTGAAGTTTCGTCTACAGATGTGTTAAGTTGTTTCAAAGATTATTTTAATTATGCAAACATCACATCACTAGATGTGGAGCGATCGTTTTCTTTATACAAGCACATATTTTCCTCACGGCAGACGCGTTTTCGAGAAATAACTTTGGAGACGCACCTTATGTTAACAATATTTCATCTCGCTTCTCCAGATTTTCAAGTCACGGAAAACGCATAAGACGGTAAGTTTTTTTTTAATCATCTAATTACATACATTGTAGATTTTATTTTTTATATGTATCATCGAGAACGTTTCATAATCTAGAAAAACCGTCTTACATTTTTTTTGTATCTAACATAATAACAGCACCGTTCGTGATAATATATCCCTAGATATTAATAATGTTTCGCATGCGGGAACCAATACGTTAGTCACGCCTCTGCTTTCGCTCCGAATTGGTCCACTCTAATCATAACAGTACCACTTCTTTATTTTCTTTATAATATAAGGATCACTCAAATGGCCTTGACTGTTTATAGGTGGAAACGCGTTATTTTTTTATGGGTAGTTTCGCAGTTTGCATAATAAACATGTAAATGAACATCGAAAGTAGTTTCTGCAAACGAAAAAAACAATATAAGATCGTTAGCCAATCTATCGACATAACAGACGCCACTAGTTTTTACCTCGATCTCTCAGAATAAAGCAAATCAATTTTCATCGCGTTCTAATGCGATTATTGAAATTGTGACTTTCGGTGAAAGTAAAATAGTTTCAACAGAGAGATACGTTAACAATAAAGTGGCTAGTCATGGCAATTTCTAAGCCGGTCAAAGAGAAGATAGGTTAGATTATATAATAAAAGCGGTTGTTACGCTTAGACGATTTGATTACTCGCAATCCGATTCACCATTGTTGTAAGTTAAGTGATGTGTCGCCATCCGTGGTAGACAATAATTCTTTATTCTTGAGTGTGATGTATGAAATTAAAAAACGAATTTATTTATTTTTTTTTTTTATTTAAAGACCTTTGCGATTAATCTTAATCATTCAAATAAAAATAACTAGTATTCAAAACGAACAGAACTGAAACATAAAAACTTTCTCCGTGATATACTTAAATAATAAATCTATGTGACCTTCATCTCGATACAATTTGTTAGGAAAAAGTTGTCGGGCATTTTACGCAATTATAACACTAGTGGAAACAACGAAAAAAGTCATAGCCAACATTGGTCCGCAACTCAACTGTCCCTGACATTCAATGTTTTGAAATCAAAAATTTGATTTTTGGGTTTTTAGAGTGGTCTTTGCGATACAGCTTAATTTGAATTAAAATAAGTTCTGCCAGACATTTATTACCACATTACTAGGATTGTTCGGAAACTACGTGGCCTAACACAGAGATGGGGCGAATTCGTAGGAATTTTTCATACCATTCAGTAGAATCATCCTTTAATAGGTTAAATATAACAGTACAGAGCGATCTGTCAATTAGTCACACACCGTATGTTCACAATTATTAAAAATTAATATGTGTGTTACATTAATTTACAAACGCATTTTCAATATCATACTAAAAATAATTTGTTGACTTCTAGAACTGACATAATTGAATGTGTTTCCTATAATGGTCTTTTTTATTAAGAGAACCAAGAAATAGAATGCCGCTATTGAATTTAAAGGCGGCAATGTTTTATGTTTATAAAAACGATAAAAAATAACATTGTGTCAAAGTTTTGTTATGGTAAGGGTTCGATAACCTGAGTCAGCTGTCAAAAATTTATATTTGTAAATTTTCACGTCTTATTTGATAACGCTCTCTCTAATCGAAAAATTGTATCGAACGTACGTAACGATCAACAACTGAACGTAACTTAAAGCGAGATGAAACAATAACAAAAATATTTTTTTGTTATTGGCGTTCAACTTTAAGGTATCATCTTTTATAATATAGACCATCAAACAACAAGTGGCGCAACAAAATTTTTTTAAATATCTCTTTCATTTTCTTTCTCGCTTGCGAGAGAGAATTTTGGAAAAATATTTTTGGTATATATACCGGGTGGGGCGCATAAAGTGTTACAGAGCAACAACACTCAAACGATTAAACATATCGAAATATGTTTCAGACAAAAGTTTCAGTGCTCGGGAAGGCGGTTATACTGGGCCACCCAGTTTTTTTATCGGTGTAGGCGTAGAAGCAACGTCAATGTCAACTCCAATTTTTTAAATGGAACCATGTATTTTCTTTTCAATAACATTATTAAAGATTTTAAGACGAATTCAGCGACCTACAACACAAGGTCATTCTAGTCACGCAAAGTATGAAAATAGTCGAAAAATCGAAAAATATCGGAATAATCAGCATCAACTGTCAACGCATACGGCTGTCAGTTAGTCACACATTACCTTCTATTGTGAGTACATCGGATCGCGAAAATGAACGATTATCAAGAATATTTTGATATGTTAATGGTGCTGGGGGAATGCCGCAAACATTACAGAAACGCTGAGCAGTTGTACGCGGCTCGTTATCCGGACAGACAACAAAAATCGCACATGGCATTTAAGCGATTAGCTGACCGTTTCTGTCACTTCGGTACAATGAAACAAACACGAGCCAAACGTCGACCGATTGTTGATGAAAATGCGGCTACTATCCTAGCTTTTACTGCACAAGATCCCCATGTGGGCACCAGGCAAATGGAAAGAGAGAGTGGAATTAGTCGGCGATCTGTATTAAGAATATTACATCAACACAAATTACATCCGTCTTGTATGTCATTGCATCAGGATTTGTACGGCAATGATTTCCAAAATCGCGTCAATTTCTGTAACTGGATTCGTCGAAAAATGAACACGGATGTTTCATTTTTGAGTGATGTGCTTTTTTCTGACGAAGCTAACTTCACAAATACGGGAAATGTGAATAGACATAACATGCATTACTGGGCAAATGCGAATCCTCGATGGACGAGAACTGTACGATATCAACATCCGTGGTCCGTTAATTGTTGTACCGGCATTGTCGGCGATCACGTCATTGGGCCACATTTTTTTTAAGGTCACTTAAGTGGGCAAGTTTACGCAAACGTACTGCCCGAATTACTGGAAGACGTGCCCTTGCTAGTTCGCATAAACATGTGGATGCAACACGACGGTGCACCATCCCATTATGCTCTATGTGCAAGACAAGTGATGAATGAGATTTATGGTGAAAAATGGATAGGACGAGGCGCTACTGTTGCTTGGCCACCTCGTTCGCCAGATCTAACACTAATGGATTACTTTTTCTGGGGTTTTGTCAAAGGACACGTAATGGCGGAAGCACCTACCACGCCTGACGACATGAGAGAAAGATTACGCCGAGCATGTACCGAAATTACACCACAAATGGTGGCTAACGTTAGACGGTCGTTTCCTCGGAGAATTAACCACTGCTTACAAGCGGAGGGTGGTCACTTCGAGCATCTTCTGTAGGTAGACCCAAACCAAAGTTAGTGGATCCTTTGATGCTGATTATTCCGATATTTTTCGATTTTTCGACTATTTTCATACTTTGCGTGACTAGAATGACCTTGTGCTGTAGGTCGCTGAATTCGTCTTAAAATCTGTAATAATGTTATTGAAAAGAAAATACATGGTTCCATTAAAAAAATTGGAGTTGACATTGACGTAGCTTCTACGCCTACACCGATCAAAAAACTGGGTGGCCCAGTATAACCGCCTTCCCGAACACTGAAACTTTTGTTAGAAACATTTTTCGATATGATTAATCGTTTGAGTGCTATTGCTCTGTAACACTTTATGTGCCCCACCCTGTATAATTTAATCTTTCCTTTTTTCGTACGTTGTCTTTTTATTTTAAGAACACTCGGTATAGTGTTTATGGTGC